>CM050207.1:10839782-11204782 GCA_027475355.1 Coilia nasus
GCATGTTGTCATCATTTTCATTCTCCTTGTTTCCCTCCTCTACTTGTTTCCATGACCTCCGTGTGGATATTCAACAATGCCTCTCTTGTTGCCATAGAAACACCCTTTGGCTTTTCATCCTACGCATGTAATGTAGTATGTACCTTTCTGATACAGTCTCCTACGCATGTGCGTATACATAAGGTGCATAGTGTGCTTACATGTATGGCATTGTTCACCAGTGACACTCAAAGTCAATTTGCTGTTCTGAAGTGTCGCAGTCCTGATGGCCAGTGATGCAATGCTGCTTTTGAACAGGCTACAGTTTGAGAGAAACTAAAAATCTGCCTTGTGAGGATTCCAAAGGGAGGGGGCAGATATTACCAAAGTGGTGAGCAGCATCACTGCCAGCCTGAAGCTTAGTAGAGCAGCTGAAAATGTGGGCTAAATGGCAGATGGGTGGGTGGTTGAAGAACTGGCAGATAAAACCCATGTGTGTGTCTGTATATCTGTTTGTGTGTGTGTGTGTGTGTGTGTGTGTGTGTGTGTGTGTCTGTGTGTCTGTATATCTGTGTGTGTGTGTGTGTGTGTCTGTGTGTGTGTGTGTGTGTGCGTGCCTGACTGTGCGTCTGTTTATGTGTGTGATTGTGTGTGTGTGTGTGTGTGTAAGACCACATACTTGGCACTTTAACAAACAAAACTGGAGAGCACTGAATTCAGATCAGGGATGGGTTAAATTAACACAGCATTTCAACACACATGCTGTTAAATTATGCGGTGATGATGTCTACTTTGGTCATCTGAACCTGGTTCAAATATAAATCATCGCCCTGGTTGGTCTGAAAAGGAAAGATGGCTGCCTTAAAATATACTAATGCCGTCAAAATGTCTACTGTTTCTTTTCCACCTTTCATTAGCTCTGTGCGTTGAACTTGTATACATTAACTCTTCAAAATTTATTGGAAACTTTGTTGATAAGCATGTTGATCAGGACATAGCAACATTCTATAGATGATATGTCAAATAATCAGTATTTACATATGCAACCTCTAATATAGCCATTTCTCCCACAAACCATGGGAGGTGTGGCATGATCAATTATCAGTGATTTCCCAATTCCATTTAGCCACAAAGGAAGACGTTCATGGTATTCGACAAGCAGCAAATGGTGGGTTATTTAATCACTGGGTTAATGGCACATTGTCCAGCTCCAAAGAAGTGCTGAGAAACGGTTAAAGGTTGTGCCATGTCAATCAAACATGCCACTTCCCTGTAAACAATCATTTTGATATGACAGGGCTATGACTATGAAATCCACCTTCTGCTGGTAAATTGCTCAGGACAGGATGCATGTGTGACAGCCCCTGCGATGTCTTCTATTATCAGCGCAGTGAGCTGATATCAGAGCTCTCAGCTCAATGCTCCCTTATCTGCCATTTGCCTGTCTTCCCTCTCTAATTATCGGCTGCAAGGAAAGGTCATTTGGCGAGTACATTACTTGCTCCATATTTGATTATCATTTCTACCTCACAAGGGTGTCTGTAGATTTACACTTTGTTCGTAAAATTAATAGTTTTGGAGAGAAACTTACTTAAGAAGTTAGTTATGAATGAAGGGGTGAATTTGAATGGTTACGTATGTCCGATCACTGTGATAATCGGTATGGCATTCAAATTAGACCAAATACAACATCATCTATGTAGTTTATTGGCATGTCTGTTGCGCCAAAAATGTAAGAAGACTGTACCTGGACAAGCTATGAAGGTAGCACTCTATGGGTTTTCCATAACCCTCTTTGGGATTGTAATGTAAAATCTTCTCTCTGATCAGATTCAGAAGGGAAAGAAGATCCATAGGAAAATATTACTTCCTACAATAGTCTCATCTTTCTCTTTCAGAAATAAATATGATCTTATGAACTTCTGAAAAACAACCGTGAAAAAGTATATATGGGACTTATATGGGGCCTCACTAGACACACTTTCTTTTGGGTTAAATTTTAGAAGTAAGAGGCAAAGGCCAGATCTGACTGACACCAATCAGCCTGGTATAAGATCAAGGTCAAGACAATTCTGAGGAGCAGCATTTTGTGTCCATCAGACATGACTAGTGTTTACTTCACTTCAATATGTGAGTAGTCAGTCATTTGTGTGATTATTTTAGTGTCAAACCACTATAATATAACATTCATTTTAGGTTAGTTATTTACTACTGCAGTGCCCATGGAGAAGCAAGAGCTGATTGAGTGCTGTTTGACCGAAATGTTTAGCTGAGGAGCCAAAATGTTTAGCATTACTTACCCAAACAGAAACTTGAGACTGCACTCACTTGTGCCCATGGGACAAGACCTGTCAAGACATATTTGAGGAACAGACAGATGCAGACACAGAAAGATAGACAGTCACTCCTAAAATTTAAAGATAGATAGTGCAAGTCCAAGATATTATTTTTTTTAACTGTACATCATGTTTCCACTAAATCCTTATGTGAGAAAAATGTCCAAATATAAAACAACCACTACTTTTTGTGCAAGTGAAGTACCTCTATATTTGCCCTTGCTCCTGCCTAGTCATTATTACCTTAATAATCATCTGCACCTTAACAACACATTCCACCTGCTATGAAACAGTGTAGTCATTTTGGCATGCATTTAAAAAGATAAAAAATCTCCCTTGTAGCGAAGGGGAGGAGAAGTCACCCCACCCATCTTCGAACCCGGGGTACCAAACAGGGGCTCTGACCGCAACGCCAAAGAGCCAGGCTCTTTGGGATGGCAGTCAGAGCACACCCACAACTCTAGTGATGGTCACTCCATCACATTCCTTTACAGCAACAATTTTTAGTACACTGTTGCAAAAAGTCATCTTGATTACCCACACTATATCCCATATACTGTATGACATATGTTGCGACTGTGTTATTCTGGGTTTATCAATGGGAATACACCATTTGTATGTACCATGGGGAGAAAATGCATAATTGTGTATATGTCATGAGGCCTCTGGATTAATTGACTTGCAAGGCAGCTTGTGCCTGTAGTTCCTACCTCTACACAAAAATGATTATTTGGCTGATTATTTGGTGTACTGTAGCAAAGATGGGAAAACTCTAATTTAATAAGACGTTATTTGGCTTAGCAGCCTGCTGAATTTTAGAGTTATACATTGGGTCCTGTGCCATGCCATTTGTTTCTCAGGCAAAGACACTTCTGTCTCTGTGGCTGACAAAGTTTCTGGGATAGGCTACCTACCTTGGCTATCTGTCTCGTACAATCTGATAGCTATCAGGGAGAAAAAAGATGCTGTTGGATTGTGTCTTCACTCCCAGGCTCCGTCATCAGCTTCTAAAGTGTCTAAATGTTCTGCCCATATTAACCAATTAGTAAAGTTCCCAACAGATGGGTATCCCCGCCTGCCAATTACTGTACTGTGCATGTGTGTGCGCCACACCGAAAGGATGGCTACTTGCTGTGCTACTAAGTGAAAGGAGGAGTTTGACTGAAAAAAAATGGACAAAAATAAGCAAAGGAATGCTATCACAGGCTGCATGTTTACTGATCTGCTAATACCATAAATCGCAGAATGAGACCCAGCAAAAGCCCTATAATCAGACTCCTGGGGATCAGCAGATTGCAGTAGGTCGATGTGCATTGGCAACTCCTGACTACAAAGGCCTTAATGCTTAAGAACTGCAGCGACAAAACATCCATAGAAAGAGGCTATTCCAAAATGTGTTTGGATATCTGTGTAAATGCATCCACTGTTTCAAATAAAGATTTCAGTAGACAATTAGCCCATAGCTATCTGTATGTTGAGCTTATACTTTCCTAACATAACATTTTAACAGACAGTATGTTGGTCTGAGTACAGCTACTGAGTAAGTAGCAGACGTACTCTCAAGAGACAGCTTTTACTATATATGAGAGCAGCCTTTTCAGTGTCCTCATCCCCACTGTGAAATGTATTGATTGCATCAGAACTAGCAGCGTAGCCTAAATATATCACTGAAATAAGACCGAACTTTATATTTTCCACTTCTGACATCACTGCTTAAGATATGTATTCTTGCCCCTAGTGTTTTTTAGAGGTTGAAATAAAAGGTGGCTGAAAATTGCATTTGTTTTCATTAGGTTTACCCGTCTCTGCTTTGCCATTAAGTTAATGTGTATGTGGCCCTTCCTATTTAGGCAAAAATGGATTTGGGCTCCATTAGCTGATTAGGCGTGAAATGACATTATCTCCCACAATGTGAACTTAATGTCAGTAATTTGAAGATGGATATCCCCTTTGAGGACTCCATCCGTCACTTTTCCTCTGTCCACAACAAGCTTTTCTGCAACAAAAATTGTGTTTATGTTTCTTTTGTGTTGTGAGAAGGTACCACGCCATAGTCCTGTTGAGGAATGTGTACAATCTCAAAGTCAAATATTAGCCTACATATTAATAATGTTGGAATAACACCTTAGAAAGGTAGAAAAATGTGTTTCCTATTTACTGTGATTTTTATTTATGCCATGTGATAAGCAGTCAATACCAACATATTTAAAACTAAACATGATTTTACTGACCAGTCATCATATCACCGATGCCACATATCCACAGAATATTCATATTCATATGCACATACAGTATTCATACTAATACACATATGGGTAGAATACAAAGACTGAAATTTCTACAAGGATCAAAATAGTACCTCTATATAGTACTTCTATACTTATATCTGTAAGCAGTTGGTCAGTTAAAAAAACTGAATTGAAACCTGAAACTAATTTCAAGACTTCTCCCCGTAAGATATGTTAGCTCCTACAGCTCCTGTGCCACACGTGCTCATTACAGCATCGTCCTCAGCAACCTCCCATTAAGTCAGTCTGTGAAACACAAACGATGTGACATGGCTGCCTGTCACTCCGGACACCCATGTAATTATTGCGAGAGTGACATCTAGTCGTTAAAGTTCTTGTGGGGGGAGAACGTGGGATTTGTTATCTGTGCTAGTGAGTCTGTTAAATCGAACAATTTTGCTTGATACATGCTCAGTTGGCTTGCTATGTGAGGCTAATTTGTATGTGCTAATGAATGTTGATGAATGTACTTCTTATTTTGCTGTGTGCGTGTGTGTGTGTGTGTGTGTGTGTGTTTGTGTGTGTGTGTGTGTGTGTGTGTAAGAAGGTATCAGGCTGTGGATTCATGATTTCATTGTGTGTGAGAGAAATTTTAATGAGAGCTGACTGGATAATCACAGAGAATAATGAAAGGAGATGAAAGAGGACTTCTTGTCCTGTGCACAATGCAACCATTAAAAAAAAAAAAAACTTCTGGAATGTACTGATGCAGACTGAAGATTCTAAATGTGTTAACCTGAATGTCACATTAACATTTTATATTGAATAATCCATAAAAAACCTGAATAGTTTGATCACTTTGAGAAACAAATTTAAATTCACATACCCAATTTCCCTTCTACCTTCCTGGGTGAGTATAAAACTGCATCTAATTCGCAGTTTGAGAAAATGGAACCGCCAGCAATCACTGCTCCTCGGGTTCTCCAGTTAATGAAGAACTTCTGTGGCATTGTGCTTGAACAATGTCATCAAACCCTCCCTACAGCATCAGGTCAAAACTAATAATGCCACACTGGCATGGGTATCATTGATATACAAGTATGCCAAGTGTCCAATGGGCAATATATGCATGTGCCTATGATAGATTATGAGTGCATTAATGACATGTTATGGAGATGTCTTGTAAGTAATATCTTGCCTTCAGAGGGAATTTTTAAATGTGAATTATTACTCATAATCACACTACATCTACAATTCCCAATAAAGATTGTTATGCCTGCATGCAATGTGCAAATGCATAATGGATAAAGCAGAAGGGATTATGAATGCTCCTTCTGTCCTTCTACATTACAGAACAGTGTGCTGCTGAGGAAAATATCAAACCAATATGACATTTAAACTAAACAAACACCAAAGGAAAAAAAATATTTAAACCAAAAAAAATATATACACAACCGTGCCATAGGTGGATTGTTACAATTAAACAAGGGGGGATAGGAAGGCAAAGGGTGGCGAAGAGGTCAAGAAATGAAAGAAGAAAATGAAGAAAGAAAAGGAAAAAAAATAAATAAACTACAGCCGTTCCACTTTCAAACACAGCAGAACAATAAAAAAAATTAAGTGGGGATGAGGGTGCCAGGCAGCCGGCACGAGGATAAGCCAAATGAACTCCAAGGGCCACTACCACTGTTGCTGAAGCAATGCCATGGCACCAAGTAAAATGAAGCGTGAACACCATCCAAAGCTCATTTCACACATAGATCACATGTTGAGCCTCTAGTGTGAGGTTGTGTTTGGTTCCAGGACCACTTCTTGAGTACTGTTTAAAGGCTCGGACACCGAGCTGGCAAAAAGCTCCTTTTAGTAGATTAGTAGTCCCATACCTGTAAGACACAATTACTATCGGTTGCAACAGAGAAGGCAGCAGACTGGAATAGAAAGGAACGGCAGAGAAAGATATTGGTTCCTTTATTCAGAAACAAATAAGGTCTTCGAATTTAGTGAGATCTGACTATTGTCTCACACAACCCATAATAAACAGTGTCCCAGCAAGCCTACAGAGCCAGGTGAAGTCCAATCTAGTCCATCAAAGTTCAACTTCAAGACTTTAAAATGGTCTTATACTGGTCTTTTTATCCTAATGTGGTTTTAGGAGAGACAACTCAGAGATCAATAAGATCTTATTTATTTTGGAGAGACAATTGTGGGAAGTACTATTGTGGGAAGTACTATTTTTTTTCCTCAGAGATGACTAATCATGGATCATATGAAGAGTAACAGAGATGTTTGTTCATGCTATGCTGCCACATTAATTTCATATTTTCACTAATAGCAGTGCTGTCAGAATGAAAAAGTAAAAATGATTACCTTTGTATCAAATTTAAAACAGGGGAAGTCCATTTAATATCATTAAGGACAGAAAAGTGAATCCGTCCAAGCAGCTCAGGCACAGGCATCATTTTCTTGTCATTTATAACAATGGCATCATGTGTGATATTTTTTTTCCTTGATTCGGGCCTACATTGCTCTGTTATTCTGCCCTCTGGAACCACCTGCAATGTGTGAAGTCTTATTTCCACCGAACAGCAGGAGGTAAAATCGGCTCCCGAGAGCACACCCCCTTGCAGACGCACTAAATACTTAACCTTCACAGAATTCAATCTGCCTGTCAGCCAGTATGACTTGAATGCTGCTCTCCATAACTACAAATCTCTCAGCAACCAATGGGCTGTATCTCGGCTGGCCAAAAGTGCTGATATCTTTTCAGTCCCCTTGAGGACCCGCAGGGGCTGTTTTGTGAGCAGCATAGAGCCAGACCGGAGTCACCGGGTGCAAGCGGTGGCAGTGGCAGTGGTAGTGGCATTGGCGACGGCCATATTTTACAGCCGGAGATGTGAGCACAGGAGACACTGACATGCACAAACTGTTTTCTGTCACAGCGCTGCGCCGGCCTCCACCTGACGCTCACTCACTGAGCCAGAGCACTCTGTCTGTCCGTCGCCACGGCAACGCAACAGCGACACCACCTGGAGCAGTAACACCGGATCTTTCACTACTAGGCCTAGAGGGGAAAAATGTTTCATTGCCTAGATGATAAATGGAGAAGCATCGAATGAAATTACAGTGCAAGCTCAGTGATATAATCAGTGTATAGCTTGTATATATAAAGAAGAAATCTCAACAACATAACATGTTCCATTAATGCTGGACAGAGGACCACTTGGCTTTAAAAGAGAATGAGAGATCAGAGAGGAGGAAGACCAAGGCAAGCAAAGGGTCTCAGAAGTTAAAAGTCAGTCGTGTAGGCTTGGATTTAAGTATGAATTTGTCAACAGTAAAGAGAATGCAAGATGAGGTCAAGGCCTACAGTATATTCAGAAGCATCTCATAGTTGAAACTACCACCACATTCCACGAAAGGGCTTTTTAAATCTTTACTTGCAATGCTCTATGTAAAAAGCAGCCTTGCCTCAAACTCAAAACCCTTTATGATCGCTGGATTGGGTCCACATTTTTAGAGCTTTAAAAGGAGAAGGTGAAGCTTGTGACAGGGAGACTACAGTACATTTAAAATTACCTTTGTCAGCTGAATAAAATAAATCAGATGATGATGTCAAGTGGAGTCAGGCCATGGAGAATAGATGCTCTTCAGAGTAAGAGGGTGCCAAAAAGAGTTTGTGCAGCTAGCACCACTTCTGAGTTTGTTTCAGCTGAAGACAAATATTTGTTAGTTTCCACCCTTCTTCATGTCAGTGCAAAATGGGATGAAATGAAGATAAAGAGGATCTCCTCGATTAAGTAATGCTTTACATGTGTTGCATCCCTATGCACTTGACGATGCCTTTTTTAATCAGACAGTTGGCTGTTAGCTTAAGCATTTTTATACAGAGCTTTTGGACATAGTTGAAAAAAGAAAGATTAAAAATGAAACTGCTAAATAAATATGTGAGCATCCTCTCCTTATGTTAGTTTAGTAAAGCACATTATTTTGATGTCCCACTTACAAATTCTAATGAATATGATCTAAAAAATGTCTGATGTGTTTGTTCAGAGGCCAAATTGGTTTCAGAGGATCTGGCAACAAATAGTCTTCACATGCTTTTTTTGACCGATACTCAGTAAGTGGTAAGTGTAAACAATATTTAGACAACAAGGAGGCTGAATATACAAGGCTTTGTTTTCTTTTTATTTAAGAAGAATAGAAGACAAAACAGATTGTTACTGTTTAAAAAATCCTTTAGCATCCTTCTGCATGCCATAAGTTGCAAATAGTGTTTTTTATAATCAAATGCAACATGCTACATTTAGTACTTGGCAAGATATAAATCATGACATCAAAAATAGGCAAAACTGCATAACATTTTTCCCCTCTCCAAAAACAGGCCACAATGTTAGTGATTTATACACAGAGAAACTAGTCAGAGCCGAGAGAGAGGAGAGAGTGTGGCAGAGTGCGGAGCAGAACTCCCGCACCGACAGTCTGGCTGCACGTGTGAAGCTGGTGCAGTGGGTGGCGCATCCCATATGGCAGCTCTCCTGTGCTAAACCGAGTCCGAGTCGCTCGAGTCCAAGCTGACCCGCAAGGGCTCGTGGCCGCCGCCGGCCCGGCAGTCCTGCCAGGGACGCCACCGGCCGCTCCGGCACAGGCTGTCCAGGCTCTGCTGGAAGGAGCGCCTGGCTCTCTCCTCCTCCAGGTTAGACGCCCCCTCCTCCTCCCCCTCCCCCACCTCCTCCTCCTCAGGTATGCCGGCACAGGTGAAGTGGGTCTCCTGGTGCCAATTAGGTGGGGCCCTGGCAATGAGCAAGTGCTGGGGGAATTCCTCCATGGCCAGAGCTGTCAGGCGAGCAGGCAGCGCGTTTAACCCGGTCGTTTCCATTGGCGACGAACACATCCAGAAAGGTTTTAACCTAGATTTCTAGGGGTTCTCGGAGGGACGAGAGGCTCTGAAAAAAAAGCCTGTTCCCTCTCTCCCAGAAGATTAAAAGTGGTCTAGGTGCTCTCCTCCCACCAGCAAGCGCTCTCTCCTCGGCACAGAAGACACTTTCTTTGCTTTCTTGCTGTTCTCCAGTGGCTGCTCTCTCGCGCTCTCTTTTTCTTTCTCTCTCTGCCTCTCTCCCGTATCTAGTCACAGTGCTCCAGTGCGGTTTTGAGGTTCCCTACTCTAGCCTCGATATATATATAGGCCTCAGCATCCCACTCAGCCACGCTGCCATTGGCAGGCCCCTCCTTCTCCGCGCACTTGTCACAGTTCCGGCTTCCATTCTCATCCTCCGGAATCGGGGCCCGGAAATAGACATGCATGGAGCGAGGGAAGAGCAGCGAGGGGACACACGGACAGGCTGGGGGAGCTCACTTGGCATTGCGTTGCGTTGGCTAGAATCTAGCGAGCTTAATTAGAAAACGCTGCAATCTGCGTGGTGAGAGGAGAGGAAGAGAACGCATCAGAGGGCTACTTGAAATCATAATGAGAACGATACGTCTCACTCTGATAAAACAGGAGCTAACTAAACACCTCCCACCCCGCCCACACATACGCAAACAAGCACACATGCTCAAGCAACATCGGGGGCTATGTGTGGATGAGCTGCGGATCCAGACCTATTTTAGAGGCATGGTACAGATGGCCTTTAGCAGCAGGGGGGGTGAGGAGGGAAAGGCTGTCATCACAGAGTAACACAGAGAGGATGCTTATGAGGGAATGAGGAGTGCTTCCTGGAAACCCTCACACAATGCAGTACCTGCACTGCACTAAAGGGAGGTCTTGGCAACTGTGGGCCAGCAGGAAGGATTTCCCTATTGTTGGTACATCCACCGTAATGGACAGGTCTCCGCAGCGCTCCCGAAACACTCACCTAGGGGTCAGCGTGAGATGAAACGGCGCTGTGTTTCAATAAGTTAATATGTAGGTCAGAAAAAAATCTATGAACAAGTCCAAGGCGGTGCTGTGAAGTGAAGGGACTTAAGTATTTGTGTATACTTGGCTCTGCCGCGCTCCCTGCAGGGTATCCATATGCCAATTACGGAGAAGTGCACATGCAGCATTTTAGCCGTCTCCCTGGGACAGTCTGGTTGCGGAGCAGGATTCTTTGACTGGGTGCCAAGAACAGGAGAACCGCCTGAAGCAGAGGAGGAGAGCGATGACGTGGGTGTTGCTGTGGGTGCTACTGTGGCTATGACGTGTTGGCAGACCAGCAGGTGGCACTCTACATGCGTATGGAGGAGGATCTCTTGACAACCTATAACCTGAGGACTTAGGACATCTAGCATGTGTTTGTGCATGTGTGTGTGTGTGTGTGTGTGTGTGTGTGTGTGTGTGTGTGTGTGTGTGTGTGTGTGTGTGTCTGTGTGCTGAGGCTTGGAACACACTTAAAGGCAGAGCTGTATCTGATGAGGACCTGTGACAGAATTTTTTACGCCAAGTAATCATAAAATGGACCTGATATTTTACCAGAGATTAGAGAAAAATGTTAAATTCTAATACTGATTTCACTAAAAAATAACTCCCTCTTCCCTTCTGGAGGGACAATGACACTTTACAGCATTTTCAATTTAATTGCAGCACCGGTTTGGCCACAATCCTACATATTGCACCTGTAAATGGTTAAGGATTGGTTACCCTAAATAGAGTTTGTGCTGTGTTCTTGTCAAGCGAGTGATACACTTTGATTACGATTGCAGACGTATTCTATTTTTCTACAAATACAAAAGCCAGAGAAGTGAGGTAGTGCCATCCAGCTTCTGGTATAGAGGTGCCTAGTTATAAGGCATCAGAGCATGACTGCTTCATGTGAGCCCAAATTCCAACAAAACTACAAGCAATTCCCTATTTGGCAAACATTATAGCATTGCATTGTAGTTGCAATGCATTGACACCTGAGTTGGGAAAACGTCAAAATAAATGTGCCCTCACAGATTGGATGTGGGAGGTTTTGGAGACGTACTTCCACTGGCGCCTCAGAAAAGCCACAGGTCACTTTGTACGTCCTGCATAATGGGTTGCTGGGTAGTGGTACTGGCAGGCGATCTGGAGATGCGAAGTGTAGCAGACATTAACAGACATTAAATGAACTCAGTGCTTTGGAATGCAATAATTTATTACAAAACCCTATTACAACAAAATGCATTTGGTCCATAAAACACACAAGCATTCTAGCACTGTGTGTGTGTTATCATTGAGGGCAGCACGATTTTGCATGCCCAGAAAAACCAAATGGATCATTCGTGATGGACACTAAAATGTGTTTTGTCAATGTTAAGGCCATTTTATTGACTCACAGGTTTTGCCCCATCACAGAGAGGATGATGGGCTCACAAAGAGCTTTTATCCAATTGTAAAAGGAGTGCACAAAAACCGAGGCTGCTCAAACCTACGTAGATGGCATTGCTCTGTTAAAGAGATACTATGCAACTTTGGAGGCTTTTTCTCAGTGTAGCTTCCCCTGTCTCCAAGTAAATGGACACTGTTGTAAAAATGGACTGCTTTTCCTTCCCCTGCCTCTGTGCTTCCCATCTAGCCTGGTAAACCAGCCCCTCGTACTTCGTTTCATTTTGTACAAAATGAAATGAAGTACGAGGGGCGGGTTTACCAGGCTACTTCCCATCACCATGTGCATGTCTTTTCAACTCAGCTGATCAGAGTAACTGGCGAATACAAAAAGTAGTCCACCAAGGTAAGTAAAGTCAGAATTTCTTCAGAATTTAGAATTCAGATTCTGCTTCTGTAATATTCGAGATGTTTTGGGTCTGAGGGTGTTGGAATGGACACCCAGATATTGCAAGCTTGGTATTCTGCCCACAGGCCGCGGGGGTGGTCGAGGGTCTTCATTCTACTGGTAATGACTCATTTAAGCACCTACCGACTAATGTTTGATTACTTAACTTAAAAAAGTTGCATAGTGTTGCTTTACCAACATGCCTTGAGAAAATCAACAACTGATCACAATGACGGTTGTGATCATGACTACACACAGCCTGCCTGTCTTAATAGAAATATATCAATGGACTGGGTAATCAGAGCTGAGTGAGGTTTCAAATATATTTTTCCTGCTGTAACGAGTTCTGTTCATTTTTTAAATGTTGTCACTGGATATTTTGTTCTTATTCGCCATTATTTCGTAAGTATAATTTTAACTGTCTAAATCACAACACCAGTGCATGTGGCCTTTACTAGAAACTAGACAAAATTACCCAAGTGGTTGCATTCACCAGAAGTAATTGTAAACCTACCTATGTCTGTCCAATGATAAAACTATACTTACATATTCAGCTGAGTTATAAGACAATTTGAATGTTGGGTCATAATATGACCTGACATGACCTAAGGGCTACAGTTACCTTTTCCTAGGACCGTCAGGGCCGAATCAGTGAAAGGGCCAACTGAGCCAAAGCCCAGGGGGGCAGAGGGCAAAGGGGGGCCAGGGCAGGGGCCCTTGAAGTACAACCATGTATAGGTAGTTAGCATTACAAATGGCTTAGCCACCTGAATTCTGGGTGACAGTGGGTGCAAGGCAATGTTGTGCTACACAATGCATGTAGCACAGGCTACAATACATGTTGTGCTATTTAAGCATGCCAAATGACCAGTGTACAATGGATGCATCTTGTCTTTTTCTCCCGGGTTTTATCACACTGTGCTCCTCATGAGAAGATAGGGAGCTTGCATTTTTCTGTGGCAAATCTAAGCTACTCAAACATGCCATTACCTGCCTGCGCAATGAGTTACAGTACCTCTTACAATTACAGTCATTAGTCTCAGTGTGATATTTCCTTTGTATTGGCCAACTATTACTGGAATATACAGAGGGCCAACTCAAAAGGTAACCGAATGGTGTCTGAAATACAAAACAGTCTAACATTTAAAATGTTTTAAAATCTGGGACTGTCCAACTATAAAAAGCTCTTACAATTACAGGCATTAGTCTCGGTGTGATATTTCCATTGAATTGGCCAACCATTGTTGGAATATGCACAGGGGCAACTCAAAAGGTAACAGAATTGTGTCTGAAATACAATGTAATCTTCCATTTATTTTTTTTTAACTCTGGTACTACCTTATCATAAAAAGCATTTTTTTTTTTTGCACAGAATTGTGTAAGTGCTATAGTGTTGGACTCTTAACCATCCATCTTGATCAGTTTTCTGTGTTGACAAAAAGTAGTGCACTGGTGTGTGTGCGTGTGTTTATATAATAATGCTTCTAAGGCTACATAACACTCTTTAAGTTCTTCAGGCCCTGTTCATTCCCACCAATGGGATGGTACTCTAAGCGGCAACTGTGGAGACATCTTGTGACAAAAACTTAGAATCTTAAATTATTTTTTTTTAACTATTTCAGTCAGTGAGCAACCTCAAGGGCAGTCCCCCTTCCTCCCTCTCTCCCCACCAAAGCTCTGGGCCCTTGAGCTCTCCAGATTCTTCTTTTTGCACAATGGACCAGCCAGTGCCACATGACCTCTCATAACATGACCGTTCCGTCGAAGGTCAACAATACCCCAGCAGTCTCCTCAAGTTGGCTCATTGTTTATGTCAGCAATCCATTATGTGACAGCACTGCATTTAATAATTGCAGACATTATATGCAAAAATATGTGCATACCTGGTGCTTACAAAACACACACACTTGCTTTGCACATCTGCATGCATACTAGACACAGACACTCCCCAATAGATGGAACATGAAACAGACATCGCTTTCAAAGCACTTTAATCACTATTAAAAATGCATGAGCCAGACAACATTTGAGCATTTGAACATTTTCAGTTACGGTGTTTACAAGATTTTCAAATTAGGAAAGAAAAAAAAAACCGCAGGGCTCAGTCGATGGACGTATAGAGGCATCATAGACATGAAATGCAAAAATAACTTTCAAGCCAATTTTTTAGGAAAACGTTTCTTTGCCTGTTCAGACAACATTGTCACAGCAAAATGTCACAAAAATATTTTGGGTCCTAAATTCACACTGCTGCACAAAACAAGCCTGCATCACTGCTCATTCAGTGTGACAAATCTTAGTCATTACAATTGTTTCCAATGTACAATGCTGGAATGAATGGGCATGTCGACTGTTCATGGAGAAAATTGTGGCCCCATTATATCACGAATGTCTGCAGACGCTCAACACTTGAAACAAAAACAAATCATATTTAGGCTGTCAGGACAAACATAAAAGACTCACACTTCTGTGAAATTCAACGGGCATTCCTTAGAAACAGATGAAGTGTGATCTCTGATAAGTGGATGTCTCACAGAACCATCGTTTTCAAACCAGGCCTGATAACACCGTGTGATGACACACTATCCTGCATATCACAGCAGGAGAGTGGGTGACTCAGTGCGATTGGAAGCCATGGTTTAGACATGCAAACACGGAGGCCCTTGTGAAACAGCATGTATGACAGAAATGCAAGAATATGCTGGGGGGGGGAAACAGCTTTGGGTTGGTATACACTTCAAAGACGGATGACAAAAATGTCTATTAAACAGTGCCGTTTTTTCTGTGAAGAGTAAAGTGCCCATCTCCAGGTTTCTAGGGAGCAGTAGATTTGTGTTGTCATCGTGGGACATACTTTTCTGTTTCCATGTGCATGAAGGTAACACTGGACTTTTTTTTACATTTAAATCAGAAAAACAAAAACTATACAAAATGCTGAATGTAAAATTAACTAACAGTTACCAGACAAAACACCACACATCCTGTCAATTCTAGTGTTCACACTTCCAGCACATATGTTGTCTGCCGTTAAGAGTGCTTGGTTATGGAAGTACACACATTTCTTCCTTCACACAGTAAGTGCTGTTAGGAACCAACTATCCAACTATCCATGTAGCAAACAGATTAGCTATAAAAATGAATGCTTTTAGTAGTAGTCATTAAAAAAGAGCAAACGCATTAAGTGCTAATAATTCAGACAGGAAGCATATCTAATTAACACTTCCACACATCCCATTCTTGAAGAGCCCGGTATCATTAAGACAGATATGGACGCACCGGTCATTGGTCCCTCTTGAGAGCGGTAGAGAAGAGGTGAGAGGGAGTGGGGGGGCGATGATGGTCATGGCTTTAGTGGTCGCTCTCTCTCTCCGCTCGCTGCGTATCCTACCTCCCCTCTCTGGTCGTTGGTCCTGGCTCCTGTGCGCTCTAACCCTGCTTCTGCT
This sequence comes from Coilia nasus, assembly GCA_027475355.1. Classification (NCBI taxonomy): domain Eukaryota; kingdom Metazoa; phylum Chordata; class Actinopteri; order Clupeiformes; family Engraulidae; genus Coilia; species Coilia nasus. The sequence goes on from CM050207.1 coordinate 10,855,481, forward strand.
TCTTGAGGTAGCGTGCGCGCTGGGCCAGGTTCATGCCCATCACGTGGTAGTTGAGCAGCTTGGCAGGGAGCAGAGCGGTGGTCACCCAGCCCTGAACAATAATAATAATCCATTTAATTTGTATTGCACTTTACATTCTTTAGATTTGAAAGTGCCTATTGGATAAAAAAATAAAAGTACATATATATTTTACATATGTTTATTAGAGGTTTATTACTTTAACCATGATATACCATACATATTTGTTCTCTTTTTTATTCTGTGTTAACTCTGGCCACAGTTTCCCCTCCCTCACCATGATGGCGTGTGGCAGGTACCCGTTGGTCTGGCTCTGCAGGCCCACAGTGTTGAGCTCGGCGGCGACGTAGCGCTCGGGGGTGGGCTTGTCCAGCGTCGCCCGCCTGATCTTACTCAGCTTGGTCGCCACGAAGAACGGCAGCACACTCTGGGAAAGACAAGACAAGACAAGACAAGTCACTACTATGATCACAACTACTACAAGGACTACTACAATAACTATGGCAACTCCAGCACTACGACCAGCACTACGACCAGTAACTATGGCAACTCCAGCACTACGACCAGGTAGGATGGTGGATTTCATCGCTTGGGAAGATATTGTGTGCTGATGACAGCACACATAGTGCGAGACCGTTTTGGAAGGGGGATGATTTTGACCGTTTTTGCCCTCCCACCCCATCTCGAGCACTGACTACTACTCCGGTGGTGGTGGTGGTGATGCTACTGCTACTCCTACTTCTACCACTACAAAGCACAGTGAAAAACAACAGCAGCTGACACGAAGTGTTTCACAGCAGAGGCTAAAAGGAATTAAAGGTGTCATTGCTTTTTTTCCCATTAAATTTGCTGTGATTTGTAGTGTTAATGAATGCCCTGTGAGCCTGCTTTGGTGAAAAAAAAAAATGCGTTAGTGCTCCTGTTTCATGCTGTTCTAGTTTGGTCGAAGAGGTGGGGTGGGAGAACAACAGGATTTTGGCTATTCTAGTCACAGGTTACCATAAAGCCATAATGATTTCATGACATGACAGATGGTTGAGTTGCTTCCTCAATGTTTGAGACATGAAAAACTTGGAAAACATGTCTTCTTGAAACATCCTATGAAAGTAATTATTACTGATGTGGTACTGTTTTTCAAAACTCTCTCTGATTAATTATTTGTCTATGCATGCTGATTAAACATGATCAAATCAAAACCTATGGGATATGCCATAACACTTTCACCAAGATGAATTATTGCCATACTTGCATTTGTGGTACATATGCACAACACTGCTATGGATTTAAAACGGTTTCAAAACCTGTGCAGCGCATCACTTAACACTGAAGGGGCCATGACCTAAATCCATTTCTTTTATTGCAATTTACGACATCAGAGATTATAACGTACTATTCACACAGATCACTATAAACCTGTTGTGGAGGGTCTATATCATTAGAAGTTTTCTGGCTCTAGTTTGCCTGTGTAGACAGGTTATTTATCATCAAGGATAAATCAAGTTTTCCCCCAGGAGTAAATTTTGGATACTGGTGTTGTGACATATTCCTTTTTGACAGAGAGCAATTGAATGCACCAGCAACAAGCTATGACTGTCTAAGTCTGATTTATCTATCTGGCAAAAATGTTTTTTTTATTAAAGGAGTGGTCCATTATGCTTACATAGTTTTTTTTATTAATAAGTAGACATAACAAACGTGTTTTGTAGGTGATGCACTGAATCACTCAAATATTCTCAAGTGAATAATGAAGTATTTTTCAAAAGAATGATGAAATGTTTGCTCATTTAAAAGCATCTGGCTAAATATACTCTACTCGGCTCGCGTCAAATTGACGTAATAACAGGTATATGCTAACGAGTCAACGTCATAACATATGTGCTATGGCATGCTAGGTCAGGTCTAAAAAGCCACATTGTTTTGATAAATTGTATAGTTTGAAAGAATAGAAGCAGCACTAACTTTTGTTCCCTTTTAACCTGTCCATGTTAAGGGATTTCTCAACACTGCTATTGGTCGCCTTTGAACAAACCCTTTAACTGACTTCAGTCCACTCAGCCAAGTTACACTAGTGCCTTACATTCCACTTTCCCTGATCACTTTCTGGAAGTACTACCACTGCCTAGGTATTTGGGTCTTGTCTACAGCTGTGGGTCATATTTTCACCATCAAACACTGCCTCTCCAAGAACACTGAGGACCAACTTTCTTCCTTGAGGTGAAAAGCGACTGTAAAGACATCACACTACATGTGAACATGCTTCAGGTCTGGTGTGTCAGGGCACAAAAAAGGAATGTGAATTCATCTTACCTGAATGATGATCCCTTTCTTTTTGTACTCAGCATTGAGCCCACGAGAGAAGTAGTCCACGAATGCCTGAGAAGGACAAGAGGAATCTTAAAGCATCTTAAAACATTAGGTGGGGTGAATAGGTCATTCTGTAATGAGCATAGCAAACTCCTATGCCAGCATGCATAGAAAAACCCATGATGCATAATGTGGTCAGCCAATTATGATTGTATTGCTGATAAAACCAGCATTTCAGATATGTCAGATATGTAATTTACCCTGAGGAGACCTCCAGGAGAACAAATGAGCTGAAAATAGGCCGGTATATAGTACAGATGCTTTAAACTAGTAAAAATGAGCTGGTCAACCCACTTACTCAGCCTTAGCGGGTAAAGCTGTTCATTTTTTTCCAAACAATAACACAACACCTGCTTCATGTGTCACACATGATCATGGTCTTAAGGTTTCATGCTGTTTTCTGTCTGGGAACCTACAATGAGCCATGTCCCTCTGCTATTTTGTCAACCTTTTTCACTGTTCAAGCATATTTACAACCTAAAGACAGAATACATATATTTGTAAAACCTTCCACCTGCCAAATTAGACAAATGAATGAGATTATTAAAGGCTTAAGCTGCTTTCAGACTTGTATGATTTTATGAAAATTTAGATAAAGACTGTTGTTAGAGTCACAGTGACAATTTGACATTGCGTCGCTGTGACATTACATTATTGCGTCACGCAAGAGCCCACATTAACGGGGCATTGCGTCACTACGTCATTTTGTTACTGTGTTCATCCACTCCGACGCCACTGGACTGCAAGAAATGTTCTCTTGTGGTGACCTTGCCAAACTGTAAAGCACTTTGACCTGCATCTTGTATGTATGAATTGCGCTATACTGTGCTATAATGTGCTATAAGTAAAGATTGTTATTGACAATACACACTTGAAAGACACAACCAGAAGCAAAGCCTGATGTAAATATACTGTGAAAAGCACTCATTCATTAATAGATAATGTACTGTAGATAAATAAACAACATCGACAACATTATTAAAGTTTACCATTTCCCTGTGCCGTAGTTCTTATATGTACCCTCTGTAACCTAGTCACAAATAACTGGTTTAATCATTTAAATAAGTTTTGACAAGGGCTCTGGACACCTTTTCCAGAGGTTTCTTTATGCACATACAACACACCCAGAAAAAAAATGGAAAAACTGAGAATTTCAAGCTGAAAGCACTATTACAGAAAAGGGTTAGATCATTCACCATTATAAATAATTCTGGCATTTAAATGAAGAGTGAGTATCAAACTATGACCATCTGTTCCCTTATAAAAGCTTCCAAATATGTAAAAAGGCACTGCACACAATTTTTCAGCCTGAGACCGGTGGTCCTGAAACTGCAGTCTGGTACTAAACAAATCTTTTGACAATTTGTAGTAGTTGTTCTTTACAATTAAACATTTAAACCAGCATTATATTAGCTTCTAAAATGAGACTAGTGATTAAAAACATTTCCTGATATTGTAGGCTTACGTCTTTGACAGCACCCTTGCTTTGCCTCTCTATTTTTACAACAGTGACTCATTGCCTCTCGAAGAACAGAGTGGTTTTAAGAGAGAGACTGGTCCAACATTAGCTGGCTAGCATGTTTATGTTCGTAGACGTCAGGCAACACAGTACAGAAGCTTTTTTTTTTGCCCTGCATTCATTTTCACATTCTTTTGGCATGTCTAGTTGATTTGTTAGCCCAAGTCAAACCCTGTGTATTAGCATCCAATCTGAAGCCTAACCGCTTTCTGTGCTTGCCCTCCTAATCAAATCCTGAGCAGTCTAAAAGTATGCCTTGCCCAACTATAATATTCGCTTTCAGTAGAAGACAGCAGGCTTTCTGTATACACGTGAACTGAAGATTCTAGTTTTTGTGTGTGATCTCCCTTAATCTCTACCGCAAGTGTATTAATAGAACTCTTGCTTGTCTTGCTTATGACTGCAAAGAAAATAAAGCTAACACTTCCACCGGATTTGGAAAAAAAAAAGGCAACGCCATCCCTGAGTATGATCATTTGGTACGTATATGAATTAACAATGCATGCCAAATTATCTGTATTTGTTTTTGAAGTCATACCTTGCTAGATTTACACCAAATGAATACCTTGAGTACCTGACAAAACACTTTGCACATAAAAGCACAGCAACCTTAACAAAGAGGCAAATGGATCACACCCACATTACTGTTTTGTTCAAACGTACCTTGGTGGCAGAGTAAATTGTGAGAAGTGGGACAGGGTACATGCCACTGGCAGATGAGATATTTAAAATCACCCCTTTTGACCTGGAAGAGAGCCAAAGCCCACATTAGATGTTATTTGCAGGTGAAAAAACACATCCCTTAAAAGCGTACCCTTGAAAGTCCTGTCTTTTTGCAATTGGGAATGTCAATAGGGTTTGCTCATTACTTAATAGAAAAGGGGAATGCCCATCAAGCTTGCTTTTTCAGATAATGGCAGAACACCTCCACCAGTGTCAGTCTGGAACACACTGTCCCCTATCTCAGGTAAGATGAGGACACATGGTCCGCCTGCAGATGCACCTAACCTGAACCTTCTCTACTGCCATCTTTGCAAAGGGGAACCATTACAAGCTCCCACTACACCTGCAAATGCCATGGAACCTCAAACCAAGCAACTGAGGTGCAGTGGAATCTTCCGATGATTTTTGTCTGCCCCACTACGGTATGTGAGGACTGTAACATTTCACTTGTGAGGTGAGGTGGTGACTGACAGGTAAATGTTGTTGGGCATGTTCAGTCTAGTCAGGTTGTCTTAAACTTTGCTGACACCTTAGAAGAATTCTGCCAGAGCATGAATTTTGAATATATTTAAAAAAATAAAACATTTCTGCAATTATAACCTATGTGCAATTGATAGGACCACTTTCCTATTAACATAGAAATAATAATGATCTATATACCAACTACACCTTTAAAATACCTTAAAGCTACCCTCCAGAAGATCTGTGCAGCTCAAAAAGCAGAACCAAATGAAGAAGTTTTTAAATGAGAGACTGATCATACACAGAATCCACAACTATTATGTATCATTTGTTTATTGTGCAGCATTTAGAACAATACATGCTGCAAATTATCCTCAAGACTTCTTGGATGTTCAGTGCAACCCAGTGGTAAGGTGAAGCTTAAAAAGCTTCCTGCGAAAATGATGAACTTTTAGTTAAGAAGGCCAAACATAAAAGATTTTACAACTACTAAAAGTATCTGGAGGTAAGCTTGAAGCATATTCAAGTCCCATAAGCTTCAAATAAGTTTCAACATTCCCTACTTTCATGTCAGATATTTTCAAGTAAGTAAACGTTTGGAATTCTGGGCAACAAAGTACAGAGTGGAGTTGTGCCTCGATGAATGAAACTGTGTTGAATAAGAAGCAGCAGGCTAAGCTTTAAGTCCTTGGATTCTTCCAGCGTGTACCTGTGTCCGCTCGCTTAGGGAGGCAGGTTTAATTATATACCACCTTTCACGCACAGAGGTAAATCAATGCGCTTTAAATAAATAAGAGCGAATGCCTTTGACCACACCTTTAGCCCCCTCTCTCAGCCTCTCATTAATTGTGAAACAATGCACATATATCATTAGTCCCTCACCGGCCCGTTCTGGCTCTCAAACCAGATCCCTGAAAGAGGATGAATGTTTAAGCATCTTATACATACTGGTATTAATCAATTAGAGGTCCAAGTGCCAGGCATGATCTATATCGGCAAAAATGAAGACAGGTTTGAGCATTTCGCATTTATTCAGGCATAAGTCTTGAGTAAGACTTTCACAAACAAAATTGACCCACTTAAATAAGTGCTTATAGAATATGCGAAGAGCGATAGATTCCATCACTCACTTTTCCCTGGTGATTAAACTGACCTATGGAAAGCGAGAGCAGCTTTATCATCACTTTTATTTTCAACTCTGGCAGTGCTGTAAGAAGCACAGCAATCCTAACAAATACTCCAACACAACAGCAACAGTTTCTCACTGCACTAACAACTTGTATATTGGATAGAAGGCTCACTATGTGCATCTAAACACACACACACCTATGCATATTCCCACACCTAACATGTAGTGGTGTAGTTAATCTATACAGAACTATATATAATAACACAGGTCTGTGTAGCAGCACTGTGGGGCCAATTAAATAGATGAAGGGCTCACCTGTCTACCATCATGGGCAGCACAATCCGGGTCATCTACAAAGCAAGACAAATGTGAAGACAAGTCAGGTCATGCCCAAGTTAAATGTTCATTTAGCACATTGAATAGTAGATATAGATCTTGATAAAGCACGTAGTTTGCAGCAAAAAAAATATTTTTCAGCCAGTAGGGTTTATCTTTTGCATTGACATTTATTTACTCTACAAAGAAGTAAGAACTAATAAATGTTGTCATTCCTTATCTTAAAACCATTCTTCTTTTAAAAACCATCTATCCTTTTAACTGGTTTATCCAGAGAGCAGAGTACCTATGCCAAGCCTCTTTCAGATTTTTGTGGCATACAGGGGAGGAAGGTGGTGAACCTTTGGTGAGGGGTGGCAATGGGCTAAAACAGATGAACCAGTATTGTAGGCCATTTGGAAGCCATCTGGCATCCATTACCAACATCCACGTCCAGGTCTAGGTCTCAGTAATTGACTTCTTATTTTTTTGTATATACATTTGATATGATGTGTTGATATATTGTACTTACAGTTTTTTGTTAACTTTTCCTTCGTTATAAGGCTTGAGGGGCCTACACATCTCTTTATGCTGGGGGAAGTGCCCAGGTAGAATGGTATGTACCTTTACCATCATGTGTTTGGGTTCATGACCTGATGCCACTATATATACAAAAGTGAGGCCTGTCTATGTCCTCAGTTGCTTTCCACTAAGCCCTGATGAAGACCCAGTGATGGGTCGAAACAGGCTGCCTTTTAATATGAAGTACCCAGTTTATAATAAAGGCTTTTAAATCTGTCCTTCCTTCTGCATTGTCACTGTTTGGACAACCTGGATTAACCGATTAACCTTGTTAAGCCTGTGTCAGAGCTTTAGTATGAGAGAGCTTGGACCGGCCGCAGCCACTACTGTTGAGACGTGTAGTGAATGCCTTCCTCCTCCTACTTTCAACCAACTGAATACAGCACTCCCCCTACTGGTTCAACACAGCTTGACATAAAATTTGGACCTACAGTAAGGCTGAAGAGACTGAAGTGCTGCTGATTCACACAAAACTTAGATTAGATTAGAAGGCAGACTGTGAATCATCTTAAAAAAGACTATTTATCAGACTACCCTTTTCTGTGTCCAAGAAAGCCCTTATAAGTATGACAGAGAGAAGCATCGAGAGCAAACTCATGGCTGCAGAGTGTTGGGGTTACTCTGTCCCTTCATTTTTGTTTTCTACTAAATGACCACCACCAAAAAGGCTGATTTGGACATAAGGATGAGTAGAATAGCATGGTGGATACCAGAGTTAGAAATATACATACACTAGGATAAGAGGAGTCTACATGTAATGTAGAAAGTTGATACTATGGGTGTAGATTTGTATTGCTCCAGGAATGACTGAATAAGTAATAACTGAATTCACAATTTCACCATATGTGCAAAACTGTGTTGCATTAATTGAAAGAAAGACTTTATTTCATGATTGACAATTATCAATAACATACATATACTGGTACATTAATATCGTCCTGTATACTTAAGCTCCAATCCATTGGACTCGTGGTTTTATGAACCAGCAGGCAGGCCAACACAATATAGTTTATGGAGTGTGTCAAGGTAGAGACACCATGTTTGAGGGAGATATGGTCACTGGTTGAGCCCTAACAGGTGTTTCATTGACACCAAGCTCTTGTTTTTGACACCAGTAAACGACAGCGTAAACCACCAATCTTAAGCGTTATTAACCCAGGAGAAAAGACTGGCCTCACCAAGATTTAACTTAAAAAAAAAAAAACATGTCATAGCCATATGCCGGACTGTTCAGGGCCTGACAAAACAGTAACTGTGCTGCCCACTTTTTTGCCCCAAAAGTGGGGCCGATGAGTATATTACTAGGGGCAACAGAAATGACAACCCATCAGCCTCCGAGAGGCATCATCATCATCATTGAGACAACCCTGTAAGCATGTGGTACAGTGACAGTGACAGTGACTTGACCCCTGACCCAGGTAGGCCTGGGCGGAGCATCTTTAAACTCGGTAAAACTACCACAGTGGGTCACACATTATAGCATTGTGGAGAAACGTTAAGCCAGTAACATTACACAAGCTTCACTGCGAGCAAGAACAAATTAAGCTCAGTCATCAGCTGCAGGGGCAATATCCAGCAGGCTCATCGGCATTCGTATCACTGTACCGCCATGGAGCATCAACATCATTCAAGCGAACGGCCCAACAACAGATTATGATGAGGATGCAGTTGAAAGGCTTTATGAGGAGTTAAGGAACACAATCAAAAAATGCCTTAGAAAGATATGCTTGTCATCCCAGCAGACTGGAATGCCAAAGTAGGTTTGAATGCGACAGACAATTGTTGAGGTACAATCAAGCATTTGGGAGTTGACGAAAGAAATGAATGAGGAATTAAAACTTCTACATTTCACCCAAGGCCACTAGCTCACCTCAGCTCATACCTTTACCTCACACAAGCTCCTCCACTAAACAACATGGCATGCACCTCAAGTCAAGTCAAGTAGCCCTTTATTGTCACTGGTTTTTAGGCCAGCAAAATCAGCCATCAACCCATCCACATAAATATGATGAGTGGAGTCAGTAGACAATAGACAAGACTAAGAGAGCAAAGCAGATGAAAGAAGCCAAACAAAAACCAATGTATTCCAGAACTCTGTGAAAATACAGATGCAGGGATACCAAAAGGAAAGAAAAGCAAACCAGTCAGTACTGCACAGAACAACCTAACAAGTATGAATCACCCTATAAGGGCTGCAGTGCTCCATTCACAGCTATGTTTAAGCTTGAGAATGCTCCTGCACATTAGAAGGGCCCAATTAGTAATGCTTTGAAATGTAAAAAAAACATCATCACATACATACCAGTCCTTTTACTTTAAACCAACACCTTCAGGGTTTTCTGTATTGCTTTTCCCTCCTCATTTGTACTAAAAATAAACACCATTATCAAGGTACATTACTCATTGTTAGTCATACTCTTTCTAAATTATCAGACTGCCAGCACATGAATAAAGAAACTAACATGGCAAACACAGACTTCAACACTGACTGTATTGACAGCATTCAATAAAATCCAGAAAAAGAAATGCTGCAATGTAATGGTTCAGCCAAAGTTTAGAATACAAACACATTACATTTAAAACAGATTTATTCGAAACAACCTAAAGCTTAACCCGATTAATTAGCATAACTTTTCTGTATGCATTTCTTGCATTTATGTTTAACACCCCACACCAGTTGATAGTGCAATCAAATTACATCTATTTTCCCAATCCAAATGTCTCCACATATATAATGTTATTTTTGGGGGAAAATCATGACATCATGACGACCACACAGAAGTAAAAGGATGACAAAATACTGCTAAGAACGGAATAACTGATATACCCACACCCCAACAAATGCCACTAAAATGAGCTCATAGCATGGAGATACATTTATCTTCAAACTGGCAGTATCTTCAAACGGGCTTCTAAGTATGTACATCAGCCAGCTGATAACGTCCCAGGCAAATATTTTTAAAGAAAGCACGTACACACATCTCCCAACGATTACGTGAAACCAAACCATTGCCTCAAAAGTAGACCCAATCCGTCACTATCTTCATCCCCAAGAAAAGGAAATAAAGACTTTCCTGAAGTTACTGATTTGTCAATTAGTTTGTCAGTAGTCAATTAGGCTAGCAAAGTAAATCTCTGGCTTATGCTGAAAACTGTTTTCAGAAGAACAAGCAGGAATTTGGCCCACAACATGCCAAACTAAATAGCATCATCAGACCATTGATTAAGAAGAGCCTCCAAGAGCCTTGTGTGGTTCTACACCATATCTCTATTGACTTGTGCGATGAATTGTGCTAGCCTTACAAAGGAAGATAAAGCCAGCATTGGTGTTGTAACATCGGCCATGACGAGACCCACAAGCATCTAGAGAAGCAACGCCACCATCTTCTTTTCTGTGAAGATTAAGCTCTACAAAGCTCTGCTAATCTCCACTCTTCTTCGTGGATGTGAAAGCTGCACACCCAAAGATACTGAGTACAGGATTCAAGCATTTCAGAGCCCCACTAGAGAAGGACACTCTGTGCCTTGTACACGGGACACAGGACAACAAAATCTGTGAGACAGACAGTCCGCTGCAGTGCTGGAAAACAGGAACAGGAACGACTAGTGATGGGTCGGTCACCACCAAGTCAGTTCTCAGAGCTGATATTACAGGACCATATGCACTGTCTATGTACACTAGAGGTCAGCATACATAAAACATTTAATACATGTATAATAGTATTACTATTAGTCTTTTTATATAAAACATAATGGAAAAATATGGTATTAGGGATATTATAATATTTAACAATTATACAAACATAAATGACGTATGTGGACTGACTGTAGGTGAAAGCAGTGCAGAATTAACTTAATTATAAAAAACAAAAGTAGTAAAATGAAGAATCAGTTGGGAGCTTGGGATGAGGTAAGCTGAATGATCTCGCTCACCAAAAAAACTTTCCATTTATACCCCACTACAGCCATTAAGCACAGCAGTCTGACCTAGTGCGGACATTTCTCATGCCAAACCCCCTTCTCAAAAACCATCCTACATCAATAAAATCTTGCTGCAGCTTCTCAACATGTTACACATAGAAGATGAAGGCCTGTGCAGTCCCCCGACCACCCCAATATCCACCTGCACATTCCTATGGCCTTTATGCTCTAACGTGAGTGAGAGAGTGGGATAAGGAACCATCACATGGCTAAGCACAAAATGGCTGAGCTAAGCACAGCTTTGCTGTAGCATTCAATTACACTTACCAAACTTTAAAGGAGTACTTCCACGAGAAACCGTTTAGTACTTGCTCTTTTGAAATACGACAGGTCACCCCGAGTTGCATATGCATGCTGCACGTGAAAATGTTCTTCTAACCTGTTCGCCTCCATTAGTCAGTGAAAAAAAAGTAGGTGGAAAAACGAGTGAATAAGAAAAAGGCCAACAAAGTGACGCAGGTTTGTAAATTAGAAAAAGCTATGCCACAGTTGTGACTACTGGAGAAGTTTTGTTGCAGCACACATTCACTTAGTGAAGTATAGGTAATGTCGGTTTGTGTAGAACGTTTAGATCTTCTATTTGGTTCGCTATGACCGAATGGGCTTCAAATGATTGTAGCCTGTGACTTGAATAGCCAAGAACCTGTCATTCTCCCTGCTCCATCTCCTCCACCAAACTAGAACAGCCTGAAACAGAAGCACTAAAGCATTTTTTTCACCAAAATCGGCTCACAGGGCATTCATTAATACTAGAGACCACCGCAAAATGAATGAAAACACGATGGAAGTACACCTTTAAGACTAATTGACATGGTTCACATCCAAAACATGCATGCATGTACAACAGTGCATTACTTGCCTGGGTATTATTTGTCATATCGTCATATCTTTAAAAAATTAACCTAACGACAACATGCAACAAAAATGATAATAATTATAATTATTTACATAGAATAGGGCAAAGATTTTTTTTTGTCGTACACAAAATCAAGCGGAGTTGTTTTTAAGGTTTGGCCATTGGCAAACCTATCATGGAAAACCAAAGCCTTGAGACATAAAAAAAAGGTGACAAGACATTGAACTTCCGACACAGGATGACCATGACTGGCTTAGTGGGTAAAACGTTTCCTTACACCTGTAGCACGCTGACCACTCCGTTTATGGCTCCACATCTTTGGCCTTGAAATGGTCCTGTTCCTCTACTGTCCTGTCCTAAAGACACATCTTTGCCTTTGGCTTGAGGTCACTCTGTTAGTTTGTGCTGTGTGTGCTTATGACACTAACTACATGAGTGACCTCTTCCCCTGCCCCAGATTTTGATGGAGCCTACCAATGTGCATGGTCGTCTAAATGAAACTGGCCCCCCATTATTATTATTTTTTAATTGAATCCAAAGACAATCAACATCTGCTGTTACCAGTAACATTTGTGGGTGGTACGGTTGAAGATACGTCACCATTTCACACCAGTACGACCAAATCCAATGTCAAAGGTGCAGATATCGCTCTTGATATACAACACAATTTCATAACACTGTTTAAGATAAATATGAAACTAAATACACCAGCGAGGTAAAAAAAAAAAAGGAGGCGATGAAACTAACTACTAAAGCAGAATTATGATTTTGTAGCGACCCTCTACACCACTGTCAGTCAGGCTACTGCGGCATCCTGGCTGATTGCATACTGTACGTCTGGTGCCTACTGCCTTTGTCTGGTGGACAGGGATTGGCTGATTTGCAATTGGCTTCACCTGGCTGCTGTTCCTGACGGCCTGGATTAATTGCCTGAACACTCTGTTCTCTCTCTTGCTCTCTCATTCTGCGCTTGCTCTCTCTGCAGACACACACACACACACACACACACACACACACACACACACACAATATGCACGCATTAGAGACACTCTCCCTACCCTGCAACCATCCACCATCACGACATTGCTTACTGCCGGTGTTTTCCACACCAGTTGAACCAATAACCCTCGACTTTGGACTTACTCATCTCCTTCTGGTATTAAAACAAAAGAAATGTTGTTGGTACCGCAAAATCTGTTGTTTGCCTCTGTTCATGTTGCAGCCCATACAAGCCTGGGTAGCAACAGATTTGTACAATAAAAGCTCTTGTTCCAATGGACAGACCTGTGTGTCAAATTAAAATGGCTTATATGGGTCTATGGCTGCCGAGAGATTCTCACTGAATAACAAGAACACTAGGAGAACAAACCTGACAGACGGAGGTGATGTTGACATTTATCATTGTGTCGATAAACTGCAAAAGAAAAAAAAGAGAAAAATAAGCTTAGTGTCACACTAACAGACTAACAATGATGTCTGATTTATGACTCCAAAACAGTTTAATGATTTTCTTCATTGTGACACACATTCTGTGGCGATGGTCCAGTACTTACTTGGTCCAGATTGGGAACGTTGAGAAAGAACTCCGGATAGGAGTAGGAAATCCCCACATTGTTTACTACAGAGAAAAGGCAACGTTAACTTTCCCAACGTTAACATTCTCTAGCTAGCATTATACATTACTTAACTCATGTTCTTGCAACAACTCCTCTGTGTGTCCCACCATCGTTGTTTTGAAAAACCAAATGAAAACTTTGCGGACAGGTGTATTTACCTCCGGTGCATGGGTCATTACACATCCATGTACACGCCCCGCAATATGCGTGGTGCAATGTTACAGTGCCACTAGGCTATGCCTCCTGAACACGGCTTCAGACAACATGGGTCCAAAACACGCCTTCCTCTCACACTGCTGTCCCAGGGTTGACCCTAGCGATTTTGTTGGCGGTTCAATCGCAGGGTTGCAGGGTGAAAACGCCTAATGATCTGTTTCCCCAGTAGACTGTAAAGTTTCACTTTCAGCCACAAGGTGGCAGCATAGTCTTTGAAAAGGAGGCTCTCTGCAATCACCCGGAGCCAACCCCACCTACTCTGCCATGGTACAGTATGCCAGCAGTATGTGTGTACATAAAACGTCACTTACCCAAAACGCCAATCTCGAGTCCAGCTAGGCCACTCTCGATGGCCGGGTAGATGTCAGTGGATCCAAAGTCTGCGGTGATGGTTTTGGTCTCAACGCCATATTTGCTTTCTAAATATAAAAAGTAGTTCAGTCAACCTAGTGCAGGAAATTATATACAGTACATCAACACAAAACAGAAGACGTTTGTCAGTAAAGAGAGATATCAAATCAGTATTGTTTTCAACATTCTAGTATGTAATATTTCTGCAGCACATTATAGGATATGTATTTTAGTGCTGCATGTGGCCGAAGTATAGTAAAGGCAGGAGAGGGAGAGTGGGGCTCTAGTCACAACTGTAACACGTAGTGTTCTGTTTTTTTCTACACCCATTTCTGAATTACCTATTCCTTTTACATTCGCAGAGACCGGCCAGGATTCAATTACTTTCTGTGTTTTGAAGGTGTTGCTCCCTTCTGTATTGGGCAGAAGCCTTCAAACACACCTCACACAGCTTTGTCCTTATTTTAGCAGCACTGAGTCAAGGCAGCAGTCACGCTGCCCAAATCTGCTTCTCCATCAGTGAGCACGAAAGAGAAAGTGTGTGTGTGTAGAGAGGGACATGGAGTGAGTACAATGTCAGTGTGTGAGTGACTGTGTTATGTGTGTTATATATATGTGTGTGTGTGTGTGTGTGTGTGTGTGGTTATGAGCAGAGTGGATATGAGTGCACGGGGAGAAACAGTCAGAGAAAAAGGAGTGTGTGCAAGAAAGAAAGAAGTATGTGTGGGAGAAAGAAAAAGTGTGTGAGAAAGAAAGGGTGTGTGTGCGAGACGGCGTGTGAGAGAGAGAGAGAGAGAGAGTGAGCGTGTGTGAGAAAAGGGAAGCAAGAGAGACCATTTGCTAGCACTGTGTGCCATTCACAATTTTCCATCAGTCAGTACCTCCCTTTCACTGAGAAACACGGAAACAGTTTCAACTACCCTCAGCAAAATGCCTTGTAATATAACGTCTTTTCCTAAATTGTATAAGAACTAAAATCATTTCTAATTTTAGTTTTTATACAGGGGGGAAAAAAGCATCTTTGTGTTGACCATATTTATTAACGGCAAGATGAAACTATAGAGCGATAGAAGAATACATGAATAACTTCTTAATTGATAAATGCAATGGTGTTCAAAGTACCTTAGACACAAAAATACTACCCCTTGATTTGGGCATTTGTGTTCTTCCAACGGTTTAAATCTTAATACAGTCAGGGATGACCATATTACCTCAGGACGTACTGAAACTTTATCAAAACCTAATTTAAGGCTACACTGCCTAATACAAACAATCTAACCATACCAAAGGTAAAAACACAAGAAAATATCAGCCGGTAGCTCTAGGAACTAATATAAACCCAATCTAATCATACCAGCAGCACCATGACACCTACTTTAACCAAGCTGCCCACATCTGGCTGGAGGGCTGTGCCAGGGCTCCTGAGTGAGCAGCTCAGAGTCTGTTAGCATCCCAACAGGCTAGCGTCCCTCTAGTCTCCCACCCCACCCCACCCCTCTCCACCCATCCCCCCACCCCGCTGCACGTTGCGTCACGTCACATGCTGGGGAGTTTGCCTCCATCTGCACAGCCCCTCTCCTCTCCTCTCCTCCCCCTGTCCGCTATGCTCTGCTCTGCTCTGCTCTGTCGCAGCAGCCAGGCCACTCGACTGGCAAAGTGCCCACCACTAAAAATAGCCCCGCTACTCATTAACATTGGCCTGAATGACATTCATTCAGGAGAGAAACATACCCGCTCCATCTCTCTCTCTCTCTCTCTCTTGCGCTCTGTCTCTCACACACACACCCACACAAACACCCACACAGTGTGCAGACTCACCTGTACAGCTAACCACACTCCTAAATGCTCCATTCAAAAAAAACACGACCAAATTGGTTAAAGCTATCCGTGCTTTTACTAGAACAGCAAAAGAACAGTGTGTCTAACTACAAAACAGGAAAAATAGCCCAAAACGACCCCACCCCCAACCCACTCATTCACAAATTTAAAAAAAATCCTATACAATGCACCTCCTACACCAACAGAGTTCTCTACACTACCTTCAGGAGATCATGATAGAGGTGTGTGTGTGTGTGTGTGTGTGTGCGCATGTGTTGAGTACCCACCAATGGCTTTGGAAACGTCATCCAACTTCTCCTGCGAGCGGCTGACCAGCACGATAGCAAAGCCTCGCCGTGCGAGCTGAGAGAGACACGACCAAAAATCAACACCAGAACACAACTTTACCTTCAATGGCCCAGAATGGAAATAGGAGATTATCTTGTGACAACTTCATATTCCGACATCAAACATTACATGGACAACAGATGATAATGGTTTATAAGGTACACCAGACTGTTAAGCTTGACATAAAGAACTGAATTTCAAAATAATTCCAGATTTCAGAACTACCTATAAAACAATCTATTTCCTTTGAAATAAGAAGCAGAGAGATCCATATTTTGCTTTGCGTTCTTCCAGCTCTCCTGACCCAACCCATTGTAGTAATAAGCTCTCAGCATGGTCGATGAAAATCTCTATGTTTTCGATGATATTCACTGTTTTGTCTTTCATATTAGCTAATAAATTCTTCACAGAGTTGCAGTGAGAATGCTGGTGGTAGTCCTGAATTGCTGTCAGGTCTGGACGTGGACACGCAGCACTCCAATAGACACTGTGTAAGTGTGTGTGTGTGTGTGTGTGTGTGTGTGTGTGTGTGTATGCGTGTGTGTGAATGCACTGCGAGGCCTCCCCTAGTCTTCTGGGTAAAAACCTCTCCTCTGATGACTCATCGTGATTTCCATCAAAAAAAAGGAAAAAATAAAAGAGTGGAACCCCAGGAATCTTACCTCCTCCGCATAGGCCTTCCCGATCCCATCTGTGGCTCCAGTTACCACTAATGGGTGAGACCGAAACACAAAGAACAACACAAGACAGGTTACATAGGTTAAAAAAAAACAGGTGAACGGACAGACTCCTACATTTTCCTCGTCATAGATGACCCACGCCTGCCATCTACATGTTGTGTATAAATATGAATGAAATGCACGACTGGAATCTTTAATGTTACAATGGAGTGCTTCTGTGGAGATGTGGAGATGACAAAAGGCCAAAGCAGGCCAGGGCGTGTGTTCTTCTGCATCTCTCTCCCTTCGCCTGTCTTTGCTTCACCAATATAGCCGTGCTATTTTTAGCCGCTCGGTACATTGCCTCTCTTTCAGCTCGGCGGTTAAAAATAGCGCGTGGAGGGAAGCAGAAAAGGCAGGCAGCCTGGAGCAAACCGTGTGCATTTTCAGTAATGGGAGAGACAACCCTCCCAAAAAAAGACAGACACACACACACTCTTTCAGACACACACACAGACACACTCTTTCACAAACGTACAAATGTACACACAGACACACACTCACACAGACACAGACACACACACACACACACTCACACTCATACTCCTGATGCCTTTAGTAAGGACATGGGGCTCTTCCTTTCGTTTCCCCCGAACCCCCTCTGCCCAGGACAACCCCAAGGACAGCCCTCTCATCCCTGCCCTTGACCCTTGCGCCCTCAGTGTCAGAAAACCCTTGGCCGATTAAACATTAATATGTGCAGCCGGCTTCCATTGGAAATACAAAAGAGAAGAGTGGAGAGGAGAGGATGGGTAGAGAGAGACAGGCATGCAGGCAGGCAGGCAGGCATGCAGGCAGGCAGGCAGAGGTTAGGGAGGGAGGAATGGAGGGAGGGAGGGAGGGAGGGATGCAGAGAGAGAGAGAGAGAGAGAGAGAGAGAGAGAGAGAGAGGGAGTCAGGGAGGGAGGGGTGGATGACGAACAATAAGACGAGGAGGGAGGGGAGAGTGAGGACAGATCCTAGGGGCAGCTAAAAATAGAAAGAAGCAAGTGAAAGGCAAGCGGCGAACGGTGAGCACGAGGAGGCATGGGAGATTCATGCAGTCCGGCTGCCGCACACAAATGTCAATGGGCGCGCTGCACAAAGGCACGTTCTCACAGTCGCGCTGTTTTTGTGCATTTGTCCTACATAAACCGTGCTACAGAAAACTACATAAAGATTTCAACAGATCTGATAACGTTTAATGTCGATGTTTCATTTTTTCATCGCACAGGTAAAAAAGTGCCTGGTGCTTTGGTGTTGAAGAAAAATCTTACTAGGATGCCTGCGGCCGAAACACAGCCCTGCCGATATCTGCTACCAACCCCACACCCACTCATGTCATGCTGCTTAATCAAATCGCTACTGTATAAAAAGCTTTATTTGAAAAAAGATGCCCAATCAAGGTTCAAGACCGTTTCCTTGAAAACACAACACCATTTGACACTGAAGGCTGTCTACTTCAGCACAGGCCACGGTTGCATCAAAGTCGATGTGATTAACGCTGCCTTAATCTCATTAAAGCACGCAGTAAAGTACTCCATTCATAAAAGCCTGCACCAGACACAAAGGATCATTTCGTTCAGGCCTGGGTGGACTTAGCTCTGCACCTGTGTCTGAAATATAACACAGAGAAAGAACTTCAATGTTTTTAAAACCCAAAAAACGGCGGCTACTCTTGGTCCCCAAAAAAGGATGTACAACATCAACGAGGTCTGTGAATATTGTAACCTCAACAAGTATCATCCATAGCCCAAGTATGCCTCCCAACATTAATGGCAGATGACAGTCAACAGTGGACATAACCTCGACATCGGTTGTTAGATAGCTAATATCTACTTATATGCAAGCCAATGCAGGCGAGAGGATTTGGAATTTAGAAATTCGGTCAAGTGAAATGTGATCTTATAAACACAAAAAGACACCCCCTCACATTGCACAGATGCTAATACTGCTGCCACTGCTGCTGCTGCTGCTAAATATTCCACGGAGCTAAAAAAAGAACGGGAGATTAAAAATACCACGCAGGCACTGCAGCCTTGTCTGGAACAGCCGCAGCACTTGAATACCAACGAGATGCTACTCTCAGCAGCCCCCGGCATCTCTCCCTCACTCACGCACAGACACACACACCCATATACACACAGATACATACACACACATACACACATGCACACACGCACGCACACACACACACACACACACACACACACACACACACACACACGGACACACAAACACATATACATACACACACATACACACGCACGCGCGCACACCCACACATATACACACGCACGCATGCACGTGCACACACACACACACAGTTCTCCCTTCCAGGGTACAGTGCAGCACACGGAGACTGGGTGTGCATTTGTACATCGTGAGAGCACCCTGGCCCTGCCTGCCTCGCTGCCTGCCTTGAGTGGCGCCGAGCGCCATTCAGTGTTTCCGTGGCTGTGGTGGCACTGCTGCCATCGCTCCCGTGCCACATGCGCTTTCTACCCAGCCAGCATGAATGGCACATTCAGAGATTTCGAGCACAAGCTCAGCCTCCTCCTCTCTCGGTCCCCAATGTTTCAATCGTGCAGTCTTACATGTCTCAACTTGTATTTCGTTCAGAAACTGCAACTGTATAAAAAAGTGAATGGGATGTAGGGATGGTTAGGTTAAAGGTGGGGCTGTTTGTGGGTATTGCTGTTTGTATATGTTTGTGTATGTGTGTGCATGTGTGTGTGTGTGTGTGTGTACATGTTTGGGGAGTTGGGGGCTGTGTGTTTAGTTTGGGGGGGGGGGGGGTCATCTTCTATTCAGTTCCCTTAGGATGTTCACAGTGTATGCCGAGTTATGCAACCAGCGCGCCCAGCTCTGCCCAGCCACTAGGATCCTCCCACCTCATTGGCCGCTGCTGCAGAGACTTCAAAGGGCCTCCTGGGTGCCTGCTCACGGAAACATGCATGCCACTCCGGATAGCATGGGGCGCCACGTGCCGTGCAGCGCCTTCAGACTTTGCATTGGGCGCTGCGGTTGCGCGCTAAAAAGGGGGAGGTTTCAAAATTGGCTAGTCTAAAAATAGTCGGCGGATGTATTTAGCAACCCTGAGGCTGAATTGCAGCGAGTAAGGGGGGGGGTTAAGAAGCATGAATGTCTCTGCATAGCTCCAATGTACATTAATTCATAAAAACGCATTAATGAACCATTCTTAAGCCTCAACTGCACGTAGAGAGCCCTGTTCAGTGGTTCTGATGACATCGCCACATTTGGAGAAGATTAAACGCCTCGAATGGTTTTATAAACAGCAAACTCTGCATGCACTGATTAGGGCCACAATATCATTAAGGTTGTAACTCATGCTGTATCTTTAAACAAAACTGGTAACAGTTTTGGCTGCAGTGCTATAGTTTTTCTTTGTTGGGCTGAACATGCCTTTTAGGAGTAATTACCATCTGGAATGCGCAAATTTAATGAATCAAAAAAGGTTTTGATTGTTTGGGTTCGAGGAATGCTGCATATGACATAACTTTGCTTTGCATGTGTGTGTGTGGCTGTATCTGTTTTTGTGTGTGTGTGTGTGTGTGTGTGTGTGTGTGTGCGTGTGTGTGTTAATGAGTACTGTGCGTATCTGTGTGTGTGTGTGTGTGTGTGTAGCTGTATTTGTTTTTGTGTTTGTGTGTGTTAATAAGTACCGTTTATCTCTGTGTGTGTGTAGCTGCGTTTGTTTTCGTGTTTGTGTGTGTTAATGAGTACTGTGTGTATCTGTGTGTGCATCTGTGTGTTTGTGTGTGTGTTAATGTGTACTGTGCGTATCTGTGTGTGTGTGTGTGTAGCTGTATTTGTTTTTGTGTTTGTGTGTTAATAAGTACTGTTTATCTGTGTGTGTGTGTGTGTAGCTGCGTTTGTTTTTGTGCGTGTGTGTGTGTGTTAATGAGTACTGTGTGTATCTGTGTGTGTGTGTGTTGTGTGTAGCTGTATTTGGTTTTGTGTTTGTTTGTTGTGTGTGTGTGCAGCGGTGTGTAAATGAGGAAGTGATTGAGCAGAAGGGGGGAGGGGAGGGAGAGAGGAATGGGATGGCGAGTGAGGCATGGTGCTCAGCAGAGGGCTGAATGGGAGGAGGGGGAGGAGGAGAGGGGGATGAGGGGGATGAGGGGGGTATGTAAAATGAGCAGTGGCACGTGTCTTGCATGGTGCCCATCACGAGATGACTCGATTCACAGAGGACGCAAATAAAAGCGCCATCCAATCGCGAGGCCGCTGGCACCCAGGGAAGTCGTAACAAGAAGCCTACTTTAGCCATGTTGTGACAAAAGCATCCATTCACAAAGGTACTTCCCCCCCACACATACACAAAGGCGTGTGAATGCAATTTCACCACAGCTCTAGCTAGTCCAACAGCACAGATACAGGAATGCCTAGGCTACTTACCTTTCAAGCAAATTACAGATACAACTGTGGAGATGTTCTAAAGAATTTTATTAACAGTGAATATTTTTTCTGGAAGACACAACAATGACTAATTGTTTAATTTGATAATGATAAATCGGAGGATGATGCTGACATAGGTAGACAGAGAAGGATGCTGTATGCCCAAGCCAATATGTTAGTGAGGAAATTTCATTTCTGTTCTGATGAGGTGAAGGTAAGCCTGTTCAGAGCTTACTGCACCCCAATGTACACAGCTCCCCTCTGGGTCAGGTATAAGAAGGAGAGTCTGCGCAAACTCCAGGTTGCATATAACGACTGCCTCAGAATCCTGCTTAAGAAGCCCAGGGGTAGTAGTGCCAGCAAGCTATTCTGTATTCTGTAATTCATAGGTAGGCTGCAGGGGTCCCAGAATAATATAATTGTGGAGCTGACCTATCCAAGGTGCAGCTCTGCAAGATACCAATCTTATATGTGGAAACACTGGTACTTATGCCTACTATAAGAAGGGCATAATACATTTTATTTATGTATTTATTTCAAGGTTGCATTTATTGCTTTTTAATATGAGGTGAATTTACACCTGATGTACTGCATGTTTGTTTGTTCTGTACCGTACATGTTTTTATGTCAAATTGGACGTTGGAGTCTGTAAATAAAGTTTGATTGATTGATTGAATTTAAACCATTAATGCATGGAAAAGGTTCATGTTGTTGCATTTTTTTAAACTACATAAAACTAATTTTCAGGTTTACCAATTGGTGCCTAATTGGTACAATTGGTTACTCTCATCTTGTATTTAGCTTATACTGTTTGTTTCTATTCTACATAAAAAAATTAGAATGACACTGAAACTTAAATATAGCACACCACTGCATTATGTTCTGCTTTAACAATGCCAATGCTAAGCTAGTGATTCCAGGAAGTAGGATACTAGCTACTGCCATCTCCTACAATGGCAATGACGCTTACTTCTGGTGGCCAAACAGGTGAAACACTACAGGGTGAAAATAAAACCGTTACCTGTCTGGGATGATAAATTCATCAGCTTAAAAACTGCCAGCTCACGTGAAAGTTTCTATTGTGCATTGACAACATATTTTTGTGTCCATCAGTTATGTCCGTAGTTAGCCTGCGAGATTTGACCTATCTTAGGATGTTCACTGCCAGTTTGTAGACTAACTTGCTGAAGTTAACCCATTAAGAACACTTATCTGCTTAATTCTTTAATGGAAAGACAATCGTGTAACAACACACACTTGAGGTAAATGAAAAAAAATGGATGAATGTGGTGTAGGGCTGTACAATATATCGAAAATATTGTGATATCGCAACATACGATATCATGATATACATAGCGCAAAACATGGCTTAACTGGAATAAATGGGACATTACTACCAGCTGTTTCACACTCCACATATGAAGATATTTGGAAAATCAAATGGAGACCTACTGCTCTTTACATCCACTGCCACAGGCTGCGCACTGGCTACGGCCGAGCGGTAAAGATTAAGCTCAAACATGTTAAAACTATATTTAAATATTTGTTTATTTATCGCAAAACATATCGTCATTGCACCATTCAGCTACTTCGCATATCGCACATTTTTAAAAAATCGTGCAGCCCCAAAGTGGTGCATTTTAGTCAAGTTCTTCTAATCTGTGAATACCTGACCATACAAGGGCTGGGTTAAATGTGCATATTCTTGGATTTGACTATGACGAATACACTGAACAGAAGTGGTCAGCCCTCGAAGTTACATAACTGCAAATGTCAAGTCCACAGGGGACCAGGGCACTGGAGAAGCCATGTAACTGTAGGTTCACACCAAAAGCGACCAAAGCGACCAGAGCGACGGAAGTCATTGTTTCTCTATGGAGGGTCGGCGAATTGGGCGAACAAAGCGAATTCGCCGGCAGCGAAGCGAACTGGGCAACCAGAGCGAAAAAGAGAAGTTAAAAGTCAGTTAACTTTATGGTAATGAGCTATGACGCGGTTCGGCGAATACCGCGAATACCAATCGGAATACATTGATTTACCAACGTCCGACAATCAGGTGGGTTCGAGGAAACAAACGGTGTAACTTTAGTACCTAGTTCCTACTTTGTATTAAAAATGGCAACGGAGAAGCTCATCACAGCAGTGGCAGGCTCTTCGGTCCACTACGACCCAGCCCTGTTTTTCTACAGGGATGCAAACAATTCTAACTAAAAAGTAAATTGATGTACTCAGTCAGCGGCTTAAATAATTCATGAATTACTGCATGAATATGAATATTTTTCAGCTGTCAGTGCATGTAGACATTTTATACTCTTTTATTCCTTTATTAACCAAACATGTCAAAATTCAAGTACATTGATGTTTTGCCCAATGCATATACATGTATTGCCGCTTTTACAACTGTTGGTCGGGGAGGTTTTATTTTTTCTGCGGCCCTTTAAATGACTAACATTCCAAATGAAACGTCATGAGTGAACAAAGCGAACAAAGCGAACTCAACGGCGAAGCTTCTTCAGCGACCTCGGCGACCTGGTCGCTTTGGTCGCTTCTGGTGTGAACGTACAGTAAGGGGGATCGAGCTTCAGAACATCCTACTTCATTTGGAATGTTAGTCATTTAAAGGGCCGCAGAAAAAATAAAACCTCCCCGACCAACAGTTGTAAAAGCGGCAATACATCTATATGCGTTGGGCAAAACATTGATGTACTTGAATTTTGACATGTTTGGTTAATAAAGGAATAAAAGAGTATAAAATGTCTACATGCACTGACAGCTGAAAAATATTCATATTCATGCAGTAATTCATGAATTATTTAAGCCGCTGACTGAGTACATCAATATACTTTTTAGTTAGAATTGTTTGCATCCCTGTAGAAAAACAGGGCTGGGTCGTAGTGGACCGAAGAGCCTGCCACTGCTGTGATGAGCTTCTCCGTTGCCATTTTTAATACAAAGTAGGAACTAGGTACTAAAGTTACACCGTTTGTTTCCTCGAACCCACCTGATTGTCGGACGTTGGTAAATCAATGTATTCCGATTGGCATTCGCGGTATTCGCCGAACCGCGTCATAGCTCATTACCATAAAGTTAACTGACTTTTAACTTCTCTTTTTCGCTCTGGTTGCCCAGTTCGCTTCGCTGCCGGCGAATTCGCTTTGTTCGCCCAATTCGCCGACCCTCCATAGAGAAACAATGACTTCCGTCGCTCTGGTCGCTTTGGTCGCTTTTGGTGTGAACGTACAGTTATTTTTTATACAAGGAATATTTCCTATATTCTAACGGTAAAGCTCAAGCTCTACTCTATGGATAGCACTCTTCTGAATTTGTGTAAAGTATATTCTTGGGAAAACTGACCAACTGGTCTGGATTAAAGACACGCTTACCAACATAATCTAAAGGTATACAAAGCATATAAAAAAGAGCCAGTGCCCTCTTACAGTTAGCCTATAAATAATACTATGCATGCAGTTTGTTTACATATCCCTGACCTGTTCACAGTATACAATCCCAAAATCTCGCTTCCAACCACAGTGCACTGTGCGCCTCAGTAGCAGCCAACTTTAGTGAAATGTCAACTACAAGAATCCAGACCCCTGCAGCCTGCAAAGTCCAAGGAAATTGTTAATTTGAAATGTTTTGAGAATTTAATAACTTAAATGAATAATTACAAATAAGAACAAGAATTACAAATTGAATCACAATAACACAATGAAGTATTTTGATTTCAAATACTGAACAAACTACTCGAAATGTATTATTCTCCATAATTGAGCATATCAAAGTGACGTCCACTAAGAACTCAGTCATACTTCCTGCGCCTCATGCCGCAACACGCCGCTCCTGCAAGCAGGTCCATAACACACAACTCTGGGGCCCTATACACGAGCACTCTGTCATTTCTATATTTCTCATGCATCTGGCTCACTTGCCAGGACCCCTAATGCTATTGGGGCCCTGAGTGGACAGCCCTCCTCCTCCCACCCCCACACCACTTCCACACCCCTGCCTGCCTGCAAATACTCATCTGTGCAGCTGGGCCCTGTCCTTGGGCAGAGTGGAATCTAGTCAAACCCAAACACAGATAACAAGCTTACACAATTGTCAAAAAAGTGAGATGACAGCAAATGAGCAGGGATGAGACATATGGTTCTGGATGTGCAATAAAATAGCAGTTAAGGCTGACCAAGGCATTTGTATTACGAATCAATAGTCTTACATTACAGTCACATTTAGGTCTACCTTGGGTCCAGATTTTTCAGCTTTCCAGTCTGGTCTGAAGCATTACCAAGGTAAAAGGTGCTTAAGACCACAGTTCAAACTAAAGGAACACAATTTGGACAAGATACACATGGCAGTCCTAGTCCAAAGCAAACTGAAACTGGGTTGGTTTGTTTATTAGTGTGAGAGCCCTTTTTTGACAGCTCAAAATCTCAGATCAGTTACAGGAAGTGGAGGCATAATAACAGAAGAAGTAATACATCATTGGTGTATAGTGGGAGAGAAGGAGAATGTTATCACCTTTGGTCTAAAAAAAAGAATTAAAAGGTCGGATCTTGATCCAGATTTTGGTATGGACTTCCAGGGGTAAAAACTTCCTAGATGTTCATATTGTAAAACAGGATTGCCCACCTCCATAATTTATGTATGCCAGACAATCCATGTCAATACAAGCCCATGTCTTGACACTAAAATACATGGTTTACTCATAGGATTATGGGTGGGAATCCTACATTTAGACCTATTTTTTTCTAGAACTCAGAAAATTGCTATTTGTGTGTACTTCGTGTAATTCTGTTATTAATATTGTGTGGTTTTCAACAACACAATATTTTCACTGAGACTAAGCAATGACAACACTCGCGCACACCAGACCTATTATGTAGCTGGGTGGATGCAACTTTTCATAATTTGGCAAACTCCTAATTGTAGGAAGCTGTCCGGAAATTACGCAATTCTGTTCATGGCGATTGAGATAAGATGCTTTTCAGGACTGGCTACTTCATAGTGCTTGTAATCAGCACAGGCTCTCTAATTTGAGCATATGGCAAACGCTGAAAATATCTAAAATGTCTAACGCATCTGTAGAAAACTGGTTAGCAAGGAAGAAGCAAGGAGGTTAGTACACGTGCGCTTTATCCGATTTACCGGCGTACTCCACTTTTGCAACTGCCAGTGCCTGCATGGTTTTAAAAGCAAGCACTAACGCCAGCTTGAATATTTTGTTTACAAACATTATGTACCATTATACTGACCTGCCCATTTACCAAGTCTTGCGGGTGAAACCAACTTCCCATTCCCCAGTATCCATATCTTCACACCGTTTAAGAGTCGGTATATGGAGCACACAGAGAACCAGGCCGCAGTCAAAGCACCTAGCCAAAACAGTGGTGGTTGCACGAGCTCCAGAAATGAACTCTTGGTTACTGACTCCATAGTGAAGCTGTAAACGTTACGTGCACACGAATTCCAGCTATTTAACTGCAGCCAACGTTTGGATAAATTAGTATTGCATACAGTTTCTTTGTATTCTCTTGCTAATCATGCATGGAACCGGTGCGTCACTTGTCCACTTTCCTGCCAATGCTCCATCTGAAAGCTTACTTCCGCGTTTTTGTGGAAACTTCCGCCTGACGTTTAAGCTTTTTGGTCACTGATTGGTGGATTTTCACGTCCGACAAAAACACCTCATCTCCCCACGTACTTTGGCCTTTGGGTCGTCTTGCACAGTTCACTTGGTCATGCAGGTGTGTTTCCTACTTTCTGTTGACAGCGATGCCTTTTTTTTGTTCATACCCATTTTGTAAATATTACAAATATTACATTTACGTCACGGTTTACATTCCTCACATAGGGAAACAGTCAGCATTGAACCGACATTTTGTTTGACATTTTTAAAAGAATCCTTCAGAATGACATTGTAATTCTTTGTGCAATTTAAAGCTTTTTAAATTCAGCATAATGCTTAAATGCATAAAGCTTAATTGTGGTTTTGCTCTGTGGTACGTCTGATCTTAAACACATATGGGTTCCTAGTTCAAAGTATAACAAAAGTAATTCAACTGTAACGTTTTCCAAAGCAGCAGGCCATGGCACATTACATCTGTGGCAAAAATAAGTCATATACTTTAAGTATAAGACTTATACTATACTATACTTTTTTTTTCTTTTTTCTCATACCTCCACACTTGGCTGTTTTTAATGACATACACATTACATTTTCAGTGTGCCATCATAGTGAATTCAGTGCATGGCTCATATATAGCTAAACAGGGGCAAAATGCTGCTCATGTATCTCAGTAATTATTGTAGCAGCTTCTCACAAGCCACTATAATAATAACATTAATAAACTTCAAGTGCATAGCACTTTTCATACATAAACTATAACTCAAAGTGCTGCAGTTAAACAAACAAGAACCCACATAAAAAGACAAAAGAGTCGCTGTTGCTTTGTTGTGGCACAGTTTAGGGGCCAGATGTGTCTGAATGGCTTTTCCAAACTTCTTAGGGGGGCATCTTTAGAGAAACCTAACTGGTCTCTAGGAATGCAAGGACTCGAGGGCTTGAACAGGAGGCTAAAAGGACAAAGTGCACGCAGGGCTCTCAAGTAACACACATTAACTGTGACACACAATTGGCAGATCTCACACTGGACTCATGCCACACATTGCCAGGTTAATTTTACCTCTTCACTTGGTGGAGGTGGAGGAATTGTGCAACATTACAATGACACAAAGGCCAAAGTACATGAAGAAATGAAAAGGGTGGTTTAGCTGGACATGGAAATCAATTGATTTTGTAGGTGTAATTTCCAGAAGTAGACTACAGGCTACATTACACACAATCACACTTACAGGCATGTTTAACCTTAAGATAAAACAGCAGCCTATATCAAAATGAAAGCTTATGTATGATATTGCTCTCTGCCCTAATGTTTTGATGCTTTAATTCATACAGCCTGACTCTAGAAAAACAGAGATAGACTGGAACAGTTTAGATATGCAAAGAAGAGGATAATGACAGTTTTATTTATTTCAAATTATTGCCATATCAACGAGTAAGCTATGCATACAATGACAGATGCATTACGTTTATTATGAAAATTACCTAAATAAAGAGGAGACTTCAGAGAGTTATACATTAGCTAAGCAGCATCAGGTAGATGGGCTAATTAGTGAAAACGCTAGTTTTAAGTGCTCTGTTGCAACCACTACATGATAGAAGTTTACTATACAGTAAGGTGGAGTGTTACGTTCCGAAGTAGGCTTCCCATCTCTGCCTATAGTCTAAATAACACAAATGGAACTGTTCAACCGCAACATGAAAATCCATCTGCAGAGGGTTTTAGGGGAGAGGACATGTATAATAGCTATCCCTTTGAGACAACAGGAAGTGAATTACTGAACCATATTTAGGGCTTGGCAACCATGATTCTAAAGTTGATGGTACACCAGGCAACTTTTTATGCAACGTTGCTGGGCAACGTAACTAACAGATGTTGTTCAGGCACTTCGATATTGGGCAACACAATTTTATCAGGAGAACTTAGACCAGCAGCAGACAATATTTTGTGACCATTCCGTCAAACAATTAGGAGCCCGACAACATTGCTCAGAAAGTTGCCCTGTGTATCATCAGCTTAAGGCTACACTTTAGTGGCCCATATTCCAAATCACCTGGTTCTACCTGTGTTCTTAAAACAGGTGATGCACAGGGATGTAGTGGAGGATGAACGCAAGTAAACAGAGTTTATCCACCTCTCAGCAAAGTTTATCCACCTATCAATACAGTTTATTCACCCTATAGCAGAATTTATGTACCAAGCACAGTTTCTAACATTCCAAAATCACACTATGTCATCTTTATGTGCAGTGAAGACCATTAAAATGCACAGGCACTGTTCAAACATGGTTTGAATGTCTTTTTAAAACACCTTGGTTTGGACTGTGCATCCACCTCGCTGTGATCACCAAATTCATAGTTTACCCACCTCTTATTTTACCACTACACCCCTGGTGATATCAGTAACGTCTCGACCTGGCTGAAGAGTTGTGCTTATTAGACCAGCTGATTTAGTGAATGGCTGGAAGAAATAGGTGGTACTCGATTGTAGCTTCTAAAGCCAGGTTGCCCAAAACTATACTATATAGATATTTTCTCCACAGACACAGAGACGAAATTCTGTGTAAAGTAAACTTTAGCCATGTTAAAACATGATAAAGAGTTAGTATGTTTGCTGAGGAGCAGACTGGTAGCCAGTTGCATTTCAAACTTTACGATTTTTACAGTTTTTGTCGAAAAGGCTCATAATGCTAGTGATCAGGGCACAGAGAAGGCTTGAAGATATCACAATGTTTAAACCATTTAAAAAGCTTGAAGTAGCTCCACACTTTCTTGGTAGTATAACAAGGGCCCTGACAAGGGCCTGAACGAGGCATTGAGAACTTTGTAAGTGTATAAATAGTTTATTACAAAGATTTTTTTTACAGGTAGAACCTTGCGATAGTTTCTGGTCACTGCCATGTCAAAAGTCAATACAAGTCAATTAAGTTGTGGCTCGGTAAGGGGCTGTGGAGGCTTCTACAAAGTTCTTAATACCTCGTTTTGAATGCCAGCTTTTTTAATGGTTTAAAAATAGCAATGTCATCAAGCTTTCTCCGTGCCCTGATCACTGGCATTTGGAGCTTTTTTCACAAAAACGATGGTAAAGTTTAAAATTCGACCAGCTAGAGTAGTTTTGCTCCACTGGAAACAAACCAGGTCATTATCATGTTTTACCTACTCAAAGTTCATTTTACACCAAATTCCTCCTTTAATGTAAATCTTTGTTAGTCAGTATCTCTTTACTTTCTTTTTTCGCCGTCTTGTGACTGTCTCTGTCAGACATACACAAGCACACATAGGCTATAAAATGTAGCCTATGGTACTGCTCTTGGCTGAGCAGTCACACAAATGACAAATGAACCTCTAGCACTAGGCTGCAGTCTTTGTGATAGGCATGGGCCAGCTATGCAGAACCCATTCCTTGTGTACAAAAGCATCACAGCATTTAAAAATTCCTGCCACGCCCTGCTATGAGACATCTTCCTGCTCAAGAACTTAAACTTTGATTTCATGTTAAAAGAAGTCTGTCCACAGAAGACCAACACTTTCATTCAAATGCTGCTCAAATACGTGAAAGTCATAAGGTAAGAAACTTTATCATAACAAACTTAAATCATAACAAACTGAAATTCACTGTAATGGCCATGGTCATGTAAAAGGAAGATAAACACATTCTAACCAGCATCTTAGCTTAGCTATTCAACACGTTGGTGATCTGGGTACCAAACCTCACTGTACTGTACAGTGTCACAAACAGCTCACAACAAATCACATTTCCAAAGGCCTACTGTGTTATTGGTGATGTTTATAAACTGTTTGTTTTTTTCTCTCATGTATATATTTTCTTAGGGGGTGTGCCTATGTTCCCACAGCCCTATGTTCCCACAGCCTTATGTTCCATCATTTCTAAGGTTTTTTTTTTTTTTTTTCAAATTTAGGCCCTATGTTCACCCATTTTCTTTATCATGAATTTGCATCAGATTTTATCCCCATTTCTCCCAATTTCAGGTACACCCCTTCTAACACCACTACTCCAACATAAGGTTGAGTGACAAACCCTTATACCAAAATAAACTCACCTCCATGAATTAGTGCCATTAAGACACAGCACACCTTTCTAGAATTCAATTCAATTCAGTATACATTCAAACAATCTGAAGAACAAAAGAACAAAAAAATACAAAGCTCAATTCACTATAGCAAGCTTTACTTTAGCAAAGAACATGTCAAAATTATGCCCGGGAACAGCACATGTCTACAAACCAGAGAAACTCTAAACAGCTTTCACAACACAGTGGCTGACAGCGCTCCAAAAGGACTCAATTACATTATATATATGTTATATAATATATGTCAAATCAGCAGCAGGTGTCCAAATTTCAATCTTAACCACTCTATTTCATCACAAACTATCGGAAAACGGAGCTTTAAGTGTAAAATACCAAACTTTCCCTTTAAAAACATCCATATGCTAATTTGAAAAGATGGGTCTTTAGAGCACTTTTGAATTTCAAGACAGATAATATACAAATAATACCAATAAAAAATGAATATTTGAAAACATTAAAAACAGTGCCTCAGAAGCTGTGCAGTCCTAAGTCGACCTAAGCCACTTGAGTGCAGAGGCGGGGCCTGAATTGCCTGCCTAGGATGTAGCCTGGGCGGTGAAGGTGATTCATGCTGTCCACAATTGGTATGAAGACAGCCAGGTCCCAACAGTGCAATTCTGATGGCTACGTGGAATCCGGTCATATTAAATACGGTATAAAATGACTTGACTTACAGTTTCATTTTGAGAAAAATCTTTGAAATTTGAAAAAATCTTGAGAAAACATCAGACTGTGAGAACATAGGGCTGTGGGAACATAGGGCCTAATTTTCAAAGTTTTCAGTAAAAAAAAAAATCTTAGAAATGTGGGAACATAGGGCTATGGGAATATAGGACTGTAGGAACGTAGGCCTGACCCCTTTTCTTAAAGTTAGCAAGAAATAGACAATAGACTTTTTAAACCTACTTAATTTAGGTTGTGGAGCACTGGCTATCCTCCTCTCACACAAACCCGAGTTGTTACGTTTTGTTACATAGAAAGTACAAGTGTAAAACATACACTAAGCCACGCGCTACAAGAGATGTGGTCATGAAATGGAGGATCATTTTTGATCCTCTAGTAGAAGGACACTATCATGTTAATGACCAATCAGAAGAGAGGATCTGCCAAACTGCCTATGACAACATGCTTTACATAGACGGTGGAGAGAAATATATTTATATATTTAAAATATATTATATTTTAAAGATCATGTATTTTGGATCGCTGAAACATGTTATCCTGGTCTATTAGTCTGTTGTTCTAGCCATAATAACCATACATTGCCCGCTTCAAGAGAAGTTAATAATCATCCACAAGATGAATTATGTCACAGGCAGGCCCACCCAAAGAGATGGCTGAAAGATGTGTGAAAAATGATGAATGGGTAATAAATGGACCCCACACAGCTCTGCTTCACCCATATTGCCACATGCCTCTTTGCACTATAAATAAATCTGGGAAAGTCATGCCTCTGAAATCTTTAGCTGAAATTTGTTTGCATGACATACTGCAAATCCAGGCATTTCAAACACCGGACAGAATGACCACACAAGCTAGCAAGTTTGTTTGGCTGACTTTTGATGCTGTGTAGGATTCAACATAGTATGTTAAGCAAAATGGTTCTTATTTTATTAGCAGCTGAATCCCAGAAAGCTTTGGTCTGACACAAAGAACATCAGACCACCATTTTGTCCAAAAATAAAAGAAAACAAAATGGCCACTACATTACCAGAACAGCCATGACAACAGCACAGCATCAAAAGACATCAACCTAAAACAATTCTTGGCTAAGTGACTTCACCCAAAAGTCTTGCCATTCACAGGAGAATCATGGGACTTTTAACTGCTTAGCCAGATGAACCAGGGGCGCCTCATGAAGTGGTCAGGTGTTGCGTATTCATTGTGTGGTGGTGGTGTTGTGTGAGGTGTCTATTCTGTGGGGATCTGCATTGTCGGTCAGTGTAATGCTCATTTCGAAGTAGGGGGACGTGTCGATATATTTTGTATGTGGAAAAATAGCTGCTTAGTTCGAGTATGTGTGGTAAATAGCTATTTGCGTGACTCTCAAGCAGACTGTGTAAGAGCTGGCAGCTCTGCTAACAACTTGCACACACACGATCCACTACTGCATCCAAAGGAATGCTGCCACAGTCCTGTTATCAGTGGAATACTATGGAATGTGTTATCTCTTGGTGCCACTCAGAGGTGGACAGTGACTAAGTAAATGCACTCAAATACTGTACTTTTCAAGTATCTCCACTTTACTTGAGTATTAAACATTTTGACAACTTGTGACTTTCATGTCACTACATTTCAATAGAAATATTGCAAATATTGTACTTTTTACTTCACTACATTTGAAATGTGAGCATGAAGTACTCGTTACATTAATGAGAGGTGGATGTGCTCAACTCCTAACTAAGGTTCTAAATTCCCTATAACTACCTCCTAACTATCCCTATAACTATCTCTAATAAGCTATTCCTATTTCTTCTCCACATCAAACACAAACACACACACACACGCACGCACGCACGTGCGCACACACACACACACACACACATACACACACACACACACACACACACACACACACACACACACCTATGCACTGCTCATTGTAAATTCACCACATGTCTCACTCTCAGTATTGTATGTCACACATTGTATATCACAATAAAACTTATTGAATCCTTCTACTTAAACTTGTACTTATAGAGGAGTATCATTTCACAAGGTGGATCTATACTTTGACTCAAATAAGGCACTGTGTACTTTGTCCACCTCTGGTGTCACTCTAATTAATCAGTACTTGTTTATTGTGTTTTGAAAACAGTGACTGTTTAGTTAAAAACACACCAACTTTTTTTTCAGAGGCATCCATTTTCTTTTCTAAGTTTTTGGTGTTGGACTGCAGATGGAATGCAGCCACTTGGGTCATACAGGTTTTTGGGTGGAGGTGAGGTCATGACTACTTAAAATACAAGATCTCCCTCCTCACCCACCAGTGCATTCATAGACATGCCCCCCCTTTCCTACAGGAACTCCTCCACCGCCAGACCACCTCACGCACCCTCTTTTCTGCAGCCACAAACACCCTTCACGTCCCCAGAACCAAGCTCAGCTGTATGGGTGATCGGGCCTTTTCAGCGGCTGCACCAAGACTACAGAATGCCCTCCCTGACTACCCCACAGACCACAGATATCTTTAAAAGGAACTTAAGAACCTACCTTTCTTACAGACTGTCCTATTACATTACTTTTTTTAACTTCTAGTCACCTCTTTTTTTTAATTGTTTGGTTTGTAGCACTTTAAGGTTGCTTCAATGTAAAATGCAGTGCAAATAAATGTATTATTATTATTGTTATTTTGTTATTACTTTATTTTTTAAATTATTATTATTTTCCAGTCCCAGTTGCTTACGGGACAAAGGGAGTGCAACATAATCTATTCACTCATCATCTCTCAACTTTTTCATGTAGCAGGTTTTCCTGATATTGTTCATAGTTTGAATTTCTGCATGCCTTTTAGGCCCATAATGTAAAGATCACAGCAACTACACTGTAGTGGTCTGAATTGTGCATAGCTTCTATTAACATGATGAATTTGATTACTCATTTTTTTTCACACCATATGTCTGTTGGGTGTAAATCAAGCAAATGCTAACTGACTTGTCAACACATGCATCGTGTCTGAATTCCTGCTGACATGGTTGGCTCAGATGATAAATCCAATAGGATCCCCACAAATGAATATGCTATTTCATCTGTCCCACAGAGGTTTTGTGCTACTCTGACATCCTATGAATTGGTACATGCAAACAGCATCTCCCCTGGATTCCTCCTTTATCATTGCATCATTCACAAACACACACCTACTTGATTTCTATAGTCGGACCTCATTGTGTTTCTTTTCCACTTTTGCTAGCTTTAGACACTGCCTTCAGCCCCTGCACTATTTGGCCAAAATATATATTGCACAAAATATATATCACTATAGACTACACATAGGACTCTCATAATGTCCCTAAGTAGTTAAGGATTCTGATACATTACATTATACCCAATGCCACCATGAGCTAGATTTTGACAGCAACAATCATGAATCATGAATTTAGCTTACTCTAATGTGAGACAATAAATGCTTGTTGTTGTGTAAGATCAGGCCTTTTATTTTTTATTACTTTTTATTTTTACTTGTTTCCTTTATTGTTGCTTGTTATTTGTGTATTTTATTGTATGAATGTAAATTATGGACATTGCTGTAAGAAAGCTTTATGCTCAGTAAATTCTCCCAGAATAAACAATGGTTGATGATGATGATGATGATGATCCTTAGATTTTAGAGATGTAATCATATTAGTTGAAATATTTACCCTATAAACAAAATAAATACATTTACCTTATAAAAAGCTGAATTCATACTAATATAATCAGGTAAATCCAATACTTTTTTCTCAGATCACTTCTGTTTAACTTGGGTCAGATTATCCCCTTTTGGGAAAGATGAGCAACTATGTCATGTAGTATTTCGTGGGTGAGGTGGGTTTACTACTGGGTTTCATTGGTGTTTTTTTTATAAGGGACTGAATGAATTTTGTTAACTGAAAAAAGAGAAATGTGTTGATTAAAGGCATTTCAATGATACACAACCAATATCGACCTAAGAATAATAAAATAAAAAAAAATTACTGTGCATGCATAACAATGAAATTGGGCATTCTGCAGAAACAATTTCCATTCGTGTACTGTCAAAACAATGTCTTTGCTGGATTTTGTGGACTGTTTGTATACTATAGTTTACTGTTTACCTACTGTATAGCCTTCCAATAGTCTAACTGGATATCAACAACATATTCCCATTCTGAAAGTATCAGTTTATTTAGCGGTGTTCATATACATTCTACATGGTTTCAAGCCAATTAAGCAGAGTTAACATTGCAACACTACCATACAACATCAACTAAACTCTGTTTTACCAAAAAGCATTAATTCACAATTAAGTAGTAAAAACCTTTGTGGTGGTGATTTTAAAAGGCCTTTAAATGCCTGTTGAATAGAGTTGTGTTCGATTCAGGTGTGTATGATTCTTCATATTTTCACCTCACAAGTAGCAGTCTGCCTTGGTACATATATGGCCTTCAGCCTTCTGTGTTTGCAGGTAAATGACCAAAGTCAAAAGAAAGTCAAGAGCCCAAAATAGCTCTTTTCTCTACACATTTTTAGCAATGATTTTAAAAATTGTACAGTGACTGAGTGACACTGGCAAGGCCTTAGGTGGTATCTATGCACATTTGTGTGTGTGCTTTGCATTTGCGTGTGTGTGTGTGTGTGTGTGTGTGTGTGTGTGTGTGTGTGTGTGTGTGTGTGTGTGTGTGTGTGTGTGTGTGTGTGTGTGTGAGAGAGAGAGAGAGAGAGACAGACAGACAGACAGACAGACAGACAGACAGACAGACAGACAGACAGACAGACAGAAAGACAGAGACAGACAACATTTTTCAGCAAGTCATCTCAACTTTTGTCGTAAAGGGTATAAATCTGCAGGTATACTGTACTTAAACAAGCATAATGTTATGATAGTAAGTGACTGCATACCATGTCTACTTTGTGCAGATTTTCATAACAAATATACTCCACTATAGACTAGACATAGGTTATAAGACATCCTGTCATAATGCCCCTAAGTAGTTAAGGACAGTGTTTTTGCTAAGTTACCACAGTCTCCAGAGTTGCTGTTGGCAAAAATAAACGTATCTGACATGGCCCAAAAGCCTTCATTCTTAATTTGTTGATTTTAAACTTGGTCATTTTATTTGTATGTTTCTTTTGTTTGAGCTTACAACCAATAACAACTGCACATGGATACAAATAAATAATTCTTCTGAGACAATCTGATTGTGATGATGCTTCAGCATAAACCAAACCTGGCCCCACTGTAGCTCATATTTTCACCACACAAGTAGCAAATATGGCCTTCTGTGTTTGCAGTTAAATAAGCAAAATCAGCAATCAAATAGAAAGTCAAGAGCCCAGAAGAATTCAGATTTTTCTGTACACATTTTTAGCAATGATTTTAAAAAAATGGACAGTGACTGAGTGACACTGGCAAGGCCTTAGGTGTCACTCAGTCACAGACAGTCACTATCTATGCACATCTATGCACTATCTATGTGTGTGTGTGTGTGTGTGTGTGTGTGTGTGTGTGTGTGTGTGTGTGTGTGTGTGTGTGTGTGTGTGTGGCTGTGTGTGTGTGTGTGTGTGTGTGTGTGAGGGGAGGGAGAAAGAGAGAAATTCAGAACAGCAGTTTTCAGCAAATCTTCTGAACTTTTGCCATGTTAAAGGGTATATATCTGCAAGTATACTGTGTGCTTAAACAAGCATAATCTAATAATAGTAAGTGACTGCATACCATGTTGGCTTTGTGCAGATTTTGTTGTAACTGTAATTGCTTTATAGTTGTCAATACTTCACTGAAGAAACCTAATTCATATGTAATGCCATTAAGTCCCATTAGTCATCAGTGATGCACATATTGTCCATTATGACATGTATCTATTTGAAAATTACAATATGATAAATAAATATGTTAAATATGATATTCTTACAGGAATAACAACTTTAACATAATATTTTTTCATACAGTTTTCATACAACACACATATGCTCCTCAAATTTATTCATGTTTCTACCATATGTTTCCTTTTTGTTATGAAACAATTGTACTCCATATCAGTAACAAAATCTTAATATATTTTTATTGATGTGAATTTTTGCATTGTACTTAGTATTTAAAGCACTTTAACATAGCACCAAACCCTGACTTCCAACACGTTACTGTTTGAATCACAGCCATAATTTTTAATCAGTGAGGCTGTGCTTTATTCCATTGCATTTTCTAAAATGCACTACTCTAATAATATACATTGCGAAACTGATGATGATGCTGACAAATCTGTTCATTCATTCATACATTCGTACAGAAATATAGAAGTGTGTGTGTCTGTGTGCGAGAGAGAGAGAGAGAGAGAGAGAGAGAGACAGAGAGAGACAGAGAGACAGACAGACAGACAGACAGAGACAAAGACAGAGAGACAGACATACAGACAATCAGATAAAGGGGAGAAATGAAGGGGTTCTGCCACGGTGAATGTCTGAACTGAACTGAGAATGTTGACCAGACCTGGTGTGACTTTTTAACATGCAGGTGCAAGTGAATTAAGGCAGAAGGCGAGTCAAGTCTTTCCACGTACATAACAAAGATAGCACTAAGTGTGTATATAGGTGTAAGCATTATTTTCTTAATGTGGAAAGTGCAAACAGATTGTGAATGAGAGAGACTTATTCACAGAGAGAGAGACAGAGAGGGGGGAGTAAATAGGTGATCACTATTCACTCTTTTTTCACTCCCACACAAAGAGAAGACTATTACAAAAAAGTGTTTTTCTTTCTTCTCACAGTTTCTAACATTGCCATTCTTACTGCAAAAGGGTACATCGCAAAAGAGACTGCGATGTTTATGCCTCTATGTGAATGTTGTGACAATACAGCACATACCTCCACTCCTGAAGAATTCATTCACACTTTGATGTACATGTACATTCTTATATCTAGTTATCGTTTGCCCATGTTTCCTTAAATATGTTAAAGGTCTCATTGCATCGTTTTTTCATTAATTTTGCCGTGGTCTCTAGTGTTAATGAATGCCCTATGAGCCAATTTTGGTGAAAAAACTGCTTTAGTGCTCCTGTAACAGGCTGTTCTAGTTTGGTGGAGGAGATGGAGCAGGGAGAATGACAGGTTCTTGGCTATGCTAGTCACAGGATACAATTATTCAAAGCCCATTCGGTCATAGCACACCAAATAGAACATTTAAACATTTGAAACAAAAACACATATTTCTATAAGTGAATGGCTGCAATGAGACTCCTATGGTAATCACAACTGTGGCATGGCCATTTCTAATTAACAAACTTACATCACTTTGTTTGCCTTTTTCTTATTAGCTCGTTTTTCCGCCTATTTAGTTTCATTGACTAATGGAGGCAATTGGGGTAGAAGAACAATTTCACATTCAAAAAAGAGCAAGTAGTAAATGGTTTCTCATGGAATGAGACCCTTAAGGGTCTTCTTATTCTGACATCTCATTGTTAGCATATATTCTTAGAGTAGTAAGGATTATTGTGGCTTATACTATCAGAGTACCCATTGTTCATTGAGCGGTAAAG
This sequence comes from Coilia nasus, assembly GCA_027475355.1. NCBI lineage: Eukaryota > Metazoa > Chordata > Actinopteri > Clupeiformes > Engraulidae > Coilia > Coilia nasus. The sequence continues at coordinate 10,894,817 of CM050207.1, forward strand.
ATTTTGAGGGCACTATGACACATGATTGGCATCTGGGACAGTGTGGTGTAAGCCTGGTCAACCAGCCCTTCGTACTTCATTTTTCAAGTTTGTACAGATGGTCTGGCCCTGCTGACATTGACATTGCTGTATTAGGTACCAGCCAATCCTAGCCAATAAGTGAACTGAGGGAGTGTTCATGAGCGATGACGTTGACTTTGTGTGCTACATTTGATCTGTAGTGCGTAGGCAGGCTAATTGCATACTTGACGTCCAGACGTTAGCGATTGGGTAAAGGCAGAGTCACTTGTTTTAAACTTCAGCAGAGTACACACCTCCAGGAAGAAATCGTTTCTCAATACAGCACTGCCAGACCCTCTGTACAAAATGCAATGAAGTACGACGGGCTGGTTTACCAGGCTAATGTGGTGGTGGAATGATTTTGTTAAGGTTTAGGTTTGGTGAGTTAAGTTTAAGCAAGATTTTACTATCTTCAAAGTATGCTTTCTGGAAACACCTAGGTCTTACAACAACCCTGGCTTTATTTGACCTTCAAAGCACTGAATACAATAAAACTAAACACCCAACTAGCTGCCCAGCCTTTTTACACAGCTTTGTAATCTGGTTCTAAAACTGTTTTAAAACGTGCTGCTAATGTAGCCATTTTTACATTAAGCGTTTCTTGTATACTCTCACGCCATGTTTAATGTTACCATGGCAGCAGAGTTCATGTGAGTGATGGTGGAAGCCAGTAGGAGGACCTGATCATGAGGATGTGCCTGTGAATATGACTGACATATAGCACAAGACTATGAAGCCTCATATGTTTGTTGTACAAGACGAATTATGTGGAGCAGTGAATTGAATCCCAACATTTGAAGACAGAGGTCAGAGTGTTTCATGGGATTTCTATGGAGGTCATGTGACCCCTTTCTTCACAACATTTGTCTCTGTTGTCTGGGGGACATTCTTCTATTGATGCCCTTGGTTGTGGAGGAGCAGTGCTTTACCAAATTCAGACTGCTGAAGAAAGAGATAAGTGTGACCAAACAGGGGTGCCGCTGGGGAGAAGGGAGGGCGGGGTGGCTAGGTCAGGACGATTTAGGGGGCCCAGAGTTCACAAAGACCCACAGAAGGTTATGATATTTTAATGAACCAAATGGCGTTGGAGCCCAAAATTATTGTAGTTCAGGAAGCCGACAATTTCTAGTGGAACCCCTGTTACTAAGCATGTAGCTAATCTGCTGCTTACAGATGAGTCTCTGGCTGTGCATAGGGCCAAAGGTTCGAGGCTGACGAGTCTAGCAAACTGGCCCTCTGCAGTGGCGCAGTATATTAGTGGGCAAACCTAAAACAACTGGACATCAATAGGAAAAGAAAACTAGAAAGGGATGCTTGATACCTAGCTGACATTGCTGTTAAAAAAAAGGGTTGAAAGCTAGTTGAGTCTGTTCTGAAGACAGCTGCATGTTAAGTCCAATTTAAGCCCATCAAGCTTTAAATTATCTGATGGACTCAATCATCTGTAGCTATATGTTTCGCCACTGCGTCAGTAACTTCAATAACTCATTTTAAAGTTTGATTAGCCTATTAACTTTTGATAACAATCATCGATAAATATGAAATTAGTCTGAGCCATGATTATTTGGATGACTGTGAACTGATCAAACTGCATGGTTGTGCAACGTGTTCATTTCTTTCTGTACAAATCAGTAAAGCGTTTGAAGACAAATATTTTTTTTCGTTGTAGGTGGCATAATGTTTGGGTCTATCCTATGCCCTACACGACAAGCGTGTGCAGTTAAAATAACTCTGTTATTATTTTTACCTAATTTTTGCTTACTTTTGCAAGCAGTAGCCTGTGCGATTAACGCCAACGGGAAGTCCCCCAAATGTTATCAAATTACAAGTGGTTTGAATTGTAAAAGCTTAAGTCACAAGAAAACTTTTCAAAGCAGCACATTCACTGTCATGCTTGAGTCATTTGCTGTTTCGTTTAGACCAAGAAGAAATTGCTGCTTTTTATTCCAGGCATTGGTAGGTTTTCAATTTGTCGAGCTGAACAAAAAGTTTCTCTAATGCAACCATAAAGTAATTTTAACACCGTGCGCCATCACTGCTTGAATTTTCATTTTCCTTATTATTTTTTTATAATCTGATTGCTTCTACATGCCTTGTCAATTTAGCTTTTTTGTATTGAAGAAATGTTTACAACAGGTAATTGACTGTTTGCTTATTTATCATGCACTCTACTAAGCTGTTTAGGATGGAGACGCAGGTGGTTCTTAACGGTTATCCTAACGCTTTTTAGAGAGCAAGTGGGTCTCGTACTCAAGTGTTTTTACGCAGCTTTTAGCGTAATATTTCAAACGGAATCCGGTTTTATCATTTCTATTTCAAAACACGTGTCCGTTCATGTGTAATTGACGTGGTGTATTAAGTCTCGAAGCCTGCTACATGCCCTAATAAGCTGCGCAACTTGCGCAAGAGACACTGAAAAGTAAACATAGATAAGGGCGTGTGAGGTGGTCCAGCAGCGTGCCATTTGGCACCGCGCTGCCTTTCTTTCTTAATTTTTTGTGGGCTCCGTCTCTAATATGGGCCCTAAAGATATGGACTTCAGTTCGTGATTTTTTATGTTCTTTATCGTTTTCAAGTTTTCGGGGGTTTTCTGCCCGTTTCCAGAATGAGCTTAGAAGGGCGTATAAAGTTACAATTAAGGCTACGCCAGGGCATCTCAATTTTACATCGTTTTAGATTAATTATTGACACATAGACAAACAAATAACGATCTAGCCATTTCAGACATATCTGGAATCCCGGCTAGTTTTCCTTTTTTTTCCACACACGTACTTTAGGGTACGTTAGACATTTTGGCTTTCAGTTAATGTTTATGAGTTCTATATTGACTAGTCAGGCTATTTTAAGACTGATCATTTTAGATAAATAGTTTCATTCATTGCTGAACTATAAGGACAAAGCGTCAGCCCTCTCATACCTTCTATGTTCACTATATTGATTTTGTAAGAGTGTATGACTTTCCAAATTTATATCTACCATTCTAGGAGCCTTTCTTCTCTGTGTCTCTCTTCATCACACCACTTGGATGCACTTGCTTATGAGTAACAGACATAATGTGTGGTTTGGGGGGGTGGTTGAGAATGACCATTTAAACAAAAGTAATCTCTTTCTGTGTGCGTGTGTATGTGTGTGTGTGTGTGCGTGTGTGTGTGTGTGCGCGTGTGTGTGTGTGTGTGAGTGCAGGCACGATTGTGTGCATGTGAGCAGAGTGAGATTAAATATCCCCAGTTGGGTCGTTGTGAGATAAACCTCTGCTGAATTACAAGAGAGCGCCTTCAGTCACTTGTACTAGACCCAGCAGAGGTGTGTTCTCCGCATGCCTCTAACTTTAATTCTCAATGTAAAGCACAGGCATTTAGATTGACATAAATGTTGCAACAAACAGACAAGTTTTGTGAATATATCTTTATTAACTGTGAAGAGCAGCTAAAGCAAAGACAACACAGACAATACCACCATGTTTGCATGACAGCTCATCCATTCATCTTCAGTTAGACATAAACAATATTATTAAACTAAATACACACCAAAGTAAACTCTTTTGATTTGTTGATTGTGTGGAGGTGACCTGAAGTGGCTGCAATCTCTCAATTGGGAACATCCAAAACCAAACCTAACAGACTTGCGAAAGCTGGTTGCCTCTGACAAATAGCTTTTAACACTTGCCATGTCTGATGTTATACTTGCAGTTAGGATTTTCTTGTGATTTTGCACAGTGTAACCTTCAGCACATTTAGCAACGAGTGAAGGCATCAGTTGTAACATGCCAAAAGTAATTTATTGAATGACAGACACATATGTGTACTGAACTGACCTAAAGTGCCCATCGCATACAGCACATCACTAACAGATCTTGCTTGAAATACGTGATTAGGAATAATGTAAAACCTGTGGAGCATTTCTAGCAGCTTGGCCCATGGATTTGGTTTGGGAAAGCAAAAAATATTTCCCTTAACAATGTACAAGTGCAATTAAAACAAAACAGAATCCTCATTGTAAATGTTTGTGACACTACGAAGCATTGGAATCTGTATAAATATAAAGCGTAGAAAAATGATTAGAAATGAGTGCAGTGCGTAATGAATGTAGTGTGCAACATGAAGCGGAGCAGGAGTCGTGAGAGGGGAGTTAGAGAGTGTGGGGCCGTGAGGGGGCGAGGCAGAGACTCAGACAGAGCAGGGAAACACAGGAACAGGGGACAGTCCAATGCAGCTTGCAAAACACTTTCAGTTGGTGACTGTAATATATTCTATTGCCCACCTGTCATTAATTTGAATAGGTAGAATAAGCCGTAAAAAGGTTATAGGGGAATTGACAAATGTATCTGCCCGTGCACATGTAATGAATTAATATCTTCTTATTCTTCCGCAATATCATTATTACATTTTTGTTTTCCAGGAACATTTCAATCCATGTCTTCATTTCAACATTTTAATCCTGTGGTTTGGGTTTGGACAAGCTCTTCAAGTGATGTGGTTTAATAACAAACTGAGTTGTGAAGAGTTATGTAGTCTATTGTTCTGTGACGTAGTAAGAATATTTCTCAACATGCCTTGTTTACTAGACTGGAGCACAGTTTGATTACTGAGTTAAGGCCTTAAGTTGTGAGGCTATGCCAATTTTTCAAGTCATGTGAGTCAAGCGAGTGCACCTGTAAACACAACCAGTGAAGATGCATCTATAATAAAGAAGCTTTTGAATCCAATGACATACCAGGAAATATGTTTACGCTTAAGCTATTTTATGAACTGAATATCATCTTTAGAAAAATAATATGGCTATCTACAGTACACTAGGGTAATTAATTAACAATGAGGAACTACAGATTGTTGAAAGAATTGCATTAAAAAGCATATAGGTTACCTAAAAAGTGTTTTCAACAAATGAATACAGCTACAAAACACAGCACCTTCTGATTTTGTAATTGTATAGTTTCAGCACTGTAAAACATTCCTCTAACTTTATGCTACATATTGTTTAATGAACATCTATGTAATCGACCTATGATAACCACTCAAAATAACATTCCAGTTATATGAATGCTGGATTTTTGACATACTTTTCATACCACACTTCACTGGTTTATTGTTGTTGTTGTTGTTTTCAATTTCAGATCTTAAGGCGATCAGTACACAAGTCATTATAGCACATAGGAATAATACAACACTTTCTGTGGCTCTCATATCCTCTCGTGGCTCTACAATACGTCAGTTGGGTGGAGTAAGGGTTGAGTTTTTTTGACATTCATTACATTTACAAAACATGTGGAACAGACAAAGCTAGGACAGCTTACATGTATGGTATTAATACATTTTGAGGTTTATTAGAAAGTTATTTAGGCATTTTACGGACAAGTAAGTAATGAAAGAAACCCATTTGAGGATTGTGATAATGCACAAGCACACCCTGAACACACCTTGGAAAAAAACAACAAGCAAACAATCTCAACTGTAACAGAAAGACAACACATCCATGCCATACAGCTGTCTTGAAAAGAGATGTGCTTTTTTGTGCTGTGCATTTTATTATATATGCAATTTACCCGTCTTGGAAAATATTTCAGACTATGTGAGCTTCTTATTTAGTTTGTTTCTGCTGTGTATAATTTCATACTGGTGTATTTTTTTAGGTTTGTTTCCCATGTTCTACATGTATTATAATTCTATAACAGTATTTATTAATAACACAACAACTGCCTAAAATGTAATCATATTAGTAACACGCCTATAACAACAGCACATGAGTAAATGCCTGTTGTAAAGTAGCTTTGTATGCACACAAGTAATCCTCCGCAATTTGTTTTCAATACAACCATATTAACAACCAATTTGTTGCCAAACACTTTGTTACATAGAAAAGAATTCAAGGGATGATTGAGGAGAAGTTAGAGTTCATGACAGATTTCAATCAACCACAACCATTACTCACAATACATCTTTTTCTTAAAGAAAAGATTTAGTCATTAGACTATTCAGTTTTTATTTATTGACAAACACAATGCAGTGCCACTTTCCTACAAGACAGTGGCCCCTGGGGAGTCATGTGTCGCTACAGAAAATAACTACCAAACTTTTATGATAAACATATTTATGGGTGTTTGTTGCTAATGTACACCTGACAATATATGTCATCACAGTTCTGCATAACAGTGAAGTTAGGCATCATCACCTTTATCATTATCATTTTGACAAAATGAAGTTCATAATTGCTGTATGTATCCCTCGCAAATGCTTTTTGGGGTAAGGGCTTCCCATTGGATATCTTAGAACAGCAAGCCCAGACCGCAAAAAGATTCGCAAAGGACAGGTGGTCCAAAATCCAGTTGGTTCCATGAAAAAAAATATCCATGGGCTCGTCGCAGCAGCTTGTTACCCGTGTTCAGTATATCCAACACTTCTAAGCTCCAAGGCTTGTTTCTTGCCTCCGTGGCTCCATCTCACACCATTAAAACGATATTTTCCCGAGATGCCATTCATGCGAGCTTAAAATATATCCACCTGAATCACCTCAGTCCTTTTCTCATGAGCGATGCTTTTGGTTCACCTTTGGTAATGTCATTATCGGTTAAGTCTAAGTCTGCGGCTGTTATTTTACCTTTTTTCTTATAGGTAACGTCGCCCTCAGGAAAGCTGATCTACTGTTGTCAGTCGATGGATCTACCGACGGAAGAAGATTACATTGCTCCAGCTCACAGTAAATAGAGAGCAGCAGAGGATTTCATTGGAGCATATAAAAAGTCGTCACCCACCAATCGGTGTCTTTCTACCATCGGAACCCCCCTTTTTGAAAAAAGAAGAAATTAGAAAGAAAGGAAAGTAGATTGAGCGAATGCTATGTGAAAGTCACAAAAAAACCTATGTGAAAATGTGCAAAAGTGATGCACTATGAGATGTTATAGTACATCATGTACCAGTAATATCAACCAAATTGGAATATGTGACAGAAGCCCAAGACACTTCCCACCGCTTCCTACAGCACATTATAATAATGAAATCTTATCACTCACGAGCAACACAAGAGTCAGTATTGTGGTATAATGCTGTATATGATGTTTGTCCATACGCAAACTCGAAGTATTGGTCTAAAAGGCTACAAGACCTAGTCAAGTCCTTTCAAAACGACTCGAGCATAAAACAATTCTAGAGGACAAAAAGAGAGATTACACTTACCGTGTTCTATAATATCCTATGGTCGACCGCGCAAGGTTTCTACAGATCCCTGCTCAGTGTCTGAAAATATCACAAAAGCCCAGCATTCCCTGTCTCATAGAATATGGACATTAATTCACCGAGTTGGAGGATCAGGATCTATATTTGGATCCCCCCCCCCCCTCCTCCCTTCATAGAACCATAAGTACCCCCACCGCCCCCCACCCCCTATCCCAAACCACCACCGCCTCGGCCACCACTCCTCACTCCCCTTTCTCCCTTTCATTTTTCTCAATGTGTTAAAATTAGCTCCTGGACTGAAGGTCAGTGGCGAGAGCTTTTCTTTAAAACGTTCAAGAGATAACATGTTAAGCTTTGTTTCATTTCCCTCGATGTGATTTTGATTGGGTTGCCGTCTGATTTGTGGATGTCTCCAGTCAGTCACGATTCCCCCCATCTGTCTCCGGAGCACAGTGCTCGCCTCTACTGACGCAGCCGACGCGCATTACTCACTTTAGCAGTCACGACTCCAGAAGCTGCGCCGTTCCCAACCAAACCCTACGCCAGAAATGAATTACCCAACAGTAGCCTGCCCAGCCTCACTTCATCTTTCGGTCAAATATGGCAAACAGGTTCATTAATGAATACTGGCTTTTAGCATTTCCACAAAAATATGACATTTATTGATGTTCATGCGAGGACGTTTGGTAAGGATCTAAAAGATGCCGTGTACACTTACAGCTACAACATTTCACTATGAGTAAGAACAGTCTACTATAAAAATGTTGTCTTGTATGAAAGACAATATCTGTTGCTCATTTGTTAAATAGCATTGTATTCCCGGGGCTTTGGAAGGAAAATGGTGTTTGCGATTCAGTAGGCTACATGTGCACTAAGTAGCTGCATGTGTGCTTGCGCTTGAATTATCCTGCTCCAGTAATCAGGGACTGAAAGCAATAAAGCTGATCGTCTACAAAGGATAAGAATAAGCAGTTGCGTAAAAAGCTCGAGGAGAGTCGTGGTGAGCACCTTAAATTGAATACTGATAGAAGAAAACAATGAACTAATCTAAAAAAAGCCGGCAGTGTCTGATTTAAATACCGCCATCAGTAGCCAACACTCTACTGGTCTCCTTTGACAGACGTAGCTATTTCCTTAATTTTGACACGTTCTGGAATATCAGTCACAACTGACGTTTGGATAAACCTGGGAAAAATCACCCCATTAACAGGCCATCTTGGTATGGATAGGGGTGAGCAGCGGCATTAAACATAATCAGCACCACACGATGTGGACAGCTCCTTAACATTTTCAGTTTTCCGACCCTGCCAAAACAGCACAAGGCGTTTGACCAATAGTCTTGCTCAACTGTTTTAATAAATATCACGCCTTCTCGGCCTCTTGTATACGTAAGACTACTCAAATATGTACATGGCATGGCATGAGTGAGTACAATAATCAAGGAACACACAAACGTGAGATATGCAAACCCCTTTGCTGGGTTTAGCCAAAGGGATAGACAAAAATCCCCCCCACAAATGAGCATGGTACAGTTTTTGTAAGGACACGTTTACAAAAGAAAACATGTTTTATATGCAACGAAAAAGTAACTGGCATGTAAATGAATATCTCTTTAGGGAAAATATACTCCACATCACAATATACTCCACGTCTTGCCTTGTCTATTGCTATTATTTGTCGAAAAGAAGTCGGTTTTCTACAGTCGTGATACCCCACATCTATTTCTAGATCCCGATCAAACTCCGCACCTATTTTTAGCACGAGGAGGGGAAAAAAGATCCACAACCCTCTTGGGATTTTTTTTACGTGTAACGCATGACATGCACGTTCACATCTACTCCGAGGTATGTGCTGAATGCAAATGCTCGAGTCTTCAACCGCCATCGGGAAGAAACTTTCTATCAAACGATCTTTTAAAAGGTCCTTCAGTCTATTCTGGCGATGTTTTCAGTATTCACTGTGTCAGTCTATCGTTTCATCATTTCCATGTGGCCGCTGCACAGTCTTACATACTCGGCTAGGCAACGACTAAGTAAATAGTAAAACAAACACCTGTACCAATATAGGGCAGATTGCAATAAATAGAAACATATTTAAAAATAGCAACAACATTCCTTTATTGAACACAACCTCTCATACACTGAGGACAGATTCATGCGTGCTGTAATTAAGGCGTGCTGCTGAGGGGGGAAAGAAAAAGAACCCCCCTCCACCCCTACCCGCTCCCCACCCCACCCCCCACGACTACGTCAGCTATCCAGCATTGACGTCACGTTTAGATTCTCCCACCTTACAGTGGCCATGATGAAACCGCTTTTGACATTTGTGGACACTACAATGTGCGATTGTAGGCTGTACTGACAGAGGAAAAGCATTCGCTGGCTCTCAGATGTCTTCCTCCGAGCCAAAGTTCTAATATTACTAAGTCTACATTCACTAACTCTCATTCACAGAGACAGATTCGGGGGGAGGGGGGTATTATAGGCTGCAATATAAGCTGTACTGGGGAACTGCCACTCGCACGCACAATACAAAGCTAGGAGACGAGGGACAAATATTTCCTTCTGTTTTGATCCATGGATTAACTCTCCACACTCACAACGAAAATTAGGAAATAATAGCTCTGAATGCCTTTATCTAGACAGTGCTGTAGTGGCATCGTCCTTTGCCCTTAAGCTGTCTTTGACAGGTTAGCCCTCTTCCTCAATATGTGCAGACTGGACACCGTCAATTATAGCCAATATTAATTATTCCAGTGGCTCTCTCGCGAAGGAGGCTACTGGACGAACAGGTCAACGAGACGGGGAGACCACCCCAACACAAAAAGCTATTGCTGGCATTTAGGGTTTTAATGCATGCTGATGCTGAATGTATATACGTATGACAAACCAGAGTCTCTTAATGTGAGCTCAGAGCTCAGGCTTGTTACTAAAATATTTTAAACATTTTTAACATTTTTTTTTACTGGGACACAGCTGAAAAAGTAAATAAGGCCTAGTGACGCCCATGGTTACACGACCTTTAAAAAATACTCAGAACCAACCCCTCTTGCTGCCTGCAATATGCAAGGCTCGCCGCACAATGTCGCCAGAGTATATGGTGTTCCTAACACAAGCGTAGAAGTCCACACACGGACACAGAACCCGAGAGAGACACTCGGTCTAACGCCAAGATAAGTAGGCTCCATCCTTACAGAGACACTGGCTCTCATTCAACAATGGCCGTGCGCGATTCATGAATGGCATATCCTGCATGACGGTTCTCACGAAGAGTGGAAACAGGGCAGACACCAGATTTATATCGACATGGTAGGTACCGAAACATATTTTGAACAAACCAGGCCAAGCTTCACATGCAGTGATAACACATAAGGAAAACATTTATTTAATCGGCATCTCCCTTTCTTTGTACTGTTTACACCATCCAAGTAGTGTTACGCGTTGAGTTATTACCACTGTTAGGGCTGGACAAAGAGGAAAACGCAATCCGCACAAAAACGCACTAAACCGCTGTCCATGGTGCTGAAAAAACTGCAAAACCGGCAGGCGCAACACTTCACTGCAGTGAGATCCACTCGTCTGAAACGTTGTAAATCATTTTTGGGGCCTTTTTCAGTTATGTACCCCAATTGTACCCCAAAACAGCCAGCGAAATATACTTGATTGTCGGTTACATTCTCTCTTAGCTCTGTGGCAACGAAAGAAGTAGCCTGAGCAACTTCATTTAGCTTTCCTAAAGTGATCCAAAGGAATACTCCGTGCTTGCCAACATCGTGCCTCAAAACAACTTGTAAGGACAAGATTATAAACTGCGATACAGCTACTTTTCTGTGCTATCGGGGCAAGAGCAACGGTTCAGCAAAAGCGTCACGACTTGCACCCGCATCAACACGTAAAAAACAATGCTCAAAACAAGTTATAAATCGTGACACTCATTCAAACGCAAAGATGAAAATGCTATAACAAAAGGGCTTACCTTAGTCAAGACTGAAGTTTTGGAAAGGGACGGGAGCTTGAAACAAGATCAGAGGACCTCGGTTTATGTCCTCTAGAAGCTTTGCCATTTGTTTTTATTTTTTCTGGTAGCACCGCCTTTAAAGAAGCTACATACAATTGGGGTACGAGATTGACGGGTGGGGATGGGGGAGGGGGACACTTGAAACTGTTTTGGACATGTCATCGGGCTTTGGGGTGACTGACAATGTTTGACAATGGAGAGAGCTTCTGCGCACCGTGTAGGCTAAACCGTAGAGAGATTCACCTGTATTTATGTGGATTGTGTATGGCTTAATAGACACATTTCACAAATATCGTTTTTTCTTAATTAAAATATCATTGTGTCTTTCAAAAAAGTTGCACCTCTCTAGGGGCTGCCGGGCTAGTCAGCAACCAATCGGCGTGCCATTGGAAGTTATGGCGTCACCGTGTCATTACGTTTCCCTTAGAAACCCAGAATTTTAAAAATAGTATCAAATGAATTTAGCCAGTGAGATGGGAGGGCGGGGTTCTGAGGCCGCCGGTGGAAACGCAGGCGCTAGTGCTGCAGGAGGCAGTGGGAACGTGAAGAATTGCGCCTGCAACCTAGCTGGCTCGCTGTCCTCTGCACCCAGGAAAGCAGTGTAAGTGTAGGACCTATAGGGGCATGCCAGTTGTTCTATCCTCACTTAGATGTAGTGCTTGCTTTCCAGTTAGACAGACAGTTGACAGCATAGACATAGAGCGTGTTCCCAACTCCCAAAGTCTTCTTTACCGACCCACTACAGTGAAATCACAACCTGTTGTATATTCACACATTTCTATAATTTTGTGAAGCTAAAATAAAAATATACATCATATTTATTAAATGTATAATTTTCTACACACCTATGGTTGAACCTTAGGCCTTTCAAAAAAAGAAGCAACCTTTAGCTCTGAACATAAAATGCCAGCTCTCCCTCTCTGTCACACAAACACAGACACAAAAATCCTCCATTTACAGGGTTAAAAAAAACCCTGGTATTTATTTGCTGACAAGCTTTTGATGTTCGTACAAAGACAATGGATACACTGAACTTTCTTGAGCCAATGAAAAAAAGGTATTCACTGTCTAAATACATACAACACTGTAAATCAGAATTTAAATTAATTTTTTGTATGATCTAAGGCAACAATTCTTTTCTTTTTCCAGTTTCTTAAATAAGATCAAACAGAAGAGCACATAAAGTTATGCATGAACATTGCTTCCAATATCACATTTTCACTCTAAGGTCCCATTTTTCTCATGGAATGGTCATGAACCTATAAAAACCCTTTTCAAGTCTGAGAAGCAGCAGTAGAATTGTGGTGTTTATTGTCATACGTCAATGTCGAGCAATCATCTATAATGAGATTTCAATCGAATCCCAAGGATAAAAACCATAAACCGTTTCAGTTTTAAAAACATTTTGCATATTGTGAAATGAATGTAGCATAAATGATAAAACCAGTCAATTACAACCCAATCAAATTTTGGTTCAAAAGTAAACTTCCCTTTTTTTTTTTTTTTTTAACACCATGACCATTACTGCCAAAAACTAGCAGTTACACATACAGTATCTTATAAGACTAAATGAAACTTACTGGTCAGTGGACAAACCTGAGACACTATTTTTTGCCTGTCCATGCTAAACAAATGTAAGGTGGGAAAGGAAATGGCCTTACTCATGAAAGCGGGGTGTGTGGGTACGAATGGTTTTGTAGAAATTCAGTTGAGTGTCACTGTGGGTTTTATTTCTGTGCAAGAACAGCAGCCCTCCCGTGTGTGTGTGTGTGTGTGTGTGTGTGGATGTGTGTGTCTGTGGAGTGGTAGGTGCCTTTTTAATGCCTGGCTGAAGAATACTGCTAAACCCTGAATGCACTTTCGCATGGCCTCCCCCTTATGGAGGGGGCCTGGTAGGAAGTAAGCACAGACAGAAAGAGAGGACTCCTGAGGCCCAGCTATACACGGTAGGTCACCCCTTCTGGCATGGCACACATTAAAAAAGCGCCCCAACTAAACCCAAATGACCAAGACGCCTACACGTGGGTGAGTGCAAACCACTTAATGAGACTGCTTTATTAGAATGAAAGATGTTTGATTAAGCGAAAGGTGGGCAGTTCATGTCATACAGGGCGTCACGTTAAGCCCGTGTGACTATGAGAAGCTCTTTTATGAGTGCCACAATGTGGGTGTCATTAAATGCATGCCATGCCTGAAATACTGCTTAAATCAGGAACTGTCCTAAGGTCAATCAACCACCCAGTGCAAATCAGGAGCTTATATCAGAAAACCTGAAGACATGGAACAGTTTTTTAAGTTGATTAGGAGAGGAGAGAAGGAGTATCCTCCTTTTTGCCCTTAAGAATCCCAGAACGCCAGAACGCCATTTGAAACTAAATGATATGATATCATAGAGTTTAAGCACAAAGTCTGAACAAAACAAATCAAACATTTCATTTTTCAAGGGTATCTAAAAACCGCTTTGTGTATGTCTTTCGATGTGCGTATGTGTGTGCGTGCGTGCGTATGTTTGATGTGCATGGAGTCTTTCCATGTGTAAGTCATGAGATACTTTCTAGGTCTGGCCGGCTGGCCCATCTCCTCCGTCCCCTGCGCACGGTGCGGTTCTAAGGGACACGCCGCTCCCTCTTGGTGAGCAGGTAGCACTGAATGGTGCGGAGGCGGTCTTTGGCGGGGGCAAACTCTGGCTGGAGCTTCAGGGTGGACTCATACCAGTGCATTGCTTTTTCAAACTCCTCCTGCCAAACGACAAAGACACACGCCATTGAGGTCTGTGTAGATTCTCACACATCTGGGTCATGGCAGTCAAAGGAGCTAAGTTGTAAGCAACTGGACTTCTTTTTGGAGCTTGAAGACGTTTCAGCTTTTATCTAAAAAGGCTTCTTCAGTTCTGGCCTGATGATGGGGAAACCAGGAGCTATATCTCTGGATCACTGGAAGTGGAGCTGTAGACCACACCCCTCATTCCATGACAAAGTGTCACATGAGTCAACCGTCAAGGTGTGAATATGAGTGAGAGTCGTTGTTGTCACCTGATCCAGAGAATGTGAACTGCTCTAATGGTGAAGAGCTCCACCTCCAGTGATCCAGAGATACAGCTTCTGGTTTCCCCAATGAACAGGACACAAGCCTGAATGATCTTCAGTACAAGCAATTATGTTTCATGATGCAGTAAGACAGGGGAGAAGCAGAGCAAGTTGGGGATTCTCCAAAACCTGAAGCACACTTGGAAATAGGTTTATTGCTATTTGGGAGACAAACTCACAAAGTAATCATGATCACATCTCGCCAAGGACAATTAAATGAAGTTTAACACAGTTATTTTTAGACTAGCCCAACATTTTGGACACTATGGTGTATTAGTGGCAGTCATAGTGCGAAACACTGGGAAATGTACCAACGTGACCATAAACTTGAAAATGCACAGCAGAACATATTAAAGTAGAAACACATATCACAAAAGTGTGATAATGAACAGCTTCTGTGCACTGCACACCAACCAAGAGCCACCTAACACTGACCCACCATTGCGATGTAGACATTAGCCAGGGTGAAGTGGTTGACCACGAAGTGTGGTGCGATCTCCACGGCCATGCGGGCCACGGTCAACGCGTCCTCCCACAGCCGAGCGTTCTGGAAGATGTTGGCCAGGCTGATGAGGGGCACGTCCTGTAGGAGGAGAAGAGAAGAGAGGAGTGTGAGCTCTTGCAACCCCAGCATGGTCACTCAAATGTACTAGGCAGAGGGGGTGAGCCTTAGACTGATAAGCCAGCCCACATCAAACTGTGTGGTCTGGCCACGACCGATAGGCAAAGCGTAATCCAAGGGGTGGCATCAACGGGTGTCTTTTAAACTCCTTCTGCTTGCAACAGGATAGCCATACGACCAATCAGAGCAATTAACTTGTTTATAACAATAATAATAACAATAATAACAATAATAATAATAATAATATTCATCATCATCATCATCATCATCATCTTTACTTGTATAGCACAATTAATACAAGATGCAGCTCAAAGTGCTTCACAGTTTGACAAGAAAAACACAAGTCCAGTCGCGCCGGAGTGGAAGAACACAATAACGTAATGACGCAATGCCCCGTTGATGCGAGCTCTTGTGTGACGCAATAACGCAATGTCACACTGACGCAATGCCCCGTTGATGCTGGCTCTTGCATGAACACAGGACAACATTCCTTGTAGTCCGGAGGCGCTGGAACGAGAAAGTTCATTGTCAGGCTGATAGTGTCCCCAGGGAGCAACAGGGGTGAGGAAAAGCTGCCTGTTTGTTTGTGTAAATTCTAGTAAGAACCCTCAAGTATCAGTGAGGAAGTCCCTCTTTTATTCTAGGAATGAAAAAAAACCTCAGGCAGAACCACGGCCCCAAAGGGATGCCAGTCCGCCAGGGCTGGTAAAGGGGAAGTCTCTGACTGAAGGGACTTGAATGTGAGCAGTTAGGTATAGACAAGGTTGGTCTTTAGTTGCCGTTTGAAGGCACTGATGGATTCTGCTTCTCTGATGTGCTGTGGTAGGGCATTCCATCTCTTTGGGGCATAGTATGAGAAGGCCGATTTCCCGATCCTTAGGTGGTGCGTGTGGTTTACTATAGCACTACACCAGTGTACCGTTGTACGTCGCAGCCCTGTTGCACTTGTGTTAAGCCTGGCTCTCTACAGGGATAGACCGATGTGATTGGTCCATCCAGTTTTGGGAGAAAGGCTCCAAAGCTTCAGTGGGTCGTGGCTCAACTGTATCCAGGGTGGAAGTTATCAATATAAATTCTAGATTTCTAGGCTAGGCGAGCCCTGCAACCCAACTAGATCACTGTGGAAGCCAACAGGCAACAAAGAGGAGACATGAGCACGCCGGTTTCAGCTTAAAGCACTGTTTATTTGATTGAAAACAAATTGTTTGCACCAAATAAAAGAGTACTACAAGCTACAACCAGTGTGCTAAAGCCTGCCCTTTGTTGCCCGATGACTGCGGTCGTAATGAAAAGCACCTGAGTATGCTGGTTTACAGGACTGATGCGTGGAGTACCATTTTCCACTGTGGAAGTTTTGGTTACTGCATGGCAAGGAAGAATTAGAGAGAGAAAGGGCACAGGCGTAACCATACAGGAGTGCCAGTGTAACTACCTTCATGTGATGGGGGGCGTAATTCAGTGCTTGGCGAAGGCAGTCGATGGCCCTTTTTCCCTGACCTTTGACCCTCCAGTACAGCGCTGCCATGCTGGACAGCACCCATGAGGTCTGATTCTGATGAGGAACATAAAAGCAGTACATCATACAAGAGCATTTAATTAAGATGCAACATAAAGTTAGCAGGTTAACATCCTTGTATAGTAGGAATAAGTAGTGCACTTGGCTAAAATTCAAACAAGATGTAAATTAAGATGTGCCCCATGTTGTCTTAGAGTAAATTATATTAATCAAATTATATATCAATCCACATTTTTCAACATACAAATGGTGCATTTTGAAGTCATTGTTTTTACTGTTTGTCATTAATAAAATAAAAAAGGTGTAGTGTGCACAGGCCAAGGATTTCATTCGTTCTAGCAATGAAGCACAGTACGTGCACCCTCCAATGGAGCAGACCCGGCTTACCTTCTCAAGGACTTTAGCTATGCGAGTGCCCACTTGCTCAAATGACTGTGGCGGATATTTGTCTTTGCCAAGGTTCTGCAGCACCTACAACAACACAACACTGTGTGTTCACAACCTCAGTCTCTTTTTACACACACACACACACACACACACACACACACACACACACACACACACACACACACACACACACACAAACACACACACAAACACACACACACACACACAAACACACACACAAACACACACACGCGGACACAGACGCAGACACAGATACACACACACACGGTGGTTGAGTAATGGGTCGTGTACCTCACGAAGTTGGCTCTCCCCAGTGTAGTGGATGCCTCCGCGATTGGCTACCCCTCCCAGGTGGTCCAGCGTGTGCATGCTGGCGGGCAGGTTGGCATTGCACACGGGCTCCGCTGCTGGCTCCTGGAGCGGGGTGGCAAAGTCGATGTGCTCCGTGATGCTGTGTGCGGGAGGGGAGTACCACAGAGACAGGGAGAAATATTACCACAGGCCAACATACCCTACAAATACTGTCACTTTCACTGGCTTTCGAATTGGATGTGCTTTAGTTGTCTGCTTCATTTCATTGTCATTTTTAGCAAAATTACTTTTTTAATTTTATGTAACTGTGTACATTTTATTGCTTCATTATTACTACTTTCATTATTTCTTTTGATTATTTCTCTCATTCTAAAGCCCCGTTGGTCCACCTCAGGTGGTTTTAAACTGAAATATAAAAATAACTATGACTACAAAATAGTGTAAAAACACTATACTGACACTAATACTGTCCGGGAAAAGCTAAATCTAGCTCCTGAGCAACAGTGCAGCCAGTGATGGGACCTATGGGGAAATCTGTGACGTGGGTCTAAGGAGGATACAGTGGGTCGTGACAGAGGTAGCCACTCACTCGATGTTCTTGGCAGACACGGCGAGCCAGGTGCTGGCCACGGTGGTCAGGTCCACTCTGCGTGTGCGCTGGCACTCCTCTGGGCCGGGCCAGCCCAGACTGGTGTAATCCCGCCAGCGACCTGCACACCAGCACAGACCAAGCACACACCACAAACGTGCCTGCTTAATGTAATGCAATGTACAACGGCAGATTTGTGCCTGCATGCTAACGCCGCATATTAACCGGAGGAAGTGAGGATGTCCCGCCCCGAGGATGTCATTTCAAAGGGAAATGCTAGACTAGTGAATTCAGCTAAAAACAAACTAATTTTCCAAATGTCAAAATGGAGTTTCACAGGGCTCATTTCTGCCCCCAATTAAGCAATTAAGTGCCACGTCACTGAATGACATGGCGCAGAGCAGAAAGCCCAAAGGGACTCACATTAGAGGACAAAAATGCTAGAGATATGCAGCTAGAGATATGCAGACCACAGTAAACAAGATCATTGTGCAGCTGTGGCCTAGTGGTTAGGGAGTTGGTCTTGCAATCGGAAGGTTGCCGGATCAAATCCCACCCTACCCATGGTTGAGATGCCCTTGAGCAAGGCATCTAACCCCACACTGCTCCAGGGACTGTAACTGAAACCCTGTAAATATCTGTAACTCGCTCTGGATAAGAGCGTCAGCTAAGTGTAATGTAATGTAATCATAACGGAGTACACAGTACAGAGTAAGCTAGAGCATAACAAGAGCATGAGCATAAGTACAGGACAGTTAGCAGTAGAGGTTAGCCATGTTCATTTGATGGTAAAAGTACAACAAAAGCGCTTTCATTTGAAGATATATGTGTCCATATTTACTGTATAAACAAACAAACAAAGAGAGGAGAGTACCAGAGGGTCCGGGCGATGGGATGGTGGGTCCGCTGATCTCCAAGATGGAGTGAGCGGCCGACGGCTCCCCCTGGTGGACGGTCTCCTCCTGGATCCAGTCGTCTGCTGACTCTGCCTTGGGCTTCCTCACGCGCTTCACCTGGAACGTGATCTGTGGGGCAGGGAGGCCTGGGGATGAGAGGCTGCCTGACTGGGGACAGTTAGCTATGATGCATCTCAAATTAGCTACATTTTTGGGGGAAAGGGAGTATTTACAGACAGCCTCAGGTGGTACCACATCGGTGGCCTACAATGCAGAGGTGGACAAACCAACTTGAGGCTCTCAACACTCTTTTACCTGGCTGAGGGAATACATATGTTGTAGGACCTCTACTTTCTGTGAAAGTGCGGATGTCGGCCTCAGCCTAAATACACAATTAATAATACACATTATGTGTGTGTATGGCTACTAAGTTGCACACTGCACAGCCAAAACTATTGGTATCCCTCAGAGACTGCTCGTTATCAGCCCTGGATGGCACCGCTTATCCACTGTTACTAATACTACTACCACTAATACTACTAGTTCTACTACCACCACTGTTACTAATACTACCACCACTGCTACTGCTGCTACTACTACTACTACTATTACTACTACTACTACTACTAATACTACTAACTCTACTACCACCACTGTTACTGCTACTACTACCACTAATACTACTACTCCCACTGTTACTGCTACTACTACCACTACTATTACTACTACCACCACCACCACGAATACTACTATTCTACTACTACTACTACCACTAATACTACTACCACCACTGTTACTGCTACTACTACCACTAACACTATTACTACCACGGTTACTGCTACTACTACTACCACTACTATTACTACTCCCACCGCCATCATGAATACTACTATTCTACTACTACCTACTATTAATACTACTACCACTAATACTACTACTACCACCACCACCACGAATACTACTATTCTACTACTACTACTACCACTAATACTACTACTCCCACTGTTACTGCTACTACTACCACAATACTACTACCACTACACTTACCCACTCGGCCCCCTCGTCGTCCTCACAGTTGCCGAAGCAGGGTCCTCCGGAGCGGCTGCCCATCACCCGCTCGTTCTTGAGCACGCGGATGCCCCGCAGGTCACCCCGCTTCCCGCCCACGTCCAGCGCCCCCTCGAACGCCCCCATCAGCTCCTCCTTCAGGTGCCAGTCCTCCTCCTCCCCCGCCCTCTTGCCCTCCCTGGAGTCCGCCTCCGCCCCTCCGCCCCCCTTCTCCTGTTTCCCCGCCTCCCCGGAGCCGTTACTGTCCAGCACCACCCCTGGAGAAAGAGAAGGAGGGGGAGAGAGAGAGGGAGAGAGGGAGGAAGGGAGAGAGAGTGGGAGAGAAAGACACAGGGCATATCAGAATGACAGGCGAGGTTGTGTTGCATCAAACAATAACACTAAAAATGGCGATGTGCACCATACAGTGAAAATACTGGTACAATAAGGGGCAAATGGTATTTCACTAAGAATGGCCAATGTAAAGAAATATTCATTATAGAAGGAATATGGTCAATACAAACGCACTGGTACAATCAGTAATAGGCAACCTATATCAGAAGATACAATGGAGTACCACATACTCCAACAACAAAAACAACATACTGCATTTATACAGCGCTTTTCAAGACACCTACAATTAGGGATGTCCCGATCCAGCTTTTTGCACTTCCGATCCGATACCGATATTGTATTTGCACTTCCGAGCTGATACCGATACTGGTGGCCGATACCGATACCGGCCTATCCAACCGAGCATGTATTAAAGTTATTTAGCCTTCTTACTTAGTTATTAGACTCATATTGAAAAGGGTTTTAGTACTCTTGATAACAACTAGCCAGCTGACTTAAGTGAGTTTGAATACACAATGGTTGGTAACAAGAAACTGACCTGTTTATTCAGGGATAAACAGAAAATAGACAACATTAAAAATAACAAACAGGGATGGCATCAGTGGTCAGTAAAAGTGCAAATCAGACTGTAAACTGTATGGAAAAAAAAAAGAAAAACACACAAATAACCTGAGTGTAAAATAGTCTATTAACTCAAAAAAAGCAAAACACACAAATAACCTCTGTGCAAAATAGTCTATTAACTCAGCATCAGTACTCTGCTCTTGAGCAGGTGTAAACCAAGGCTTTAAAAACCAGTGCAAATAATATCGTTAACTATTTAAAAACAAAAATGCCCTCTACTTCCCAATCTCCTCCACACGTTTTGCTCCATTTCTATCTACAAACTGGGAGACGCTAATGCTGGTGTGCTGGAAAATGCGGACCGGATTTTTTTCCGTGCCGCCGCGCCGATACCGATACGCATTTTTTTGCCAATATCGGCGGCCGATCCGATACCGATATTGGATCGGGACAAGCCTACCTACAATGCTTTACAGTGAAGGGGGATCTCAGTAAACACCACCAATGCATAGCACCGCCCTGGGCAATGTATGGCAGGCATGATGCAGCAACCTTAAATGAATGTTTCCAAAATCGTTTCAGTGGTTCATCGACTTGTAACAGGGTGAAAGGCACTTCTGAATTTGCTTTGCCGATCAATAAAGTAACTGTACTCTACTCTATGAAGCTGAGCATAGCTCATGTCTAGTTGGCCTGAGACTTTTGGAGGGAATTCCAGACAGCAGGTTAAGTCACTGGACACATTCACTCAAAACACGTGGTAAATATACCAACACGAGCCCTGTGGTTATGGTTTTGCTGTAAGAATGAAGCCATAAGACCCTTCTATTAGCCATAGTTTTCCACTTAATTTGTCTTAAACTTAGCTGGGTTCCCCCCTGGTCCCCCCCAGTCCTAGTGGAGTTGGTCAGGCACACAGAGAGCTGCTGAGGTGAAACAAACAGCTCTTACTCTCGAACATGAGGGAGTCCTCCACGGTGCTCATGGCTGCTGGGCCGCCCTCGGCCCCGTCCCGGCCCTCGCTGCTGCCCGTCTCCCAGTCCTCCAGTTGCGGCTCCAGATCCTCCTCCCCGTCACAGCTAGAGTCCTCTGCGGAGCACACATAACCAGTTACACACACACACACACACATATACCCATTACACACACACTCACACACACCTACCCATTACACACACACGCACGCATGCACGCACGCATGCACGCGCACACACACACGCACCCACCCATTACACACACACCTACCCGTTACACACACACACGCACGCATGCACACACACACACATGCACCCACCCATTACACACACACACACACACACACACACACCTACCCATTACACACACACGCTCACACACACACGGGTCAACTATGGTGCCAACACGCCTCTGTGCACAAACTACATGTACTGGGAATGTCTGTAGGTCTGCCAGAAAGCACAAACGCAAAAGCAACTGTGCAGATCAGACCACATCAAGGAGGAGTACAGCTGACGTCTCATTACTGGGAGATGCATTTTAATTTAAAAAAGTGTTCAGGTCAAGTGGAGGCTTTAAGAGGTCACTAAAGGACAGCAGAGCTGTGGACACACCCTTTCCTCGTGGGCTTGTCGCCCGTGAACAGATGGGTGTGTCTGTACAGAAAGAGAAGAGTGTGATTCGGATTCGGTCTGTACGATCGGTATGTCTTTAGCTGTTTAAAAACTTGAGAGCTTGATATCTCCACTTTAAAGTCTGCTGTCTCGCTAGCCTCAATACAAGAAGTGGGAAGGCGAGAGCCGGGGTACAGGTAGAGGTAAGGGATGGAGAGACTCTGCTGGCTGAGGGTAGCAGAGGGCAAGAAAGAGAGAGAGAGAGGCAAAGAAAGAAAGAGAGAGAGAGAGACAGAGAGGCAAAGAAAGAGAGAGAGATGAGGAGCATTCAGAATTCTGCAAAGAAAAGCACAACGCAGAGAGGGAGCTAAACGCAGAGCCGAGGAGGCTCAGTCGGGGCTATAATAGGCACTTCTGTCGTGACGGGGGACAAAATGCAGCGATGGCCAGACTAAATAAAGACGCATGAGTGGCAGGCGGCCTTGGACTTGGAAGGAGAGCTCAAGACGTTGGGAGGAAATAGACTACTCTCTACTTTTTTAGCCCTCCCTGATCCACAGGTCTTGGCAAATGTTGCACTTAAATTTGCACTCAAAACTTTTTCACAGAAGAAGAAACGGTCGGCAGAAATGTCCAAATTAGTCAATATGCACGGTAATGACTGGCGGGGCCGTTCACTTAAGCTTCACTTTTGGCCGGTCAGGAAAAACAATTAAGACTGTAGGAAACGACAACACAAAGCAATTAGGACACCGTGTGGAGTACACAGGCTTAACACACACATACACGCGCACGCACAGACACACACACACACACGCACGCACAAGCGCACACACAGACTGCAGAGAAGCGGACTGACGTGTGCAGGATGGGCGCTGCAGGTTGTAGACAGAGGGGTAGAACTGTAGGCAGCGCAGCAGAGGGAGGCTGGCGTGGCACTGGGCACAGCTGGACGTCAGGGTGAGGGCGCGGCGAAACACGGACAGCGCCCCGGTCACATTGACCTGGCCAAGGTGTACGCTGACCAGGCTCAGCACTGAGTGGGGCTGGCAAGGGAGAGGGAGGGAGAGAGGGAGAGAGGCAGAGAGGGAGGGAGGGAGAGAGGAGGAGAGAGTGAGTGAGAGAGAGAGAGACAGACAGAGAGGAAAGGAAAGAAAAAAAGAGAGAAAGAAAGTGAGCAAGAGAGAGTGTGAGAGAGAGAGAGCAAGAGAGAGACAGACAGACAAACAGAGTGAGTAAAAGAAAGAAAACAGAGAAAGTTAGAGAGAGAGAGAGAGAGAGAGAGAGAGAGAGAGAGAGAGAGACAGAGGGAGGGAAAGAAAAAAAGAGAGAAAGAAAGTGAGCGAGAGAGAGAGAGACGGACAGACAAACAGAGGGAGTAAAAGAAAGAAAACAGAGAGAAAGTGTGAGAGAGAGACAGAGAGAGAGAGAGAGAGAGAGAGAGAGAGAGAGAGATGGGCCAGAGAGGGAGAAGGTGAAAAAGGAGAGAGAAAACACAATCAGCTAGACATTGCGAGGTAAAGTTCACCACCCTTCCAATCTGCAGAGCAAGTGTTTTTCTGCTTCAGCCTCCCGACAGACAGCTGTCTGGAACTGTCTGAACTGAACGGAGATAAGGCAGGGGTTTGTAAATGCATGTACACACAATATCACAGCCAATCATTCATAAACACACACACACACACACACACACAAACACACACATGCTTATGAATTAACAACCTATTGTAACATTATTCTCATTAAACTTTTTCACAAAAGCATAGTAACTATAACTAGCATAACTGTTATGCACTGCTTGGATTCCAGAGCTTTATGAACAATTACAAATGCACTCAACTTCATTGAAGCACTTTCTATCTCCCTCGAACCATCCATACAAACACCCTTGCTGAGCCATGGGGGTCTTTTAGAAAGCTGGCTCAGTCACTTACCTGGGTGTTTCAGAGCAAGTGGTAAACTCCCTAACAGAAGAGCTCTGTGGCTTTGTTCTGGCAGAAGAATGAAGCTAGACAACTTTTTCTTAAGGGGGTTTACAACTCACTCTCAGTTAACCTATCTGGCTTGGTCACAAAACCACCTACTTGGAATACTGTTTAGCTGTAAGTCAGAGGGTGTGGTAGTGTTTAGCTGTAAGTCAGAGGGTGTGGTAGTGTTTAGCTGTGAGTAAGAGGGTTTGGTAGTGTTCAGCTGTGAGTAAGAGGGTGTGGTAGTGTTTAGCTGTAAGAGGGCGTGGTCGTGTTTAGCTGTAAGAAGGTGTGGTTGTATTTAGCTGTGAGTAAGAGGGTGTGGTAGTGTTTAGCTATAAGAGGGTGTGGTAGTGTTTAGCTGTAAGAGGGTGTGGAAGTATTTAGCTGTAAGTGAGATGGTTTGGTAGTGTTTAGCTGTGAGTAAGAGGGTGTGGTAGTGTTTAGCTGTGAGTAAGGGTGCGGTGGTGTTTATCTATAATCAGAGGGTGTGGTAGTATTTAGCTGTAAGAGGGTGTGGTAGTATTTAGCTGTAAGTAAGAGGGTGTGGTAGTGTTTAGCTGTGAGTCAGAGGGTGTGGTATTATTTAGCTGTGAGTCAGAGGGTGTGGTAGTATTTAGCTGTGAGTGAGAGGGTGTAGTAGTGTTTAGCTGTGAGTAAGAGGGTGTGGTTGTATTTAGCTGTGAGTAAGAGGGTGTGGTAGTGTTTAGCTATAAGAGGGTGTGGTAGTGTTTAGCTGTAAGAGGGTGTGGTAGTGTTTAGCTGTAAGAGGGTGTGGAAGTATTTAGCTGTAAGTGAGATGGTTTGGTAGTGTTTAGCTGTGAGTAAGAGGGTGTGGTAGTGTTTAGCTGTGAGTAAGAGGGTGTGGTAGTGTTTAGCTGTAAGTAAGGGTGCGGTGGTGTTTATCTATAATCAGAGGGTGTGGTAGTATTTAGCTGTGAGTGAGAGGGTATAGTAGTGTTTAGCTGTAAGTAAGGGTGCGGTGGTGTTTATCTATAATCAGAGGGTGTGGTAGTGTTTAGCTATGAGTAAGAGGGTGTGGTAGTGTTTAGCTGTGAGTAAGAGGGTGTGGTAGTATTTAGCTGTGAGTGAGAGGGTGCGGTAGTGTTTAGCTGTGAGTGAGAGGGTGCGGTAGTGTTTAGCTATAAGAGGGTGTGGTAGTGTTTAGCTGTAAGTAAGAGGGTGCGGTGGTGTTTATCTATAATCAGAGGGTGTGGTAGTATTTAGCTGTGAGTAAGAGGGTGTGGTAGTGTTTATCTATAATCAGAGGGTGTGGTAGTGTTTAGCTGTAAGTAAGAGGGTGCGGTGGTGTTTATCTATAATCAGAGGGTGTGGTAGTGTTTAGCTGTAAGTAAGAGGGTGTGGTAGTATTTAGCTGTGAGTAAGAGGGTGTGGTAGTATTTAGCTGTGAGTAAGAGGGTGTGGTAGTATTTAGCTGTGAGTAAGAGGGTGTGGTAGTGTTTAGCTGTGAGTGAGAGGGTGTGGTAGTGTTTAGCTGTAAGTAAGAGGGTGTGGTAGTATTTAGCTGTGAGTGAGAGGGTGTGGTAGTGTTTAGCTGTGAGTGAGAGGGTGCGGTAGTATTTAGCTGTAAGTCAGCAGGTGTGGTAGTGTTTAGCTGTGAGTGAGAGGGTGCGGTAGTATTTAGCTGTAAGTCAGCAGGTCTGGTACCTCTGAGGCATTGAGCTCCAGGGCCTCGTGCAGCAGCTGCTGGGCCTTGTGCAGCTGGCCGTAGTGCAGCAGCAGGTTGGCGGCGTTGACCAGGGGCACGTCACGGTGCCGCGGGGGGGCGGCGTCCAGGGCCTGGCGTAGGCACTGCAGCGCCCGCGTCCCGTTGCCTTTGGCGCGCCAGAACAGCCCCGCCTCATTCTGCACCAGCCAGCGCGGGGCGCTCTTCTACAGCAAGAACAACAACAACAACAACCATGGAATTAGCATGGCATAGCTGGCAGCTCCGGCAAACACAGTCTCATGCATTCATCCATCCATGTGACTTCGGCATCCTTTTTCAAACCTGAACACAAACTACAAAACAAAAGAGAAAAAACAAAACATAAAAATACAAAAAATGAAAATAAAACAGACAGGGAATACCTTCTCCATTGCTTGAGCCATCAGTGTTCCTGCTTGCTCCAAACTCCACCCACCACTCCGTGACAGTAGGATCTAAAAGAAAGCACATGAATGAAAAGGCACGAATGACTCAGTGGTCTTTTCCCTCAGCACAACAGAATACCCATTCTCCACCTGAGCTGAGCTAAAGCTATAAAACTACACTTGTCAGCATCACCATGTCAAGAGCCAACAATCTGAGGTGCTAAAGAGCCTATCGACAGTTTAATGCTTAATTATACTCTCTAATATTTTTAACCAAAATGAAGGAAAAAAAAAAAAAAAACATAGGCTTAAATTGACGTAGCATGTGTTAACTCTCTGTGTGAGACAAATACAATCTAGCAGGAGTGTAAATAACCATTAAAGGAGAACTTTGGTGTAAAATGAAAATTAGCCTGTTAAAACATCATACCGAATTGGTATGTGTACTAAGGAGCAAAATTGATTTAGCCTGTTGCATTCAGAGTTTAACTATTTTTTATAGTTTGACCCAGAAGGCTAACAATGGAAGTGGTAGGTGCCCTTAGACGAAGCATGACGACTACGCTATTTTTAAACCATTAAAACAGCTCGAAGAAACTCCACACTCCATCGGTAGTACAACAAAGGCTCTGGCATTCAATACAAAGTACTGAGAATATTGTAAATGTACACAACGTTTATTTAAAAAACTGTTACATGCAGTAGTTTGCAGTTGTTTCTTGTCGCCGACATGATGAAAGTCCAAACAAGTCGATTGTACTACCTCTCCTCCTATTCTTCCTGCTGGTTCGTGTTCGACAATGGACTTGTGCGGACTTTCATCATGGCGGCAATGAGAAACTACAGAAAGGTACTGCCTGTCAAAACGGTTTTATTAATAAATGTTGTGTACACTTACAAAGTTCTCAGTGCCTCGTTGTTAATGTCAGGGCCTTTGTTGTACTACCGATGGAGTGTGGAGCTTCTTCGAGCTGTTTTAATGGTTTAAAAATAGCATTGTCGTCATGCTTCGTCTAAGGGCACCTACCACACTTAAGTTAGCCCATTTTTGACCTACACAGAAAGGTGGTTTAGCAAACGAAGACATGCCACCACAAGAGGGCGACAGTTCTATGGGGAACAAATTGGCCCCATCTCGCAACAGTGAAGAATCCTATAAAAAAAATCCTGGATCCAGATGGTGAACCGGATCACCACCAAAATCTAATCACTTTTAGGTTGGCCCATTTTCCATTGTCCATGGGCTATAACAGCACTAAGTAAGCTTGGAGGAGCAGGCTGTCTCGTTATAGTTTGAAAAAGACACAATTCCGCTTCCAACCTGTAGGACGGCCGAAGACGAAAACCTCTTAGTGTTGCTTTACTACAATTTGGCGAGATTTGGGATCACTTGGCTTATTTTGCGCGGGACAGTTTTTGCACCACAGGCCGTGGACTCACCTCTGTGGCATGGCGGTCAGGCAGCTCCTTGCCTTGCAGGGCCCCAGCCAGAGAGGCCAGGGGGTCCTGGGGCGGAGGTTGGGGGCCGGAGCCACAGTCGGGCACATCCGCAGACAGGGGTGGGCTTCTGTTCTCATACAGAGCACTCTGGAGCCTGGTGCAGAACACAGGGTCAGGTGAGGTTCAGAGCTACTCTTAAGAGCAGGTCCAACACACTCCCACTCACCAGATTAGTTAATATTTCACTGATAGGAGGGAGTAAATCACCTGATGGAACAGGTCACACTTAAACAGTGAGACAAACCATTCTCTCTTCTCTATTCCAAAAACCAATGCCTGCCTGCCTTAACACACAACAGTGGCGTAGAGCAGTACCATTCAGTGGTGCACAGCAGCACCATTCTCCTGCTAACTCACCCGTAGCCCCTGGTGTCCGGGGGGAGGTAGAAGGTGGGCAGCAGATGGGATGGGGGTAGTGTGGGAAACTGGTGAGTGCAGTCAGACCTCTTGGGCCAGAGCACTGACAAGCCAGCCTGCTCCAAACACACACACATTTAGTCAGCCTCTGTCATCACAACTCACATGACTGTGGCATTTAACCTTGACGGTGTTGACAAGCAGGCGCAATGCCAACGTTTCTGATCAGTTATGCTGCTGAAATTCCAGAATTAAAAAGGTACAAGTGGACTGCTGATTTTATTTTTTTGGCATGTCTAAACCCAATGCAGAACTGCTAAAAAGTATTCTATGCCAATTCAACAGAAATAAAGCACTGCAGTGTAACAGTAGTAGCGGGCTGGCAGACCAGACGGCGAGGGGGCTGACCGTGGCAGAGGCGGCCTCCTGACCCCAGAGGGAAGCCGGGTTCTCTCCGCTGGACACGGAGAAGTAGGGCTGGGGGCTGTGGCTCTCGTTGGCACTCATCTCCGACACCAGGGCCACACTGCTTGCCACAGACACCTCCTCCCCGAACTGGGCAGGCGGAGAGAATAAGAGGACATGGACACTGATGTTTGTTACTTTGCAAACAGTACCAACAAGTGCAATCAGAGATGGCAACCTGGTCCCCCATGTGGACGGACAGGGTCATTGCGGGCGGACTGACGCGGACACACACACACACACGAACAGGATCATTGCAATACCTGGTCAATCCCCTCTGGGGGACCAGGTAATAATGTACTTTGTTACTTTGTTGTGCTTTTGCTTGCTCTGGAATTACTCTGGAAGTTGTTACACACTCTGTTCTTATCTGCAAATCTGTAGGGTTTTTTTTTTTTTTTTAAAGATACAAAGCAAACAATTTCAAGCCTTTGTTTGCTCCAATTTTGATGATTACTGCTTACAGCTAATGACAACCTAAATTCAGAATTTCAGAAAATCAGAATATTACTTCAGACCAATAAAAAGGGATGTAAATACAGAAATGTCAGCCTCTGAAAACTATGTTCAAATTTATGCCGTCAGTACTTGGTTGGGCCTGCTTTCGTATTTCACATGCACTGGCAAAAATGAATGTTTCTGCGCTATTCTAATTCATTAAGATGCATGTGTATTTAAGATGCAATTGCTTGCCCTGGGTCTCACCTGGATGTAGTGTACGTTCTCAAACAGGTCCCCGCGGTGGTAGCGCACGGGCAGGTCAAACGGGCAGAAGAGGCTCCGCTGCTGTGGGCCCAGGTGACACATCTGGTGGTTCCCTAGGAGACACACACAGACATACACAGACACACACACACACAGAAATGCCCTCTTTAAGCCTGACGTTTTCCACAAATAACACTAACTGCTGACCAGAGGTGGACATCCTGGGTTCAGAAAGTAAAAATCCTGTGAAATATTTGTTCCAGCCAGTTCATTGAACTAGCTAAATCCTAACTAGCGAAGCGCTTTAGCCAGGTACTGTAGATGAGCTCAACGAAACCACCTTTGTTAGGGACACAGCAGATGAAATATCTGACCTGACGTTTACTTTCTCAGGCTGGATTGTCTACCTCTGCTGATGACCATCTTCAAACGGGCACTGGCGTCCGTGTGTGTGTGTTGTGTGTTTATGTGTTCATATGTGTCGGTGTGCGCGCGTCTGTCTGTGTGTGTCTGTGTTTATGTGTGTGTGTTTGTGTTAATGTGTTTGCGTGTGTGTTTATCTGTGTCTGTGTGTGTGTGTGTGTGTTAATGTGTGTGTGTGTGTGTGCGCGCGCGCGCGCGTGCATGTGTGTGTGTGGCACCTCTTACCCAGCTGCGCCTCCTTGGCCATCTGCGTCTCGTGGATGATGTTGCGGAGGATCTGCTCCTCCTGGATGAGCTTGTGCTTGTCCAGCACCTCCTGCTGGCGCAGGTAGTGGTCGTGCTGCTTCTGGTACTCCTTCAGCTCATTCAGCGTGCGCTGCAGGGACCTGCAGAAGAGATCCCCCCAAGTGACCATTCAAAACAACTTACCATAGCAATGGTGATGTTTCCGTTCCCGAACACACTATTGCTACTCCTCTTCATTAAAAGGATGATTTGTAATACTGACTTGACAGATACTGACTTTACAATTTGATGTAAAGACACGCAGGAACATTACATTTTCAACAGCACATGAACCAAAAAAAACACCAGGACAACAATGTTCATGTATCAAAAAGAAAGCTAAATAATTTGCAAGAAAAGAATTCAATGTAGCAACATGTGGAGAGCATAAGCAGAGCCCACTAGTTAATTGATGTTTATGCAGTTTTACATCCATCCATGTAGTGGCCTTTAACAGAGGCACGTGGTGAGACAATAACAGGAAGAGCTGCATGACTTCTAATCTAATCTAAAGTGCAATCAGAGATGGCAACCTGGCCCCCCATGTGGACGGACAGGGTCATTGCGGACGAACAGACACACAGACACAAACACGGGCAGGATCATTGCAATACCAGGTCAATCCCCTCTGGGGGACCAGGTAATAAGCAGCCTTGTCCCCTTTCTCTAACTGCACGTTCTCTCCTCCACAGGCAGGTTAGTGTGTGTGTGTGTGTGTGTGTGTACCTGTGCTGAGCCTCCAGCCTCTGCTCCAGTTTCTGCTGGCAGAGGACGGCGTGCTTGCGTCTGAGGGCCTGCTCAAAGCCCGGCATCACCTGCAGAGCCTGCTCGTAGCACAGCACTGAGTGGTTGTACTCTCCCAGCATCTGCAGGAAGACAAAGCAAAACCAGGTCACGTGACTCACCCAACCTGATGCTGCCCTTATTGTTAATGTTGAGTTCAAAACAGGGATGGACATTTGAACATGCTGGTTAAATATAAAAGTGACTGGAGGATATTCGACACAAAATAATGATTTACTGTTGAGTGACTGATGAATATTACCATTTATTTGTCAGAGGCTGGTTAAGGTTCACATTTTGCCCCCTGGTTCACACCCAGCAAAGCTAATATCTAATCTAATCTGTATAGACAGATCAGGAGCTACCAAAGCGAACAGGTCGCCGAGGGCGCTGAAGAAGCTTTGCTGTTGAATTCGCTTTGTTCGCTCATGACGTATCATTTGGAATGTTGGATTTAGCTCAGCAATTAACGGATGTTGGTAATCTACGTATTCTGGTTGGTTCTCGCCGAACTGCGTCACAGCTCATTACCATAAAGTTTACTGACTTTTAACTTCTTTTTTTTGCTCTGCTCGCCCAAGTCGCTTCGCTGCCGGCAAATTCACTTTGTTCGCCCAACTCGCCGACTTTCCATAGAGAAATAATGACTTCTGTCAGTCTGGTCGCTTTGGTCGCTTCTGATGTGAACACAGCTTAAGAGGGTGCAGTGGGTCTTACGGCGTAAATGTTGCCCAAGGTGTAGTGACTGGTGAGGAAGTCTGAGGTGAGGTCTAGAGCAGCGTGGGCAAGGATGGCAGCGTCGGCAGAGAAGTGTGCTCTGTGCAGGATGTTGGCCATGTTCACCAGCGCTACATCCTTCTGGGCCCTATTGGAAAAGGCAAACAAACATAAGATCAACAAAACAAATCATCACTGATGTTCGCCACATTTGCTCCTGTTCTTGATATACTGGCATCCTTGAGTAATGGATCTATCTTCCACAAGAATCAACAATCCTCTAAGATATAGGGACATACACTGACAAGCACTGAAAGTATGTCCTATTGATAGTTTTTAGCCCCACACAGAGGGGCAGCAAGATCTAGTATTTTACACACTGCTTAACAGAGGTCATTCCAAGGTGAACCACCAGTTCCTAAAAATATTGCCACATTTTCAGGCCATATTTAATAAAATGCACTTAGTAAAATGCACCTTAGTATATTTATGGAATTTATTTGCATGGAATTTATTTAACATAAACTTCAAACATTCGATTGGTTAACTGCGGTAGTATTAAATGTAGGATTTTAGCCTTGCTGTGATTTATCATTTTGTGAAAAGGCGTATGTTCTCACCTGGGAGAGAAGTGCAGAGCACGGACGACACAGTCAATAGCCTGCCTTGGTTCATTCTTCATGCGCCAGAAAAAGGATGCCATATTATACAGCACCCAAGATGAAGAGTTCTATTGGGCAAAACAAAAGCATTAACAATACAACCAGAAGTACTGGGTGTCTCATATGTCTGGACACAAAGGGAAAACTAGCAAAATTACAAAATAGTTTAAAAAGTGTATTACATTCTGTCTCCAACTTAAATAATGAAATATTAAACTAATTATACTTTTCAACATAACTGAACAATATAATGAACATGATAATAATATAATAAAAATTATTCTTTAAAAATCCCTAAAGGTCCTGACTTATGGGACACCCTATATGTAGGCAACCATGACATAGCATGACACTGACTTACGCGCAAAAGGCCTTGATATATTCTGTGTCCTACTTCATCCATACTACGACCCAGATGGTAGGGCAGAGAACCGAATATGGGGTCTGATTTTGACAGTAGAGGAGAGGTCAGATTTGCTTTCTCCTGCACTCCCTGGAAAAACAAGTAGAAAGCAAGTGAAAGACATGTTTTAAATTTTTGCAAACTGTCAACATATTCATTGCGGCAAAACAATCGTGGCTAAAAACAAATATTCCTCATTTGCAGACCAAAATCTTACCCGGAGGTGCTGGAAAGCATGAATACTATATGGGAGGTCAAAAATCTTAGC
This sequence comes from Coilia nasus, assembly GCA_027475355.1. Lineage (NCBI taxonomy): Eukaryota > Metazoa > Chordata > Actinopteri > Clupeiformes > Engraulidae > Coilia > Coilia nasus. The sequence goes on from CM050207.1 coordinate 10,927,675, forward strand.
ACAGTCAGGTTTCTCCAGGTCAGGTGGCAGAGGAGATCTGTGATCAACAAAGTCTTCAAGGCTGAAAAACGCAAACCATAAAAAACATCAACACTTCATGTTCATGTGTTCTCGCAAGATTACCATCAGAGATGCATCTCACTGGAACATGGGTGAAAAAAAAGAAATGTTTGTCAAAGAATTGACAAAATAGCCGTGATGCACTGTTGTATCACAGCTATTATTCAGCACATCCCTCTTACCTTATGTCTTTGCTCTCCAGGGAGATGTACGTGCCATCATATAGGTCTAGATCCCCCAGAGGGACTTTTGCTTTGATGCAGTCTGCATCCTCCTTGTAATGCCGCTGCTCCAATCCAGTGTCCCGATCTTCATTTTCTTCTATATGAATTTTCTGAGCAACCAACTGTTTCTACATAACATCGATTCACACAGGTAAATAGAATATAAGCAAAATAAATATATACATATTAGGCAATGCTGTATCTAACTCATTCTAATGGAAAAGTCCTATTTTACCATATGCTTTAACATGTATTACTGGTGTGCTTTACCAGTGCTAGAAATAATCGCTCATGTCGAAAAATGTTCACTCGTTCCCTGTATAATGCAGTAAATACGGTATCAGTTACATTGTTTTGGTCCAGTACACTGCAGTGAACAAGTGAACATTTCGGATGCAAGGTCTGTGTATGTTAATTAACAATAGCCTATGTCAGGGTGTTCCGTTCGGGGATTTTAATTACCTCCAGCTTTTTGAGGTAGTTCACACGGTTTTCTTGCCTCATGAATATAACAAGATCATGGGGATGTTTTAAGTTCAGTGGTGAGTCAACCTGTAAATATAATATGGGGGGAAAACAATTGAACCCAGTTTGACTGTCATCTTTCTCACCAACCTCTGCTACCTTACTTGGCTGGGTAGCGGTAATCTTCTCTTCATCTTGTTACAATAATACCTTAGCCTGTCAAGAACCTATAACAACATTAGTAAGAGCTCCAACAGCTAACGTTAATGTTTGGCGAAGACTTGAGATATCTTGCAATGGACTCAAACATGAACGTACAATTTACATGACATTCGGACCTAGCTAACAGACTGCAACACAACAGTCCTCTTTTGTTTAAAAGTTAGCCTACTATGAAGTGTATTGCGTATATACCCAATTCTTGCATCTACTTAATTAAGACAAGGTGACAGTCCAATCATACACCTGTCACGGTACATTTGAAGAAAGTGCCACCTAGTAAGCAATCTGTCGAGGCGTTCAGCTCATCTGCCAGATGGGTAACTTCTCATTGCTATCTACCTCACGTCTTGGTATACACGCAATGACAAACATAATTATCTATGCCCACTATGTCCCCTTGATAGCTTACCATCCTTACATGCGGTCTTTGGGCTATGCCAAAGTAAATAACCAAAAGCAGGTGAACTTAGCTGACATACACTGGCTGGTTTGATAGACGTCGATAGAAAGCTAGCCTGGTTTAGCTAGCATTGCACACTGGTGACCTAGCATTACCTGCTGTTGAATTTTTCCATCCTCTGTGACCACCCAGTGAGTAGTAGCGCCTCCAGACTTGACCAAGAGAACGCAAAATAGAATAAAAGCCCTCCCCTGAAACGATGTTCTCCATGACACATTCGACCAAATATCTCTATCAAGGCTACTTCTCGCCAAGTCCGCCATTTTTCTGTTTTATTATGCGATTACAACGCGGGGTAACTACAACGCTGTCCACTAGGGGGCGAACAATAACGCTAACTTCCTGTAAGGACCAGTCTATGGTAAGGACCCTGTCTATGTAAGCACCATAGACTGTATAGGTAAAGACACGTACTGCGGATACACGACACAAAAACAAATGCACCAGTTAATAAAATTGGCATTTTGTGACGAACATGTACCTTAATATTTCCCGACGTAACTGTTTAAAAAATGTTCTTGCAGAACAAATCTCTCCTGCAGACAGCATGTGCGTTTCTAGTTTGACCTCCACTCAGTAGAGGGCAGTAGTGAATGGAATGCAGTGTTGACATTAAATGACATTTTTTTGTGTGTGGTAGAAACTTGTGACTGTAATGCAGGAAAAGTGGGTAGCTAACCCGGTAGGAAGCAGAAAGTTACTCCGGTTGGAGGCAAATTAAATCAAACTAAGCAACCGTTAGATAAAAGGGAAATTGTGTTGGCACTTTGGCACATTTGAAGGCTATTCTGTCTACATGTAAGTTAATTACTACCCTCACCTTTCGCTGCCCCTGTTTTGTGTAACGTTACTTTCTTGTGGGCTTGTTCTCAGTCGTAATCTGGCTAATTTTGAAGGGTTCTACCAACTATTGTGTTTTATTTTTTTTTCAAGATTTCTCTTGCTTTCAAAATTTTTATGTAAACAATATGGAATGTGTTTCCTAAATGTGGTAGTTGCAAAACGTAGTCCTTGGTTAACATTTTTTTTCTGGTATATCATATGCCCCGCCCTTATGTTAGCATAGTAAAGAAAACTTGAACCTGCATATCCAATGTGAACCCGGGCTAAATTCTTACCTTAATTAACATACCGCTTATTGCCAGAGGGTCATCAGACTACCCTGACCCTAAGTGATGGTCCTTATGCTCATAGCTTTACAGGTGAGCAATTAATTGGATGCTATAAGTTCTGTAGCCTCATGACTTTTTCAGATGACCGGTAAGACAGGTACACAAGGGTGTGAATTTATCATAAATGTGATGACTATACAGTTTTGCCATCTTTAGTTCAATCTTGTGTCTCTTACAGGGCCACCTCTCAAGTGAATGGTTTCTGATTGACCCCTTGTATTTTGGAATCCGAGGTCACAGTCCCTTTCACCTCATATCAAGGTAGGTAATTTTGTTATATTATTTTACTTGACACAGTATCTTTGAGATCACTAAAAGTTAGTCCCAGTTACATCCCACGTGTTTTGTTCATTCTCTAGATGGCCTGCTGTGAAAGTACGGAGAAGAGCAGTCTGGACAGTGATTGCTGCGGAGCTGAAATGTCCGCCTGTGCTTTAGCCATGGAGAAAGAATACTTGAGTCCCACTGAAAACTGCACCACCCTCAGTCTCCAGCCCGATGCCCAGAGCGTCCAGGGCTATGATGTGGAGTTCGATCCGCCGCTGGAGAGCAAGTATGAGTGTCCCATATGCCTCATGGCTTTGAGGGCGGCTGTGCAGACGCCTTGCGGACATCGCTTTTGTCACGGCTGCTTAAAGAAGTCCATCAGGTATCTGCTCTGAGTTTGGTGTATTGAGATGTTAAATATGGAACTCTGTATCTTCTCAACTGGAATAACTGTTCAAAATTGCTTCTGAAATGGCAAAAGTTTGAAATGAGATCATACTGTGACATTGCATTATTACGTCATGCAAGAGCCCGCATAAACGGGGCATTGCGTCATTGTGTCATTACGTCATTACGTCATTGCGTTATTGTGTTTGTCCGCTCCGGCGCCACTGGACTGCAAGAAATGTTGTCTTGTGTTTTTCTTGCCAAAGCACTTTGATCTGCATCTTGTATGAATTGTGCTATTTAAGTTAACCTTAAATTATATGCAGAACTTGCATACATATTATGCCACTTTATCAGACTCGAAATTGACTTTATAACACCTCATTTGTCTTGTGATTAAATCTTTTGCTTCTTTCTATTAAGAGAGCACATAAAAGTGTCACCGCTATTACACCTACAACATGTTTGACTGAGCAGTATGACAACTTTGAAGGCATTTATCTCAGTTTCAGTGTTCTCGTAGTTACTGCTCTTTGCCTTTGTCCTGTAGGGCATTGTGGTCCAGTCACAGTTTCATTGTGTTTTTGTCTTTTAGCATATTAACTCTTAAGTTTACACTTGTCTACACGTGAGCCTATGGGAAACAACATTTCAGCATACTGTATACATGAATCTGGCTGTACAGTGGTCCCTCGTTATTCTAAAAATAACCCGCGATAGGCAAAATCCGCGAAGTAGTCAGCTTTATTTTTTACAATTATTATAGATGTTTTAAGGCTGTAAAACCCTCACTACACTTATACACTTTCTCAGACAGGCATTGACATTTCTCACATTTCTCTCCCTTCTACTCTCAAAGTTCAAACTTGCAAACATACAGCACTTTAGAGTCACACAGCTAGCGATGGAAGATGTATGTAAATCAATCAGGGCGCAGAACACAATGCGCTGTAAAAAAAAAAGAGAAAAAAAAGCATGCACTAAAAAAATCTGCGAAACCGCGAGGCCGCGAAAGGTGAACCGCGATATAGCGAGGGACTACTGTACTGACAAATAGTTAGTCTTGAGTTTATATATACCTGTGAGATATATCTCCTATGTTTATTTTACAGGGATATAGGAAAGAAGTGTCCAGTGGACAATGAAGAGCTAACAGAGGCCTCGCTCTTCACAGATAACTTTGCCAATCGGGAGATACTGTCTCTCACTGTCCGTTGTCCAAACTTCGGCTGCCGCGATAAAATGGAGCTTCGACATTTGGATGTAAGTACTACTAACCGGAGGTGAAGAGCCCTACTTCAGAAAGTAAAACCTCTACCGTGTATTCCTTCTACCTGTTCCCCTGACACAGGTGATTTCACTAATTAGTGGATCTACCTGTCTGATGATTTGTGTACTCATTCGTATCAACTGGTTCCGTAACTGGTTGGATTAAATGTGTGGCAGGGTTTGTACTTTCTGTAGCTGGGATCTTCACCTCTGTCTTGAAGATGAATGTTCACCAGGTTTCATATGGGACAAAGTAGTGTTATGACTAAGAAAATGTCTCTCCCTCTTTTTTTTTAAACTCTAGAGCCATGTGGCCAAGTGCAAGTTTGCCACAGTGCCCTGTCCTCATTGTAATGACTCGGTCCTGAAGAGCCAGCTGGAGGATCATGCCCAAGAGCAGTGCCTGCGTCGCATTGTTACGTGTCCTGACTGTCTTCAGCCGTATGTCTTCGAGGAGAGCAAAGTACAGGACCGCTTTCACAAGTTTAGTTTTCTCTGGAGGGATTGCTAATAAAATATATCATCGTTTTAACATTTGATTTCATCTGCAGGTCCATGAGATGATTTGTCCCTTCGCCAATGTTGTGTGTCAGTTTTGCAATTTTGAGCTTATTCGGGACCAGGTAAGGACTAGCATTGCTTTTTTAAAAATCTGGTAGACATATCATTGCTTGCAGATCTGACTTATCGTAGAGGAATAGACCTTTTCTCACTTTGTTGTGTTTTTGCCCTGACAGTTGGAGTCACACCGCAATACAGATTGCCTGAAAGCCCCTGTAGACTGCACCTTCAGTTTCTTTGGATGTGGAGAGAAGGTGGGTCATGTAACGTGACAATAGGAAGTACGCAGAGAAATATTACACATATAGACCCTATGGACATCTACAGTGGCGAGAAAACGTATGTGAACCTTTTGGAATGTCATGGTTTTCTAAATAAATTTGTCATAAAATGTAATCTGATCTTCATCTAGTAAAGAAGCTAGTTAAAAAAGCTAGTAAAGATGAACACAATGTACTCAAGCTAATACTGCAAAATAAACTATTATATTTAATATCTTTGTTGACACGAGACATCCAAAATGCTGTGTGCAAGAAGTTCAGATCACATTGTATGACACATTTATTAAAAAAACATGACATTCCAAAAGGTTCACATACTTTTTCTTGCCACTGTACACACATAGAGTATTTACACCTAAATCTCCTCATCACTGTTGTCACATCTTGCAGATGCCACTGTACATACTTAGAGTATTTACACCTAAATTTCCTCATCACTTTTGTCATTTCATGCCTTGCAGATGCAGAGAAATGACCTGGCTCAGCACATGCATGAGTTCACCGGGATGCACATGCGCTACATGGCCGAGTACCTGCGGAAGCAGAGCCTGAACGGGTGCAACCCCTCGGTGCCGGGGGGCGCCTGCGCGGAGGGGCGGGACGGGGCGCGGGGGGGCGAGCCGTGCCAGTGCGGCCAGGACCTGAAGCACATGAGCGAGACGGTGAAGATCCTGGAGGGCCGGCTGGTGCTGCAGGACCAGCAGCTGCGCGAGCTGTCCATCCACAACGAAACGCAGGCCGCCCAGCTGGCCGACATGCGGCGCAAGCTGTCCTCCCTGGAGGGCACGGTGCACGAGCTGGAGGCCCAGCAGTACCAGGGCATCTACGTGTGGCGGGTGGAGGGCTTCTCGGCCCACCTGCGCAGCCAGGAGGCGGGGCAGGCCGTCGTGCTGCACAGCCCCGGCTTCTACACGGGGCGGCCGGGCTACAAGCTATGCCTGCGGCTCCACCTGCAGACGCCCAGCGCGCCCCGCTGCGCCAACTACATCTCCCTGTTCGTGCACACCATGCAGGGCGAGTTCGACAGCCAGCTCTCGTGGCCCTTCCAGGGCACCATCCGGCTGGCCATCCTGGACCAGGCGGACGGGCAGCACCACGTGGAGGTGATGGACACCAAGCCGGACCTGCAGGCCTTCCAGAGGCCCACCACCCACAAGAACCCCAAGGGCTTCGGCTACGTCACTTTCCTGCACCTGACCATGCTGCAACAGAGGCAGTTTGTGCGTGACGACGTCCTGCTGGTGCGATGTGAGGCCATGCCTCGCTTTGACCCCTACGTACGTCGGGAGGGCATTCAGCCCCGAGGGCCCGAGGCGTCTTTGTGAGGATATGCACGGGCACCTGTAACTGCATTCCAGTGTGCACTGCCCTCAGTCGGGGTTTGTGTTAGAACCATTAGCATATCTGCATTCCACTTTCTCTCTAGATTTGAACATTTCTTTCACTCTAGAAGTAGTTTTGTGGGGAAAATATTGGGGAAATATTTTTTGCATTTACACCCAGCTTTTGAACTATTGAACTACGAATAACAATGGGGGAGTTCCAGACAGGATTCCAGGATATTTTTTTTCCAAAGTGCAGAGGCACTGAACATGTAATTTGACGATGTTCAAAAAACAATTGTGAGCTGTGAGTTGGTAAAAGGACTGCATTTGTATATTTATATAGGGCTTTCTTCTAATCAACAGAGTACCCAAAACTCTTTACGTCTTAATGCCTTACATTTACCCATTTATACACTCACCCACACCGACAAAAGCTGCAATGGCAAAGGCTGCCATGCAAGACACCAAGCAGCACATCAGGAGCTGCCCTCAGTGCCTAGCTCAGGGACACTTCCACCTGATCAGAAAGAGCTGGGATAAAACCAGCGACCCTCCAATCGCTTGTGGACTCCTTTACCTCCTGAGCCACTGACATTATGCCGTCACTGACATTATGCCAGTGCAAGCCTGCAGTCTTGCACTGACTCATCCTACAGCCAAATAGTGTTGAATCGGGGATGCAGATTTTGTTGAATCCCTTTGTTAACAAAAAGCACAAATGAATTTCACTTTAAGCTATCCCTTTTCTCCCACAGGCCATTTGGTTTTAACCGAACACATTTTTATTACTTTTGCTTTTCATTTGTTCAATCAGTGCTTTGCAGAACCTGGACCAAAAAAAAGCCTAATGTGGAATATGTCAATGTGACCTTCAGATCTACAGATGACATTAGCCTGGCTGCACCAGGTGTACAAGCCCAGTGGTTTTTGGTTCCTGAAATGGTGTCTAAGGTGGGAAAATAACAGCTGTCAGTGCACACCTGTGAGATGTCTCGCCTCTGATTGCTCGCTAGGAAAGAATGGGTTGGTTCCTCAGTGAGTACAACTACTGCATGTTTGCTGATGGATGGGCACCATTCACAAAATGTCTCAAGTTCTCAATTTTGTCAGTGTTCGTAATGATACCTTTTACTACATAATATGCAAAGTGAAAATGTAATGGGAATTGTGCATCCTGTCGGTTTCATATGACTAATGAAGAACGCCTAACGCCCAAAATACATGCAAGCGAAATGTACCGCTTTCTCACCGCTTTGAGTGGGCGTGTACTGAACGTCAGTTGAAGAGATATGAAGTTTAAACGGCTAAAGAATTCTGAATGGCAATTATTTTTTTGCTTCTGGCATGTCAATATGTTACCAACGACACTGTTTCAAATTTTATGTATGTCCATTTTTAAATGTTTATCTCTCCACCTGCCGCCTTCCAACTGACAAGTCATTTGAAACGATGTCATTGGTTACCGCTCTGCAAACACCGCTCCTCATTTGCATAAAGTTCAGCAGAGCTCAACTTTTTCGCCCGCCTCGCCCACCTCGCCCGCCTCGCTGATCTGCGTCACCACCTGCCGCCTCCAAACTGAAAAGAATGGAACGTAGCGCTTCGCCCACTTGCATGTATTTTGAGCGTAACAATGGCCGTCTCCCACTAGCTGTTTTTACTGACAATAGACCTTTCCTTAGCTAAAATATGACCTACCATCCACGATTCCGGGGGCTTTGGTAACAGCTTAAATTGTCTAGATCTTGGTTTATCTAGGCCTATAGTACATATTTTTGTTTCTTAAGTAATATGTACCCTTTAAGATACTGTTCTGTAATGCATTGCTTTATCATTTAAGTTTTGAAACTTTTATGTGCGAAGCCCCTTAGTTAAAGCCATGGAGGCTTGCAAGGTCATGTCACTAAGCTGTGTTGTGTTTGTTTCCATTAGCACCAAGGGTGAGTAGGGAAGATCATCCAGATTAAAGGAGTCGTCTCTAACCTAGCACACCACAGCCCCTTTAGACATTATTCTGATTAAAAGGTTCAGGTATTTTGTGTCTCAAAACAAGGAGCATTGAGGCCATGACATCCTGGGGTGTATTCAAAGTAGGTGATTTATTTTAGGTGATAGTTACTTACCCAGATAAGTTAACTTGGGGCAAGTGGTAAATCTACTAATACGTAGATGAGTCTTCTACAATCTCCTAGCAAGACAAAGCCATAGGGCTCAGCTACTAGTAGGTTTACCACTTGCTTTGAGTGCAGATGAATGGCTAAACCTGCTTTCTGTAATACCCCTGCAGTCTCAATTTAACACTTTGTTAAAGTGAAAGATTTTCTTTTGGGTAGTGAGTGACATTAGCACCTTACGGGCAGAGAAGGAAAATGCTTTTCAAAACTGAACTCCTTCCTTGCGACCAGCGGCTCACTGTTTTCAAAGCTGGCCATTCTAGGTTCAGAAAGTGAAAGTCCTGCCACATAACTGTTTGGCCAATTCACTGAACAACTGATCCTAATTAGCACAACTCCTCTAACGAGCTAATGAGCTAATTAGTGAAATGACATGTGTTATAGGCCTTTGGCATTGGGTCTAGTCAAGATGTTCACAATTTGACTTAAAGCTATTATTGAGGATAACCAGGCAATCTGTAATGTATGTTCCTTTCACTCAACGTCAATCAGTATTTTGTACAGGATGGCGATATCGATATCTACAAAAGGAAGTATCTCCTTCCTGATTGGCACAGTTTTTTAGTCTCCTTACAGTCAGAACTAAACTTATCATAACATGAACAGACAGCATACACTTCTCAGTCTGTTTTAGGAGTTTATTGGTTTTGATTATATACAACAGGACCCCAAACCCATAGAATGTTCTGGAGCACTGGGAAAAGAAACCGTTTAACAGTGCACTCAGTTGGATGGTGCACCCTCAGCTTAGGTACTTTAACAGTTTGCAAGCCTGTTACATGTGCACTGACGAGCTTTAGTTTAGGCTTGTTTTTAATCACCTTGTCGACATCTTGCAAGACTGCTTAAAAATGTTCATATGGGGCCCATCGCATACTATGTTATGTGTCTTCTGTCCATAAAGCAGTTGTACTGTAGATAGTATTTATGCTATTTGTGCCATTTTATATCTTCCTATTTCATCATATTTCACTGATTACATTCTCTGGTACAGCAGTAATATTGATGTGACTTAAATGTTCAATGTTTGTCTTCTGCATTATGTTTTATATAGCCTAAGAATTATGTGAAAACCAATCAGTTGTCTTGTGATTCATATGCATATGTGCACAGGTGTTCTTATGTGGCGTTAGACATAGCTGCCTTGGTTGCATAAAGGCGTGATCTTTCAGATTAGAGTGACCTAGAGTGGCCAAAACTGAGCATCCTAGAATATAAATAATTGTATGTTATTATCAATCTACCAGTATATAAGTCTGGCCTCATGCACTTTTTAAAAGAAAGATTTAAGTCATCTTCCCTTATTTTCACTATGGTTCTTATGGACTCTTTTGTTTTTTTCTTGTGCATCTAAAAGTGCTGTTGAGGAAGCAGTTTTGATGCAGTTGAGTTTCAGAGTTATCTTATAAAGAGCAAATGACACTGTGCCTACACTGGATTTTTGTTTGCTTTGTTTCATTGTTTTGCTGATGCTGTGTGAATAATAAAGAGTTTTTTTGTCCCATTAGTGTACTGAAATAGTCCTTTTTGCATTGATGTGAGTTCCTCACAGGTGCTTCGGGACTGCTGAGCAAGCATTAAAACGTATTGCTCATACGGGAGGGGACTCTCTCTGCCACTGTGAGCTGTGACTCTCCGGAGACGACCACAACACCGCCTGCTCCGGGCACCGCCAGCAGCTGGGCATCGGTGTGGGCGTTGGTCACCGTGTAGCGGCGCGCGGTGCCCATACGCTCCAGGTAGACCTCCCCGTCCTGCTCCAGCAGGGGGTCCAGGAGGGAACGCTCAGACAGGTGCTGGGTAATCCTGATCTCAGGTGGACGCAGGTGCATTGCCGTTCGTGTATGCATTACATTCCCTTTAGGAACACAACACTTAGTTTTAAATTGAAAGAAAGTTTTCAAATGGATAACAATTGGAACAACAAGAAATGAGTTAAATTGTTGGAAAATGCAGAATGTTTTCAGTAGGAACCTTACTTGTGTAGTTTGTGGTGTGATTCTTGTGAAGGCAGTTTCTTAGGTAGGGAGAAATCACCATCTCAATCAGGTCTTCTAGTTGGCAGTAGTCTGAACTTAGACCTCGGGGCTCATGAACACTCTTCAGATACAGTATAACAAATACAAAAACAGATTTACTTCAGAGTAACAATCCCTTTGCCAGTCTAAGACAGTGATGAGCACCCTAGAAGCTTCAATCAATTCAGAAGCTACAATCCAATATCATATTCCTTCCTGTCCAGTTAATGCATGTGATTTCAGTAATTAACTTTTCTACCTGGCTAAAGAGTTGTGCTAATTAGAATCAGCTCATTTACTGAATGGCTGGAATAGGCTGGCTGGAATGTGGCACTGGATTTTAGCCTCTGAAGCCAGGTTGCCCATTCGTGGTCTACAAGGTCAAATGTTACCAGAGAATGACAGGGGTCAGCCACACTTTGGGTTCAGATTCAGAAATTAGTGTGAGATACTCGCATCACACCCCAAATCAGACCCACCTGAAGTACGAGGAGCATTTGGGTGATGGACTCAGGTAGAAGGGCTGGGTTCTTGGGGAGCAGGTCCCTCAGTGGGAGCTTCATCAGCACCAGATCCCTGAAGCCGAGAAGGGCCATTTGCCTCACTGTCATCTCCTGGCCCTGAGGAGCAGGATTCATACATGACATACTAGTCAATTAGGAAACCCTTTTAAAGGAGCACAACTTTTTCCCTTGGGTTTGGAGTTGAACAGTTGAGCTTTACCGCTTTTCAGTCTCCGCATCTGGGAACTTTGGCTATTAGCTTAGCATAAATCATTGAGTCTGATTAGACGAGTTATCATGTTACTAGTCTAATCCGTTTCAGTGATTTATGCTGACTGAAGTGCTACAGCCAGATCCGGAGATTGGCTAAAGAGATTAAAAAATGACAAATGATTTCCCAAAAAAGTATCATACAGTATAATGTTTTGAGAGAAAATTGATATTCTTTAATAAACTTAACATTCATTTATTAAACTACATTGTGCTACATGTTAAGAGGATAACCTGTAGTGGACAGAATATAGCTTGTAAAGTTGGGAGGATCTCGGTGAAAAATCTTTCCCACATTTCAGACAGGACAAGGAGCTTGCAGTCACCTGGATGAAAAAAGCCACGAATTAGAAACTCCATGAGAGATGTCTGAGTATGAAATTAAATTGGATCCCAGATTCAAAAAATAAAAACTGCCACACAGGCCCTCAATGAGCACACAAATCATCAGACAGGCAGATCAGCTAATTAGTAAATTAGTTTTTTCTTTTACTTCCTAAAGCCGGAATCTCCACCTTTTTCTCACTCACCTTCAGATGCTTGAATCTTGTCCACTACATATGCCAAACCTTTGTTCAGGAGCTGATTCTACACACAGAATGATACACTGAAGTTGCAATTCTTTAAACATGCCATGCTGATGTGATCAGATAAAGTCTGAATGAGCACCTGGAAATATTCTGTGATGAAGGACCCCATTTCTGTCTTTAGGAGCCACCTGAAATGTACAATATGACCATTTTAACGAACACTGTTGAAATTAAGTTTTCTAAAAGCAACAGTGCTGTTTTTGGCCAAGCTGAACACATGAGCTGACTGAGTTGGACTTTACAACATTCAGTGGCCATGTTAAATCGGTTCAGCCTATGTTTAACTGACCTGAGTAAATGGATGCACAAGTGAGGGATCTTTTCATCTTTCACTAATGTCAACTACAGATCATTTTGGACTATCACCTGTCAGACTATGTAGTAAATGGTGGTGCAGTTACCTTATACTCTCCATCAGCTCATGAAGTTCATTGACCCGCAAGGCCTCTCCTTGGAACACTTTGATCACAGCTGCGCAGACACTACGAGAGCATTACCACAGCACTTTTTTAGGAAGTGTCAAAAAATGAGCACTTCCCTTTTCGTTACTGATGCTCTTTGTTTCAGTCTTGACCACTTGTCAACACAGTCAATTACAAGATGAAAGCAAAAGAGGAACTCCATGGCACTCTCGTTTAGCAAAATTTAAAAAGCCTTTATTGTAGCGGCTAGGTCACATTATCGGGCCGCTACAATAAAGGCTTTTTAAATGTTAAATTTAAATGAGAGTGCCATGGAGTTTGCTTTCATCTATGTTTTCCCATTCAAAGAGCACCTCTAACAAATGACTTTTGAGTCCAGGAAGCACTCCTAGACAAACCTTTTGTGACAGTCAATTACAAGTTGTTTCTCTGTTGACCCAAGCACAGGGGGGTTTTCTGTTATTTGGAAATGTTTAAAATGACTTGCTGACACACTAACTGAAGGCAGTTATGAAGCTCAAGTTGTAAGAATCTTTAAAAGATCTTGCCAAGTATCAATATACAGACTCCTTTGAATGCATGACTGCTACAGAAGGCTTACAGGTGTTAAGTCCTACCATATTTTGGTTTGAAGGTGTTTCTAGTAGTCACCTGTTCATGACACTGGTGCTTGGGTTCCCTGGATCCCTGGGCAGGTTATTCAGAGTGGGTGCACTCATTAAGCGAGCGTATTGGTGGGGCCTTTTGCTCATCGTCCTGTAGCATATGCACTTCAAAACAAGGCAATATAATCAAAAATAATGACCTCCGATTTCTAAGACTCTTAGATGCTTCTGAAGTACTGCATAGTTCTTAGATGACAGAAAATGGCAAAGTTAATTTGTGGTCTGTTTCTTCAAGGTATTAGATATCTAAGATGCTGACAAGTTAGCTTATAATCAACAAGAATTAAAGTCCCTGATCCCACGAGTCCTTGCTTTTTGACTATCAGTCTTTCATAGGCTATAATGTCTTTTATACGTTAAAAGCAGTTATAATTTCTCTGTTTTAATAATTGAAATAAACAGATGCAGATTCAACGTTTCATGACTTTGTAGTGAGATTAATGAATTCTCTAGTGCTCCTGTGAACAGCGGCAGGTGGGTTTGGTGTTTATCTGTCCATTTCCTGTGGCGCGTAAGCTTCCTGTTACCAAGAACAGAGACCTCTTGCAACCTGAGCCGAGTGTTTGTTTTTCACTATCTCATGGTGATTTACATGGCAGGGCACGAGAGATGACAAATTTGACTATCAAGTTACCAGCTATTGCAAGGGATCTGAACAGGATGTTAGTGCATCATATACTTGAAAATATAACCATAAATACTATAATTTATATACACACAATATATTATCTATAATATGTCTAAATATTTGTAAAAAGAGTGCATGTGTTAAATACAAAATGCACTCCTTTTTTCACAAGGTCTGTTACTACAGTGGGATTTAATATGTAACAATCAAATGAAATTACTCCACTTCATGGGTAATTTGCAGCAGTAACATTATAACATGGGTGCTGTATAATGTCATCATACAGTTAAACATACAGTGTTAAAGGTTAGTTAAAAGACTTACCTGTTTTCCCCACTCATGGAATTTGTACTCATTGGCTTACAGCTGTGTTGTCCAAAAAACAGCTATCTCTTTTAACCTTACCTGTCAGAATCAGTAAATCGATGCCCCGGTAGATGGTGATTACTGTTAAAATTAACATTTACAACCCGGTTTCCGTTTCAGATGTTGGTTAGTGTGTCAAGAATACACTTCTCTTTAGAAACTGCATGTGTCCAGCTTGTGGGAGTAGTTTACCCTTGCTCTGTGAATTAATGGGGACATTTACATGGTTATCTATTAGCTCAAAGGGGGAAGCGTGTCATTTCCCTATGAAGCAAAGCATGTGTTTGGTCCAAGCCTACATAAGCTTACAAAGTATCTTATTTAAATGACCTCTGCCGAAAGCTGCTAACTAGAGTCTTTGAAAAAGGGGAAGCTTTAAAAAGGAAGCAGTTATTAGGTGTGTCTTCACAGTATTTCGTTTTAAAAGATTTTTAGAATTTATGTACTTTTACTGTGTGGACACTGGACACAAGGTGCATACTATTGCTTTATCAGTGTATGAGATATACAAGGAGGAATTTTGAAGGAAAAACATTGTCACATTTTTAGGAGAACACATGAACTACAATTTACTGAGAGGTGATCACATCATTGTGTTTATTAAGTGTAAATAAATGGTAAGAGTACATAAGATGCTTGCATAAATAGAAAATTCAATATAAGATTTATTTATTTTATTTATTTTCTTATGTAAGAGACAGAAGGCAATTTAGGAATGTAATAGATAAATAACCAAAAACATCACATTATCTCTTTAGCAAGTTCATCAGCATAAACTCTTTAGGCTACAGTACCCTATCGTGTAGATGACTTTGGATAAATAGGGCTCTTAATAATAATAATAATAATAATAATAATAATAATAATGGCAGTAAAAAATCCAAGATTCATTAATGCATATGTATCTCTTCGTGGTCAAATGCTATGAATCCCTAATATATTCACTGTGTCTTGTACCAAATATTACACTCCAATATAGACAATTTTGCAAGTCCAAGCCTTTATCACCTATATGGACTCTCCAAAAGTGTGTCATTATTACTTATCGATGTATGGTAGTTTCTTTTTGGCTCCATATCCAAAGGTGTTTCGTTATTACTCATCGATATATGGTAGCTTCTTGTTGGCTCCATATCCAGGGTGCTCTTGTTTAGTGGTTTGATTTTGCTGTGGCTGTGCTGAAGAGCCGGCGCAAGCTTTAGGACCTGCAGGGTAGTGCACACAAAAACATACGCACACCGGCTGATACACCTGTTAGGCTCTCAGCAAAAGCTACAGCAGTAGACTAAGAAGAGGCTGATAAGAGAACTCACGTGGATCTTTGGCCGTGTCTCTGTCGAGTTTAGAGGTCGTCTGAGCGAAACAGTCCGCAATCCAGTATTTTATCTGTGATTATGGCCAGACTTTTGTCATGAACATCTATTTTGATCGGACATGGTGAAATTACAAATGATATATTTTGTTTACTTTTTTGTTTACTTTTGTTTATGTTTGTTTACTTTGTTTACTTGTTTACAAACAAAATGAATCACATTGCACACAGCTCCAGTTGTACCTGAGCTTCCATGGAGGACAGGCGTTTGACCTGTTCTTTGAATCCTTCAACAGTCTTCAGTACACTCTGCACTCTGTTAAAAACACAGTTCAGTTTTTAGCATTGTAGCATTGTTTTTAACCTTGTTGTCAAGGCCTTATTTCACTTGATGTCTATAGATAGTTCATTATCTCCTGACTGAACACTTTGACCATTCATGAAATAAAGCAACTTAAGATGTTTTTCAAAGCAAGCAAACAAAAAATAATACATTATTCGGAATTAAGCACAATAACACATTAAAAAAACAGAATATCTAAAAAAAATTACTGCCTTAATCAGACATTAGCTGTCCTCAGGTAATGAGGCAGCTGTAGGGGTTAGAGAGTTGGTCTTGGTGATCAGGGAGTCGCAGGTTTGAATCCCACCCTACCCATGGTTGAGATGCCCTTGAGCAAGGTATCTAACTCCACACTGCTCCAGGGACTGTAACTGAAACCCTGTAAATGACTGTAAGTCGCTCTGGATAAGAGCATTAGTTAAGTGTAATGTAATGTAACAGAGTGAAGCTTACTTGGAGGAAGTGCTCTTTAGTCTCTCCTCGCTACTCTCCCAGTGCTGGCGCTCCAGCCGGGCCAAATAGTTCTCCTTCTGAACCGTCTCCCACGTCATGAGCTTCTGGTCCAGCACTGGTGGCAACTCTCTCTCTGCTCACACACAGACGTACAGACAAACATTTAAGTTTCACTTCTGGTCCAGCACTGGTGGCAACTCTCTCTCTGCTCACACACAAATGTACAGATAAACATTTAAGTTTTACTTCTGGTCCAGCACTGCTGGTAGCTCTCTCTAGTCAAAGTAATAATACATACATTTTATATAGCGTTCTTCTTGACACTCAGAGATGCATTACAGGCAATACACACACACATACACATACACACACACACACAAAACACACACAGTGACAAAAACAGATTTGGAGGGAGAGAGGTTGGGCGGTGCTGGAAGATAAGGTATCAGGTGTTGTATGTGGTCTTGAAGAGGTAGGTTTTGAGTTGGTGTTTGAAAGACAGCAGTGTATCAGTACACACAACATACTGATAGATAAGATTCAATTCATGTTCTATGTTGATTCAATAAAGCTATTTATGTATTCATTTTAATGTTTGTGAAAATGATATCTACATAAACAGATATATCTATGCATATAAAATGACTTTTTTAAAACTGGAATAAAATAGGCTGCTCTGAGGCCAACTGACCAAGGTGCTCCAACTTTGACTCAGTCTTCTTGCACAGGCTAAGGAAGAGCTGGGATAAATGGCTGATGATGATGAAGGGAGGGGCCAGGGCAGGGCGGCTGTGGTACTCCACGATCAGGTTGTACCGCTGGAACTTCCAGAAGATGTCTGTGTTGCCCTGCACCACCTGGAAGGTGTAGCTGCATAAAGGACAAAGTCCTGAAATCACTCACGGGAAAATGGCATCTGGCAACATCTGGATTTCCATGTTGCTACATCATGCATTAAAGAGTAAATAGATATCAGTATTAACCAATTTACTGGTTGTCTGGAAGTCTAGAAAAACAAAAAAATAGTCCCTAAATGTATTACATAATGTGTCCAAAGTTTATTACATAATGTGTTCAAACTGTCCATCATTGTGTCTCACATGTAATTGAAGACATAATCTCCAGTGCAACAGCATTTCTTTGAATCATGGGTCGCAGATTTTTTTCCTTATGGGTCCAGACTTAAGGGACACTGTAAATTAAAAACAACACATCCTTGGGCCTTAGTGTGTCTGAGTGTGTCCGTGGTCATCACACCTGAACATAGCAATCAGCAGGTTGAGCAGCAGAACGTTGGTGACCAGCAGGTAGATGACCAGTAGCAGTATGACGAGCCAGTTGGCATAGATGTTGGGGCATGGAGGAAGGGTGCCCTGAATAATCTCTTCTATCTCCACGGTACAGTTCATCTCTGGCATGCGTGCCGCTGTTCAACATCAGAAATTAGACTGTTATATGTCTTTGTTCCTCCACCCATTTATCACCAACAGCAGAAAATCGCTTTGATAAAGCCATATCTGCTTTTGAAAGATGTGTTTCTAAAAACGTATTGTGTCAATATATTGTTTATCAATGAGGCAAATCCACTTTATTTATTTTGGCTATTAGTATATGGAGGTGAGATTGGGGTTAGGGTTAGATCAAGTAATAATGAAACACTGTACTGTATCCACTGTAGGGGTGGGTGTTGGCAAGGAGTTCACGATACGATACATATCATGATACATTTGTCACAATACGATTCTATCATGATACATTGCGATACTGGGTATATTGCAAAATATTGCGATATTTTACATAGTTCAGTGAAAATCGATTTTTGGAATTAGAAATCAATATAGTATATTGTGAAAATAAGTATTGGGATACACATTGTGATATCAATATTTTTGCACACCCCTAATCCACCGTGAGTTATGACCCACCGTCTATTTCCTCCAGGGGTATCTGTCCAAAGATGTGGAGGTAGGGCCGATAGAGAGCGCGTCTGAAGACCCAGTCCAGTCGGGGGTCATTGGGGTGTAGGAGAGCTTGTGTGGTCACACCGTAGGCTATCAGCCACACACTCAGGAAGAAGAGGAAGAAAAAGACATCCTTCATCTGTTAGAGAGAAATCAGGAATGCCATTAGTAAGCTCACCACAAGTCATACATTTACATCCACTCAAAAGTCGTCCCTGCAATAGTGGGTTGTGATTAAAAAGATAGTTTCAAAATGAAAGTTTGAAGTCAAAGATCACCACTCATCTGTATCAAAGTGCAGGATTAATAGGTGACTTATACAAAGAAACTTCTGTCTGTGTAAATTTGTATTTACAGGCCTAAAGAAGGCCTATCGACCGAAAGCTTTATTGCACAAGATAATATGAAAGTTTTAAAGCAAAAATTGCTTAGAGTCACCATTCTCTCCACAATGATGATCTTCGGGCCGAGCTGCTTGTGTATGGCAAAAATATGAATGAGTCTTAAAGTGAAGACCATGAAGTCCAGTGCGAGGACTGTGCGTCCTGCCTCATACGTGCTCTCTACCATCCTGCATGAAGAAGATACAAAGAACCCATGAGTCATTCATTTCAGAAGGGAAACTACAATCAGTAAAATGTCACATGTCTACACATAATAATAACATACTGTGATCACAATTTGAAAGTAAGGTGAATGTCAGTCCCATTGGTCACAGTACATCACAGCACACAGCGCACACAACCAAATTCAACCTCTGAATTTTACCCATCCCACACGTTAGCAGAGGGTAGCCATGACAGCGGCGCCCAGAGAGCAGTGTGTGGGGACGGTGCCATGCTCAGGACACCTCAGTCATGGGGGAGGATGGAGGAGAGCGCTGGTCAGTCACTCCCCCCACCTACTTGTCGGTGTCGGGAATCGAACTGCAAACCCAGTTCCTTAACTGCTAGCCCATGACTGCTAGGACAGGTAATGAAATGAATGGCATGTAATAACATGAAATGTAGGAGTACCTGCAGGACAGCCCCACAACAAAGAGACATATGGCCACCATGTCACATTTATTCCAGTTATCTTCCACATACAGCTTCAGTTTCTTTAGTATGTTGATGTCCTCATCCGTAAAGAAACTCTACGTCACACAGAGAGAGGGAAAAACAGAAAGAAATTACTAGAATATTTGACTGGTCGCTTCCCTAAAATGTTCTGCATGGGGAAGTTCTTTTCAAGTTCCCCATTACATACACAGAGAGCATGTTGTGAGTGGAAAACACCATTTTCATGAGTATCTTAGCCACCACTGGTCAGGGACCAGTGTAAGTAGTACAAACACATGCACCAAGGATATGAGAAATGTAGAACGTATCATGCAGTTTGCTCCATTTTCCAACATCTACAATGCCGTGTGTAATTCACAGCATATATCTGAATTAAATGAATGCAACAGTAACATGAATGCTAACCCCCCACCACACACACACCCCCTACACACACACACAGACACACACACACAGACACACACGCACACGCGCACACACGCACACACACGCACACACACACACGCACACACACACACACACAGACACACACACCCCCTACACACACGCGCACACACACGCACACACACAGACACACACAGCCCCTACGCACACACAGACACAAAGACGCACATGCACGCACACACACACACACATACATACACACATACACACACACAAACACACACACACACACGCACACACACACACACACACCCTAAACACACACACACACAGACACAGACACAGACATGCACACACACAGACACAGATGCAGACGCCCACCCTACACACCCACACCCACACCCTCCCACACACACACACACACACACACACACACACACCTGTCTGAGCTCCTCCAGCACGAGCGTGAAGACCCAGAAGTAGAGCATGATCTCGGCCACCGAGGGCCCGAGGGGCGGCGGCGGGCGGAAGTCCAGCAGGAGCACGTAGGTGAAGAGCACCAGGAAGGCGAAGTACATGATGACGTTGCCCAGGAAGACAGTGACGGGCGCGCTCCAATAGCGACGCCAGCGGCGAAGGAGGAAGCGACTCCAGGCCGCGCCGTTACTCTCGGTGCCTGGGTCCCCCACGGCCTCAGAGCCACTGCGTGACACGGACAACACAACCGGATTTATTGCCATGTCACTTAAGTCACTTGTCCTTGTTGAGTCAGATTTCTGGAGAATATTTACATGATTTTTCATGTGAATATTCACACATTTAATTTACAGTGTAGGCAAAACATTTGTACACTCTGGCAAATTTTCTTCTTGGGGATGAAGGCTTTTACACAATTCGTGGTGTGCTTGAAGTCATTAACTTGTTGAAAATTTTAGTGACGCTCACACATGCACAGTATTTGTTATAGTTTAAACTGTTTTTGTTTAAACAGTTCTTTCTTTAACACCTACCAATTTCATTTGACGGTACAAATGTGTACAAATCATTTTTGTCTGCACTGTATATTGAAGTGCCATTGCAGCACTAGCACATTTTACATCTGGTACGCAGCTACTGTGCTGACTCAACAACATGTTTCTCATAAGTTGTGCTGAGAGCAAAGCAGGTGGCTTACAGTGGGTCCTCGTCGGTCAGAAGTAGGGCTTTCTCTGTGTCCAGGCTGTCCAGCTCAGCAAACTGCTCGCCACGTCCTCTATTCTCCAGCTCCTCATCACTGACACACACAAGCACAAGGAAACCATGGCTTAATATGGGAAGAGTGTATTCCTCGAGAGGCATTGTAGAGACCGACAAAAATACTACAAGCTCTAAAACTCAATATATATACAGTACAGGCCAAAAGTTTGGACACACCTTCTCATTCAATGCGTTTTCTTTATTTTCATAAATATTTACGTTGTAGATTCTCACTGAAACCATCAAAACTGTGAATTAACACATGTTTGATGGGTAGACGAGCATTCTGAGCATTATTTGTAGAGTTATAAGCAAAAAGGTGTCTTTAAACTTTTGGCCTGTACTGTATACAGAGTAAATATTAGAAAAATATATACAGAGAGGGAGCGAGAGAGAGAGAGAGAGAGAGAGAGAGAGAGAGAAAGAGAGAAAGAGAGAGAGAGAGGGAGAGGGGGGGGAGAGAGAAAGAGGGAGAGAGAGAGAGAAAGAGATAGAGAGAGAGAGAGAGAGAGAGAGAGAGAGAGAGAGAGAGAGAGAGAGAGAGAGAGAGAGGATAGAGATGTATGTAGTATATATATGTAAAGAATATGTAGAATATAAAACCTAAACTTGATGAGGTTGGTCCAGACGAGAGGAGGGCAGAAGAAGGACAGGACGAGTTTGGAGATGGCCGTGTCTGTGGTCATGGCTCCCCACCAGATCTTAGTCAGCAGCGCCTGGGTCATAAATCATTTATAAACCATCTGTTATCATGTGCGCTGCCATGCCACAACAACAGATTCAAATTCATGTACCACCACATCCTGGATGATTGAGGATCATGCAATGGCAAACCATGCAATAACAGCAAAAATAAGTGGCTAGACGGGGAAAGGCTACTGTCAGTGTATAGTGTTAATTATTCGTGTTTTTTATGTACCAAAAATTGGCAATTAATTCTTTAAAAAAAATAGTCTTTTCATCCATGTCTACTGCTGTGCAGTACTGCTGTGCACTGCAGTATGGCGTCAGTGAGTCATTCTGCCATTTCACAGTGAATCATTTTCAGCATCTTCAGTAGCTCAAATATGGCTGGGGCATCTTCCAGCCAGCCAGTCATAATTATTTTTCATAACATTTCTGGTGTAGTTATTTTCCATGACATTATGCTGTGCAGATGTTCTGTAGGTAGTAGATCCTAGGGGACTGCAGGTATGACCCATTACCACAAGGTGGCGGTCTAACCTCATAAACTGCACACACATTGAGGGACATATTTGTGATCCAGTGAGTCCTATGGTTCAAATCCATTGTAAAAGTATGCAACTTGTGTTAGAAACGCTATGTTTGTACCACAATTTACTGTCATATAATCCCATGCCCTGTGCGGCTAACAAATGATCTTTTTGCAAATTATATTTTAATCTTTTTACCTGTACACCATCGTGAGCAAAGAAGCACTTGGCGTCTGCCTCGGTCGCCAGTGTGAGGACAGTGGACTTGCTCCAGCACTGAGTCTTTCTCACCAGCAGAGCATATGCCCGGTCCTCGCTGTTGGAGTAACACTCACTGAAAAGATCTAGTGGACAGACAAAATAGTTGAAATTAGCCAGGGGTTTGCTTTTACTTTATATTTGTGTTCTAAATGTATTGTTATTTGACACATTACATTCACATTACATCTTATCCAGAATGACTTACAGTTATTTAGGTACAGGGTTTCAGTTACAGTCCCTGGAGCAATGAGCTGTTAGATGCCTTACTCAGGGGCACTCCAGCCATGGATTAGGGTGCAGGAGAGCTCTAGTTGTTTACTCCCCCACCCCTATTCTTCCTACTGGAATGGGATTCGAACCTGCGACCCTCCGATCCCAAGACTCCCTAACCATTATGCCACAACTGCCCTCAAGGGCACAAGTCACACATACTACATACTACAAATAATGGTCATATACTTAAATGCAAAGGGATGAGCTAAAACTACAAATGTGTACAAAGTGTGTGTTTGTTACCCAGTGCAAATTGCTCATATTTGGCCTCCTTCATGCTGCGTGCTGACTCTGCCTCTGACTCCAGATGGGCCATCTCCTTCAGTATTTTACAGGCAGCCAAAGCTGCAGCCACTGCCTCAGGACCCTGCAGCACACAAGGCAAGTAGTGAGCTCACTTTGTTACATGGCTGGCAGGTTGTTTTGTGAGCTTTGTTTTGCATAAAACAAAATTAAATTATTTAAGTATTTTTTTATACAGACACTGTATAATACTGCTAATGTCGCTTTTGACTCCATAGTAAAACAGAAGAGTTGTAATATGCGTGTAACGAAGAGTCTTGTAATATGCGAGTAACTCCAGGTTGTCAGTATTTTCATTTGAATATCTCTGGACATAAGATGGCTTGTGAGGATTATCTTAAAGCACCTGACATGCAAAACAGATGCTCACCATGGCCCAGAAGTAGTTAGCCATTTGCTGTCTGTTCTGCAGGATAGCCCACAAAAACAGATCTCTCCAGGGATTCTCACAACGTTGCTCCATATCTGGAAGGTTCTTGTGGCCTTGAAAGAGGCGGCTTTTGCTCCCTTTCTCCTGTAAGAAGTTTCTGTTTCAGTAAACAATTAACTGCTAATGTGATTACATTTTATCCTTAAAGCAACACTGTGTAACTTTTTGGCACTATTTGAGGTATCCGTAGTTATCATTTTGACATCATTAAGGAGAATTAGGTCAGAGTTAACATGAGTGAGAGTTACCAATTTCCAGGCGTATATCCTGCATGAAGTTATGGGCATCAAACAATCATTAAAAATGAATGCAGCAATCAGTGGGAGTGAAAAATGGCTTACAGTTTAAAGGGCCATAACATCTAAACCTAACATCTAAACCTAAAACCTAAACCGCTTAATATTTTGATCTGAAACTTGGGGACTTTTCATTGTTCCCATGGTGCTTTATTGATATTTATGAAACTTGGCAAACAGATCATTCCTGACAAAAGCTACTTAGTGCTATTTTTATTTTCGCAATTGTTTACCAAGGAAGTGAGCTCATATTTCGGCAACATATCCCAATCAAATTTGGTACATTTGCGCTAGGTGGCGCTGTAGTTAACAATTAAATTAGAGCTCCTGGCTGAGAAAAAAGCGGCGCAATCTGAACTGCACCTAATTAATTCCAAATGATGATCTTAGCTGTGCCAATAAGGTTGTAGAAAATATTTGGAAGGTTTTGTGCCTTTTACATAGTGGGTCCGATAGTTTTATACCAAAACCTCCATAGTGTTGCTTTAACAGGTAATGTGATACCTAAGAACAAATCAACCTACTGCAGGTAGCTTCTGATAGAAGCCTTTGCAGGAGTCATGGAGGAAGTCCTTCAGGACCTTGGACACCTCATGGAGGGTGAAGCGGGCCCGTTTGTCCCCCGGTTCGGAGTGGGTTGGGCCCGAGACTCGGGCAGAGGCCAGAAGTAACTGTTTCTCCTGGAGCTTCTTCAGCAACAGGAAGTGGATGAGGCTCTTCTCCGACACGGAGCAGTAGAGCTCCTGCAGGCGGCCGTAGGTCAAGAACTCCCCCAGATTCACCCCGTTGTCCACAAACAACCTCACAAAGTCTGGCTTGTCATTGACCAGGGCGTCCATCATAACCTCCTCTAAATCACAAGCCTTCAAGAGAGGGACAGGTGACCACATAAGAGTGATGTGTGATGTTGATATTTCTTTAAATAGTAAATGTAAAATGATTTTCACAACTATCCAGATTGTAAAATGTAAACAGATTTTCTTGGACCAATGAGAAAAATTTTACTTTACCCTCCATTCCACATCTCCGTTGAAGATTTCACTTTTGGCAATGTCTACTCGGTTCCATGCCACTGCTAACTTTAACTCATCAAGGAAGTCCTGAGCTTCCTGGCTTTGGCTTTTGCAAGCTACAAACACACAACTCTAACAGACTCAGCTCATTTTCTACATAGTGATAAATTATTTTGGAAAGCTGTAATTGCACTTGTGCCAAGTTTGGAAAATGCATCCTTACCCTTCACCAAGGCTTTGAGGATGACAGTGTCTAACTCAGAGGTTTCCTGTTCTGGGTCATGCACAGTTAAAAGATGGCCATGGTCCAGTATCTTCTGAATCTTTGAAGATATTTGGATGGCATAAACAATTAAACTTGACCACAGTAGATTTCACTTCATATTCATGTTTTACTCATGTTTTATTGATGTTCTCTTCAGACAAAATTGTGGCTCACCAGCTTCACCCAGGAACTGATGTCAGTGCTGTGGTGTCCACTGGGGAAGGTGTCCTGCAGTAGCTCCTGAACCACGTCAGCGTCCCAGCAGCCTCTGTTGATCAGGGTCACGAGGATGTCGGCCACACCCCCTGACCCTGCCAGAATCAACCAGGGTGTAGCGTTCAAAATGCCTTTGAACATTCGCTGTTGACAAAGCACAGGAAGACTGCTTGAACAGCCCTCTTCAAACTAAGGAAGACACCTTTGAATACTCCACTGAAATTAATGGACTGAATTATTGCCAACCTGCAGGATCCGTGGTTCTCCGTGAACTAGCAAACACAGCACTGGAATCTCAAAGCTGCCTGTGCCTAAACAGAGCACCAGTGTTATCAGCTGACAGTAGAGGAGGGATTACTATTCTTTGCTTTGTTTTAATTTACTTTGCATTCCAATACATCAGCACCTAGTCCTAATCTGTGTTTGTAGTATATACAGTACTGCATAGCAGCAATTCATTTTTGGGCAAGTACAGTTCTCCCTGGGTGATTGCAGTGTATGTGTAATTAAATTACAGAACCGCAGCCTATATTTACCCCCATACGCTGTGCGCTGCAGGGAGATGTGTTTCAGGAGTTTGACCCTCATCTCACTGGTGGACCCTGGACGCTGGGGGTCCTCTTCCACCAGGACGAAGTGGGAGTGGTTGCAGTCCAGCGAGTACACCGCCCCATGGGGCAGGTCTTCGGTGGGGTAGGCTGCTGGCTGATCCGGCTGGTGAAGTCAAACCCATTAGGATTATTAGCCCCCCCTGTTTTATTCTTCAAGATGCCTTGTGTGTGGAATGCACCAAATGCACTGACAGTCTATGAAAACGCATCAGAACATTTATCAAAAAAGAATTTAATTTCCTTTGGCACATTAAGAAAATAACAGTTTTTTTGTGTGAAATATGACACATTATTCAGTCACGCAAGGTGAAATAAAGGTCAGAAAAGATTAAACATTAAAATACAAGGTCACGGTAAAAAAGTACAAGAAAGTTTTCTGATGCGTTTTCATTGACTGTCAGTGTAAAATGAAGCGAGGTGCACCTTAGAGGAGGTGGACGATCATTTGACTATCTGCATGCCTAACTTAACCGGCTCTTTTAGTCCTTTATATCCCAACTCCATATTCTTATCCTCTGTCTCTCTTTTCCTCTCCCCCCTCCATCTCTTTCTCTCTCTTTCTTTCTCTTTCTCCTCACATACACCACTCTAATTTTACTTTTGGCCATTCCTCTCCTATGTCTATCTCTCTCAACATCTCTGCATGCATCCAAATTGTGTCAAATGCTCTAAACCTTTATTTTGTGTTGATATACATGCACTGCCATTACTTGCAAATAAAATACTCACCCTGGCTGTGAGCAGCATATCTCTGTTATGGATCATGGTCCATGGTGCGATGCCGATGGCCACCACGCGGACCTTTGAGGATGTGCTGGCCAGGGAATGATCCCTCACGGCCTGTCCCAGGTGTTTGGTGATGCCAAAGCGCAGGCCACTGGTCAGGATCCATGCACCTGTGGGAACATAATACCATTCTCTTTTACCTACAACTAGTAACTTGTACATATACATTTTTACTTTTTATTTTTTTTTATTTATGCACATTATCCTGTATTCTATATATTGTACTGTACCTGTATTTTAATACATTATTGCACTACCGGCCCAGGGACTACAGGTGGAAAATAGCAAAGTTTGCTAAAACCTGGTACAAAACATCTCTCCATTAGGTTAATGTCATTGTACACTGTCCCTGTCAAAATAAATACAGGACAGGACTAGGACACAGGAGATAGAGATGGAGATCATGGCTCTAGAAAAAAAAACCCTGCCATGTATTCCTTCTGCCTGTGCACACATAATTAACTGATCTACCTGTCTGATAATATGTGTGCTTATTAAGAACAGCTGGTTCACAAAATGGTTGGATCAAATATGGCAGGGTTTTTACTTTTTAAAGCCTGGGATCCTCACCTCACGCATACTGTAAGAGTGAATATTGAATTGATTGCCAAATTTGAAAGATACAAAAACTTGAAACCCTGTAATTGAGTGATATGACTTGTATGAATATAAACAAGTTTGTGCGTCTAACCTGTACTTTGAGCAGCCTTCACCAAGCCTTTCCTCACAGTGTCTCTTAGCCAAGGCTTCATCTGCGCCAGCTCATCTCCACCCACCAGCGCCACCACCAGGTGAGGAGGGGAAAGCCCCCACTGCTCTGTGAGCAGCTTATAGATGTGGGCAGGATCGGTGGAGCTGCGCACCCTCACAAACTACACGCAAGAGAAAGTCACAGAGGCATAAACAGTGTTGCAGTGTTACAGCGACAAATACGTTGACAAATACTTTTACATTAATCTTTGATCAATCAATACAATGAGAAAACGATAAAAGGAAATAATATTCTTTCAGAAAAAGCCTCGAAAGGTAAAGATAGGTATAAATATATGTGATGCATGCGTCTGGTAGATTCCAGCAAATGTTCAACAGCATTTACAAAATAATGCCATTGTTGCCTGCATATTGGTACACCGCCTACCTTTCCCCTGGTGCGGCTGGGTCCTGTGAAATCGATGTCCCCCACTCGCCCAGCTGCCCAGTGACCCTTCTCCTGCCTGTCCATTTTCTGCATGCTTAGAGCCAGCTCCTCTGCCGCCATCCCATGCCTAGAGTAACAACGGCACACAAATACTGTCCTGCTAGAAGACACACACACACACACACACACGCACGCACACACACACTCACTCACACGCACATAAACATACAAACGTAGTTAGTAATTACATCATTACAGCAGTACCATCCAGAGGTTGTAAAGGTGGACTGAGGCTCCATTTTACCTCTGTGTCTGTCTGACCTCCACCTCTCCTCCGCATCGTATGCACCGTCGGTGAGGAGGCAACAGGTGCTGTATGCACAGAGCACATAGTCACAGGGTCATATTCAAAAAGTTCACAGACATTATCAAGGGTTTAACTGCGATAAGTGGACACAAGTGACAAATGGCTGCACACCAGGGGCACTTGTCTCTCTGTGCAATCCAGGCATTATTTCCATTCCCTACACACATGCAAATATGGGTGCTTATTCTGCCTGGCTCCTTCGCAGGTGAGGCTGAGGGACAGTTTGCATCTCATTTCACTGGAGAAAAGGCTTACCACAAAGTAGGAGTGTACATCACCGATGAATCACCAACCAAGAATTAAAAAGGGTTAAAATTGTGACTGAAGACCACTATAAAAATAACTACTATTCTATAAAATTATTTTTTTATGAAGTTTATGACTATTTACATTAGCGTTTTTACTAAATATTTCATATTGTTTGTTGTGAGTTGTCAGTTTATTCATTCTTGTTGACAACATGGCAGTGTGGTGAAATAAACGTATTTAAGTTTAATTAAGTGCACTGAATTTATTTTTTTATCATAGGAAAAGACCTTGTAATAAATGGTTTAACAAAACCTGATGGTGACTTCTACAATAGACCAGTTTTAAAACTTACCATCAAATGATGAAGAGCAAGGCACGGTACAAATACAGCAGCGAATAGCACAACCATAACAAACAAACAAACAAACAAACTCACACCATGTCAAGACACAGCCATACGTTACCTTACATTCAAAGCAAAGCAACCCATGGTGCACAATCTCACTTTCAGTAGTTATGAAATGACCGATTACCTTATAAAAAACCTTTCGGGTGAAATTATTCCATTGTTGGGCTGAGTTTATTTGACTAGGGAATGGAGCAGGATGTGTAAGTGTCCGACGCCACAGAAACAAAGCCTCATGCAAAAGTAATATTTGCATTTGGGGATAGTAAATACATCAGTGTGTGTAAGCTGTGTGTGTGTGTGTGTGTGTGTGTGTGTGTGTGTGTGTGTGTGTGTGTGTGTGTGTGTGTGTGTATGTGTGTGTGTGTGTGTGTGTGTGTGTGTGTGTGTGTGTGTGTGTGAGAGAGAGAGAGAGAGAGAGAGAGAGAGAGAGATGGAAAGAGAGAGAGAGATGGAAAGAGAGAGAGAGAGAGAGAGAGAGAGAGATAGAGAGAGGGTGGGATGTGTAATAGTATCAGTTAAAATAATTAAGTAAAAACATTCATTACCCATTCACAATTCCCTAGTTATGGATCATACTTCATGTATTTTGGCAATAGGCTATTTTGTGTTTTTAAACCATGGGATTTCTTTGCCAGCAGAATAAGCACAACTCAAGCAAATGGTCAGATTACAACACTTGTTAGCATTTACATGATTAACATGAAGGTGTGAAAATGATTCTAATCACAACACAAATGTAATGAATAAATCGCCACTACTAGTCAGACTGTTAAAACTAGCAGATTGTTTTGATTTTGAGGCTCCTTTAACTCTGCTGTAATAAGAAGAATGACAGGAATTTATTTCTCCACAGCAATAGTGTACAATGGTTTAAGAAAGTAGAATTATCTTGTAAGCAGCAAAGCATCACACAATGAAAGTGTGCAATGTAGTTCACCTTCATCTATCTAGTGTGCAATCTATCTATCTATCTATCTATCTATCTATCTATCTATCTATCTATCTATCTATCTATCTATCTATCTATCTATCTATCTATCTATCTATCTATCTATCTATCTGTCTGTCTGTCTGTCTGTCTGTCTGTCTGTCTGTCTGTCTGTCTGTCTGTCTGTCTGTCTGTCTGTCTGTCTATCTATCTATCTATCTATCTATCTATCTATCTATCTATCTATCTATCTATCTATCTATCTATCTATCTATCTGACTGTATGAAACCATAAGATTCTAGGACACCCTAAAGGTCTGAGAAAATACAATGAATGAATGAATGAATGAATGAATGAATGAATGAATAACTCACCAAGGGGCTCTCATTCAGATGTTGCATTGCAGCAGGCCGATATGGAACGTTGCCTATACACTTGTTTCATGTCCTCTTGCAGGCAGACTTACCTGACTGCTCATCAGTACTGAAGGTCACAGGAGGGAGGCAGACAGGTCAGCTCAGTTTGACCACTCCCTGATCAACTAATGTGGCGTTTCCTCCCAGTGTAGCCCATCCTTTACAGCTAATTTTAAAGTTAAATCAGCTGTCTGTCTCCACAGCGCTGATGTGAAGTTATAGTAAATCAGCTGTTTCTCTCTCTCTCTCTCTCTCTCTCTCTCTTTCTCTCTTTGTCTCTCTCACACACACACACACTCTCTCACACACACTCTGAAAAAGGAAAGAGTCCAGTCAGTTCACGTCTTTGTTTGTTATGCTATTAGCATTATCATTCCAGTGTATTTGCATGTGGTGTTTGTAACATCTTGACTTTCTGTCCCCAAAGGGAAACCGTAGCCCCAGGCATTATCCCAGTACTCCTGCAAGATTTAGGCTTAGTGTGTGATCTAGATAGCGGAATAAACGAGCAGTAAATCCAATGTGTGTCCCAATTACTTATATACATAGTGCTAGTTTAGCTACTGCGCAAACCAGTAAACACTACAGGGTTCACATGACCAGGACTTGATTAAGCATCAGATTCATGTTTGATGAATTTATTTCACTGACATTGGATAGCATTCTTAAATATTTTTTACAATAATTCAAGAAAGAGGTATGCTATAGGTTAGTTTACAATAAAAGCAAAACATTTAATTCAGGTCAATAAACAATATTACCATGCAACTTCAAATAACTCAAAGCCAAAATGAGTTATTGTCATTTGAGTTTATATAAATATCAGTTGTATCATGTGGCCAAATATCTTGAGTGAATTTTGTTGTATTTTTGGAAAAAAAACAAGATGTGGTCTTTACCGTAACACCGAACACACATGCAAGCATCAGATTTGTAAAGTAATTTTTCTCAGTTTCACACAAGGTTAGCCTTTGTAGGATAGAATATTTGAGGGCTTCATTTCTACCTTCACCACTATCACAATAAATGCATTTAAAACGTTTCAATCCAATAACTGCACGCCAAAACATTTAAACAAAGCTGTTGTATTGTTCAATCATGCACACTTGTTCATTACAGTTTTTCTCAGTCGCTTTGGTGCTTTTCTCACATCAGTATTTACATTTGCACAGCAGTTAGTGCATTTCTCAAAACAATTAGTGCAAACTGCAAAACCTAGTGGATAACCTGTAAAAGCACGTCACTTGCTTAAAATGGATAGTCCATTCCTCAAAAGCAAGTATTCATGTCATTGAAACTGCCAGTGTCACCAAAATGAGAAGTCTTGACAGCATGGTTTATGAACAATATATTCAAATGGCTTTGTCATGTTTTCATTATGACAGTTTATTCTCTCAGTGTTTTACAATGCAAAAAAAGGTAAGAACTCTGTGACACGACCTGAAAATGCTCAAGACAGCACTACACAATACTTATACAGCCATTTGAAAACTACAGTAAAGTTACACATTGCTGTAGTTAGGGGAGTAGGTGAGTACAAGACACTGAGTACATATGTGTCACATTTTTACTGTATATGCTCTTTGCAATTCTACAGCATTGTGCAAAAGAAAAATACACTACAGTCACTTATTTAGAACAAACATAAGTAACACCCTTTTGGTAGAGCTGTGCACAAATGTGAACAAGCGCAATCAGAGATGGCAACCTGGTCCACCATCCTCCTCAGGGTCATTGCATGCGGACAGACATACAGACACACACATCAGTGCAATACCTGGTCAGTCCCCTCTGGGGTACCAGGTAACAATATAACAGTACATATTGTAACTGAACATAGGTAAATCATTGTGGCACATCCAGACGTTCCTGTCTGTCTGGCCACATATTTTGATCTACATCACAATAGATATCATCCCTTGCAATGCAGCGAGAAAAATATCTCCTGGAGTGGTGAATCCACCCTCTGCATGACTCTGCTGTGATGTCATCACATGCTGCATCCATGGCTGCTAGCAAGGCCATTTGCGCATGTGGACGCCGGTCATAAACCTTTCACCTCCAGGCAGAGAAAATCTCCTCTATCGGATTAAGGAATGGGGAGTAGGTAGGTAGATATTCAACCAGCATCCTGCCATGTGCTGCAAACCACTGTCTGACCAGATGTGAGTGGTAAAAACAGACATTATCCCACACAACAACATATTTGTTGAGTTGGCCCCCACCACTTTCATTCTCAGGGACTATATCCCTGTAAAGAGTGTCTAGAAAAGTCAGCAGATGTTCTGTGACCATCTGATGACCAAGACAGCTGAAGTTCACCTGAGAGCAATTGTTCAATGTAGAAGACATTTTCAGTAAACAATGATAAAGAAAGGTATAACATTTGGTTGAAAGATAACTAGTTCAACAATTTTGTATGTAATGACTTAAGCAATGAAATGAAGACTATTAGTTTTAATGGGAACGACTATTCAACATCCATCAGTATAGTTAATTTTAACTTACATGACATAAGCAAATGATAATATTATAAAACAACATTGTATTGTATAAAAGCAACTGATACATGTCCAAAAGCATTTGCAATTTGTTCAGAGGAAGGAGAAATTGCTACTATGATGTGCACAATTGACTAAATGTTGTGGAGGTTGAACTAATAGTTACGAGAATTTTCATTCTGATCTGAGAAAAGCACCAAAGCGACTGAGAAAAACTGTAAATCTGTGAGGGGCCTTAAAAGTTGATTGACATGGCTGAGGGCCTATCAGATGGCAGTATATATACTGTCTATAGGTGAACCTGAATGGGGAAATGTATGGTACTGTGAGGGGGAGAAGACCTACCACTCTATGCACTGGTCAAAGTGGTCTAACTGGTTGAAAGAAAAAAAAATGTCCAGATAGCCACCCCCACATTTGTATTGTACATTTGTGAGTAATAGAGGCATTTATGTAGGCTGGGTTAGAACAGGGAGAGGGACAAGATTGGCAGCAGATATGGGCACCTGTGGCTTGGTGGTTAGGGATTTGGTCTTGCAATCGGAACGTTGCTGGTTCAAATTCCACCCTACCCATAGTTGAGATGCTCTTGAGCAAGGCACACCCAAGGCAACCCCACACTGCTAACAGGGACTGTAACTGAAACCTTGTAAATATCTGTAAGTTGCTCTGGATAAGAGTGTCAGCTAAGTTTAGCGTAGTGTAAAAAGTAGATCTTGTATACCCATTGTCCTTCACCTGGACATCAGCAACCCCACAATGGGAAACTAAGTACTTCACACCTGCTGGGCAGTGGGATCAGGGCTGCTGAGGGTTTGGAGTCATAACAATGTTTTTAGGTTGAGGTTAAGATATTACAAATTATTCTAAATTATTCTTAATTGTTCTAATTATCCTAAAATATTTTACTTTCAGTGTACAGGCAACTGTTCAATGACAATAAAAGTCTTGAAGTCCTGAAGATTGTTTTTATTTGTGTATATACCATTTCTTTCTAGAAGTAAAATAAGGAAGGTCGTTTCAGAGGATATGAGTTTTAAAACTGGTCAAACAGAATAAGACTATGAGGATACTCACAGTGATTATGTGGCCCAGAGTCAGCACATTACCAGGGCAAGGGAGCACTGTTGTCCAGTTCAAAACTTTTTTTGTCTTCTTACTAGACAAAATGGATATAGATATCTACAATCATACTAGTAAAAATCTAAATACCTACAACTTGTATTTTGCTGGTCAAAACATTTCAGATATCTAAAAATCCTTAATTCTGTAAGGCTCAAATATAACCTAGAAGAAAACTTTTTTTGTTTTTTGTTTTTTCTTTTCATTTTAGATGTTGTAGGAGACATAGCATGCAGAAATTAGTGATAACATATAACCACAATGTGTAGTAATGCTACACGGCCACTGGGTGGCATTACAACACAAGACGCTTTCTGTGAGAGCCTCGCGGGCATAGAGGGTATATCGCGGGCTTTTAACTGGTTACCTGTGTCCTGCATTGTTCTAAAAAAACTGGCAGTAATTGGCTAGTTAGTAAGTCGTTTTAGATTAATTAATTTACACATGCCATACATTTCTTCAACAATACGGGCATGCAAAGCCAAAACGCAGTTACATGTTTAGTC
Organism: Coilia nasus; assembly: GCA_027475355.1. NCBI lineage: Eukaryota > Metazoa > Chordata > Actinopteri > Clupeiformes > Engraulidae > Coilia > Coilia nasus. Next base: position 10,962,059 of record CM050207.1, read on the forward strand.
AAAATTGAGTTTAAATTGGAAATTTGTCACACCTCCTCTGTCTTGTGACTAAATATCTTGGTTCTTCCTTCTAAAACACAAACGCGTCAGAATATATACAACATGTTTGACTGGGCAGTATGACAAACTTTGAATGCATTTTCCAGTTCCAATATTTGCGTAATAACTGCACCTTGCCTTTGTAGAGCAGAATAATAGTTTTAGCTTACATTTTAAATATAGCTCTAAGACGTGTCACACTTTCCATCTGGTTTTAACAAAAGAAAAACAAAGGAACAATAATGAAAGCATTTAAATCTTGTATTTTGTTGGAAATACAGAAGTATGTGTACAAAGAAACTGCTGCACTTGGTAACTCCCTCTCATAGACTGCACTAATATAATAGGACTTCATTCATATCATAAATCCCTCATTGCTGGCACCTGAACAATTACCATTCTTATTCAGTAAGATCACGGTAGGGTTGAAGTTGTTTTGGGGCGGGGCGTAGCCTACTTCCACCAATAGCGGATCTCCTGGAAGGTACCCTACTCAAACGCACTGAAACCTTAAATAGAAATGCGTACGGTTGAGTCTCAGTTATGTTTATTACCTACGGTTGCAGGACAGAGGTGGGCGGGAAGAACGCGTAAGAAAGGATTTCTATCTCTTGGACTATATTCTAAATATTTTCTCATTTTTGCCCTTGTCGGACTTAAACTTAACCATGTCAAACGTGCAATTATCAAGCACTTTGGAACGAGTCGTTGCGAGGCGAACCTTTCCTCTGCACACGCGTACCGGTGTATGTCGGAACTTATTTGGACCAGTTGATCACGACGAGGTACGCGTGGAGCTGAGCGCAAAACTCGGAGAAATGTCAGAACGAGAACAGACACGCTGGAACTTTAATTTCAACGAGGACACACCGTTGCCAGGCCGTTACGCATGGGAAGATGTTTGTGTAACATCAGTGCCTAATTTCTATCGGGATTCAGTGCAAAACGGAAGAAAATGGACAAGGCTGTCAGAGAATGAAACAATAGATTCAGAGTCGACAACACTGGACTACAAAGATGCTAAGGTTTCATCGTGTACTGAACTCGACTCGAAGAATCTCAACGTTTTCTCTGCTAACGCCAGTGGAATTAACCAAGAGAACTGCACCAGCAATGCCAACTCGGGGACCAGGGGATGCGCGTCCTCATCTCCGGCTTGCTTTAAAAACATACCAACTCCTGACTCATCAAGAATCAGCTCTACACACATCACAGGTATGAACGAACCATTTCAAAGCACACATAACATCAGAATTTATATGTCCTGGTGAAATCCTGGCTGTTTAGAAGGCCCTAATCCTATATAAATGTGTTCTTTCTTACAGATTTCTTCCTGAAAAGAAAGCGCACCTTTGTTGCAAAGGAACCCGAAAGCACATCACAAAATGTTGCTAACATTACAGTTGCTGCGGAGCAAACACCTCGTAAAAGAATACGATAAAGGTAGGCTTTCCAATGCTTCAGTTGCAGAACGATTATGTCTTATATGTTTATTTGTTCGTGTTAAAAACGCCTCGGTCTATTTTAAATATAAGTTTCTTTTGTTTACAAGAAGGTTGAAGAACTAACCACGACTTTTATTATCTACAGGCGTCTGACCGTCATGAAGTGTTATCTGCTGCGCAGATGAATGGCGCTCCACACTGAGGAACCAGGAGGAAGGAGGATAAACGGGACCCCTAAGTCCAGAAAAATGTAGCAAATACACTGGCCCTGCTGCTTATAGTGTTATGTCTGAAAGACAATTTGAAGTGGCTGTACAGCGAGACGTAGCGATGGAAATTAAATATTAGCGTGTTTTTGTATCATGTTTATTTCCTATTTAAGTTCAATTTCCTTTGAATATGTATTAACTTAAATTTTATTTATTCTTATTATCCAACCTGGGTGTTGTTGACATTTATTTTATTTTTTTATATTTGCTGTGTGTTAGCAAACAGGCTGTTGAATCGGAGGAAAGTTTTGGATGTAATTCTTTTATATTTTGTTATATGATTTTGAATTATTTTTATTCTTTTATATTAATATTGAAATAAATAATATTTTGTCCAACACACTATCGCTTGCGTCATGAATCATTATGTAGTCATAGTTTATGCATTCAATAGTCTCCCAAATAGTGTTTGTGAACAACATTGTTGTGACGCTTTTCATAAGCTACATCATACAAAGACCCATGTTGGCTGAGCACCTACACTTAAAAATAAAACAAATAATTAGGTTCTCGCAGCTAACCGCAACACCCACTTCTATTTTGAGAAAGAAGGCAGCTGCATGCTATAGGGAGATTTTTAAATGCCGTCTTCTCTCCATAATGAACGAAGCAGGTGCCTTAGGAACCCTGCTTTGTCCATACAGAAGCCCTCATTATCAGTCCCCACTCAACAATTTCTCTTCAGAAACACTTACAAACACCATTAAAGCCCTTGGCAACAACGTGCATTAACCTACAAAAGCCAGCCATCTGCCTACACCCCATCTGCATCCATTTCATTGTATAGTTGAAGAAACCTTTCCCCCATCTCATATAGCCTATACCCAGGAGTTGGCATTTAATGGGAATTAAAACCCACCAAAAGCAACCACTGAATCAGGAAAAAATGAGAGTTAGATAAATCTGGTTAGCAAAACAGGACAGAGAGAGATTTAAATTAAACACGTGAGAGATTCTGTTCGTAAACCCCTAGGCTTGAAATAATTTGTCCCAGTGCTGCGATGGGTTAAGTCCGTAAGTGCGGCTAATGACTAGGCTATAACAAGGCCTACAAAAGATGCCTTTGCCTTCCTGCTCCCTTTTCCCTGCATTTTAGCGAAATAGTGTTGCAGCATCCTACCAAGAACTAATGATGAATGTATAGACATTGTTAAGTCTCAAACTGGAGTTCAGGCGTCAGAATTGCGAGAGAATATAAAACAATTTGAGTATTTCACACAGAAAATACGTCTTTTAATTTAGGTGAGTGGTGTGATTTAAAATAATAATGTGAAAATATGTAATGGTTTGACAAGGACTTACATTTTAAAATGTAACGTCTCAAAACACGCTGTTTCGTGTTATCAAACGATTCTCAATTGTCAAACCTAGTCACAAACATTTTAGACAATAAAAGAATTATCTCTCTGTCTGTCTATCTATTTATCCATCCATATAGTCAAAGGAGCTAAGTTGTAAGCAACAAAAAGAAGTGCAGTTGCTTACAGCTTAGCTCCTTTGACTACCATGACCTGGATGAATGAGAATCTACACAGACATCCATCCATATACCTCTTTAATTTTGTCAGCTTGATGGCATTATGCTCCACAGCTGTTTGGGACTTCATCATTTGCACCCTACGCAAAAATAATGAGGTCCAGATTGTCATGTGTTTCCAGTGTGCAGGGCCTTTACTGCTATTTTCCACTCCATATGGGCCATTTTTTAATACTCAGGGGACTTTTTAAGTACTAACACTCTCTTACCACATGCCCACTGCCAATACACATGAGAATTGAGCTCAGGGAAGAATAAAGAAAATGTCAAATACACCAAAAATACTGTGTGGTGTTTTTGTATTCATATCATTAACTCATTATGAAAATATAAGTTCTGAGAAGCTTCTTTTCAAGGCCAGTCATTTCTCACATTATTCAAGGAGTAATTAAAACTCAATTTATCAACGTAGTAATTCAATTTTATCTTGAAGCACTCCAAACAGACATTTTTCAGTGTAAAAATGTCTGTTTGGGGTGCCCAAGATCACTATCTATTGTGGTGGTAGCAGAGTGTACACTGGTTCTGTCAGTCTCTGAACAGTGGTAGTGTTAGCATTCAACACATCTACTGTCGCTTTCTGTCTGTTCCCCGTGTCTCTGTCTTTCTTTTCCATGTATTTATTCTTTTCATGGCTTGGCCCGTACATCTCTCTGAGGTCCTGGCAAAGTTCTCCTTCAAGGCTGGATACACCTCTATGGGTTCACTAGCTTGAATTAATAGTATTTGGACGCGTTTGCTGAGCAGGCCCAGTGAATGCGGCGGCGATGCTGTCCTTTTAAACGCATAACAAAGGCCTATCATTTATCTGCCAACACATGGCCCAGACCCCCACAGCAGCACTTCTGCACACTCACTGACGGCTGCCAGCACTTGCATCCTGCTGCTCTTCTTGCCTCCACCGCCTCGCCTGGCCTGGCCTGGCCTGGCCTCTCCGTAGAGGCCGGGGCAGCGCACCAGCCAGAGCGCCTCCGAGGTCTCCTCTCTGCTTTCAGCGTGTCGCACTGCTCTTCTTTTCTGTGCCCCAGGTGCTCTACAGGATTAAGCTCTGATGCTGCATCATTCGCCATGCAGCGTGGTAACAATTTGGGTGCGCTTTTTGTGCCTCCACATGAAAAGAAATGAAAAGATTCTTACACAGAATCAATTGAATTGATTGTTGTCATTGAATGTACATTCAGAAAAAAGCAAACTGGATACGCTGCTTCAAACAACAAAAACAAAAAAACAAACAAACAAAAAAAAAAACATTTTCTCCGAACTGGGGTTTCCACCACAAGGCATAAGGCCTTAATACACATAAAGGTCTTTCTCTTCATAGAAATACCAGCACATTAAGAAAAAAAGTCCTTGTTTAGACCTTTTACTTTTACCAGTATATGAATGAAAAGGATAGCAATGGATGACACTGGAAAACAGGTTTAATTGTCAATGAACGCATTTGTTGTAGTTTGTTAACATCAACTGAAACATATTGATTCTATGAAAACAATTATAAACACTTTTTAGGCCGTGAAAAGAATCACAAATTCAAAGTAAAATATTACATCAGCAATATATTGCTTAAAATGTGTAAATACTTAGTTGCATTTGTACATAATCGTCATGGTTAATAAACAATGAATGCATGTACGTATAAAGAAAACTTGCTGTAAGGCACAGTTAAAATCCAAAAATGACAGCAAGCCTGAAACACAAGATTCAGATGAACAGAAGGATCATTAGTTTTAGATTAGATCAGATTTATCTGGATATTAAACAAAATCAAGCACCACTGAAAGATTCTGTAAAAGATTCTCTGTCTGAAAAATCACGGCGAGGAGATTTCAAGGCACACACTCTTGATAGGAAATATTGAAAAAATTGACAAATGTGATCCTTCTGGCAGGAAGCATTTCCATATAGAAACAATTCAGTCATCCAAAACTGAAGAACTTTTGTACATCATTCACATCATATTGATGTTCTTAAATTTATATGAATGCACTTGCATTACATAGGACATATTCACATTTTGAACAGTTGATTCAAAGAAGGAAGATTCCATGTGACGTACTCTGCGTGTGACAGGCATCTGATTTTGTAAGACGGCGTGATTTTCACACCCTGATTGATTAATCATCATACTAAACATCGTCCAACACGCAGACATGCTGACTGACGGACAGACATACATATACACACAGACACATACACGCACACACAAACACACAGAATCAGACAGACAAACATGAAGACACATAGGGGACCTAGCACTTTACTCCAGGCCCTTCACACAAGCTGTCTCTACGGGCCCCTTTCCTTTTTCTGTTTCTAATGCATGTGGCTCACAAGGGCCTCTACTGGCATGGAGGTTCTGGGTAACCAGTACCACTTACCGCCCACTTTGACACCTTCAAACACAAACACAGACGCAGACACAGACACACACACACACACACACACTCACACACGCACACACACATGCACGCACACATACACACGCACACACACGCACGCACACACACACACGCACACACACATACACACACACACACACATACACGCACACACACACACACGCACACACACATACACACACATACATACACGCACACACACATGCGGACACACACACACACAGTACAGGGAGCGCCTGGAAGAACCTGTCGTTCATTCACAGGCCTCAGGAGCTGTCGTCCTGGGAATGGGAGGCTGTGGGCACGCTGAGCTGCTCGGGCACGGGCGCAGGCACGGGTGCAGGCGCGGGCGTGGGTGAGGCGCCCCTGCCGCTGCTGTCGGGGGGGATGCCCAGTCGCTCATCCTGCCGGCTGCCGCGGCGACTCTGGGCTGTCTGCTGGCCCAGCAACAGGCTGAGGGAGTCGGCCAGGCGGTTCAGCGTCTGGTCCATGCGAGTGATCTGTGGCAGGTTGGAAAAGAGCGAATGGACATTTATGCTTTTAAAGGCATCAAAAAACTAGTTGCCTGCCTATACACTTCCGTTTGAATATTTTCTCCCTACAGTGGTAGTCTGGGTTTGCTTCCATTGACATGGATGACTCTAGTAGAATCTTTACCGGGCCAATCAGCAAACAGAGGGAGTGTCGTGAGCGATGATGTCGACTTTGTGCTACATTTGAATTGTAGTGCGTAGGCAGGCTAATTGCACGGTTCACAACCACACGTTAGCGATTGGGTAAAGACAGATCTAATAGTTTTTTTCAACTTCAGCAGAGTCTACACCTGCAGGAAGCAATTGTTTCTCAATGCAGCACAGCCAGACCCTCTGTACGAAAAGAAGTGTGGTAAGAGGGTCTGGGTTAACTGGACAGGTGCACTTAACACCTTTTCATGAATTAAACTAGGTGCTAAAACCTCTCGATCGTCAATGGAAATGTTTTTTTTTTTTTTTTTTAAAAAAGGGGAGAACTGGAAAGTTTGTTTTTAACTTTTCAATCACCTCACCAAACATTTTAGGCACGGCACCCTTCTTCAGCATCAATATAGCAATACACTTTTAAAAGCTTATCATTTCAGACCACTGTAAGGGCAATTATGAGACACCTGAACCACTGTTAAGAAATAACAGAGGAAATATTCACGTTATATATTCAGACATGCACAGAACGCAAAACAGGGAAAAGAGAGACAGAAGAGGAAGAGGGATTTCAGAAGCATCTGAAAATCTTGGTTTGTAAAAAAACACATAATTTCACTTAATGCCTCACAAAGACAGTGTGGTCAGTATCTCCACTTTTACCAACATTTGGACTGTCATGAATGTGCCAAGCAAAGTGAACAAAGGGCTACACATTCCCAAATAGTCTGTGTGTGCGTGCTTGTGTGTGTGTGTGCGTGTGTCTGTCTGTGTGCTGTAGGTCCCTGCTCCAGAACATCTTGTTCTGTTCCAGAGAATCAGAGATGGCTGACCCAGACGACTGTACGCCCAGCAGCACCATATGCTCCCACCATCCCCCTCCCCCACACACAAATACTGAAGCATAAACACATGAGGCTTCTCCCACACAGACAAACATCTTCATATATACACACTCCAAGCCACAAAGGGACAACAAACAAGCCAAGCGACATGAGCCTGAGGAGTCTGTTCTGCTGGCCAGTGCTCCACTCTGAAACCCACTAACACCGCAGAGCTGAGCTGAAGAGTGGAATCTATCGCAAGGAAAGACACCAAGTTTAAAATCTTAAAAAAAAACACCCTCCCACATGCTTTGCATAAATGAGCATTTTATTTTTCAAATTTTATTAAAGGGTCAAGTGTTGCAATGTTCAATAAAAAAAAAAACTGTTTGATGGCCTTTTAAGCAACAGGACCTATACATCCAAAATCAAAAAGAAGGGAGTTGAAAACCTTTTTGGTTTGCTACAGGCATTTAAACTCTTTCTAATGCATTGGAAGTGCACACCCATTTAAAGAACGATGGGTTACAAGAAATGTGTTGTTTCTGTTCTGTTGAAGTCAGGACGCTAAACGAAATAAGGGCTGCAGGGTCAGAGGGAGTCTCGGTCCTCCAAGAAACGCGCGAGTGCATAAAAAGGAGATCTGGGAGGTGTTTGTGCAAAGCCCTGCCTGTTTGTTCCTGTTTATCTCAAATGGATGGGAACTCCATTGGGGCTGAGCTTCCTGTCATCAATGCTGTGTGTGTATGTGTATGTGTGTGTGCGTGCGTGCGTGCGCACGTGTGTGTGTGTGTGTGTGTGTGTGTGTGTGCGTATGTGTGCCTGTTTGTGTGTGTCTGTGTATGCGCGTGTGTATGTGTGTGTATGTGTATGTGTATGTGTGTGTGTATGTGAGTGTGTGCCCAAAGACCCATGTGTCTAATCCAAAAAAGCTCCCACTCATGTCAGTGGACTCCATTCAGTAGTAAGTTCTACTGACACCTCCATACGCTGTCGCACAACTCTTAAACCTTCATCAAGCAATAATTGATGTTTAGAAAGTGTGTCTGACATAGTGAACTAAACTCTGGGATAATCATTGAGGTCTGTGATAGGTGGAACTTGGCAGACATTTAGCCTGTGATTAAAACATCACTCAAGTGTTGAAATGACAGCCCTGGGCATTTTTTGGGGTCTGAGTATGTAAATAAAGACAACCATGCGTTATCGCTACAGTGTCTGTGCATGTATGTGCGTTGTGTGCATGTTTGTTTGTGTGTGTGTGTGTGTGTGTGTGTGAAGTGTGTATGCAAATATGCGCGTATGCTTGCATATCTTCTCACTGCATATGACACGGCATATGACAGGTAAGTACAAAGACATATACAGAGCAAGAAACTGCTTAATACGGACAATTTTGTGAGTTTGTCCATAAGAGTTCACAAGTCTGCACACGCTTTTCTGGCTGCCTGTGTCTATCTGCAGCAAATGGGTGTGCAAAGTTGCTATGATGACTCATGAGGCACATCAGCAGAGATCAAGATAAGGACAAAATGGTTAAAAAAACCATATGAGTAAACACAGCTCTTTTGATTAGTGGGATATTCAGTTTAGAGAAAACATAAGATACTTGTGCACTTAGGAAGAGTACTTTTTGGGAGAAGAGATTTAAGCCTTCCTGATAACAACCTTGATTCTAACCTACTACTGTTTGGGAGAACTAGCTTTCTGCTTACTACTATTGTCATCAGTGTAGGCGACTGTCCTATGGGTTGGGTTTGTTGGTCTGTGAACACTTTCAGGACACTTCATCAGTAGTGCACCTCTACACCTTGTTTAAAATTAGGAATGCTCTAAAAACCATAATATAAAATACTTCAAGAATGTTTTATAGGGGAAACCCAAGGGGATGGATTATAAAGAATTTCCCTGAAGTAGATACAAGCTTTTGAATAAAAAAAACAAGTGCAAGCTTTCGCCTCCTCCTCTAAATTTGGCCATGTACTGTATGATTACAGTAAATATGTGTGCTTATGCACTCGCATGTTACACACTGTGGGTATCTTCCCTGTGTCTGTGTGTCTGCTCAGGCTGCCATCACTAACATCTGCAAATGGCCGTAAACAGGAAACGGCTAATTCTTCTGCTTGGTGCAGCAGTATCTAAAGACCGAAGTAATTGTGACAGGGGAGAGCTCTTGTCAGGAAATCTTCATCACAGCACAATTCCCTGCTTTCATAGGATTTGATGAGAGCCCAGGGATAGTGCTTGCAGTTCTGCACATATACTGCAACCAACAGACCTACCTATGAACATGTGTCACAGTGGCACTTATACTTAACATGTGACAAGTGACATTAAAAAGTGATAGAATTTATCCGTTTATTTCAGTCCTATGTACAGCTCTTTAAGTGCAATTTTAAAGACACACTAAGTACCTTTTTCAACCTTAAAATAATATTGCCAAAATCTTTTCAGTGGTTCATCAATTCATAACAGGGTGAATGGCACTTCTGAATTTGCTTTGCAGCCCTCCGTCCCTCCGTTATAAGGGATCTCTGCAGTTTAACCCCTTGCCTAGGTTTAATTATGCAGTAAGTTCAATTTGCACGTTTAATAGATAATTTACAATAGCACTAATGACAGCAGTTGTGTGCAGGGTAAGTTAATATAATATGATAGCTTTGAATTAGCCCCATAATATTATTACAGTGCCTTTGTAGTGCCATCAGTTCAAATGTGAAAAGCACCACAACCCTCTGTTAAGGTTCTTGATTATAGGGGAGTGGATCCAAGTTGCTGCTGCCTCCAGCCCCCATCATCAGCATCTGCCAGAATGATCTACACAGCGGAAAGCTGCCAGAGAATGAAGCCGACAGAAAGTTGGCTGGGGTTCGTAATGACAAAGGGGCTGCTATATGTCTCTTGAAGCGTTTCGTCTTGTGCGACTTCAGGTGTTGCGTTAGAATTTGTTTACATAGTTTGTGTCTGCTACTGTAGTATGTGGGTTATTGTGTATGGTCTGAGTGGTTCAAATTCTTCTTCAGTGGTTCAAAGTCTTTGTACAAGGTTAAATGACAATCATGACACTCATTCCTAAACTCATGAGCTTACCTTATCTTCCATTCTGTGTAGTCTGGAGCCAATCGTGTTGGTCCCTTTGTCTTTGGTCCGCTCTGCAAAAACATGGGAACATTCTTTTCCTTTGACAGCATTTACCAGAGGGACCAATAAACAAGTACAGCAAGCCTTACTGGCACACGCAAGTGGAGAAAAATATGTTTCTTGTTTGTTTTTGTAAAATGTACTTTTCCTCCTCCATGTTTACCAGTTACCTGTACTTCAAGAGGTCATTGAGGTTAAGAGGATGCTAGAAGTTATAAAAGTCTTTGCTTTTATAAATCACATGAACATATTTATAATGTAAATGTATGACTTAAAATATATATTTCAATGCACTGGCATCTAGCCCATTAAACCCCTATTTATCTCTTTCTGACAGCTAATCTGGTAGAAAGACATGATGGTACCTGAGCTCGTCTGAAACAGAGTCAGTTTCCCCAGTGACTGATCCAGCCTGCACAAAATAAGCATCACATTTATAAGGACACCTTCACTAATTAAAAAAAAACTTACAGAGACACTTAGAGTTTGTATTTGCTGTAGAATACATATTTCTCCTTGTGCATTAAAATAACACTTTTTTTGGGAATATTTTGGTCTAATCTGATCAATGATTTGTGCTAAGCTAATAGCTAAAGTGCTACTGCCCGGTACAGAAATCAGCTGAATGGATTCAAAAAAGGTAAGACACAACTGTTTACCTAAGGGAGTTGGAAAATGAGTGTTTCTTTTAAGTGTATGTTCTAGAAGCCCACAGCATGGCACTACTGCCAGACATCCATCTTAATGTTGACCTAAAACTTATTTACAGCAAGACCAGACTTGTCTTATGCTGTACTGCAGTTTCGGATGTGTAATTTCATCTCACAGGCCCTGGAGTAATATTTCATGAAATATCCATCAAAGTGAGGCTGCTCCTTGCTGTAATTTACAGATAATTGCCTCATTACTCTTTTAGCCCTGCAGGGGACTGGTGAGACAGGGTGGGTGTCTACTACCTTCTCTGTACCTCCTTGATGCGCACCATGACGTTCAAGTGGCCTTGGGAGTACTGCTCGATGACATCCCGTACGTCATAGGGCTTGCGTGCTTGCTGAGACAGACAACAAAAGGGGATCTGTGCTAAGCCAAGACTCTTCAGCTTGTGTTTTCCAACACCGCAGTGATGCTGTTGTCACATGGTGGTGACACATTACAAACACTCTGTTGTGTGGGTGAGTGTGTGTGTGGCCAATGTCATGCTGTTAAAGGTGAGTGGGTGTTACAGTAGAGAAAGAAGAAAAGGAAAGGTGTTTTGCATATTAGTTTGCACTAGAAGGTGAAGATGGGCAAATAAGGGGTTATGAAGAGGCCAAGGCAGGAAACGACAGCACTGACACAAGTTTGTTGAGTCTCACCTGAAACTTCTTCTTGGCCACGAAGTACTTCATGCGCAGGATTACACGGATGGCCACTCTATGAGACTCCCGCAGCCTGTCGAGAATATCAGTGACATTATGTTTAAATGAGCAGTACTGTCATGTTTAAATCAGCAGTGCTTGGAAGAACAGCATGCATACACCTAACATACCACGTCGAACGTCATATAATTCCACTGATGCTATCACAGTGGTTTCAAATCAGCTTCCATACACATGATACCGGGTGCAACTGGCATACAGTTCTCACATGCTTGACAAATTCACTTTCCCCCGGTGCATCGCATGTCATCCATCTGGCTATAAGCGCACACCTGTGTGCTAATCTCATCTGCTGTGAAAACCCCTCAGGTGGGACTCCAGCCACTCCAGATGGCACCAGGGAGGACTGCTCCATATAGAGAGGTTACTGCCAGGTTAGAGCCTCCATTAGTCCTGACTAGTCCCCTGGCAAGCGTCAGATGAGGGCTATGAGACAACCTACTGTGAATAAAGGTTAGTGGATGAGAATCACCACTGTCAGGTAAACATGTTGATAAATCTCTAATACAAGACTTGAATTTGTGTGTTCTCTCTGCTGTTTAGTCCATCTCTGATTTTACACATCTTATCAAACTTAGCTGAGACATAATTAGCCCTAGTGTTGACAACCCCACTATACTATTGTGTGTACAACCTTCAGACTGCTGAAAGACAAAGCAGGGAGGTGTCTGGTGTCTGGTTTTAGGTTTGGAACACTGCATCGCTGTGTTACACACAAAAATATACTTCCCATAAAAAAAACCCTAATCTTGTTTTGACTGCATCGTGTCTCCATGCTGGGGGAGGCTTTTTAGCCCCAGCCCATTGTCAGGCTTTGATCTATGGGCTGTGAAATACAAGCGACCCTCTCAGCCACAACCCAGTGCACAGTCAGCCAGCCAGCCAGCCAGCCATCCAGCTAGGTCCTCCTCGGAGAACGTGCTCAAGACGGGGCCTTAAACGACCATTAGCAGCAGACCGACCGCAGGCTGTCAGGGCTCATTAACTTAATGGATATGGGAGCTGCCTGCACTTCAGAGGGGGGGGGGGGGGGGGGGGTGAAGAGAGAGAAGGGGAGAGAGAAAGGAAAGACAGCAAGGAGAGACTACATTATGGGATCAGGTTTCGGACCCCCGCAGGCTGAGAGGAGACAGACTGGAGGCAATATTGGAGGAGAGGAAGACGTCTGAGAGGGCCAGCCGTCCACTCGCCCAAAGATTTATCTCCTTCCCCGACAACTCTGACGAGGCCTTAGCAGCAAAACTCTCCTCACTCAATCAGGGTGCAAGAGGGACATCTTTCCTCCCCATCCTCCTCAACTTCAGTCCCCCACCCCACTCTAACCCCCCTGCACAGAGTGAAGCGATGACTGAAATGACATGACGGGGGGGGTGCCCTTTTGTCTTAAAAGACACTGATGTGTATACAGGTTTTGCATTCTTGAGCAGAAATGAGACGTGGTGTTTACCATTCATTTACGTTACATTTTTGACTGGATTAGTGTCAGTGGAAAGTGGAGCACTTATGTACCACCAAGCCTTCTGACTGGCGCCCCACAGTCAGAACACCCAGTCCAGTCTAGATGACAAACTACACAATCCCCAACAGCAGACATATAAAAGCACTGAAATAACAGAAACGAAGGGAAAATGACATCACTGGTAGCACAAAAGAAACCCATGTGCTGATGTTTAGGCTAAAAGAGTTTTAAGGATGAAGGTCTCCTGTTTGACCCATGGCTCCACGTCTCTACCACCTAGAATCACCACTACGTCATGACTAACTTTAGCCTGACACTCGCATTCTTTGTCTCCGTCTTATCTGTGATGACGTCTGCTGGCTAACATGCGTCTGTGTCCCTGTGAGCTGGGTGTCCTTGTTGTGCTCTTGGTACTCAGACACACACACACACACACACACACACACACACACACACACACACACACACTATCTGTGGCCACAATCTGAACAAATAATGAGGAGCTATTTAAAATGTGAAGCCTCTCCGGGGGAATGTGGAATGAAAACAAGTGACGGAGAGTCTCGTCTAACAACAGAGTGGCAACAACGTGTGAACAACACAGGTGCTCTGGAGAGCATCTCTTTTAGGGCAGAATTTCTTGTGACGTGGAAAATTATGTCTCGGAGAAAGAATCCTCTTACGTTTGATCTCACTCTTACACATATGAATGTACAGTATGCTCTGGAATTAATATCTGCATGTGGGATAGTCGAATAAATTAAAATAAAAAATCTCATAGTCGAATTAAACTTAAAAAAAACCTCACAGAATATAATGCTGAAGTGTACCACTCCATTTAGCAGCTTTCATACAGCACTCAAAAACAAAGAGAGCGCCCTGCTTGTTTTTATTATCGATACCATACCCTCAAAAGTGCACAAATGTTCCTGTAACCCTTTTTCTGGCATAAAAGTGCACATTGTTCTCATCATGACTCATAAAATCCAGACGGGTTCATCCGCAGAGCAGGAGACAGGAGAGTGCGAGAGAGGAGAGGGGAAGGGAGTAGGGGGGGGCGGGCGAATGATGGGCGCACAACTGACCGCCAGCACATATTTGTCTCTGGAGCTGGACTGCCACGCATGTTTGGGATTCCAGTGGAGTATGGAGGGAGCAGGGACACGTCCTCGGCACTGCCTCCCTGCATTGGCTAAAGAGACAGAGAGAGAGAGAGAGAAAAAGAGAGGGATGGAGATGGAGATGGAGAGGGAAGGAGAGAGGGAGAGAGGGAGAGGGGGACATGGGAACAGGCCCATCTGTCCCCCAGGGTAGTGCTTCCTGGTCCTGGCTCTGCACGAGCAGCGACCACGGGCTCATGACCTCGCGGGGTCACCATCTGCTACTGGCACCAGCACAAAGCCTACCTCTCTGCGTGGCTGTCCAAACTTTAACCGCAGGGGAGGACTCCCCTGGGGTCTGCTGTGTGTGTGTGTGTGTGTGTGTGTGTGTGTGCATGTGTGTGTGTGTGTGTGTATGTCTGTGTGTGTGTGTGTGTGTGTGTGTGTGTGTGTGTGTATGTGTGTGTGTCTGTCTGTGTGTCTATGTGTGTGTGTGTGTGTGTGTGTGTGTCTGTGTGTGTGTGTGTGTGTATGTGTGTGTGTGTGTATGTCTGTGTGTCTGTGTGTCTATGTGTGTGTGTGTGTCTGTGTGTGTTTGTCTGTGTGTGTGTGTCTATACACATGTATCCTGGAGGAAGCCCCTTAACAGCATACAGTGCTGTGTATGAGGGCTCCTTGCCATCTCAGTTCCTCTGTTTCAGAGGGTCAGCGCCTGTGTCCAGCACCCGTCAGGCCTACACAGGAAACATAAAGTCCTTTAGACTGTCCTTTGTGGCAGGCTGTGCTAACCAGATCTCTCCTCTCCTCCGCATGTCCCCATTGAAAGCCAACACTCAGAAAACACACATTCGCCCTTCTCCTCCTCTGCCCCCACTTCTCCTCCCCTACATTGTGCTTATCTGCTCTATGCTGAGTGGCAGGCAGATGTGAAAGGCGCAGAACACAAGCACTGAAATATCACATGTCAGTCGCGTTAGCCCCCTGCAGAGCAAGGTAAACAGCATGACTGACCCTCAGAAACCAGCTCAGTCCAGACCTGCACAGAGAAACCAGTTCAGTCATGGACAGAGGCAAAACATTAGGCATCTGCATCTTACATTGATATCCTGATTTTTTAAGTTTTAGTGATGGTAGCTGGTAGATGTTTGTTCTTATCTTTGACTTTACAAAAGGCTGAGCTCTGACCATTAAAGTAAGTTAGTAACATTATTAAAGTTAATCAGATTTAGAAGAAATAAAGAATGAATAATAGATTACACATCAGTACTGTCATCCACATCAACGCAGAATTCTCCACAAATATGCAATTTCCCAAATGGCAATGTGATTGCTTTCTACCCTTCTTCATCAACACTGTGTGAAGTGAAACTGTGGAGGTTTTGAACATTTTACCATCACTGGTTATCAACAAAGCACTTTGTTTTCATTTTTTGCATACCTCTTGAGTGGCTATCAAAGTAAAAGCTAATACTCTTGGAAAAGTGGCCATTTCTGAGGAAGATGCCTTCCTGAGGCTATACGTCATACCAAACAGACTGGCTCCAGTCACAAATGCCTTTTCATGACCCTTATCTCACACACTGGGCTATTTCTTTTTTTAACCAGACCGTGAGACGTTTTTAAATATATTCCCAGACAGCTGTGACTGTGATGCTGCTGCGATATTTGGCCTTGAATACCCCTTCACAGAGTTAAAAGACTTCATACAGTACTTTTATTTGACTTGCTCACTAATTCTAAATGCCCACACGTTTAAGATAACCAGTTCATGGCTATTTTAGTTCATGGCCGTTTCAACATCCCGCTCCCTATCAGCCTTGAATGTACAAAGATGTTGATGTGATTGCATCAGCTATGTGGCCGTACCATTGCTCCAGCGCCACCGCTGCCCTCCAGCGCTGTCCTTCAGACGAGCACCCAAAACCAGAGGTCAGGGCTTGCGTGCCTGCACTGCGTCTCACTCGACGGATATGCTTGACAATGAACCTCACAGTTGCGCCCGAAAAAAAAGTCCACATCAAAGGCGACGCCGTAACGAAGCAGGAAATGGCCATGCCTCAACCACAATCAACACCCCGGTGTAAGAGTGCCCACTGTCTGTCCCCCGCCACCACCCAAACAACCCCCTCCTCCACCCCCACCCCCACCCCACCCCACCCCACCCCCGGCCTCCTCATTAGGAAAGCGCTCACGCACGGGGCGTGTCTGGGAAAACAATGGCCGTGTTGGGAGCATCTCCAGGGCCGATTAGAGCCCCACTGACAGTGCTGCTGTAGGGGCGGGGTGGCAGCGGCCTGTAAACACGCCAGGCACTTCAGAGAGCCACCACTGGGAAGGAAATGGCAAGACATAAACATGCAGATATGCTACAGATACAACCAAAAGATAGCCTGGTAAACCAGCCCCTCATACTTCATTTCATTTGGTACAGAGGGTCTGGAACAGACACCATCAGAAACGATTTGTTGGAGGTGTGGACTCTGCTGAAGTTTTAAAAAAAGTGCCTCTGCCTGGTCGTCACGTACGCAATTAGCCTATCTACGCACTACAATGCAAATGTAGCACACAAGGTCAACGGCACGGATAAGGAATACACCCTCGGTTCGCTGATTGGATCGGTCTTGCTGGGACCGACTAAATGACCCTCAAGAGATTCCGGTCCAGACCCTCTGTACAAAATGAAAATAAGTACGAGGGGTGGGTTTACCAGGCTAACCAAAAGACACAGAGTCTTGTTTTTTTCTTCTTTTTTTTGTAACAACAGTCTGGCTTGTCATTGCTCCTGGTTTGGGGTACTGTATGGTGCTCAGATGCTGAAAGGAGGGAACCTAAATGTGACCTGGGCGACCGGCTGCAGCTGCATTCATGAAGTTAAGTGGGAGGCACCGGAGGAGGCCGTTTCTGAGGGGAGAGTGGCGTGCTACAAAAGCCATGCTGAGGGCTCCCCGTACCCTTCCCCCCACAGGGCCACTCATCAGCAATCAGGGCCAGATAAACAGGAAGGAAAACAATTGCAGGGTATCTCAGTGTGGAGATACACTGAAGATTAAACCTTAGCCAAGCCTGAGAAAACACAAACACGTTAGTTAAGGACAGAAAAGGTCAACCCTAAAATTCTTAAAATGCTCTTGTGTATGTATGTGGGCATAAGTATTTAACTGATATGAACTACTCTGGTCTATGTATCTGGGCAGAGTGCTCTGCTGATATCAATTAACAGACATCACTATCAACAATGCCACTGAAGAAAATCACATACTTTAACAACCTCACATGTTAAGAAATACAAGTATAAGAAATTAAAATAACAAAAGTTGTATCAATTCACCTTAAAAAAATTAAGATCAATTCATTGCTTGAACAGGGTGTGTTTGTGTGTGTATGTGTGTGTGCGTGTGTGTGTGTATGCGTGTGTGTGGGGGGGGAGGCTGGTTGAGGGGATGATGTCGGGTGAGCACCATCATGTGACAGGTTGTAAGCTGCATTCTTCCTGTGAGGGGAGAAACAACCCCCCCTCTCTGGGGCTGCACTCTTGCCCCTGTCACCAATAGGGCCCCCCTGCACATTGCACCAGCCGCCCCAGGGCCCCGAGCAGCGTCCCGGCTAAGAATATCCCTCCGGGGCGGAGGAGAGGAGAGGAGAGGAGAGGAGAGGAGAGGAGAGGAGAGGAGGGGGGCGACAAGCCGATTAACGCCTCCAGCGAGCTGCCCCTTGCCACCGCAGCCACGGAGCCGAGGGTCTGGGGGAAATAAAGCTCCGTCTATCTGTGCTCTCCATCTACAGGCCAGAACGTCTCAATGACATTTTAATAAGGGGCCGTCAGTGATAAGCCCCTCTTCTGCACTACCCCCTACCCCACCCCCCCACTTTCCCCCTCCGTCTTTAGCCTTAATGAGAGATAATGATTGACCAGGAGCTGAACACAAGACAGTATGACAGGAGACCTTTAGGACCCTCTGCCTTTTCTTTCCTGGGGAGGAAAAGCCTAACACATGCACTTAGACACACACATGGACACACACACACAAACATGCATGCAAACACAGAAACACATGCATGCACACACACACACACACATACACACACACACTTCCAAAAATTCCCCTCATGCTGTAGGCCACGCTAGTGGTTGCCTGTGGTTCACACCAGGAGATCCACTCTTTCATCTGCACCATCAAAGGCTGGTTCCTTGACAGATGGTATTAAATATCTTTATTAAGAATTGCTGTGAAGGATCCAGAGCCTCCTCTCTGACATCCAGTGGCAAACCTTAAACGGCTTATGTCTGGCGCCTGCTGTTTCACACGCTATTGCACAATGCAGCGGCTAAACAAACTCCAGCCGAGCTCGAGCTGCCACCACCTCCTCCTCCAGCCTTCAAGGAATGCAGTGACCCACCACTTACAGACACACATGTCAACAGCGTATAACCATGACGGTACACACACTAGAAAACAACTTTTTCATGCTTTTGTTGTGGTAATAACATGACCCACCACTTACACACACACATGTCAACAGCGTATAACTACGATGGTCCACACACTACAAAACAACTTTTTCAGGCTTTTGTCATGGTAATAACATGTTAACATATCACCATGGCGGCACACACACTACAAAACATTTAGTTATAAGAAAAACATCTCTGTACACATCCGAGGGTCAGATGCAGAGCAAAAAGTGTCAAGTAAATTCCAAGATGTTGAGTCCACACACACTTGAAATCATTTTTGCTCTTTTTGCTGTGGCAAACAATAAAAGAGTGAAAAGCATTGCAAGTGTGTGGACACACTAGAAAAACAAGTATTTGTAGTGATAATAACATGAACATTACATACAAATAGATACTGTAATACATGTAATTCCAAAAAAATGTGGACAGAGAAGAAATGGCAAGGAGAGCAAGATGTAAGGACAGTATCTCTTGTTATTTGTTTATCGTTGATTTGTTGTTGTTGAAAAACTTTACTGAAATTAGTGAAACTGCTTGATGCACTCTAATCACAAGGGTACTGCAAACTGTTTTCATTCCTATCTGTCTAGTAGTTTTTTTTTCCAACAACGTTCTTCATTAGGGTCCACTGACAGTAAATGCAATTAGTGAGGAGGAGGAAGAGGGAGAGGCCAAATAAAGACACTTGCACTCACTGAAAGCAAAATGTACAGCATTAGAGGCCATCCTCAAAGGTCACTTCTCAGAAACTCTTGGGTTAAACGAAACAAAACCCTTCTTTAGCTCTCGTGACTTCCTGAATTTTCCACTAAAAACGTTTGCATCACGGGGTCTTGTGATGCCAATCTGAGCAGAGCAATGAGACTACTACTCTCCTGTGCACAGTTAAAGGTCTGCAACCGGGCCATAGAGTTACACTAATTGGCCTCACTGGTAAGGTGGGTGAGGGGAGGTGAAGAGAGGACAAACATTATGTGAACAACGGACCTTTGATGTACAGCACAGACAGTATACTGTTGTGTTCTGCCCACCACATAAAGAGTCTCATGTAGCCCTTGCGCAGGGCAGAACACTTTGAATGCAAAATGTTGCAAATGAGGAAAACCTCTATTACCTCAAGTTCAGATAACAACATCAAAGGCAATGGGCCATTGTAAATTAAAGCATTAGGGTTAAAGTAAACTTTATTACCTCTGACAGCTCGCACCCACATATGAAATGGACGGAAATCTAAACAGTCAATGGGCTGAGTCCACTGATAATGTGGACAAACCCCCGTCGCATCACATGGAAGGAAGGACGTGGCTGCAGTATACGGATTGTCTGTTACAATAAAAGTGTTGCTAACAAAGCTGCCATTGCAGCCCCCGGCCAGTAGGCCTTGGGATGGGGGTGCTTGTCAATCAGGCTATTGTTGGCGTGTGCAGGGCCCAAGACAATGGGCCTTTGTATGCTCACCAGAGCAGAGGGCCATTCTGCTCAGCCTAGTCTGCTACTAGAAGTCTCTCTCTCATTGTCTCTCTCTCTCGCTCTCTCTCTCTGTCTCTCTCTTGCTCCCTCTCTCTCTTTCTCTCTCTCTCTCTCTTTCTTTCTCTCTTGCTCCCTCTCTCTCTCTCTCTCTCTCTCTTTCTCTTTGTGTGACATAAATCTGTCTTTTCAGCCAACACTTCCTATCCTTATCCAGTGTGCCCCACTGCCAACTGAAACCGTATTACGCATCCACAGCTGAGACACTCAGCGCACTCAGACACAGGAAAAAAATGTTTTGCTTTTTCTTTCTCTCTCCCGGCTCTTATTTTTAGCAAGCCGTCTGCTGCTTGTTCTTGCCCGGTTACAAATCTTTTTCTCTCACGGACCACAATGCTCGTCAGTGGCAGGAGACAAGAGTGTGTGAGTGTGTGTTTGTGTTGTACACAGTAGCGGACTAGGGCTAAGCCAGGCCATTGGCTGGGCCACCCCCATTACCACTACTAACCCCAACCCCCCCCCCCCCCCCCTCAAGCGCTGCAGCCAGCGGAGGATTTTGTTTTTTTTGTTTTTTGTTTTTTTTGGAGCTGTAGGCACGAGGAGCCCATTGTGCTCTTTTAACCTCTTGAGTCAACAGGCCGGGGTCAGAGGTCGGAGCAGAAGTAAAGAGCTGTGAGGGGAGACGGACAGCGGCTGAGAGAGGACAGAAGAGGACGAGCCGGGACGCCTCACCCGGCTTTTCAGCGTGGCCGGTGAGATGCAAATACAAACACACACAAAAAAAGCAGCAAGGGAGAGGCCCAGCTGTTCCTGGCCCCACTCTGAAAGACGTCAGCTCACATCCTAGCGTGGGTTAAACAAGGACCCTATTAAACATTTCAACATATATCACTGGCGGAGAAAAGGAAAAAACAATGACTCTCTCCATGTTTATGAGAAAGGAGTTCACAAGCACCAGTATTTCAGAGAAGAAGACGCAGACAAAACAGGTCTCCGACAAAAAAAAAAACACATCTATGGTTGACTGTTCATGCGGTGCTCTGTGGAAAAGCATGAGTGACACGAAGCAAATGGATGGGCATTTTATGCAGCGGCCTTAAAGTCATGTTCACGAACAGGCAGGCATGGAGCAGACTGCCGGAAATTGTCTGAAGACAGATCAAGAAAAAGCACGGCTCAACTCCCACGCAACTTATAAAGAAAACGGTGAAGTGGAAGGGGTGTGGGTGGGATGGGAGCCTTGATTTGTGGCTTCAGCTACAATCCCTCAGACATTCCCAGACAGACGTAAAGCACATAGGGAAAGGCTTGAGTGCAATTTAAAGTTGATTTCCTGACATTCTACGTGGAGATAAGCACTCGGCTTCTACGGGTTCTTGGAGTGCACTTTTCATAGAATGTCCTGGTGGCTCACGCAACAACACAACGCAAACATTCTCGCACAGCCTGTGCCTACAGGGTGACTGGAAACTTCTGTCTGTTAGCCTACTCCAGAAGTCATTTCCTTTCTTTATCATTTTCTTAGAATAGGCATTTTAATCTTCCAGTAAAGGAAGATACCGGTTAATCATATTACAGTTATTCAGATGGTTTGGTCATTAAATAGCTTATTACACTGAATTAATTCATCAAAGCGTGTTATTCAGTTTTATAAGGTTTAGAAATGTATCAGTAAGTGAAGCGTGTCCACAGAAACATATGGAGCATTAAAACCACACAATCTGCAAATGAACACAGTATGTATTAGTGAAGAGTGAATGGCATACAAATACATACACGAAGCCAAAAAACTGTTAAACCCTTAACAACCATAACATTAATAACATTAATAACACTTCAGTGGAACTCTAATCTCCTGTTTGCATATTAATATTTATGTTTCAGGTTCAGGTTAAAGACATTATAAACTATATTTCCTGTGTAAAGTCCCACCCTCCACCTCCCTTGAGGTAGATAAAATGTTTGGTTAGTTAATAAAGATGAAAATGAACAAGGTCTAACATAGTAAAATGTCATGACTAAAAATCTAGCATCCAATAATCAACATTCCATGAAATGTACTATTGTGCATTTTTTCCCCAAATAATTACTTTGCGCCAAATTGTACATTTTTATATAAGATGGTGAGAGGTGTGTATTTATATTTTTAAGCTCGTGGGCATATCAGTCAGATTTCCTTAAATATTGGCTGACGATAAGTTGTTACAGTCTCCAGGCCAGTTTGGAGATATTTTTTTCTTTCTTTTCCTCCTATTTTCTTTCTCTTTCTTTTTTCTTTTTGTTGGCGTCTGTTGCAGTGAAAACACAGCCAGTGCTGTAAATCATTACAACTTAATCAGCAATGAGCTACTGGCCACAGATTTAAATGACCTATCATTAAAATGACTCCATATTACATCCCCACTGAAACAGGGCAAGAACACACATCCTCCCAGTTCACCAGATAAGAGCGTGGAGAAGCGCATCTTGAGTCCTCTCAATCATGCCGCTCCCTCGACCCAGCATGGCCCAGCATCTCCAGCACCAGACACACAGATTAACTGATACGGCGTGGAGAGAGGCATTCCATAACCGTGACAGCCGTCTTATCACATCCATTAGTAAAGCTACCCAGATCATCCATCATGGTCTTTACCTCAGCACCATACAAAAACACCCCCTCCCTCCCTCCCTCCCTTCGCCCCAAAATGAGCCTTCACCGCTGATGAGCTCCACTTTTGGCCCGGGGCAATATGCGCCGTCTCTCCTTCATTGCGGAGTTTAATGGGGACACAAATTATTCTGATACAGGGATCCAACTAAGCGTCAGTCAGCAGGGCAATCAGCACTTATCTCCCATCTCTGCTGTTTTTCACATAAGCTCAGCTACCAGGAGTGAGAGCACCCTCTCCTCCCTTCCTCCCTCCTCTCCCTCCCTCTTTTCTTCTCTCTGTCTTTCTCTCTATTGCTCTCTATCGCTCTCTTTCTCTTTCTCTCTCTGCCTCTCGCTCTGTCTGTCTCTCTCTCCTTCTCTCTCTCTCTCCATGAAAAGTCACAGAGGTCACAGAGGCTGACGGACACACAGTGTGTAACATCCACAAACTTTCTTTTGTATACATTATGATGCAACACTGTTACTCGTTGATTAGGAAAACCTATAGCAACCACTAAGAGCACTATTCCTGAGCACTATAACATTCATCATAATTAAAAAAAAAATTGAATTAAATCGCATTATTATTAGTAGTAGTACTCTAGAGGTTTAGAAAATTTACAAATGCTTAAAGGTACTGCAAAAATGTAAATATTAAAACATATATATAGTTTTCCTGCTAATAAATATTGTCGTGTCACAGGCCCTAAGCAGCTGCTCTATATCAAATTCATCTCCATTGCCCTCTTGTGGTGCAAACTGCCAGCACATCTATGAATCACTGAGCTCAGCTTTTAAAGAGCTGTAGGATCAGGGGGCCGGTAGCCTGCAAATCTCCCTGCTTCCCTCATATTCCCCTCTGTAGGGAAGGATAAACACACAGCTCCTGCTTGTTTTAGTAAGCAAAGAGCACATTATGGGCCCAGGACTGTTCCACATGTTTGACAGCTAATGGGCCTCAGGCTTCCCAGTAATGGCACCGCTGCATGCAATCCACACCCAGGCCCATTAGCCCGCTCTGGGAGGGTCCCCAGGGCCATTAGCCCACTCTGGGGGGGTCCCCAGGGTCTGGACGAGACCCCTCATGGGCCCCTCCTTGTCTTGTCCCCTCCTCCTCAAGGACATAGAGGACACACTCACACATATGCGCATTCATTTAAGATGTGCAATGCTTAAGGCTATGTAGCACAACCAGTGTGTTACTTTTCAGAAATAGAAAAAAAAATGAACACATGCAATACCTGGCATTACAAATTCGTCACACCATTTCCTTAAACCTTAAGTAACAGGTTGTGTAATCCAAAGAAAGTCAGATATGATCCATCACACCAGAGAGCATTGATAGAGGAGGTTACTAAGTGCCGTTTTCAGCCGTGCTGGTCTATTTCCATGCTGCTCTTGCACTTTTTTGTTGGGACCCTGCCTGGGGCATCACTATTATAGACCTATTACTGTACTGGGGCATCACTATTATAGACCTATTACTGTACTGGGGCATCACTATTATAGACCTATTACTGTACTGGGGCATCACTATTATAGACCTATTACTGTACTGGGGCATCACTATTACAGACCTATTACTGTACTGGGGCATCACTATTACAGACCTATTACTGTACTGGGGCATCACTATTATAGACCTATTACTGTACTGGGGCATCACTATTATAGACCTATTACTGTACTGGGGCATCACTATTATAGACCTATTACTGTACTGGGGCATCACTATTATAGACCTATTACTGTACTGGGGCATCACTATTATAGACCTATTACTGTACTGGGGCATCACTATTATAGACCTATTACTGTACTGGGGCATCACTATTATAGACCTATTACTGTACTGGGGCATCACTATTATAGACCTATTACTGTACTGGGGCACAGAGAATTAATGCGGGCGTGGGAAGCGCAAGAGCAAAACATTTTTTTAGCACTAATTTATCATAAAAAAACATAAATGGTGCCTCAAATTCTACAATATTCATATCAGATTGTGTTGATATGCCCATCAAACATCGTAGATGTAACATAGCAATCTCCAGAAACCGAGTGTGAGAGCTCAGTTACATGAATCAACAACGATAATAGGCATATGGCAGTTAGCTAAAAGACAACAGCTAACATCTACGGTAGGCTACTCCAATTTACAGCCAGAACTAGCTTGCATGACATTTGCCTCATACATTGAATGTAAAAAGTAAAGTTGTAAGATTTCAATGGAAAAATAAAGTGAATAAAGTAGCAATGAGTTGCCATATTAAGTAGCTACAGTATGTGCGCATTCTGTAGATCATGCCATGTAAACCTAAAACTCTAAAGTGATTTTTTTTTACTGGTGAAATTTATACTGGGGCACTACGGACCAATACTGGGGCACGTGCCCCAGTAAAACATGTCTGGCGACGCCCCTGGACCCTGCACACACCTTAAATTAGAGACTTGGATGTGTGTGGTTTTACCTGAATGGACAAATTATACTAAAAGCATTATGATAGCACCCTATGCAATTTTCTCCTTTCAGTGACTGACCAATTACTAATTAATTAAAGTGGCTACTACAAACCATTGCACACGAAATACCATTCTAGCGATAGTAATAACCAAACAGCATTCGACTGAAGTCAAAGCCAGTGCAGGCAGGGAGACAGACAGGATCCATACGTTGTGATGAGATATGATTTGATGAGATTTGATGAGATTTGATGTGATGTGATGTAATGTGTTGAGTTGTGATGAGATGTGATGAAATGTGATTAAACGTCATGAGATGACATGTAATGAGATGTGATGCATTGTGGTGTGATGACATGTGATGAGTTGTGATGTGATGAGATAACATGAGTTGTGATGTAATGTTATATGATGAAATATGATGAGTTGTGATGTGATGTCATATGATGAGATGTGATGAGTTGTGATGAAATTTTATGAAATGTGATGAGATGACATGCCATAATATGTCATGTGATGAGATGTCATGTGATGAGTGGTGATGTGATGAGTGGTGATGTGATGAGTTGTGATGTGATGAGGTGAGATGTGACTGAGGAGGACACACTGACTGGGAGACATGAGTGACAGGCAGCAGCAGGCTGTCTGCCTCCAGCTCCAGGTCGTCAGGGAAGCTGCTGTTCCTCTGCAGCGAGGGAGGGGAGTGCACCTCCAGCAGCCCTGAACTCTTCTTCACTGCTCAGACACACACACACACACACACATGTACATACACACACACACACACATACACACGTACACGCACGCGCACACACACACACGCAAACACACACACGCAAACAAATACACACACACACACATACAAACACACATACACAAGAGGATAGTTGTGTCATTTTAAATAAAAAATAAAATAAAAATAATAAAAATAAAAATAATAACAACAACAACAACAACAACAACAACAATAATAACAATAATAATAATAATAATAATCATAATCATAATCATAATCATAATCATAATCATAATCATAATAATAATATATAGACATGTGATTTACAGTGGCTATGGTAGTATGGCCACACACCTGGGGGTGGGGAGAATGTGAAAGTGGAGATGGAGGTCCAGGATGTCTGACGTTCTGAGAGGATAAAGGTTAAAACACACTGTCAAGACAACTGGCCCAATGACACATCACCACTGACCACCTCAAACTACTTCCTATTCTGCAACAAATTCCTATGCAACCCCATTTGTATACAGGTTACAAGTAGTTATCTCTTAACAAAGGTTCCTCTGAATATTAATGGTCTCAGGGCATTCAAAACAAAATTCAAATCAGCTGCTAGTAATTACCAGAGGTGGACAAACCATCATGAGAAAGTAAAAGTCCTGGTTTGCATTTCTTCTGCCTGTGTTTTTGCAATAATACGATTTCACTAATGAGCTTATCTACCGGGCTGAAGAGTTGTGCAAATTAGGATCAGCAACAAATATGTGGCAGGACTTTTACTGTCTAAGTTGTAGATGTTCACCTCTGCTAAGTACACACTTTGTTCTGAAATTTCTCATTATTACTTTGAGTACTTCAACTACATGCTGTGGAAAAGTAGCACAAGGATTATGTGAGTTTAATCAGATTTCCAAAAAAAAATTAAATACAACAGTGGCATTATGAAGCATAAAACCTCAGCACATGATGACTGGTAATGACTTAGATCACACTCCAGTTACACGATTCGTGGTTTCACAAGAACTGTGAAAGATGTAAGGACCTGACATCGTGAAAATAAAAGTGAGAAGTTAGGGGAGGCATGTGGCAAAAGTCACCAACAGCAGCTCACCCCATCTTGTAAGAGCGGGGGTCCCCCCTAAGCAGGGAAACAAACAAATAGAGAGGGACAGAGAGAGAGCAAGAGAGAGAGAGAAAGAGAGAGAGAGCAAGAGAGTGATAGAGAGAGTGAGAAAGAAAAACAGAGAGATACAAAGATAGATAGACAGAGAAATATATATAGAGAAAAAGAGAGACAGAGACAGAGTGATCCCGTATTCCATAAACATCACCGAAGGCAGCATATATACACAACAGACAAGAACACGGTAATGTAGAAAGTAAGGCAGCCACACAGGTGCGCACACATCGCTCTCCTTATATTACACACGCTTACCTGATTGCTGCGTGCTGTACACATCAGAGCTGACGTCTCTGCTGTCGTCAAAGTCATAGGTGATGCTGGGTACAGTGGGGGAGCTGGGGCCATTGTCCTTCTCAGTGCTCTGCTGTTTCCTCTTCATCTTCACCTGCATGCAACATTGCAACCTCCAGCTTAGACGTCTTTGGACACACAGTATGAGTATTCAGTACTATAAGAGTGAGACCCACAAACCAAACCTTCACTAAAATACAAATTCACAGTGCAATATACCAGCGGCATTACATGAATTCCTGCGCTTTGTATTAAAGTGTTATAGTATTATATTACCACCTACCCCCCACTAACATTAATGGTTGTAATTATGTTCTATGAGGGCCCCCAGTCAGTGTATGGCCCTTGAAATTATTGTAATTGTAATAATTATTGTATTGTTATTGTAAATTTCCCCTCTTCTGCCAGACCTAAATACATTGTTACAAAATGGCCCTAAGTTTAGGCTTGATTTACTGTACAGAACAGAATTTTCTCTGAACAGAATTTGCCGTCCTCCGCTGAAGGCTGACAAAGTACCGTTTTTTTGGGCTTGGGGCTGTACAAAGACCTGGGGACTGCCGTCTTCCTCCTGACAAACATCTTGTAAGTGGCAGAGTCATGGCTCTCCACGGCAACGCACCTCCAGGACGACTGAGAGAGACAGCAGAGGAAACAGAGTTAGCTTCTCAGTGCATCACTCACTGTGTGGGCCTGCAGGGAGGACAAATGTGTCTGTCTGCATCTGTGCTAATGGCTGCCGAGGGCTGCCTAACGCTAACCTGAATGAGACAGGCAGCAGCTGGGATCTGCCTGTTGAAGTGCTTCTGCCTCTGCTTCTGCTGGACCTTCAAAGCAAAGCCCGAACCCAGGATTCCCTGCGGAAAACGCATCAGAACACACAAACGTGCTAGGCCGATCACACTATCATGTGTTAGCATTTTATGACATGTCAAAAGTTCCTTCCGTTCCTCGTAGGGGTGAAAAGAGGGGTGAGGGAGAGTGCAGCTGTCAGTCTGTGTTTCATCTAGAATGGATGATGTCTGGAAGGCTGACCATTCGCAACTTTCACACCCTCATTAGCATACAGTAGGCCACACACTAACACATATGCACTTACTGCAGGCAGGGCGAAGAAGGAGATGGCAAAGACAGAGAAGCAGGATGCGATGGTTTTCCCAATCCAGGTCTGTGGGACCTTATCCCCATAGCCTATTGTGGTGACAGTCACCTTGGATTAAAGAAACGTTACAAACTATTAGCATACAGTAACTGACAAGCCAGGGGTGTCTACAGAATGCACTAGGGTCAGAGATGGGCAACTTGGCTTCAGAAGCTACAATCCAGATAAGACAAATGATTTTGCTCATTGACACTAATTTCGCTAATTAACTATTACCATTACTATATTACTATTACTACTACTATTAACTATCACTATTAACTATGTTGTGCTAATCAGAATCAGCTGATTTGGTGAATGGCCTGAACAAATATGTGGTATTGGACTCGATTATGGTATTGCTTCTAAAGCCACATTGCCTGCCCCTACACTAGGTTCAGTACAGTACTGTGCAAAAGTCTTAGGCAGGTGTGAAAAAATGCTGTCAACTAGGAATGCTTTCAAAAATGGAAGTGTTAATCATTTATGTTCATCAATTAACAAAATGTAGTGACTGAACAAAAGAGAAACCTAAATCAAATCAATATTTGGTGTGATCACCCTTTGCCTTTAAATTAGCATCAGTTCTTCTAGGTCTATTGCATAACGTTTTTGAAGGAACTTGGCTGGTAGGTTGCGCCAAACATCTTGAAGAACTACCACAGATCTTCTGTGGATTTATTCTTCCTGACATACAACACACACAGGAGTACACACAAAGTCTGGGATTTTGCAGGATTATAGTCAGGTGTATGATCAACCAATTACACCAAATTGGTTGTATATGTCAGGAAGCATACATCCACAGAAGATCTGTGGTAGTTCTTCAAGATGTTTGGCGCAAGCTACCAGCCAAGTTCCTTCAAAAACTCTATGCAATAGACCTAGAAGAATTGATGCTCTTTTAAAGGCAAAGGGTGTTCAGTCACTGCATTTTGTTAATTGATGAACATAAATGATTAACAATTCCATTTTTGAAGGCATTCCTAGTTGACAGCATTTTTTCACACCTGCCTAAGACTTTTGCACAGTACTGTAGATGAGAGCAAAGTCTGGAATAAGAAGGATGATGGGCCTTACCACTCCCCACCAGAGGGCATCCGCATAGCTGCCGAACTCTGTGGAGCCGTTGCTGTCCACCGCGTCCTTTTCCGCCAGGTACACGAAGTAGGAGGAGAAGATGAGGCCCAGGAAACCAATGTAGAGAGTAGTAATCAGCTCCTATAAACAAAAAAAAACAAACAAAAGACACTGAACAGGATTCTTTGGTGGGATGTAGTGGACCCGGCATACCCAGTGGACAGTTTTACTTTGTACACCAGTCTTGTCTGTCTCTCAAAAATAAAAAGATCTCAAAAGATCTTAAAGATCTTTTTTTTTTTAAAGATCTTAAAAAGATTTCTGACCTGTTTCTCCTAAAACACTCTTAGGAGAAAAAGAGTAGTATAAGACTATTTTAAGATCTTTGATTGGACTTCACTGGAAAGTATTACGAGTTGAAGTTAAGGAACATGACACCAATTAATTCTTAATGAATTATACAGTACATTGTTTCCTTTAGAGAATTAAACAAGCTAAATATAAGGTTAATATAAGACCTTTTTTATCTAAAAGACAAAGTCAAGCCAGTTATAAGAAGCAATATGTTTCCTCTGGGGGGATTTGGTGTGTGTTGTGTGATAAGCATTTTTTGCTGCCCTGCTTTCCAACCTGTCGGTGTATGAAGACCACAGAGCCCAGGAGACGCCAGGTTCCCCCCTGCCTGTCAACATGAAGCATCCTTAGGATTTGCAGGAAGCGAATCCCCCTGGAGCAAATGCACATCCACTGTCACTATCAGTCTTACCAGCATGAATAGGCCAGCTGAGGTTCGTACACTTACCGGACTGCAGAGGTCGCAAACACTTGGCCATTGGAGCCCACAGATAGCACAATGATAGAGGCCACCACCACAATTAGATCTGTGAGCAACACACAGGGAACAACGACTAGTCAGTTTCACATTCAACTATGCTATGTCATCCCAATTGCTTTTGGTCACACTTTATTTGAATAGTCCAGTAGGTAGTTCTAAAGACCATCTATAGATGCTAAGTCTGTTGAAAACTCTGTGTCTTGTGAAGGTTCGAGTTAGGGGTTTGGGTTTGGTGAAGGCGATGATTCAGTTAATGATAAACAAAATAAAAATGAATTTTTAACAAATCATCTGTAAAATCTCTGTGGTTGGACTATCCAAATAAAGTGCTACCTTTTTTGTAATTAATGTAAATTTTGTAATAATGTACGGCACCGATGATGGAAATGGGTTTCCTGGCAAACCGCAGCCTTCCCATAATGCCCACGTATTTGCTGCGGCATCCTGCTGACCACAGCCTCACCACGTACTCCACGCCAAAAAACACCACAAGCACTATCTCCTGCAAAAGAAATAAAGAGCGTAAGGCTTTTTAATATATAGACAGGCTCTGGGACAGGTTTTTGTTTAAAGAAATACATTTAAATAAATAATAAAACAATGAGCAAGTAATGAAATGCTGGGATATTTCCCATGGTGATTCACTGACAGTCAATAATGAACTTGACAGCTATAAATTTTATTTGGAATACCTAACTGAAGCAGCAGGAGGAAAAAAAAAATATTTTGATTGCCAGCATATTTAATGAAATTTTGCAAGGAACGGCAATATTTAAACAAGGGATTTACATCAGCACAAATGGAAGATAACAGCAATATTTAGCGTATTACTTTTGTAAAGTTTAATATATAAACCAACCATTACTTCTCAAGCCAACAATGCAAGTCAGGTAGAAAATTAAATAAGCACAAACAAAACGAAACAAAGAACACAACCAGAACTAATACCCTTGTGATAAGGCCAATGATCTAATTATGATGACGGTGATGAAGCTGTGAAGATGGGTGTTGACAGGAGGTTATGTGAAAGCACAGTGGGGCCAGCCTCGCCGGCATGGGCCAACAAGTGCAGCGTCCTCGTTTTAACTGCTCTCTGGAGCACAACAATAGAGAGCTTGGTGTCTGCTGCCTGAGGCCCCACTGCGCCCCAAAGGGCCCACAGACAAGTATGAGTTATGAGTTTGGCTGGGGAGCCCCTCTGTTCGCTGTCGTGCTGGGGAGCACGGTGCTGTTTTGGGGTGACTGGGTCCCCGCGAGCAGCCTGGGAAAGGGGTAGTCTCGCCTGGTGAGGGGCAGACGGGCAGCAAAGGTTAGCTTGTCCAAATCTGCCCGAAGAATGGCCAGAAGCAACAGGACCTGCCCCGGTGTGTCGCGCAGACGTGGGGTGCAGGGTGGGGCGACACAAAGCCGCAGACAGATGCAGAATGGGGCATGCTGACAGAGGGAGGGCAACAGGCACGACTGGTGCCACGGGCACGCAAGCCTTTAAAGGCTAAAACAGGACTATGTCTGTTCCAATGTCTAGCCATCTTTAATGGTAACACTAGCATGGACCTTCACCGGACGGTTTAGATAGACAGTGGAGAGAGCAAGAGTTTTTATTTAGGAAAAACAAAAGAAAGAACAGGAAACGGGGCTAATTTCAATGTCAAATATGTGAAGCATCCACCTAGTTGGCCCAGTGACACGGTTGACCCCACTGACCAGCTGTCGTGACATACAGTCTGACTGGACAACAAAGAGGGCGCCTCTGGCCATGGGAGTGGGGCTTTGGGGGAAGGGGGGAGGTGGGGATGGGGAGGGGGGATGCAAGGGGGGGGGGGGTTTGCACAGGAAATCAAGCAACAGATGCAATGCTTCTGCGGGTTGCCGTGGTAATGTGATTTCCAATCCAACCTGCAGCAGGGCAGATTGGGCAGCAGTCGGAGGGCAGCAAGGGGGTTGCGATGGCAACACAAAGAGAACGGTTGACCAAAAGCAATCCGTCCTTTTATGGGCTCTACAAAGGATTGATACTAACATCAGAAACCGTTTTACAGACACACAATAAAAGAATGGACGAAAAACCCATAAAGCTGCAGTTATACACATTTGTACAACTACAGTCTGACAGAAACTGACCTTTCACATCCTGTGAATTATAAACCAGCAAACAAAGCTTTTGTTGTGATTATAGTGTAAAACTGCTTAACTGACTGAGGAGAAAATGCTTCACGGTCTGAACCAGAGCTTGTTCCGGTCTCTGAAGCACTTTTGTGTAGCTTTCAGTTTCAAAACAGAACTGCAGCCCTTGGGCCCTGCACCACTCACCCACTCAATCACTCACAGTCAGACAGACAGACAGATAGGCAGAGCGAGTTTCCTCTTAGCAGTGCTGGGGAGGGGTGATGGATCCCACCCTCCCAGTAGGACGGAGATAGTTGGGCCCAAGACCTGCTCTCTGGGGGGCAGGAAGTCGTGCCACTTAACTGCCTCTGTGATGATTACTCTCTCACTTGCCAAGCGAGCCACTGAGGAAATGTGTTTTTGCATGCGTCACTAACATGCGAGCAGCTTTCAAATAAAAAAGGGGGGGAGGGACAAGTGTGACTTTTGCCCGAGTGCCGATCTGGTGTGGTTTTATCGCGCTGTGACAATGTTTATCTCGCACGAGAGTGTTGGGTCCAGTGCTCATTAGAGGCTGGCACGCACGTGTCTTTAGCGGCATCAGCAAGGACATCCTGTTCTACAAGCCACTAGCTACAACCCTACATATGTTCTCTCACACCTTCTTAGATAAAGCGCAACCCATCCTCAATGAGGTGCTATCGCCACAGCACCTACGCTGTTGTTATTCTGATGGCTGTCGTCAGAAATAGCATCCTACTGCAGCACTTAGGCAAAGCATACCATTAGTAATGCTAACAAGGACAGTAAGTAATTCTATGCAATGCATCCAGACTGAAATGACAGCGATTTCCCTTTATATCCCCCCATGTAGAAAGGCAAATGTGAGTGAAAATAATCAATAGATGACCTGAAAATGTTTTATTGTCATTCTTAGTTACAACACACATTTGAACTCCTGAAGCAGGCTCATAATTACTGCCATAATGTGCTGATTTGCCTGAACAACAAAGAACAATTACAGCATCTGGGGAAAGTGTAAACATCGTCACCATGTGAAAGCTCCCCAAATGAATGAGCCATTCAGCCCCTTCATCAGTAGCTGCGGGGCACTGCCCTGATTTCCCATTGTGTCCTCCGCCTCAACACTTCAGGAAGAGCCTCCAACGTACATCTGTATGTTGCGACTGTTATAAAATATTCATCCTTCTAGGTGATAGTGCTTCAAAGGCCTCTTTAAAAGACAACACAGTGTGTGGCTAAGGCGTAGAGTGGTCTGTAAAAAAAGACCAATGAATGCAGTGACCTAGGTCAGTTTAATGTAGTTAGTAAATATCCAGCTGTGAGTGTTGTGGTCCATTAATATTAGCACAAAAGAGATCTGGGGGTGGTCCACTATCACCATATGGTCAATGTAAAACATTCCATCCTTACACTGTGAGCTTTAGATAGGAAACAGCTAGATGACATCTATTAGCATTAAAAAACTGCAGTAAATAACCAAATTGAGTTGAGAGAACAAGTTGAGAGAACAGGTTGTCCACATTAAAAAAAACAAACACAAAAAACTAATAAACTCTCCGATTAAACAAAATGTTTTGGTAAAATCTATTTTTGAAAAGCCAATAAACAGTCCATCGGTACTGCTGAAATGGAAGAATATAGAATTAAAAAAAAAAAAAAAACAACAAAACTGAGAAAGGAGAAATATTATGGATTGGCCTTATAATTAGCTACCTTAACTAAGAATTAGTATCAGCAAATAAAAACTAAACAAACTATCTGTGAAAACACAACGATACCATGAAGCATAAAGAATAGGCCTGTTTTATCTCAATTAATACTCCAGCCACCAACATACTGTATGACTTGCTAGATGAGTAGGTTCCTGATGACTAAATACACTTGGTACCATATTTCCTTTGTAAATAATACACATTTTTCAAAGGTGAAGTGCAATAGTACAGACTCAACTAAACAGTACTGCGCACCACCCGGTGAATGCATTCAGAGGCCGATGCTGTAGAATAATGTCTTCATTGGTGGAATCTGGGTGTAAGATCTCTCACTGATGCAACGCGATCTGTTGAGGTCTGATTCATGACATTTGGCAACAAAATCGCCTCTGTGGCACAAAAGCAGGGACACCTGTTGTGAGCTTGGTTAAGCCAAGAGCCTGCGAGCGGGCAGGCAGCTCTTAGGGCCCAGCTCCACTAATCCCTGCAGGCACTGCGCCGCTCCAAGCCCCTACGAGTCTGCTAGATTAACTTGTGATTCTGGGCGTCGCCTAATGAACAGGCTGTGCTGCTTTAATCCCATTAGCTATAGGCGAAGTTGCACTTTGACCTTGTGCGCCTCGAACCGCCGAGCCCCAGCCTCGCTCAATCTGCCCCTAATCTCCCTCCCCTCGCTTTCGCCTTTCGCTGGCTGCGCGAGGGGGCCGCCCCCAGCACCCCCCCACCCCACCCCCGCACTGCACCGCCCTTTGTCTCTGCTCCACCAACTGAAGAAAGGCAGATTTACCACACAAACAGACAAATTATTGTGAGCATGAGGTCCGCTAATCTCAGCATCTGGCACTCACAGAGTCGCTGATTTGTGAGTCCCTCAAATCCCCCTTTGTCTCAAGCACAATTACTGTGGGGTGCCCAGACGTCCATCAGAGCCACAGTGGCAACAATAATTTACAGTATTGAATTAATAAGAAATCACTGTTTAATTTTGTCAACAAGTGGCATGGGTAGGGGTATGAGGCCAGGGCACAAACATGGACTGTTCACAGTGACCTCTTCCCTCCCCAGAGATACGGTCTTGTTTTGAAGGTTGCACTTGAAATACACAGGTTGCTATGGTGACTAGTTATGTTTACCAAAAAAGCGTTATTTTTGTTTGCTTAATTTAGTCTAGCAGTGCATTTACTTAAGGGTCTGTTCAAAGTAACAGCAACAACACTGTCAGTACTCCTTTCACTATCCATTGACTTGAATCTGACAATAATAAAAAAACTACTCATTAAATATTGAATTTATGTTTCCTTACCAAATGCCACATTCATGTCTAACCTGTAAAAAAGGGGGATTCTTGTCATCAGTAAATATTGTTTTTCTCTTATGGATTGCTAGTATGACTTTGTATATCAGATAACCACAGTAAAACTAAATAAAAATGTATTCATGTAACTGTGATTAAAGTGTTTCATATAAAAATGCTTATTAACCCCTTGAGCCTTCGGTTCACTTTATAAAAAACAACCCAGCGTGCAGGGTCACAGACAGAAAAGGTAGTCCATGGTTGCCCTCTGTTGGTCAGAATGACATACTGCAACAGCACTGCCAGCTGGAACCCTAGCTGGTGTTGACGTCAATTCAGATTTAAACAATGATGAGATAAGAAAGTAATCTGTCCTTGAATCAAGACTCTTGACCACTTTTGGAGCAAACAAAAGAGGAAACAGTCACACAGAGACTACAGCAAGAATTGCACCTCAACAGCTGTCTTGAATGGCAATTGCTTTGAACGTTATAAGATATACTGCACCACCAATTGCTCAGTGGATAAAAACTGGATATCACTTTATTTCACGGTTCCTGTTAGAGGGTATCTACATCATAAAGTACAGTGTAAAAGTGTGTTACAACTCGTAACTTATGTATTTACGCTGTACATTTGGGTTATGGTAATAGTTAGGATAGGGTTAGTGTTAGGTATGTAAGTACATAATGTTACATGTAGATACATTTTAAAGAGAACCGTGAACAAAAATGATAACACTTTATTTTACAGTGCTTTTTTACAGGTTATCTACATGTAACAATATGTAATATTATGTACTTACACTGTACATACCTAACCCTAACCCAAAGGTACAGTGTTAGTACATAATGCTACATGTTGTTACAAAACATTGTTGCATTGTACTTCATGATGTAGATACACGCGTAACAGGGACAGTAAACAGTAAAAAAGTGTAACCCCGAACACTGTAGGGAGTGTAAGTGAGAGCTCACCACCCAGAAGAGGGTTCCATGGGCCAGGGCTTGGTACTGGTCAATAGTGGAGAGCACACTGAGGATCAGACAGGCCAGGACTATAAGAAACCTGCAAGGAAGACGTCAACAATTAGTTACCAAACATTATATTGTTGTAAATGTTATAATCTTTGTTGTATTTAACTACTTTTTAGCAAATGTTTTCTACATTGTGCATCTGTTGACTATTGACAACAATTCAACGTACTCATATAGTGATAATAAAGACTGGTTCAACTTCTACTTCTACTTCTAAACAATTAGTTACCAAACACAACAGGCCTTTCCAGCAACAAGGCTTGGCTATCCACACTATGTTAGAAACAGTAAGAAACATTTTAATATAAATATTAAACCTTGTTAGCACTGTACTGAAATTGTTTGGGGAGTCATAAATTGGTGGAATTAATTCTGTGCTCCCAGAGAGTTTTCAAAAAACTGGCCCACAGCCCAACACAGTTGACTGCACACAATCAGAAATTTCTATCTGATGATAACACTGTGTGATACAGCAGCTGTGTGGCCAGAAGCAAACTGCTCAAGGCCACAAGTTTCTGTCTACAAAAAAGAGCAGACAAATAAAAACACACCTTAAGGTCTCTAGCATAAGGTCAGAGCATACTGAAAGTCAGTTCTTACCCGGACTTTGTAATAGACGTATTCTATGTACAACTCATCCTTCTGAATCCTACACCATGAACTCACAACATCCAATAGAACAGGCTTTAAATACATCAAAGTAGATTTGTAGCAAACCATAATGTTACATTTGTTTGCGCTCTTAACTCTTGCTAATGTCAGGGCGGGTCAGAGTATACATTAAGTGAAGACCGTGGACTGGGGCTGCCCAAAACAATCTTCAGCAAGGTCACTTGCCCCTTTCAGCCTGAACCACGGTAAGCAGCTCCTCAGTACATTGGAGATAAAGTTGTTTCCTTTTTCAAAGATATGCTAGAATATTTGGACACAGCTGACTGACCTGACGCAACAGAAACGAGAGCAGACTTTTCCATTTCACTGCTGAACTAATTCGCTTGTACTCTACGCTCTTCGCTCTACAACTAGACGCAATGCAGTCTGGCTGGCTTCCTTGCGATATTATGTGCCCAAATGTTTCTGACAGCTGATAAGGCAACCATATGAACTTGAGATGAATGAAATTACTGAGTTTGCACTCACAGACTTTTGGTTGAAGTCAGGGGGAGACTAAGTGTAAACAGTGTTATCTTGTTATGCTGTACGTTCAACTTCAGCTCAAGACGAGACTGCCTTCACTTCAAACAACAAGATGAAAACATACATATCCCCACTGTACACATATGAGTGATTATGATATAATTGATTCTGTGTTATATCTTACATGTTCCGTTAAAAATACATTTCATAAAATGTAAGGCAGCGTAATTTTCATATTTTAAATATTTTTCATTTTTACAGGACTCTTCGGCCCACACTCATTACAAAGTAATGCTACGTTATATCGACTATTCTGTAGAAAATACTTCAACCGAGTAGCCAATGCTATATGACACACTCTTGGCAAAACTGACATATTAGCTTTACAGAAAATACAATTTTGTTGAAATATCAAACAGACAAACATTTAGAGTTGACAGAGAAAAGCTTAAATAATTTGTGTATAAAGTCCACGAGACGAGACTTGTAACTTTGCTCTTAATTCAATTTGTTTGAATAGGGTGTTGCAGATGATAAGGCAAAAGATTAGTGAAATGGGATAATGCCTGGAGGGTTCAACAATGCATAAGAGCAAGACAGAGATATGTAACTGCTTTTTAGTAATTCAAAAGCAAAAGCAGGATTATGATGGGTGTCAAAGCAATGCTGTATATGCAAGTGGTTTTATTTAGGCCTAATTACTCAACATGGAATGGGCAAAACTGCCACATCAAACATTATTGGTACACACATGTCATCATTATATGCATATGATATTAAACATGCAGGAGGGAAAAAAAAGGTAAACTGAAAACATGAGAGGCAACAGCTGCTACAACAAAGAGGACTGGCCTTTCATTTCCAGTGAAGCTTTCAGTAGGATCTTTCAGGGAGGGGGGAGGGAGGGGGGGCAGGGGTGTGGGATGAAAACAAACAGGCTTGCCCTGAGCAGAGTTAGCATCCAAACATCACACAAACCAGCTATCCATCACCCTCACAACTGGATGGACCAGCACCACTCTACCCATCATGTCGTAATGTTATCTTTACAAGACACCTCTGTATTATAGAATGGTGATTCAGGTGAAAACCATGTTTGAGGTGTTTTTAAGGTTTTCTTTCTTTCTTTCTTTCTTTCTTTCTTTCTTTCTTTCTTTCTTTCTTTCTTTCTTTCTTTCTTTCCCTCTTACTCCTCCTTCTTCCTCTTAATAATATTAAGACTGTAACCATACAATTGCACTTGCTCCAAACTTCCAAAAAGTTTCAGCTGACACATTTCATTTCTCATGTTGACAGACTGACCTACTTTGATAGGCACCCTGTCATAGACGAGTCATTGTTTCTTTCAGGAGAAAAGCACGACTACTCTATATGTAGCTTGAGTGGCATGCATAAGGACTTAACATTAGCACACTTACACAATAATTCATTATTGATGAGAGGGGATCGTTTACCATTTGTCCAAGTGCACTCAGACAAGAAAATCTCCTCTGCTGAAGTTCATTCATTACAAGATTTACCAACGGAAACCAAAGGCTCAGTTGCCAGTGTTAAATGAACGGCCCCTTTTCTCTACACTTCGTATTTTGTGTTTGTAGCTGGGATCTTAAACACGAGTGTAACAGGACTATAGGTGGTGGGCTGTGCTGTCATGTCCAAACACACAGCACAGGAGTCTGAAGAGGGTCGAGCTGTAAAGATAAAGGACCTTACATCCCTCTGAAGCCCTGGGTAGTGATAAGACACCGCACATTCTTGGCTAGCACTCTTAGCCTCCCACTCTCTCTTAGCGTAAAGGGAAAACACAATGTTTTTCTTTTCTGCTCCACTACCAAGGATCTCCCTAATATGGGCTTTGATATTTGATAAAGTGTCCTAGTATTGCCATTGCCCTTTCAGGTGATACATTTTGGGGGTTAGGAGAAAGGGCAGGAAAACCAACATTAATGGTGTCATCACTGTGTTGAGCAATGATAGTTAACTTTTTCACTTAGGATTGTTTTCACCAAACATAACAGACCTGAGCTGAAACATCTTCCCATTTACTCACACACTAACCCTAGATGTAATAGATATGGAAAAAAGTTCTCCATATAACATTCTACGGGCCCACATCTTCCCTTTCCAGAACATAACAGCACATGAACCTTCATTCATTGACCCTGTGGCACATTTATATACCCAGCTCCCAGAGATGTGCTGGTGTTTATCTACAAAGGCCTGGCCCTGCGCCTGTGCTCTTCCTGCCACGGCATCACCCTCCTGTACCACCCCAGCCAAAGGCCTTTGTAAAGTTTCCGCCCTGGCAGTCCTGTGTCAGGGACAGTCACCCTCCCCTGGCATCTCTCTTAGACACCAACAAGTCACAGGGCGGCCGAGCCAGACAGGGCCGCTGGCTCCACGGGGTGGTCGAGCTGCCAAGTTTAGTCGCTCACTATCACCTCCACTCCTGCGAGAGATACCAGCTATGACCAGAAGCACGGCCCTCATTCTGTGCATTCCTCCAGCACACATGCATTTTATAACAACACCCCCAACCCCAAATATTATTTCACCTGTATAACAGGCAGGACCAATCATGACATTTAATAAACAGACTGCATGTGGTGGTCATGACCTGTTCTTTGCTGATAAAAAAAACTCTTAGTCTATATGTTTGCAATGTGTTCATGGAAAGTTTAACAATGAGATTCTGAGTTAAATTTCAAAGTCAAACACTTGTATATATTGTGCTAACAACCACAAATTATTCTGGAGAGAAAGCTGTTATGCTTTGTTTTGTCTTGGTTTAGTTGGACTGTGCGTTCCCTCATGTTTACCTGAGAGCCAAGGTTAAAAAATCCCTTAACACCAACACGCTATGGACAAATCAACAGTCAATCAAATAATTATACCTTAATCACAAATCAATACAAATATGAGACTTACACTGTGAAGTGATACACAAAACATTTCCATCCAGATGGTCTCTCCAGAAAGTTGTAGACGCGTCCTTGGACGTAACCCCGGGTAAGCACCGGTCGAGTGGTGCTGTAAACAGACATCCGGGGGTTGAGGTTAAGTCCGTGCAGGTGGGATGCCCGTCGTTGACCCCCTATAGTGCGGATGGTAATGTCTTCCATGCTCTTTTTCCTCGACGCTTTCGTTTGAGTTTGTGGAACCGTCAAGGTGTTTTTGCTGCAATGTGCCCCAGCTTGGACATTGTCGTATAAGGCGTTGAACGTCTTTTCGGACATTTCCATCTCCGACGATGGTGTGATTCCCTGTGGAGAGATGGACGACCCGCCTATGTTCCAAGAGTTTGTGTTATTCTCTGTCGGGGATGACATGTCGTTGTTTGTGAAGGCGCTCCGGGAGACGGGAGAGAAGGTAGGCTATCCTACAGAATCCACTCAGTCTGTAAATTCACTTGTTGCACGCGCCAGTCTGGCGAAGTTTATTGTCCGTTGAAAGTTGGACCCACGAGCTTCAACTTAGCTTAACTCTACTTTACAGTGTTATCGTACATGCCTATACAACATTGTGGCTATAATTAAAGACATGACATATGCTTCTCTTACAGTCCACCACCTACCTACACTGGTCGCTGCGGTCAGAGCAGTGAAAGGAACCACTGGTGAGAGAGGGTTTGGGAAACAGCAATCTACCTCAATCACGTGCAACATCACTAAAAAGGTAGCCTACCTGAAGGGGGAATGAATAGATCATTTGACTTAACATGAATAGCCTACATTGGACTCACTGAATAGGAAAACGTAATCATTTTAACTAAATGACGTGAAAAGGGTAAACGTCTAAAATATTACATATTTTGTTGTTTAATTTAATAATATTGTCACATGGTTTCGTTTGGCTAACATCTTTTACATTGTCCCATTTTAATCAAAATTACTACGGTTACTACGACCTTGAGTGTTTGCCTTGTCACCCTTGAGAAGTCCACAGAGCAATTCTATTCATTCAGAGGAGCGCTTCTTTTCCACTGGGGTCACATGGCGCATACGCGGTGACAGCTTCTGTTGTCGGGTAGATATTGCTGTTTTAGCAGATGCAAGCAGATACCGGGGTGTAATTGTGGGACGTATCCCACTAACCTTCATACAGGAAGGTTTTTTGTTTTTCTGAGAAACTAGCATAAAAATATTGGCACGGGCAGTGGCACGGGCTATGCAAAAAGGACAAATTAAGCAAATATTAGAAAGGAAAGAAAGTTGTAGCCCTTAACATTCCGAATTAAATGGGGTGGTCCCTTGGTGATCGTGCCAGAGTCGTACAAATTTTGTGTTAAAACCGACGGAATTTTACAGAGGTTCTCTTTATGCTTATTGGAATGTGAGCCGTTCTGCTTGTAGTGCCCAAGGGTGACAAAAGAGAGCAGCGTTTCTTCATCTTTCTGCTGCAGACCTGACGTCTAACAGATATCTGTCTGTGCTACATCTTATTGTTTTATCTAGGTCTAGGTAAGAACCCCCATCACATACTCTCTCTCTCTCTCTCTCTCTCTCTCTCTCTCTCTCTCTCTCTCTCTCTCTCTCTCTCTCTCTCTTGCCATCCAATGTAAAAATAGTGTGGCTTTATTAGAGTTTCATATTTCTTGTAAATAAACCACCATTCAAAGGTATGTTGATACTGAGCAATTTCCATATTTTTAAAAGAAAATCACACCCTTTTCAATTCAAATAACCTTAAATGTTAGTCTTAAAGGCCCAAATTAGTTAGGAAAACTTACGTATTGTATATTTGTATTGTATATTAGCTTATACTACATTTTTTTTTATTTAAAATGATAATGAATCCTTGAAGGTCTCATCGCATCGTTTTTTTTTTTTTTTGTCATTAATTTTGCAGTGGTCTCTAGTGCTAATGAATGCCCTGTAAGTTGGTTTTAATGAAAAAATACTTTAGTGCTCCTGTTACAGGCTGTTCTAGTTTGGTGGAGGAGATGGAGCAGGGGAAATGACAGGTTCTCGGCTATGCTAGTTACAGGCTACAGTCATTCAAAGCACATTTAGTCATAGCACACCAAATATAAGATTTAAACATTCTAAACAAACACACATACTTACCTATACTTCGCTAAGTGAATGTGTGCTGCAACGAGACTCCGCCAGTAATTGCAACTGCGGCATGGCTTTTTGTATTTAACAAACTTACTTCACTTTGTATGCCTTTTCCTTATTCACTCATTTTCCACCTATTTTTTAAAATTGATTAATAGAGGCAATTGGGGTAGAACAACATTTTCACGTGCAGCATACATATGCAATTCGGAGTGACCTGTCATATTTCAAAAAGAGCAAGAACTAAACGGTTTCCTGCAGAATGAGCCCTTTAAAAATGCTTTGAAACTAGTACCTTTTGAGCTACTTAAGTGGCTGGTGTATCAGAACTTTGTCAAAAAAATGTCAAAAGGCAGAGCTTTCCCCAGAAACACACCAGTCTCTTCTCCTTCTAATAAAATCAAGTCCATGAAAGTAACTGGCAAGAAACTGAACAGATCTCGCAGAGGTGTGCACTACATGGTTTACAGAACAGAGCGGACATTTTTAACAAAAATACAAAGAGAAGGAGGAGGCCCTGGTGGGTAAAGACATCTCAAGTCTAAGGAAGAGTTGCCTTAGTCAGTTATTAAGTAGCGCCTGTAAAACAAAATTGACAGCCAGGAAGAGGCTCCGGAATGCTGACCTTCCAGGCAGAATCTCCAAGAAAAAAATCTATATCCAAGACTGACAAAGGAACAGACCAAAATGGGGAAATAGTGAGAAGAGACTGTGGTGTCTAGAGGTGCTGTTAAAGTATGTACTGTTTACTAAGTGGAATCTTCAAAAATGCATCTTTAGAATGAGAATGAGAATGCTTTAGAATGAGAATGCTTCTTTACTAAAGCCAGTTTTATCCTACTTGCCAGAGGCATGAAGCACTTCTCCAAATATGCGGGAGTTATTAACAGAAAAGGCAATTAACTTCAGAATTGCTGAAAAAAAAAGATAAAGCCCTTAATTAAAGCACATTATTAAGAACATGATTGTTATTTCAAGTAGAGTTGAAACCATTTGATGGATAAAATATAGGCTTACCTTATACACATGGGTGTTTCCAAACTTCACGGTAAGTGTAGGATCAAGGCAGTACATTTAAAAACCATTCCAAATTTATCATGAAACAAGGGTGTACACTGCCATAATAATATGTTTAATTTTTATTTTAAGTATTTGAAACCTTTTGATAGATTAGCTTACCTGACACACACGGGTGTTTCCAAACTTTACATTAGGGCAAATGTAGGATCGAGGCAGTAGTATATTTTAAAAGAATTTAAAATGTACTGTGTAATGATACAGAGCTGTACACTATCATAATAAAATATATTTAATCATAGTGTCACTTGGCAATTGACAGTGATCAAGAAATTGTGTAAATCGGCCATGCACTTGCCACTGAAGTTTTGTTGAGCAAGCCAAATGACCTTTGGGGAATATGAGTGCATCTAACAGCATTATGTTAGGTATAACCTTGCCAAACTTCAAAATATTAGCTTTGGCCATTCTTCTTTATTGAAGTATGTCTGTTG
Source organism: Coilia nasus (assembly GCA_027475355.1). Classification (NCBI taxonomy): domain Eukaryota; kingdom Metazoa; phylum Chordata; class Actinopteri; order Clupeiformes; family Engraulidae; genus Coilia; species Coilia nasus. The sequence continues at coordinate 11,006,535 of CM050207.1, forward strand.
TAGCACCCTATATTGATGGAAGTCCATACCATGTGTTGTGCCACCACACAATAAGGTAGAGATGCATTGTTTGTAATTTTGTTACGTTTCAAGAATAATATCACACATATTGGCCAGTGAAGATAGATTTCTGCATTAATGTCATTCACTGGATGGCACTACTCCACTGATGGGTCCTAATGAGCCCGGGCCATGTGCCTCCACATGCTAAATATTGAAATGCCTGTCAGGTCACTCCTTCAATCTGTATACCTTATCAGACACATACACGCACACCAGTGGCTGTCACAATAAATATGCCTGAGTACTGCATGATTGTTTGACACTGTACGGCCTTAAGTCACAATAAATATGCTGATTGTTTGATATTGTGTGGGCCCTTGCTGCATAGACCCATCAGACTGCTGGCACAGATTACTTTGAATCATTACAGTACATTTTTATCAGATGTTTGCTAAAATCATCTCTGGACAGAGCCTTCGTGCTGTTTTGGTGTCTTTATGCACTATGGTAATTTTGCTTTCAAGAATCAGCCTTTGGCCTGCAGACAGTGCCGTAAAAAGAACTGCTTCTCCTGTCTATGTTCAGACCATAGTCTCAGGCTCAACCCATCAATTTAAGGCGGTTACATGTGATCCCCATCCATGACATGGGAAAAAATAGTATGCTGGCAGCCAGGCCTACAATTAAGGTCAGCTAAATGTCGTACCGTGAATGGGTGTGGCTACAAACAAAACAAAGCTGCGTAGCCCTGAAGGAAATTAGAACAAAAAGAAAAACGATTTATTTATGCTATGAAATGAAAGTTTTAAATGTACATAACACTGATTGAACACAGATAAGAATGTACATCAGATAGGCTGACTCAGTTCTGATTATGCCATTTTAGAACAGTGGCACTGACAACATTTCTGTCAGTCGGCATTTACAGCTAGAAGCCAAAATTGGGGTAAAAGGTACACTGTGGTCATGTTGCCTTTTGATCATAGAGAAATTATAAAAAGAAAGGAATAAACAGCCAGTCAGTACATTAGGACTTCATAAAAAGGCTGTAGGTCATTCTTGAAAAATCATTTCAATTTTTAACAATGCTCAAACATTTTTTTTTAGAATCACAAACTCAGGCATAAGGGACCAGTTGTGTTATGTGCCTTTACTTCCACATAACAGGTTGTAATAACAGTGAATACTGTATAAACAATTAACAACTAATTATCAGAAGTACTAATAGCAAAGGAATTGGAACCACACTCTGCATTTGGGACTGAGCCAGCATTAGAAAGAAGTTTACTTTATGCCTTTCCCCCGTGCCTTACAGGATTCAAAGGCTGGCCTACATAATCGAGGAGAAGAGGAAAAAAGAGAGCTAAAGTGGGAAAAGTGGTCTCCATTTTAGAATTGTCGACTTTAATTATTATTACTAGGCTCAGTCTATCATTGTCAAAGCAGATCGATCTACTGAAAATGACTGAAAAAGCCCTGAAAACCTTGCTCTCCAAAAAATGGAAGAGATCCCTCATGGCTTTTCATGTAAAGAATTACCAGCACCAGGACAGCCAGTACCATTAGTGGCACCAACAAGTTCCATCCAGATGCCAGAATGTTGTACCACTTGGCTTTTTCTGAGCATTCCCGAGCTTCTCGCAAGTTCCCCAGCGTCTTCTGGTCCCTAGCCTGTAGACACATTGCAATTCATGTGTAAGGTATTTATCAGGGAGACTTATCTGTATTTATCTGGGAGTATTAAATCCGCCCAAAATTCAATTTGTGATTTGTGTTCAATAATGACTTATGAATATTTATCAACATGTGAGTTATACAAACTATCAATATGTGGCCACCACTTCATTAAAACATAAAAGACACAAAAGACACAACAAACCTTTACTGAGTAGACGAGAGCAAGAAATCCAAGGCAACAGAAGTTGACGTACAGAGTGTTGCAGAGGGACCATATTAAGTAGTCCCTAGGGGTCTTCTCCGAGGTTCCCATGTTGATAACGGTGGAATGGCCAGCTTTGCGGCCTGACTTGCCGGTGGTCAGTGGGGTGTAGTCGGTGGAGTAGCAATAAGTGGCATTATCCATGTTGGCGCTTTTCTTTTTCGGTTGTTAAGTTCAGTTGTTCAGTTCAGTTGTTCAGTTCTGTACATGCAGTTCCTTAGAGTGCTCCTGTCTGTCCCTCTTGAGAGGTTCCTGTGGCATAGCTTTTTATGCAGGGCAGGGCGGAGAGGGCTGGTTGGCAGTTTGTGGTCTTTCCTCCAATACGGCAGGATGTTGCCATAGCAGTGTGAGAACATTCACAGGGTTTACTGCATTCATGTTACACATCCCAAACTCGGTTCTCTACAAGTCAGCAACAGTTCATTCATGTGTAATCAAACATCTGCAGGCGATACAATTGCAGGGAAAATATATGTTTTAACGTGAAACCGTTCTATAAAAAGGAATATTGAAAAAAGCTGCTGTGGCATATGTGGTGGCAGGTATGCAGTACCAGAGAGAGAGTCATAGAATAATTCATCACATTTAACGCCCAATGACAAACATGATAGATCTCCAAAGTAGTGCACACATTTTTCTTGCGTGGAGGCACACATGCCTTACTCAGCCTCAAGAAGGAGGTCTGTAGCTCAACTGTTAAGAAAAAAAAGCCATTGGGTATTTTTATATGTGATATGAATTGCAATAGATGAAACTAAGAGCCAAGCTCAGTTTGTAGAATAATAAAAATACCTGTTATGCAGGGTGAATACTTAAGTGCTTTATCACATATCACAGCTCTGTGGACTTCTGACAGGTACATTTCTCCTAAGATAGTCAGCGTCGTTGGGTGAACATTCAGTGTTATCTTTTGAAACTGGAGGATGATTCGTGTCAAATTTGTTGCATGCTGGTTGTCCCAATGTTGGGTCAGGACAGGGCCCCGGGGCAATCAGTGACGTGGCTCAAAGGGTTTGCGGAGATCTGTGGGATCCAAAGACTTTCTTCTTGACAGACTGAATACCAATGAGGAGTGTGCCAGCGAGCTTCTCTCTGTGGACTAACAGGTTTATGCTCTGCAGTTTTTTCCTCTTTTTTTAATTTTGTATGAACTGCACAGATCTAGACCGACAGCCCCCTTAATGCTATGCCAGTTCCTTTCCATTACATATTTCATCCATGTTCATGTAGCTACTCATTTAGCTGAAGCTTTGATCCAGTGTGACCTGTAAAGCAGGGAATACATACATTGTGCCAGAAAACGTGCTCCCGGGGGGCAGCAGTAAAGTGCTGACTCCTACAATTTAAGTGCCATGCCCCACCAGCAGAGCAGTGCAAACACTGTCAACTTAGTAGCATGCGTTAAGTACAATGCAGTTATGTATAATTTACGCTGCTGTGTGTGTGTGTGTGTGTGTGTGTGTGTAAACGCACACAGGCACTGTGTATAGGTCCCTGAATGACCCCGGTAGCTGTTTGTTTGCTACGCACGTGTGTTTGGACTGCATGGTCCTTAAAAAGCTATTGCATGACTGGACGTGGGGGGGTTTCTGATGCTCGGAGAAAAGATACTGCTAAAAATAACAGACAAAAAGAAAACATGGCATTAAAAGGCCGGTTGTATATGGCCTCCTTTATTTGTGCTCCATCTTGCAGAACCTTTTTCTGCCCACTGCGGAAAAGAAGCCTTCTCCCTCGGTGGGCTCTGTTCGGGGAAGTGTTTATAATGCGCTGCACTAAATCATGCTACACTGCAGCATCACAAGGGATGCCATTTGCTTAATATGAACATAATGCAAAGTTAATTACTGGATCTAATTGCCTCAATTAATACATAATGAAATGCTGTCTTTTTTTTCCGGAGCAAATCTTTGTTCACAGCCACATTCACAGGAGACTCGTGAGTTACACACATGAAATACTTTGCAACAATAAAACGCTAAAGCAGTGTTGGATTGAGCGGACTATAAAGGGACAGAAAGCAGTCACTTTATTTCCTCTCACAGTGACCCCTGTGAGATGCAGGATAAACCGCAGATTAACTGCTCACTAAATATACAAAAGGAAAACAGTCAATTCAGTTTTGCTTATGCTTGACAAAGGAAGACGGCAAATGGCAGAACCAGCCGAGGGCATTTCTGTTTGCTGAATTTGCTGAATTTTACAAACAAAATAATGCTTTATTTAGCTCTTCACCAGAATATCTTTGCTGTCTGCAGTTTATCCACTGTTAAAATAAACAGCATGCTATAGAAAGCTTCAGAAGTACTTATTATTAAAAAATATCTTTATGACACACAAGATCTATTTATCTTCCAAAGATGCTCATAGCAGTATTAAACATGCCTGTTAACATATTTTGGAAAAACAGAACAATTTTCTGCACAATTCTAACAATGATCAATTCTTAATTCTTTAATACCTACTAAATTATTCATTACTACACACACATTGTTAGCCATGTAAGAGTTGGGTGTTTTGTCTGGCAGATGCACTAGACAGCAGGGTTATATGTGTTTAAGCCTCATGCTGCAGATGTCTAATAAGCAAAATATTATTAGCTTGAAAGGGTCTTTGATGACAGCATATCAACACCTCTTTGCATTACGTCAGCCAAGGGCTGCAAATAGCAGCTATTCTCTCAGCTGTTTTGAACTACAGCAGGTGTATCGCCAATGAGTTGGCCCCTCTCTGGAGCGGAAGAGATGCCAACGACGAGTTGTGTCGTGACATCACTCGGCTCTGCCTAAGGTGAGGGGATGATGAGGTAGTGAGTCACCCTCATTTTTCTCCCCCGAGACTCTTTTATTCCACACTACTGAACTAATGTCGAGGGGACCTGAACTGCTCAGGCTCTCGACGGTACCTACATGGGAAAATTGCTGCCACGGACGTGCTCTCAGACTGCATGTGGCTCAGGGGGGAATTCACAGGTACGCTGGCTTCGGATCTCAGAAAGTCACCCTAAGTCAGTCCACAGCACCAACAAATCCACCACTCGTACTGCAGAGTTGTGTGGAGCCAGTGTTACAGTGTAGCAATGCTAATGCAGCCTTTGCTTTGTTATGCCTTTAGTGCTGTTTATGCGCCTATGGGTACTATCACCGAGGCGCTGTGCTCATGGAAATGAATGTAAAGTTAAATGTCCCAGTGTACCTTGAAAAGACGTCTAAACTGGCCTTTCTTCATTTAGAGCTTCTATTTTTTTAAATGTTGATGTGTAGTAAATGAATGATGATCAGCAATGATCTGTTCAGACTGCTGCCCACAATATGTGGCATCCCTTTTTGCTTTATTTATTTTTTTAAAAGGCTGAGGGAGTCTCCTTGCCCACTGAAACAAAAGTAATGTTCTAATCTAGCACAATCACCACGAGGAGCTGCTCAAATGCAAATATATAATTGATGTTTTTCATTACTGCAGAGTAATGGGCAGAGGATGAATCACACACAGATATTCATGTGCAGTAATAATGATAATAATAGCTATTTATGATGAGGCGGTCAGGGAAGGTACTCAAATCACAGTATAAACCTTGCAATTGGAATACAAAAAAAAGAAGAATATTTATTGTTTATGAGAATTTAAGTGTGCAGCATCAGTTTGGAAGGCCAAGGCAAACTGATCTACGACATAATGCATTGCTCGTATTATAACAGATTTTTCACAATCAGTGTATAAATTGGCCTCAGCCATAGCTTGAGGGTTTAGACATGCTGGCATGGCTCTGCGTCTGCTTGCTAATGATGGTTTAAAAACCTAATGATGGTAACAGTGATGATTATGATGCCCTCTATTATCCATTGAGGAGGCGGTGGTCTGAGAGAGGCCAGTTAGCAATGCTACACTCTAAGTGGACAGGTATAAGCGAAACTGCAGCCAATGATAGCCAGACACTCAGACAGAGCTTTCAGAATAGAGAATAGCATACTGGATCACAATAGAAGGAGCTGGCAGTGAAATAAAAGAAGAAATTGCATTTTGACTAAACTTGCTGTTGATAATTGTGTTCTGTATCTTCTGCAAAATGTGCATCTACTGTAACTGTGCCGAGTATGGAGAATAGATTGTGTTGGTCAGCAGTAGGAGTACTTAATTCAGGAGTAGACCACAGACAGGCATGTCTGGGCATCATGTTCTTTGGCCTGAATAATCATGATTGGTTGCTGCATTGATAGTGCTTGTAAAATAGTATGTATCTAATAGCTTGCTCATTGATTATTACTCAGTTTCTGTGAGTGTGTGTGGATGCAGTTGTCTGGTATACAGTATAGTACAATTTTATGAAGGAGTATAATATTAACTAGACTGCATTTCCACAGAGAAAGCGCAAAGTGTGCTTGCTCACATGCTGCTCAGAGGAGCTTTAACAGATTAACAACATAGATTGTATGGCTGGTTGCACCTGGGCTGTTAGTGTGTGTGTGTGTGTGTGTGTGTGTGTGTGTGTGTGTGTGTGTGTGTGTGTGTGTGTGTGTGTGGGTGGGTGGGTGTGTGTGTGGGTGGGTGTGTGTGTGTGTGAGAGAGAGAGAGAGAAAGTGAGAGTGAGACATAGAGAGATTGTGTGTGAGAGAGACAGAGAGATATTTCATGTGTGAGAGAGAAAGAGACAGGCAGACTGTGTGTGTGAGAGAGTAAGTCATAGAGAGAAAGACAAATAAACAAATATATACAGCAAGAGAGAGAGAGAGAGACAGACAGACAGATAGGATTATCATGACCACACATTAAAAACAAAGGCAGGGAGGGATGTGATTGTGTCAGTTGAATTTTGAATTTGAATTTTGAAGATGTACATCACAAAAGTATGCTTACAAGCAGCTTACAATAAAAAAGCTGAAAACTGATACTTGAGAAATATGAATCCCTCCAAATTACATTTGTGTATCAGACACATTAATATCACAGATACTTAATTGGTTTCCAACTTGACAGATAAAAGCAGTGCAGTGGAGAATTTTAGTGGTTTAATTTTATGTGTGACTGAGCCAGTGTTTTGTTTGCTTGTCTTGTGGCGTGTTAGGTCTGTCACACTCCTCAGAAAATATACTTTTAATTTAGCATCTACTGCAATTATCCAGCAGGACATGACAAACGGTATTACATGTTTGTTCTCATCTGGTCTGTTTTTGTCATCCGCAGTTGATATGTGTTTCCCTTTGTTGTTGTTCATCACTGCTCTAACCCATCTCTGTGTAATTGAAAACGCCTACTCAAAGGGGTACCTTCACTATGGTGGAGCATACACCCTGACTGCCATACCAATGAGCCTGGCTTTTTGCACTGTGGTCAGGGTGTTGGTGTTATACCTCATAGACCCAGGCTGGATTCTGACTAGGAGGCACTGCTCTCTTCCACAGGTGTTAATGCCAGCTTCTGAAAGTGAAAACCCTGCCACATATTTCATACAGACATTATCTGAACCAGCTGCTCCTAATGAGCACACAAGTCAGCAGACAGGCAAAGTAGCTTATTAGGGAAATCACCTGTGTCAAATGCAAAGGCAGAAGGAATACATTGTAGGATTTGTCCTTTCTGAAGCCCTGTTCACCACCTCTGCTTTTAACCTTTAATGCATATGAGGTAAAAAGTGGGAGAGCTGTTTTAGGGGTGCTAAGTTAACCTCGGTGTGAATGAGCCCAGAGGTGGGCAAGGCCGTGGTGTGTGGGGCATCTTAAGAACATGGGAGAAGCATGACTGGGGGATACATGAGTGACTCCTGTTCATGGCCACACCTCCCAAAGACAAAGACAGAGGGACAGAGGGAGTGCTGTCACTATAGTTGAGTACTCACACTGACCGCTTAATCAGCGAGCCTCAATCTTGTGGTCAGGGTGAAGATTTGGTACTCTGTAATATAAGCATATTCCAAGGGCTGTCATTGAAAACAACAGAAAAAGAAACGTGGACATCACCATTACCATCATAACCGTTACTGCGCCAGCCAGGGCTCATTGCTTTCCTTATGAAAACTGCAGAGCAATATTACAAAACATACATATAAAACCAGCGAAAAAACTCATCTAATTAGATAAGTAGCTCATGTTTAATTAGCAGTAAGATATTTTGAAACATTCTCATGATGGTAATGACATGGGCTATGAATGGTAAGCAACTGCATAAAAAAGTCCCGTTAGGCTGCCATTAAGTATTCCAGGCAATGGGACCAGCATAAGATCATAAATGCGGAACATGATCCATTTCTGAAGAACACTCATAAGCTCCTGAATGCATGAGGGACAATCTCTTGGGACATCCAATTATGGCATGTCACCAGGATTTGCTTGACAGCAGCTTGTCATTTTTGATAGTTTCATTTAGAAAAAAAGAGAAGAGAGCAGTAATGAGATCATTAATAAGAGGGCTATGTTTGGCTGGTATACAACAGATTAAAATTAGCTTGTACGGTGTATTAATAACAAAACAAGACCATCGTATTTCACATTTTTCAAAGTAATTCTGATATGCATGGATATAGTGGGGACAAGAATGGCAGAATCGTGCAAAATAAACCCAGACCCAGACTCCCTGTCAGCTCACAGCAGTGTCAGTCTCAGTCACCAGGCTGTATGTGACAGCATCACAGTATGGGAAGGGAAGCCAGTGCATTTTTTCCCAGGGATTATGGGATTATTATTCATATGTGGCTCTGAGAAAGATATACTGGCTGACTGGCAGGACATCATGTAGTTTTTTTTTTTTTTTTGGGGAGACAGGGACTGGTATAGTAGCCGAGTTGAGTTGAATGATTATGCCAAATGAGATGCTCTGCAACAGGCAAAACACAATTTTCTTTACTCTCCTTGCTGGTGTAATGTAGCTTGAAATTCAGATCTTCAAATGAGGGACACCTGTCACATAAAGCATTTACCTGCAAAACCATGAAATGAAATCAAAACAGTGCACTGCACAACTGAAAACAATAGAAAAGAAACCCCATTTATTGCTGGATTTACACTCTTTAAAAGATGTTGCATGAATGGTCAAGCTATTAATGGTGGCCATACTCCATGTATTCCAGTCTCATATCCAAGGGAAGAGGGCTAGGAAGAAAATACTTTTCATGGGTCTAGTATCATTTGCGGACATCCAGCCTCCAGGGGTGCCAAGTGACTTTCACTGGAGCGTTAGCCAGTGTTTAATTACCCCCTCATTAAGCCCCAGTCAGGTCTCATCCAACATCCGTGTCAGAGCCGTGGGCTCCGGGGTCAGCATGGGGCCTCCGTCCCTCTGGCCGGCCCTGGCGATGACAGCTGTCGCCACACACGTGTACGCGCCCATTAAAAAGCCCCCACCACCCCCACCCCACATGCTAAACTGGTCAACTCCCATTAACCGGCACTGCAGGCCCCTGGGTGCGCTCACCACCACCACCACCACCAGACTGCTGCTGCTCCTGGCCACACGTGTGTCCGTCCTCGCGGTCCCCGGTATACTCTCTGCAGCGGCCGTGTCATTGGTGATGCAGTGCTTGGCTGCTGTGCTCTGGGGCAGGAGAGGAGGGAGGGGGACAATGCGCGAGGGGGACATGACAGCTCCTCGAGTGGCTGTTCGTTTGCAAGCATAAACAAGGGGCCACTCAACAGCGGTAGGTGGTGATTGGGTTTGTCATGTCTGTTTTGCACTGTTTAAAACCTCAGACTGAGAGTGCAGCTCCCCCGAGGCAGACCTCTGACAAACACACTTCGGCATTACTTGCAAATAATATTTCGAGGCAGCTGTTTTTGCTCCACGACCCTTTAGGTACTCCCCAGAGTCCCTATCCAACAACAGCAGCATATTGTGTCCTGATAGTGAGTTTTAAAAGGTCTGTCGATATTGACAGAAGTTTTTTATTTTATTTTATTTCTTTTACAACTGCATGGTGCAGATAAACAAATATGTATCTCAGTGGGACTTGTAAATAATGGATAGCGTATTAAATATTAAAGAAGTTTTACTGTGTATGGAATTCTCCCCGCTTGAGAGTCCCACTGGTTATCCACCGCTGAGCTGCCACGCTTTCCTCAGCCCCACATCTTTCATTCGGCCATTTGGGACGCAAATGCATGCACCGCTCTCTCTGAGTCCAGTGAATTGGAACTACTGCATAATTATGCACCTCATGTCTACGTGTTAAATAGCCATCACTTTCACAGTGTAAACTGTACAACGTTAATATTTAAATGAAGCTGACTATTCAAATGAAATAAATAAGTCAAATCAAAGAAATAAGATGCTGACTGCCCAGTAGCTAATGCTAATATTTAGGAGGAGACCTTGCAAAAGAAAATGGAGATGCTTGGAGGGGCCTGTGAGAGACCCTTGAGTGTGGACCTGCTGTGTCCTGCTTCTCCTGACTTGTTCTCAGTCTAAGCTCATATTTCACAAGCTGATAAATGGCTGGGATCCACCGGCGGGTTAAGATGGTGAAGCAGAATGGGTACCGTGTGCCACGGAGATGGGTGAGTGGATGTTCGTCCTCTGGTGCTGCTGGCCCTTTTAATAAGAGCACTCCCTGGGGGTCGGAGGTCAGGGGAGCTGGGCGCTCCAGGCAGTGAACTTACGCTTTTGGATTAATGAGCAATAAAACGTATCACAGCTTGAAATCACTGCTCAAATTATGAGAAATTTAATGCATCAGCTGGAATTGAATTCATTAATTATGCAGGTCTGAATGAATCAAATCTGAAAATGAAAATGAATGTGGGCCATGGGTAAAAATAAAACTATGACTACACATTAGAAACTTTTGGGTAAAAATACAGTTTTGCTACATTAACAAAACAACACATAAGCAACATGCGGCTTCTTACGTTGGTAAACCTCACAGCTTACTTCTGCTCCAGCGCCACTGGACTGCAAGAAATTTCTTGTCTTTTTCTTGTCAAACTGTGAATCACTTTGAGCTGCATCTTGTATGAATTGTGCTATACAAGTAAAGATTATTATTATTATTATTGTTGTTGTTGTTGTTGTTATTATGATTATTTTTATTATTATTATTATTACTTACTTACTTAGTTAGTTACTTAGTTAGTTACTTACTTACTTTTGTAACACAGCAGTAGCCTTCCACTGTGATAAAGTGCAGCAAGATTCAAAAAGTACACTCATTTACCTCACAGTTTATTTATTGTTTGTGATTAGAAACATGCTGTCTGATTGGTATGCAGAGAGAGCAGCGAGGTTTGATGGAGGCTGAGCGAGCGAGTAGGTTGATTTGTCTGTCATTACTTCACAGGACCGATACCCCCAGCGTCTGCGCAACGCTGTCATCACCACGAGCCCTTGTACGGCACAATTCAAGTGACAGGTCTGACAAAATTGGGACACCATGAGGAGCGGAGAAGAAAGTGCACAACGCACTCTCGGGAAACACAGGGGACAAAGAGAATTGAATTGATCCACGGAAAAGGGGGAGAGACAAGACAAGCCAGCCAAATGGGCAGCCATGTTGTTGTATGTGTGAGGGTAAGCAAAGAAGATGCTGTTATTAGGATGGATGGCTTTGAACCCACCCACTGTTACCCCCACACGCTTTCTTTTTTGTGCTTTATTTTATGTCTGTCTGTGGGAAAGAATAAAAAAAATAAAGCATGTTTATGGCTCTGCCAAAGTTAACAGCTAACCTAGGAGAGTAAAAAAAAAAACAATAATTGTTCACTGTGTCACAAGTCTTAATCACATCATTTTGAATATCAAGGGTACTTTGTTTCCACTGCTAAGGTAATGATACTGTTAGTTTTTGACAAATGATGTCATTAGCAAGCTCATGGGATAGCCCTCACCCAAAACAATGTTGCTGCCCATAATATCTGTCCCTGACAGCGGGAAATTGATAGAATTCTACACATTCTATCCATTCTAGACACACACACGCAGAGAGAGCGTGAGAAAGAGATAAAGAAAGAGAGAGACAGACACACACACACACACACACACATTTCATTGGAGGAATGAGGCAAATGAGGATCTAATTTAGCAGGCTGCGTATTAGGGGTGTAGTGATTGTGAGGAGCTTAATGACTCTTCATTGTGGGGCCCTTGCACAAAATCTCTGTCTGGAACTTCATTAACATTGTATTCAACATTGTATTATGACTCACCCCCCAATGAAACCAGTGCAATCGCTGTAATTCAGCCCTCAAATAGAGAAAAACTTAACAAAGAATCTCACTCCTATCTCATCCTTCAAATAATGTCTGGTGTCAGACAAGAACGGTGGAGTTGAAGTAATTTCCTGCTTATGTTGCCCCCTGGTGATGGACTCTTTTTTTTCACAAAACATGACTAGCAAGGTCTAAGAGAGAAGCTAGCATGGTCAATGTAGTACACTTGGGACTCAGGTTTTTGAGGAAATCATCCATTCTAAAACAGTAACTGATGAAACATTCATGTATCTTTTTTAAGAAGTATACTGGTAGTTCATTGTAGGATTAGTTTCTGTCTATTTCATTTGTTGGTTAGGCTTGTATAAACGTGTTTTAGTGTTGTAGAAATGTTTCACTAAACTGAAAACAAAATATTTTTAAATAGCACCTCTCAATACAAATAACCGTATGATGCTGCCTGTGAAACAAATATGAATTTTGTCTAGTGCTGCATTGTGGTCTGCACAAACAGGGCTCTCAGAGATGAAATGTGTATTGACGCAATCAGTCATTTAGAACAATGCAGATTTTTTCATGGGGGGGGTGGGGGGCGTTGTGGAGAGGAAAAACAGCTGGCGCAATTCTCCAAACCAAAGAGGATTTGGTATCCAAAGACTCAGTTTTAAAAGAGCAGTGTGGAAAACACAGCTGGCCGTCTCTCTTGAGGTAGCAAAGCATCTGAATAGCTTGATTATGCACCAGTGATGGCCACATAGGAGCGGCTCCATTAATGCATATTTCATACTACAGTACGTGCCAGAAAAGTACCACTTCAGCAAGGGGTGGGGGAATATTACTAGGGGGGGACATTCACAGAGCTAGCCATATTTCAAAGGAGCTATTTGAACATTTGCTGCCCATCACTGTTGGTCAGTGGTCAGGCAGCACCTAACTACGTCAACGTTGAAACTGAGAAAAATGCCTTCAAAGTTGCCATACTACCCAGTCCAACATGTAGTAGGTATAATAATGGTAGGAAGATAGGAAGAAGCAAGATATCCAGTCACAAGACAAAAGAGGTGTTATAAAGTCAATTTACAGTCTAAACTCAGTTTTGACAACTGAGTAGTGTAGTGGCGTTTTGGCTTTGTAGGGCAGAGTATAGCGTAGCAGGCTTGGACTGCCATGCAAGATTATCCCCTGTCGAATATGCTCTGAGTGCCAGAAAAACATATGCTTTTCTCCTACTTCTGAATCTTTGCAAGTGACACTTGGCATGGATGGAAATCCCTCAATGCCTGGGCTTAGACCTTGGCTGCACTCTGCCATGCTGATGTGTGTGAGGAACTCACTTGTTCCTGACAAACTAGCTTATTTAGTGTGATACACAGGCTACCTTTACACAGAATAGAGTAGATTCTGTAAGGAATATTCCACAATTGGATGTGGTATCCTTGTATCCTTGTATCCTTCCTTGTATCCTTGTATCCTTGTATCCTTGGCAGTAGCGGTTCTAGGGGGGGTCGGGCTGGGCCTTCGCCCAGGGCGCAATTTCGTGAAAGGGCGCCGTGCTATTGGCCTCACGAGCGCTTGAAAAAAATAAATATATAATCTAAAAAGTGTTTAATATCTATCACATCACTGTGTAGGAAATTGGCAAATTGAGAATTGGCGCCCCCTTTGGCTGCCCGCGCCCCTGCTGAAAATTTCCAGTGCACAGAAGCTGCGAGAGAAGGGCAAAAGGGAGGGGGCGCGGGGGACAGTTCACCTCTGCGTCTCTCAAATGCAATGGAGAAGTGGGCAATACTCTGCAATTAGTGAGCGAAGTCAGTCACACATAAGCTTTCTTCCCAATAAAGCACATTTTATTCCTACCATTATATTTACAGGTTTATAATTCCTGCACATCTTTTAATTGAGTGAAAGGGCTAATAAAACAGGGCAATACAAAACGAGTAGGCGGTCACCAAGGTGAATAAGTCTTAACTCCTAGTCGGCAGTGACAGTGTTCGGGGATAGGAAATACAGTATGTTGACTGTCGAGTGACAAACAGGAGATGGACAGAAAAAGGTCAAAGCCATTAGAAGTGTAGAAACGAGCAAAAGATGAAGGTATGCAACTGTTCTCTCTGCATGATCACATTATCCATGCCATGAATGAAGGGCTAATGTTAATCATGGTATAACTCTTACGTTTGTTAGCCTTCTAGCTATGATGCTACGATTGCTATACTCAACAATAATTCGGTCTTAGCTCAACAAACACAAGATCTAATTTCACCATAAGATTTGGCTTTGCAACAAAACGGTTACAAGTAGCCTAAAGTTATTATTGATTTCCATAATTTGGATTAACGTTGAGCCCTGTCATTAGCCAACAAAATGTTATGGTAGTTTCAACATTTGCAATTTGCTGCAACTCATAGTTTGCACAGTTTAACTATAGGGTAGTTTAGCATAGTAAACAGTCATACCTGAACGTGTAACAAGCATACTATAGAATTCGAGGCAGTAACCAAGGAGCTAATTGTTCCTCCCTAAAGATAGCGTGTAATGACGGACAATTGGCATGTAAGGGCATGCTATCATAATGAAATTGTAATTTATGGATGTTTTGTATAAGAGTTTTTGTAGCCTACAGTGTTTTGATGTTAATTTCAAGTGCAATTCAATAATAAGAATCACTATGTGCTCATAAAAAAACGTGCAAAATTATGTTGTTTTTTTCTTCGGAGGGGGTCTCGCCCGGGGAGTAATTCAATGTAGAACCGCCACTGATCCTTGGAACCCGATTGGAACCTGGTTAACTGCCAAATGTCATTTCAGCATTGCCAGTTAGCAATGTTTCACCTCTGAAGGTTTTCGGCTCATTCTGAGAGTATTGCATTTGCACTGCATTCACAGATCTTGAAAACACAGTTGGAAATACAATTACCTGGAAATACAAATGTAAGAATGTCAAGCTCAAATATCTGTATAAATATGCAGAGGACAGAGACAGCGATAATGCTGCACCAGAGAAATCCATGGATGCAATCCATTTTCTAAAGCTTGCATGCCAAATTAGCTTTCTTCGAATGATCCTTGTAATAGGTAACTACAAGCAGGGCCGCCCATAGGGGGGGATAAACATGAAAGCCGTATCAATTGAAAAGCAATTGAAATCAATTGAATCAATTGAAAACCATAGGGGCCCGGCCATTTCTCTGGGCAGGCTTGACTATAAGCACTTTGTATAGAGGAAAAAGGGCTAATGAACTTGCATCATACTGGTTTGGACATCCCAGCTCATATTGCTCTATCCATATTTGTTTTGGGTTTGGTACGACTCAAGGACAACAGAAGGGTTCACTGCTGGTTCATGTGCCATAGACTGCATATACGAGGGATGTACATGTATATGTGTGTGGGTGACACACAAAAAAGAGAGAAAAACATTAAAAACCAAACTGGGTTTGCTGTGGGTTCTCCACAGTGGTGAGAACTTCTGAGGCTTCAGGCTCCTGGTTGGCATATGCACGCACAGAGACAGACATTAACTCTGTTCATCAGTGCATTCCGATGTTGGTGTTTTCCTGTCTCCGAAGAGCATCGTGGGTGAAGGCTGCTGTGGATGGATGGGCTGTGTGGTGAGTGTGTGTCTTTGAAGGTCTACTGACAGGCTCTGTGCTTCTGCAGTAGATAATCCTTAAATGAAATTTCCTTTCATTAAATCTCATTAAACAGCTGCCACCTTGTGAGGGGATTTTGGCAGCTACAGATGAGGGCGAACTGCTTCAAGAGCTCTGCATTCATGAATTATGCAAAGTGTTTATTAGACCAGCAGAAAGAGGGAGTGTAGTGTTCAATTAAAACAAACTATTCCAGAAAATCACTACTGAAATAAAAAAAAACAGACAAACCCCAAGTTCTTTGTCACTGTAGGTCATAAGTGTGCAAGGGACCAGCATCTGACCAGTGCTCTAGTTTCACTACAGGCATTACAGTGTGAGTGATGACTTGTCTAATTAGAGCTCACAGGCCAGCTTGAGCTACTGCACTGAGGTGGAAACATGTTACTTACCCTCCTGCCACTAGCATATAGGTGCCCGTAGAGCACTAGCACCAATTAATTTGCACTAAACACAGAGGGTCCCATCAATTGAACGTAACTGTGGCAAAACAACTGGAGAACCGCCTTTTGTTGCACCACTTAGGTTGGTGATACCCTCCCTCTGCTTTATTATTTGGCCGTGGCTACAGGTCCGGAAATCCGTACCAGTAGATGTAAGGATATTGGTCCGGAACCTATTAAAACCTATAGTCCGTATTCTTCCAGACCAATACATGTCAAGTTATAGGTCCGGAACTTCAAATCTGTACCATACTCAGACAGAGTTCCCACAGATTTAACAGAAAAATCCTACTAACCCTAAACCTAACCCCAAACCATAACCCTAGATTCCGTTAATTTGAATTTCCATACCAGTAATGCCAGTTCTAGGGGCACGGAAGCTGCCGTACCAGTAGCCACTTTGTTCTTATGTAGTGGGCCCAGACACCTGTTATGAATAATTAACCAGCATGCTTGCAGCTGGGCTGGGGCGCTGCTGCTATTTGTTGTTTTCACACAGGTTTTCTATTGCTCCATTGGCATGCATACAACATTTGGTCGCTTGCCATTCGCAAACTCCATTGTCACTGCATCAAACAACAGGGCCAACCCCTTTTACAAAAAAATGCAGGGTTTTTAATTAGGATAATTGCTCTGCTGCTGAAGTTGAAACTATGGCTTAATCAGAGAGAGTCAGGTTTCACTAAAGAAGAAAAAAACCCCAAAGGTCATCCCAAGGAGTAAACAGTGCTCATGGCGTTTGAGATGAGTGTGGGCACTCTGCCATGTGCCCGGTCCCTTCTCTGGTTTTGGTTGCGGGGACCTGACATCACCCAAGGCTATAGCTCCTCGCTGGCAGTGCATGGGAGAGTGGCGCACATGGGGAATTTCACCAAAATAGATTTGACAGTTTTGGCCCATGAAGCCTGTTTGTTTTAATACACATGTACACAGGGGAGTGTGGTTCTAGTGTGACCTTCTCAGGATAACATTACCTTGTGTTATTCAGGCTTACCACGGAGGGGAGAGAAAAGGGGGTGATATCCAAAATGTCACAGTCGGAGAAAACACTGACGGATTGTTGCTCACTTCATGTGGTTTTGGAAATCAAATGATTGCCCTGTGCTAATGTATTATCCTAATTGCTTTTGCGTGACACTTGTCGATGCGAGATATTTAAAAATGTTATTAAACTACACAGTCTACACACCGCCTAAAGCTTTCACATTCTTTATGCTTGATTTCTCTTATTGTGTGCAGATGACAAATGAGAACATTTTTTTCGGAACTGAAGCAAACAGATAATTTACAATATCGATTTATAATTTATAAATCAGTAGCTTTAAAGCATTGGACTGTGTGTTTATGCCTATTTTAAAACTGAAAAATGTGGTGGATTGACTTGAATTCTTCCTCTTTTATTCCAATGCAGCAGAGAAGCTCAGCTGTTCGTGAGTGCCCTCCCCCCACAGCAAACTCACTTGCAGGAGCAAACTAATTTAGGCTCTCCAGAAGTCTGAATGGAGGTAATTGAAAAGCACTGAACAAAATTAAAGCCTGATTCACTGACTTTCAAGGTAAACAGCAGCAGGGAGAGGAAGTACAGTAGTCGTGTAGGGGGGCAGCTGTGGACTAGTGGTTAGGGAGTTGGTCTTGCAATTGGGAGGTTGCCGGTTCGAATCCCGCTACCCATAGTTGAGATGCCCTTGAGCAAGGCATCTAACCCCACACTGCTCCAGGGTCCGCTAAGTGTAATGTAACGCTCTCTGTAAGAGCGTCCGCTAAGTGTAATGTAATGTAATGTGTAGACACAAGAGACCCATGTGGCTCCAGAGCACCCACACACACACACCTGCCATGCTTGGTCTGCAGAGACATGGTGCCATGCATCCACACCACTGCAAATAGAGGAAGCTCTTTATGAGCACTGTAAACATGTCTGCATGGCCCTGCTTATTCTCTATCTCAGTGTGAGGCAGACAGAATATAAAAAAGATGAGAGATGCACAGAGAGTGGAGTGTGCAGACTGCATAGAGCTACTCACAAACCAAACGAGCTTCATCTCGTGTCATTAAGAAGTAATTTTAAATGCAGGGATTGTAAAACCAGGCCACCACTCATATGCTAAAGGTCAGCTAGTACATTCTCTTAGTACAGTCTGTGTTATACAATGACTGTATAATATATACAGAGAATACCGTTACCCATCAACTTCAAACATGCTCACGTCCTATTGTAAATGTGGTGAACTGGGCAGCATCTTATAATTTGATGATTACAGTGAAGATAATGTGATTCAGCAGATGTTTGTCCTCGTCTAATTACAAGCGCTGTGTAAACAGTGTAGAAACAATAATCAGAACATGGATGAAAGCAGAATGTGTGGAAGACACTTAAAGTTTGATTATTAAAAGGCCTTTGGCATAACATGGCATATCCTCATCTCATAAATTTTACAGAGTTTGTAATGAAACTAGAACGGTTTCAGCCTTTGGGGCAAACGGTGGAGTGGAGAAGATACAGCAAGAGCCTTTAATGAAAACCACAGCGATCAAGAAATGCAACATGCACTACGTAGATTGCTATGGAAGCACCGGCTTCAGCTTGTGAGACATCCAGACACAGACATTTATGTAACACAATACATGTGCCAGGGCCTCTGACTGAATACAAACTGAACATCTTAGGCAACCCCATGTTTTTGTGGAGAAAAACTGCTATTCCTCCATGTAGCAGGAGCGTTTCGCATTTGTGCCACAAGAAAAAAAACAGAAGATGTAGGAGGACTGTGTCTGCTGGATACCCTGCGGTTATAAAGTGTGGGTATTGCTGAAGCTTTCATGCCAGGAGAAGGCAAATGGCAAACCATTACTCTTGTGCTTTTGTGTCAAACCGTTTCGCCCGTGTTGGTGTTCTTTCTTCAGAGGAAGACATTTGGTTTGCATTATTTCTGGCTGTCTCTGCTCTTTGAAACAGCTACACCTAAAGCTCACTTGAAACCCCAAAATGAATCCCTGTGTCACAATAATAGAGTCAGTTGAGCTTAATAATTCACTTAATTTCCTGAAAATCCTCTTTGGAGCATTCAGGCTATAAGAAAGCATTAACACTATCAATATCTGTAAGAACGTATGGGTGCATTTTGGTTTTTAGTGAGAGGAACAGGCTTACAATGATTGGGCTCTGGGGTATTGAGGAAATATAGCTATTCATTCTTTCATAACAGACCTTAGCTGTAATTATACTTGGTAACATGAAAATTAATATTCGGTGCAAGAGCCTCAACAGACTGAATGGGAACAGCAAGGACAGAGGATATAATTTAGCAGTCATTTACAACCAGCTCTACAAAACCCTCTCAGCTTGTGGTACTGAAGCAGAATGTTTTCATTTGAGCTTTGAGGTACCCAGAGGTAGAACTGTGCACCTTTTGACGTGATCATTTCTGTAGAGTGCCCCCTTGTGGCACTAGACTGCCCTCTTAATGCAGATAACAATCAAGGGTTGCAGCACTGGATGTCGATACAGATGAATTCCTGATGAAATTATGGTTTGGACACAACATGTTAAGTTCAACCATGCAACCCTTTGATTTTACTCCATGGCCCTCTTTGATGTAGAGTAGCATAAAACCTGGCCCCATGAAAAATGCAAGAGCACAATTAATAAATAATGTAAAAATGGATTTGTATTTAATAATTAATAGCAAAATGTGTTTTCCCTTTACACATTATATGTGGTGAGTTTTGTTTCTAAAGATCATGTCAAATATCCACTCAGTGGAGCAGCATGGCACATTCTCGATTTTCACGTAGTGAAAACGTCTTTGCAGTAGTTTTTAATGATGGCTGTGCTTGACCTACATACTGAAGCAGCACCACAGCCCCACCATCCTCTCGGCGGTGAGCCGAGAGCGTCTGCATTCCCTCTCGCCTTATCAGTCATGGTGGGAGATAGAAGTGTCCAGGATTTGTAGTTGTCACACCTCAAATCTCCCTTATCCCCCTGCCATCAAAATCACACGCCCTTTATATTACAGTTCCACAGTCCTTTGTCAGGTGCATTTGGTGTTTACTGACACATAAATGTCAAGAGGAAGCGCCGCCATTTTGAGATATAATTGGTATGAGGCAGAGGGTTGTCTTTGGAGGTAAACAATATGAAATTGGCTCAATATTCCTCTCCTATGTCCCTAGATTGTAAAGGGTACACATAATGCAAATTGTCATGTATGATGTTGGGTGGGGGAATATCGTGAATTCCAAAGAAGCAAAAACCGAGAGCTTCAAGAGAATGTTGCTCTTATTAAAAAGTATTGCTGAATGACTCACTTACCAAACAATAAAACATTTTTACCTATTGTTTTGTTTTACTTGTGATGTTTGTGCCATCTGGTGCTTTCTAAACACAGTTCCAACTGTCAAACTCACCAGCTGATCAGGACATTGTACACGATTCTGTCTAACTGATTAAAGCTACACTTAAACCAAAACACATGGTCAAATAAAACCATACTTGAATATTTATAGCACTACTTTGCTGTGGTAACTATGGCTACACTCAAACTGCTGAGCTGTGCTTGGCACTAAGAGTGATTGTACTTAATACTCCATTCCTTTACATTTGTACTGAAAAATATGCATTTCATTATGACACTGAGCTAAGAATTTAATCAAGCAATGATCCATTCCAGTGAACCTAATGGGATATATCTGATCAGGCCTTTTGGCCAACAAATGCCATTATATATCAAAGTGTTTTATTGAACCCTATCAGCATAATTGGGAAGCTGTAAATTGAATGGGTACAGCAGACATTCTGGCAACAGTGAAGTCTAAAAATACCGGCTCTGAGACACAAAATGGGAAAACCTTTTTTTTTACCCTCTCTCTCTGTTTTTAAAATGAGACAACAGCATGAAGGTCGTTTGGATAAGCAGTCCCCTTTAGTGCCAGGGACAAGACTCTGGTTCCACTTGTTGGTCAAACATGTCAGATATCAGCATGGCATGTTTTATTTACCTATGTCTCATGTCACATCACCCCAGTTAGCCAATACCCTATGTCTAGATGCTCTACTTCCTGTCTGTCCAATCCAGCACAGCCCATCGCTTGATCTCTGCATTTGAAAAAAAAAGCCACACATGGCTGAGGCTACACTGCTTTGTGACTCATACTGAGGAAACAAGATGGAGAAAGAGAGAGAGAAAGAGAGAGAGAGAGAGAGAGAGAGAGAGAGAGAGGGAGAGAGAGAGGGAGAGAGAGAGAGAGAGAGACTGACAGAGAGAGAGAAACAGAAACAGAGACAAAGACAGAGAGAGAGAGAGACTGACAGAGAGAGACAGAGAAACAGAAACAGAGACAAAGAGAGAGAGAGAGAGATGTTACATAATCAAGATATGGTGCCATTTTACATTTTTTAGAGTGACTATTTCAGTACCAGGCCTGCCCATAAGACACCACCCTGGGGTCCTTAAAGGTAATAAAGGGCTTAGGTGGCCGTCTCCCTGTCATGGCGCTCTCTTTATTTTTCAGCGTGTTCCCTCATCGGGCCTGTGCTGTGCATGTCTGGGAGTGACGCCAGCATCTTTCTGCTAAAGCCATGTGAGACACAAGTACTCCACGCGCAGGCCTTTCTCTGAAACAATAGGGAGACAGTAACGCAAATCCAGAGTGGCCATACATTCATCACACTTGTCAATTAATATAAATTGCAGGAGGTTTCTACATGAGCTAGCAGTAGCACAATACCAGAATGTGATGGCATTGCTTTATGAAATAGAAAAACATCTGACTAAATTATGAAATTAAATTATACAACTAACACTAAAATACTGCATTCCAATCACATTAAGCTAGCTCTCTCAGCTACAGTAAATTTCATTTATTTATTTTGTATGTATTGTTTGTATTTTTCGCTTGAAGAGAAAAGAAAAGAAAACATTTTATAAAAGCTTACCATTTTAATGTTGTATTTTTTATCCAAAGTCAGTGAGGATGACATTTTAAGGTTTGATTAACACTCTTCCCCAGAGTTATCCATGGCTTGTGAAACCAAGAACAGCACGAGACAGTTCAACAAATACAAAACCCTGCTTTACAATGTCTGTTAGTTATGCTGAAAAACAAGGGAGAAAAAAGGAATCAGAGTTTACCGAGCCAGGTCGTAAATAGCATTTGATTGAAGAGACTGGAATGCTTTTGTATCACCAGATGTGACCTGCCCATTCTGGCTACCAGGTCTGTCACTATTTACCTTATGTAAGTAGGCCTACCTCTGCCATGTAGCTTTAAGAAATATAAAACTGCATTTGGTCAAAAATGTTTAAGCGGACATCATTATGTTATTTAATAATCTGACATGGAACTTTTTTTTTTTTTAACAGTTCACACTTGACTTTTATAATATGATTGTCAAGCATAATTTTATATTTCAAATATTCGCAATGGAGTTGGCTCATTTTGTTTAAACAAATAATGGCCACAGTTTACATTACAGAGCCCTTGTTACAGTGTAGTATTTGGAATAATGAGCAGTGAGAAGTGGTAGCACACTAATTACGTTGCACTACATTTACAGTTAAGTTTTGGAATGAGTAAGGGGTGTTTAAGTACAGAGGGTCAATGTGCTGTTTCACACTGATAACTAGTATGTTACACAGCACTGAATGGCGCTGGTACAGTGTAATAAAGGCTGTGTAATGTGTATAGTCACCGAAACCACAATGGAGATTGTATGATGGTGTTATTTTTTTGTGTCAGCATGTATTTGACCTATGCTTATACAATACATGCACGCTAGGCTCACCAACCCATGAATTTCTGTTTAACATTAGCATACAACAAGTGCATTGCCCTATGTACATAGAAATAACAATGTACAGGAAACACAGCCAAAAGAACAGACCTGAATAACAATCTGCCTTTTGAGTTCTTGTTTACACAGAATGTAAAGTGAACTGTATTCAGTTTTCAACAATCTATTGCCCAGACAAATCCACATACACTTGAATTCCAGTCATTCCATCCAGGTGTATGTTTTTCAGAAACCTGTTAATGGAAATCGTAAAACGCTGAGTGATTGGCTTTTTTTTCAAGATATTTATACCTCCAGTAAGTTCAACATATAATCAGCCCCATGGCTTCAAATAGACCCCGCTTATCTCCAGTTTTTGTTCTTACATCATTTTCATGTTGATTTTACGGGGCCCCTCGGTCGGACTGCTCTCGCCCGTGTCCGTCTTCCTGGGTACGTACTCGATCTCGATGTTTGGCTTGGCGTTGCCTTTCCCTCTGCTCCAGAGGAAGAGCAGAACAAGACAGAAGAGCACCACGCCAAGGAACGAGATAAATCCCATGGTGGTGGCAATGATCAGAGTCTTCATGTCAAACGGGAAGGGGACCATGCCCCGAGTGGCATTGGCTCCGCCATCACTGGGCTGGTTGGAGATGAAGGCAAATGTTTTGTTTGGCTGATGGGGCCAGTTGGGGGAGTAGCTCTGCACGTGCAGGTGGGCGAGGCGGGTGTCGTTGCCCCCTGCATTGCTGGCGATGCACGTGTACGTGCCGTTGTCCTGGATCTGGGCGTACCGCACCTCCAGGGTGCCGTCCGGGGACACACTGAGTCGCCCGATGGTCTTGATGGTGATGAACTGCTTGCGTGGAGTCTGCCATATGATCGCCGGTGCCGGATCCCCATCAGCCTGACACGTGAAGTGAACTGTGGTTCCCTCGTCCACGTACTTGTGCTGGGGCTTGCGGTCGCGGATCTTGGACTTAAGGCAGGTGAAGTAGCTGGCCGGCAGGACGTCAGGGAAGTCCTTGAACTCCTTGCCCTGCACGAGCTCCGGGGAGGCGCAGGTGGGCTGCTGGCGGTTGAAGTTGAGCCTCCAGCGCCGGCGGAATACCCAGAGCAGACGGCAGTCGCATGCCAGGGGGTTGTCATGAAGCGCCAGCGTCTCCAGGTTGCCCACCGAGTGAAAGGCGGACTCCTCTAAAGTGCTGAGGGTATTGCTTGAAACGTTGAGAACTTTAAGGTAGTTAAGCCCTCGGAACGAGTAAGGCTCGATCGTGGCCAGTTTGCCCCCCACTAAATGAAAGGCCTGAAGCCTCAGCAGATGATGCAGCAGGTTTCCCTCGACAGACTGGATGGGGTTGAAGGACAAGTTGAGGGTGCGAAGGTACACCAGGTGGCGGACAGCCTGATAAGGGACGGCCGTGAGATTGCAGTGGGTGATTGACAAGGTGGTGATGTTCAGGCCATAGAGAGACTTGGGGGTCATGGTGTCCAGGAGGGGCCAGTGTGCTATCTCCAGGGTCTGGAGGCGATAGAGCCTCTTGAAGGAGTAATCCCCAATGGCGTTGATGTTGAGGTGCCTCAGCCTCAGGGTCAGCAGGTTGTGGACATGGCTTAAAGCCTCCTTGGGCAGGGTGGTCAGATTGCACTTTTCTATCGTGAGCTGCTCCAGACCGCTGAGGCCGTGGAAGGCGCGTTGGGAGATGAAGACCAGGTCATTATCGCCCACCTCCAGCGACTTCAGGTTGTACAGGTCCTGAAACATGTAGTCCAGCAGAATGACTATTTTGTTTTCACTTATGTCCAGATGGGTTAGGTTGCTTAACCCAGTGAAGACACCCAGCTGAATAAGCTTAAGCTTGTTATTTCGCAGGCCCAACGTCCGCAAGCCATAAAGGTTGTTGAAGGCTCCTGGCTCGATGACGGAGATTATGTTCTCGTTCAGCTGCAGCTCCTCCAGATGGGGGTAGTTGATGAACTCCTCAGGATTGACGGCCTTCAGGCGGTTTTTGCTGAGGTCCAACAGTCGAGTCTCTATGGGGATGCCCTCGGGGAGGGAGATCAGCTTCCGGCGGTGGCACACGACCGAACGTTCCTGCCCATTGCACTCGCAGCGCGACGGGCATCCCGTGGTGGAGCCGGAGAGCACGGTGCCCAGCAACAGGATCAGGATAGGCTGCCAGCAGGCCACCAGGTAGTTGGGCCCACCTGCCTCCCCTGCCACCATCCTGCTGGTAACCTGCTGGGATGCACAGAAGAGACATTTTGTCATGCCAACAGCCTGAAAATATTTTACACTTTTCTGTCCTGATATTTTTTTTTAATCTTTTTTTTAATTGTCTTTTTATTAATATAGAACAGAAATGCATACTTGTAGGTCTATGAAAAACAATTATTTTCATTTTCCAAACTATATTCTCTCCATCTCCAACCCCCCCTCCACCCCCTGGACACGACCAAGTGATTCAAGTAATGCTTGTATACTTGATTACATACCAATATAAAAAACTTTAATGGGGAAGAGGAAATAAGATATTCTCGATTCCAGTATTCATAAAATGTCTGCCCAATAGAATCTTTAGCATGGGTGGAAACTTTTACGACATTTTGACAGGGAAAAGGATGTGTCCCTTGACAGTCAGGTGGTAAAGCTGGCAATCCACCACTGTGCCCAGGTGATTTCCGTCAGGTGAAAAAGAAGTAGACTCTTACGATTAGAGTTGTGCTTTTTGTTACTCCAGTGTTGACAGAACCATCTCCTGTGAGGAGTCCCAAAACCTTTAGCTATGCCAGCTTCAATGCTTGTACCAATGCAATACCTCTAACTCACATTTGCTCGCTCTGATGCTGACCATACAGCTCCGTGTATTATCGTCACTCTACCAGACCTTCTCTCCCCGAGGAGATAAATGGCATTGACCAAGCCCTTCAGAAAGTTATTAAACTGTGATTTCAACCTGGCCATTTTCTCAATATTTTCCTCATTTCAGTATGCTAACAGTTCTCTGCTTTGTTTGAAGAGTGTATTTTAATGTATTTTTAACCGTTTTTTTTTTTACTTCACCTTCAGATGGAATATCTGGTGTGTTAAGAAAAATGTTCCACTCGTTCTGCTGTTATCGTTGGGTCAACAGTCTATTTATTTTACAGTCTATATATTTACAGGCTAAGAGATGGAAAATATCAGGTCAGGACAGACAGGAGCAGCAACCTGATACCAGAAAAACAGAAGGCTTTATCATGTACCTGTCAATATGACCTTTGAATGAAATGGAACAGACCTATTGAAACACAAAGACAATGTGATGGAGAACCTTTGAACTCTTGAACACACGGCTGCCTTCCCTTTAAAAAGATTTCTTGTCAGTCAACATGATGAAACATTTTTCGAGCACCAAAGGAGGGATTATTTACTGATGAGGCTGCAATTAATTGCCTCATTAATCATGATCTCTTATCGTAACTAACGGTCTTTGGCATTTTATCAGGAGCACCCGGTAGGCTGGTATAGATTTGTTTTGATACCACTTTACCATGCTTCTTCAAATCCAGAGAATAAAATGGAGAGAAGGGGGGTGGTGGGGGGTTGGGCATTGTGCTTAAAGGCTAATTGTGCATGATGGTGAAAAACAGCATCAAGCTGTGAAGCTGTAGCTGACAAGATTTTCACTGGGTGAACCCTGCACAAAGCCAACTCCAACAAGGCCTGAACACAGCAGCATGGCCACCTGGCCAGTTCTGAGCTGCTGCAGAACTCACCTTATCTCAGCCATTTTATCACTTCAAAGGAGAGAGAGAATAGGAGAGAGATGGGGGATAGAAAGAGTGAGCGAGAGACTGGCTGATGTGCCAGAGCTGCACAGAGTCTTATGATGGATGACGCCTTGCCTGCCTGCCTGCCTGCCTGCCTGCCTGTCTATCTGTCTGTCTGTCTGTCTGTCTGTCTGCCTGTCTGTCTGTCTGTCTGCCTTCCTGTCTTTCTGTCTATCCATGTCTCCACAACTCACAGTGCTGTGATGTAATCAGCACATTCACCTGTGTCACTGCCTGTCTGTCTATCCGTCTGTCTGCCTGCCTGCCTGTCTGTCTGTCTGTCAGTCTATCTGTGTATCCATAACTCAGAGTGTTGTGATGTAATCAGCACTCGCACCTGTGTCGCTTACTACTGTACACTGACATTTCCAAATGCTTGTTGAGACATCTGGGTGTATTTCCATTCAAATGACGGTACCTAAGGAGCAGATGGAAGGAGGGCTGTGACGTACAAAGGGAAGGAAGAAGAAGTCATAATGAATTCATTAGCCATCTCCTCTGATCCCAGGTACAGTCACGTAGTACGCACGCACTGGGTCACGGCGATGAGACCACATTGAATCACTACATGGGAGGGAAAGCAAGATTGATGTGTATCATTGCAACAGTCTATATGTTATTGGACCCATTTGTTTCCATTATTTAATAACTATCGTTTAAATTAAAGTGTTGGAGGAGGTTTTTTTTTTCATTACCGGCTACAAAAGAAGACAGTCGCATATAAAACATAATTTCTCAACCTTATTTTTCACACAGTCCTACTGTACCATTTTATGTCAAATCTTTCTGTTTTACCAAGTACACATTTGATAAGCTCTCTTGGTGGAAGTCTGGAGACAGAAGCAAACCTTTGAGCTCTAAATTACAACACATTTGTCTCAACGCTGAGACCTTCGTTAAAATTCAATTAGAAGGAATTGTGCTAAAAGTGCACATGAGTTTTAATGGACTGTAGCAGCAGAATGAAACAATGTAATTGTGGCACGGGGAAAGGGCACAATGTATTGCACAATACAGTATAAGACAACACCATATCCGCCGTCACCTGCATTTTTTCCACCACACCGACCTGTGGGTCATTACTCTTTTTTACAATTCACCTTTCCAAACACAATTCAGTCAATGCCATTTGCATTGCAGGTCAAAATGCACCATACCACAAAGAGTGTTTCTGAAATTAATACATCTTAAGGAAACGTATGGCGGGGCGTTGTATGCTCGAAGGTATACTGGGAACATTTCACATCAAAGTGACAGTGATAAAGTGATGTCGTGAAAGACTTTCCAATTTTGAACAGAGCTATGTCAACAGTTTCAGCTCATTGCATAAACTCACATTCCATTTGTAATGAGGCTTTCTTTTCTATTAGGGGCCTGTTTGGGTTGGATCAGAAAACGAGCTGCTCAGAACAATCCAAGATTTCATGAAGAGAGAACGGAGAGCATGTAATCCATAATCTCCTCCTGAACTAACACCTACCTCTAATTCTAGAAAAGCCTCTGTGATTTACATATCTGGCGTGGAACAGAAGGACAAAGGAGAAATCATTTCACTAAGACTCTCTGTGCACCTCAGAGTCAATGACGGAGCAATGTATCTCTCGGAACGAATTTTTACTGTGAGGTTGGATAGACATTACCTGGTTTATAAGGGTAACTAATGGCAGGCGGTTCTCTGGCATTGATTGCAACGCCCCCCAGGTAGTCGTGATTGCCTTCATCCAAGACAAAATACTTTTCCTTCCTTTTCACTGGTGAGCCAGAGCAGAAAGAGGTAGTCGTAATTCCGGTAAATTAATTTCAGTTGCCTTTTAAACCACTAAATCTCAACACAGCCATGCAGTTCTTTGTGCACATTGTGGCATATGCAGGGTTAACACTATTTTGTAATAAAGACAACCCGTCATAGATCATTAATCGCAGGCCTGTTTTCAAAAGTGGGGTGTTGCTTTTATAACAGTGAAGAATGCGCTCGGCCACGGTAATTCAAACTCAGTCAGGACTCAAGAGACATAACCATTCTAATTTAACCACAATAGATCCACCAGAGACTTCTACAACATGCCCTACCTGTGCAGACTTATTAAAAAACAACAGTCGTGTCCTTACACTGAGGCACATAAACAATGCAAATGTTTTTTTTTTTTTGACGTGCTGGCTGATGCATCATCCTCCACGCCATTCATGTAAGCAGTACGCAGGCCCTACTGTGAATTCTGCCAGCGCGACGTCGCATGTTCAGCCAGCCACACTCTCCTGTGAGATGAGATGCCTTACTCGTCACAAAAGGCTCTCCATCTCAAGATTAGCATTCCAGATCAATACCAGCATCTCGCACATGTAATCGCGTTTGGGGCTGACAGATAAGGCGCGTTTCTAACCCATCATTGTTCCCCCTTAAAGGCACACCAGGCAACATTTTCGAGTTAACTAATCATCTTCGTAAATCCGTAGCTGTTTAAATGACTCATTACAGGGCGAATAAAGGTTATCTCGGCCGGCCCAGCTGTCTGTAGGGGGAAAAACACGCTTGCACGTTCAGGAGCCCTCGGCTCGCACCGGGTCGCCCCCATTTGCAAACAGTCTAGAAGCTACCGACAGTGAACATTTAATCTCGGCCTCTAGGGGGAGCCTCGTAAGAAAACCAAAATGTTGCCTGGTAAACCAGCTCCTCGTACTTCATTTCATTTTATACAGAGGGTCTGGCCTGGCAGCGCAGCAAGGCCAGACCCTCTGTACAAAATGAAATGAAGTACGAGGGGCTGGTTTACCAGGCTGCCTTTAACCCACCTTTGGTTTGTCTCAAACGAGACAGTGTAGGCTCATTAGGGTGAGAGCTCAACCTCCCGTCTTCCCCCCTTAGTGTCTATTTCATCCTGTTCTCCATTTTTCTGATTGCTATCAGCATCTTCATCTTCATCTTTAAAGTGCTAACAACACATGCATGGAAGAATAACAATAATTTCAAGGACGGGAAATATCCTGGGCTCAGAGGACTGGACTGCCTTTATAGGCAGGTTCAAGCTTTAACAGATGACCTGCAGAGAGGACAACATGGGGAATTTCTAAAAGATGGAAAAGGTGATACGCACCAGAGGCCGGTTCTCATCTCTAGCACCTGGTGCCTCCTGAGCTGTCTACCATAGGGCCACAGCAAATCAATTAGTGCTGTCATTGTGGAAAACAGTCGCATTTATGCTGCACAAATGTACAAAGGTGAGGAAAAAATGACTAATGTGAGACATTTAAATGTGCTAACTGAACACTCCTTTTAAAAATGTCACCAAAATAGCGTGGACAGACATAAAAAAAATACAACAAATAAAAAAAAAACACACTGGAATACTGGAACACATATGCATAATTTATTGCTATTTGACACTGGAACGTAAAATATTGCTTGATTGATTTTTATTTCATGTTGCACTGCATATCAGTTTGAACACTCAGTGTGATATCCTTCCCCTCAAACAGAGGAAGAAAAAAATGTAATTCAACCCGGAGAGCTCATTTCATCACGACAGCACTCTAGTCCCTGCCTCTTCATCTCTCTCTCTCTCTCCTCCCTCCATCCTCATGTCTCTCCCCCTTTCTTTCTCTTTCTCTCTCTCTCTCTCTCTCTCTCTCTCTCTCTCTCTCTCTCTCTCTCTCTCTCTCTCTCTCTCTCTACCTTGAGCACAGTGCAGTAGTGTGTTGTCCCTCAGCCTCTGTCCCAGCCCATGCATTATGTGACCTTACTCATAAATTAAAGCAGTGGTGCACAGTCACCCACCAACAGATTCAGTGTCCGTGGAGCCTCTGATTGATTTTTATGATGGGTGTAATAGAAATATTTTTTCAATGCTGTGTCATCCATCGCTCACTATTTTTCATTTGTTTATAAAGATGTGATGGGCCATAAAATGTCTCACTCCAGTACCATTTGTAGCTTAAGTAACAAGACTTAGACTCCTTACCTCTGCCATCTTTTATTCCTCCCTCCCTCCCTTCTTTGCTTCCTTCCTTCCTTCTGGCCTAGCACTTAATATGAAACCATTACAGAGAAAGCAAACACGGATGCACAATGCTCCATAAGCCTCCTTGATACAGTGTGCGTTCTTCTCTGGTCTTCCTTTCTGAACATGTCCGTTGTCATTTTGTAAAACTCATGGTATCGATGCTACGGTTCTTCCACCTCCCCGTAATTGTACACATCGATTGACGTTCAGTGCAATCATGCGGGTGCCAAAGGTGTTCTATGAAGAGCATTAATGTGCATTCAAAGGTTCGTTATACCAAAAGGTGCAATGGAATTTACAGGGTGCCTAATGCACGCCTGCATGTCAGGAAGAACTTGAATACAAGAGGAGAACAGCTCTCAGCAGTATTAAACCACTGACAAAATGCCTGAAGACGGTCTTGGTGGTACAGCAGTGCTAGGCTGGTAAACCAGCCCATCGTACTTCATTTCATTTTGTGCAGAGGGTCTGGCAGTGCTTCCATTGACATTGCTGTCTGTCTTAGGCAGAATTTTGCCTACCCAATCAGCGAACCGAGAAAGTGTTTGTGAGCGATGACGTTGACTTTGTGTGCTACATTTGAATTGCAGTATGTAGACAGGCTAATTGCATATGCCACGACAAGACGTTAGCGATTGGGTAAAGGCAGAGCCACTTGTTTTAAACTTCAGAGTCCACACCTCCGGGAAGAAATCGTTTCTCAGTACAGCACTGCCATACCCTCTGTACAAAATGAAATGAAGTACGAGGGGCTGGTTTACCAGGCTACAGCAATGCTGAGCTGTGAAACCTCTGCAAGGCTCTGAGGGCTTTTTGTCCCTTCAGTTCTCAGGGACTGTACTCTGGGTTGGAGAGGCAAAACAAAGCTTCATCATCAATGTCTACTGGATGCATGACATCTTGAACCGTGTAGCCTCCAGATCTGCTATAGCCTGGTAAACCAGCACCCTCGTACTTCATTTCATTTTGTACAGAGGGTCTGGACCGGAATTTCTTCAGGGGCCCCAGCAAGACCGATCCAGTCAGTGAACAGAGGGTGTGTTCGTTAGCCATGATGTTGACCTTGTGTGCTACATTTGAATTGTAGTGCATAGGTACTGTAATTGCATACATGACGACCAGGTGTTAGCGATTGGGTAAAGGCAGAGGCACTTGTTTTAAACTTCAGCAGAGTCAACACCTCCAGGAAGAAATCATTTCTGACGGTGTCTGGTCCAGACCCTCTGTACAAAATGAAATGAAGTATGAGGGGCTGGTTTACCAGGCTAGATCTGCTATACTGTCAGATGCTGCAGAAATTATTTTGTTCCACACACAAACGTGTACTCTGCTTTCTGCACATTTTTTGTTTGTAATCAAATAAAGGAAAC
Source organism: Coilia nasus (assembly GCA_027475355.1). NCBI lineage: Eukaryota > Metazoa > Chordata > Actinopteri > Clupeiformes > Engraulidae > Coilia > Coilia nasus. The sequence continues at coordinate 11,038,659 of CM050207.1, forward strand.
AATGTCATATTTATGGGGACGGCTAACTGTTTTTACATACTCAAATTCTTAATGTGGTTATGCCTGACTGACTGTGTAACATATACCTCAAATGGCTGACTGAAAGCAGCACTGCTTTTTGTCAGTGATATTCCCTGGCCACCCTGGCATGCCAGAGAATTACTGCAGAAGTGTACTAGTCATTCAGTGTAGATCATATGCACAATGTAACTTTAATGTTATAATATTCAATGTTATTTTTAAATGAAGCATCTAAGTACACCTTCAGACATTTCCCATTGCCCTCATGTCTTCATTGGCCAGTAACATAGTTCATAGTTTTTAGTATTTTATCAGCACAGAGTGCCTGCAGTAAAAAAAAAAAGCTTTATCTCCTGTAAAAGGTAAAAGTGAGTTGCGGTGCACATGGGTGTTCAATCTACATTAGGAAAAAAGGCTCCTGTAAAAAGAAGCCAAGATGATTGTAATGTTGTTTCATAATGATCTACTGCCTAGCATATTAAGGCACCTCTTAAGACTACTGCAGCATACAGAAAGGCTGAAAACAAAAAAGCTTGAAGCCCATCATTATGAACAACTGCTTAAGAGTCAGCCGTCTAAATCATACAGCTGATTTCAAATCTGACGCAAAATCTTTTAAATAACCACAACCATTAAAAGCAACCACAATGTTACATTTTGGTATAATGGCATGGCTTATATTGTGTCTACATTCATCCGTGCATTGGTAATTAGCACCGAAGCACGTCAGATATATATATTTGTTTGCAAGTGTCAAAATCAGTTTTATGAGCAAAGATAGTGCTGCAGTACTGTTATGTAGGGCCAGAACTGGTCCCCCCTTAAATCATGGAAATTGGGGGGGGGGGGGGGGGGCTCAGATTATCTGTCAATGGGCCTGTGTACAAGTATGTCAGTGTCAAATGACCAATTTGGGAAGTCGAATGTTTTGATCTAAAATATTACTTATAGCAATTACTCAATTACTGGGGAAAATTACTACTTGTGGGATGGCAGACATAATACTGTAAATAATGAAATAAAACTAGCAAATGGACAACACACATGTCCACTGGCTGTTATCATTTCTGGGTATTGATCTCACAGTCTTGGTGTTGTTGTCATAATGCTTTAACAACTGAGGGACAGGAACCCAGACAGTGGAGGACATTCATCAATATATCCAGTACCATGTTAAAGTGATCTATATAATATGCAGAAAAAAGGTTTGTCTCAAAAATGTGCAGTTAGTTCCAGCAATACAGGCCTATGTTAAAGTAGTGAGAAGTGAGTTGACAAGATAAAAGGGAAAACAATCAGTGGAAAATATTCATTAATTCATTTTTAGAATTTTAGATTATTCTTTTAAACAAGTATTTTGAAAGTGTACCCAAGGGATTCTTTTTCGTAACTTTTCTTGTGGTCTTTCCATTAATTATTTCTTTAACAATAAGTTGGTTGCAGCAGGAAAGGCAGTTTGTGAGGCAGCGCAATATCAACAGTAAGGTCATGAATTTGATTCCCGAGAGACCACAGTCATAAAGTTCTCCTAGCACTTTTGCTTTCCCTTGAAATAATATAAGCTGCACAAAATGTCCATAAACAGGCTGGCCACTGGGGGCTACCCCTTGGGATGTGAATTCTACAAATTCAACATACTGCACCATTATCAGACAACCTGATTCACAGCTGTTGTGCATCAGTTTGTCGTACTTTGGACTGCCACCTAAGTCTCCATGCACCGTCGCAGAACTCAAACGCTGTCTAGCTTGCTTCAAGTCAGTTGTCAGGACACAGCAACCTATATTATAGTTCAATTTTCACTTGAGTACATAGAGCACCACTACGGTACACCATTAAGTCCTGTTCTCTATTCAGGCCGCTGTCCAAGAATGAGCAATTCTCTTATTAGGTTTATCTGATTTTCTTCCGCCCGTGACCTCTCAACTTCTCACTGATTATCTGGCACTTAAACACTCACTTTTTCCCCAGACGTATTTATAACACAAACTCCATGTAAATTACTGTATTACAAAAATAAAGTTTTCTAAATAAAACACACGTCTGATACCAAATCAAAGGAAACTGACCCTAGTAGATTATACAGGGTTACACAAAGCTGTTATACCACTACTGTATCATGACAGTATGTAGGTAGTTACTAATGCCGTGTTCTCTAGAGTTTAGAACGTCTCGCACATCTATTTTCACTCTAATTCAGTGCTGTATTATCGATTAAGACAGCAGAAATCTCTCTTCTTTGATTTATTTTAGGGCTACAGAATACTGTATATTTGATACATTTTGACAACATATGAAAATAAAAACATGACGTAATTGTCAACATTGTCTCACTTCCAGTATTCTCTACTGGAACAAGAATACTGAATTGGAGCTGTTTGTTTTTCACACCAAACACTTTGCAAGCAAACACTGCAAATCCAAACTATACACTCATATGAACTAGGCTATAGCCAGCCAAAATCAACAAGGAGCATCAAAAACTGTGGCCTTTCAGAGAAACCAATTTCTTTATCTGTGGTTCACAATTTATCCATGAGGGTCAAATCAATGAATAGATGTCCTGCCCTGCTCATTACCCTTGAATGCTTAACATGTGAACTTAATGCTCAACATTACCTTCAGAGATAATTGCAGGAACTCAAAGAAGGAAAAGGTGGTAACAAAAAAAGAGTTCAGCTTTCAATGGCATAGCGCTGTGACATGGAAACTATTCTTTTATTTGGCATTGTTTGTGCAGAGTCTGTTGCCTGGCCCTTTTGATCTTTGCTTTGACTACACACAGCTAGGGATCAAAGCTCAAGTTTTCAGGAGTGGAGAAATACAGCAGTTCACAAATCATGTTGTGCTCCTGCCATAAGATGATTCTAATTAGCACAGGTCTTTAGCTAGGTGGAGGAGTGGAGTCCTTCAGGGGAAATCACCTGTATTAAGGGCACACAGGTAGAAGCAGGTGATTTGGAATATGTGGGACTGAATTGTAACTTCTGAGTCCAGGTTGGCCATCACTGCAAATGTTCAATGGGAGAGAAGTCAAAGTGGTTAATGCTAACTACTAATGCAATGGTCTCTAATGGATACAGAGACTTGAAGCACAAACCACTGCCAGAATAATATTTTTCCATACCAATCAAATCATCTATCCAAAAAATGTTCCTTTACACACATACATCTCACCAAACGTTGGCCCACTTCCTTGGATATGATAAAAACATAGATTGAATGAATCCAAAGATGTGCATACCTATACACAAACACCCTGAATAAAACAAACGACCCCATGTATCCAAGAAATACTCCCAAATGGACTTGCTTTGGAACAGACTAGATTAGCCTGAGCTCTGACAGTGCATACAAGGAGCAGAGCTGTCTACCTCATGCTTTTGGAGAGAGAGAGAGAGAGACTGACAACAACCTCCCCTATCAGCCAGTGAGGCCGTTGCTGCACACCACTGCCCAGTGCTGTGACTTAATGTCTGTGGATTTCAGTGCAAAGTCTGCATTTAAATATGCTTGGGTCAGGAAGACCATTTCACAGACACGCACTCACTTGCACAGGCCCCTTGGTCAAGCTGATGAGACACTTTCAGCAGCATAGCATACCTGTGTGAGACATCAGCCTCATAGTCTTTCATTTGATATGGAAGGTGTTACAATGTGTAGCCTCCTAAATGGGTTTTGCTGAATTAGCATTCACTGTGGTTAGTCCGATTGCTAGCTCTGCACGGTCTAATTGGTACCCATTCCACCCGAGTCCGTCTTTCAGCGCTCTGACAAGGTCTAATAATAATTCCATGAAGTGTTCCTCTTCTCTCATTAACACTCCAGAGATTCGCTCAAAATTCACCGCAACCAGAGGGCTAAGCTGCTAATTATTCAAACATTTCCCCGTCCTAAGCACACTGGGATCTTTGTTTGGGGGTTAATTGAAAAAAAAAGCGGGAGAAATGAGTAAATGTAATCCTATAAGGAATGTCAGCCCGACCAAGCTCCTGTGACAACAACTGCTGAGTTGCATTCAAATGGCCCATTCATTTTATCAATAATACCCATTCAGAGTGTGTCAGCATCTTGTGTGTTTCTTTCACTTTTTTTGTTGTACAGTCTAATACACAACAATGAGTCCAACTGGGAGCAAATATTTAAAGATTTGACTGAGCTCTGAACTGGCCAAGAAATAAAAGACCTAAAAACAATAAAATCGTCCTTCCATCACTGTGCTGCTGCTGCTGCTGCTGCTGCTTCGATATAAAAGTCCACACCCACCCCCACCCCAATAGATCCAGAGTAGAATAGGCTGGGGAGACGCGTTCATCCCTCCTACATGCCTGTCTCATATTTTACATAAAGCTGTTTTTATGAAATTTTAATGGAGAGTCTGCGGCAGTGTAGTGACACTGTGACCTTCTGAATACATTTGAGGGAGGCAAGATTGAGTGCTTGGCGCCTGATATGCCACCGTGGCTTTCCTCACACTTGACAGAGGCACCGACGGTGCCTCTCTCCCACACCACGTGCCCTGCAGCCCCCCCACCCCCCACCCCGTTTGCCATGGCCCCTTCATTTTGTATGACAGAAACGAGCCATTACGCTGATATCCTCTGATATCCTGCTACTCCTCACTGTGAAGGACGGCTCACTTCCAATCACCTCCTACCAGTTCACATGAAATGACAAGGCTTGACCTTATCTCCACAAAAATGGTGCGGGAGAGTGAGTTCTACTAAAATTGGACGAGAGGTGAGAGGTAAATAAAGGGAGAAACTCATGTGGGCTCATTGGTTTGTCTGAGGTTTGGGAGGGGGCGTTGTGTCTGGAAGAACAAAAATAAGGGGGAGGGGGCAGTTTGGTAGCCTGGTAAACCAGCCAGCTAGTTTGGTAAACCAGCCGCTTGTACTTCATTTCATTTTGTACAGAGGGCCTGGCAGTGCTGTATTGAGAAACGATTTCTTCCTGGAAGTGTGAACTTGTTTAAAACAAGTAGCTCTGATTTTACCCAATTGCTAGCATCTGGTCGTCACGTATGCAATTAGCCTGCCTATGTACTACAATTCAAATGTAGCACACGTCATCGCTCACAAACACTCCCTCTGTTTGCTGATTGGCTAGGATTGGCTGGTACCTAATACAGCAATGCCAATGGCAGCACGGCCAGACCCTCTGTACAAAATGAAATGAAGTATGAGGGGCTGGTTTACCAGGCTAGCAGTTTGGCAGGTGTAAAGTTTCTTCAGTGAGGTTATCTCCGAATGAGGTGCTTATATGGCAGAGTGTGTTGTCCTCTACTGAGCCACTATAGGAACATTATCTTGTAGCAGCATCTTATCTTATTAGATCTTGGGTGCAGTGTTGTTGGAGATACCCAATGTCACTATCATAACAGGACAGTATCTGTTACCACCCAAGCTACAGTCTTTGTGAATACAAACACAACAAATGACCATTTACAAGCCGTGCTGTCCATGGAATGTCATGCATGTGAGTGATGATGGGCCAGACTTGTGTGGGAACTAAACTGCTTACACACTAAAGAAGCAAACAAACTGGAGAAATGGCCAAACCAATCAGTTCTAGAAGCTTTGTACCTGTGTGGCCTTCTGTAGTGCCTGCTCTTCTATTTTTAGACATCTTAACTGTGATATATGTTTTGCAGATACATCAGCAACATCACCGATGTAAAATAACAAACATGAACACAACAGTTGACAGGTTTGAACATGTTAGACCTTGTTATAATGAGCAGGAAATGAAGGTGAATAATACTATGGCTGATGCATATAGTGGAAATATATATCATAGCAACTTCCTCCACACAGAGAGGCTTACATTAGCACCACACCACACAGCTATGATGTTTTAAAATGGATCACTGACACCTCCATAATAATACATCTGTCAAATGTATAGCTCAATAGAGATATCATGGCAACTCCACGCAGAAATCCTACAGATGCCATTTTGAAGATGGTAAATCATTCCAAAAATGCTTCTTAAATTTAGGGTCTTGTCAAATTTCTTGACATCCTCCATGACAGTCTGAACATACATAAGCACATATACAAACTTACATATACATGCATAGACTCTTTCTCTCTCTCTTTTTTCTCTTTCTCTCTCTCTCTCTCTCTCTCTCTCTCTCTCTCTCTCTCTCTCTCTCTCTCTCTCTCTCTCTCTCTCTCTGTCTCTGTCTCTTTCTCTGTCATACACATACACACACACACCCTTGCACAGTAACCATTTGTATTCAAGTACAGACACCTTACAGAAACCTACATTTCCTGTCTATATCTAAAAACTATTTTTGGTAAAGTGATTTTGAATCGAATACCTAACCCAGATTGAGAACCATTATTCAGCAATTTTTGTCTTCTTGAATGTGAACCTTCTCTACCTCCCTCCCAGACACACACATTTCTCCCTTGATAATTCTCGACTCTCATCCATCCCACCAGAACCCCCGCCGAAAACCAGGTCTCCCCACATTTGTCCCCAATTGTAAGGGAAGGACGTCCTTACCACAATCGTCATGCAGAGAATCCAAATGTTGGCTATTCCATGTTGCCCTAGTCGGTGGTGTTAAATCCAAATCACCGTTGAGAGCTGGAGAGAGAGACTCTCAGGCCTTCGAGGACAGTCATAGGGAAAAGAGGCACCCCAAAAAAAGGAACGGGAACCATTTAGAACGGAGCAGCGGAAGGCTCAGGTCCTCTGGATGCGGGCGTCTGGCTCTGTGCTGAAAGGCGGCATGTAAACACAGGCGCACACGCTCAGATATGCCCACATACATGCTGTACCTCGGAGACAGAGGCAAAGAGTGAGGAGGAAAAGATGGAGAGGGAGGAGCCGCGGCTGTGCAAGGTGGAGGGAGGAGTTGCAGCAGAGAGAGGGAGAGGGAGAGGGAGGGGGAGAGACCGAGAGAGAAAGAATGAGAGCGCGAGAGCGCGAGAGAGCGAGATAGAGGAGAGGTGGGGGCATAGATGTGGGAGAGTGTTTTCAAGATTGGCTGGCAAAGGAGAAGAATGAAGGAGGGGGAGCGAGGGAAAATTTTGAGGGAACAGGGGGGAGAGAGAGAGAGAGAGAAAGAGACAGAGAGAGAGAGAGAGAGAGAGTGTTCGTTTATGTGACGAAGAGAGAGTCAGAGACAGAGAGGGAGAGAGAGAGAGAGGCTGCCCAATGCTGAAAACAGGGCTGATGAAACTAATGAAATTCAATTCCCTCCATACGGAGCGGCTGGAAGAGAAAGGGGGAGCAGAGGGGAAAATGGTGTGAAAGGAGACGGAGGAGAGAGCTGTGCTGTGCTGTGCTGTGCTGTGCTGTGCTGTGCTGTGCTGTGCTGTGCTATGCTGTGCTATGCTATGCTGTGCTCACTCAATTCAAACCCAGACACCCCCATCAGACTGTCAGCACATGGTGATGAATGCGCCCCTATTATGCAAAATGCAAAACACAGCAATCATCAAAAGAGTGCCTTGCTGTAATGTGACAAACGGATGACTCAAAGAGGTAAACAGGCACTGAGAATAAACAGCCGTCAGAGAGAAGAAGGACAGGGAGGAAGAGAAAGAGAGAGTGGGGGGGGGGGGGGAGTTAGACAGAGAAAGAGAGAGAGAGAGAAAGAGAGAGAGAGAGAGAGGGAGAAAGGGTGGAGCAGAGATGTAGCTCGGTGATGGGGGCTGGTATGAGAAGGTAGCAAGTGGAAGGCTTGCAAGATGACACCAAGAGCAAGTAAATTCTGGGCAAGGTCACTCAATGGGGATTTTCTGCCAAGCTGTCATCCTCGCCTAATCCCTCCATCCAAACTTTATGGCAATTTTAAATAACAAGCTGGCTGCCAGCGGACCTTCACAAGAAATGACAAGGGAGACAGATCGTGGAGATTACCATGTGAGGAGAAAACAAACAGCAAGGTGTAGGGGACAGGAGGAGATACTTGTAGCGGTGGTAGAGATAGCATGAAGAAGAAGAAGCACCAGATTAAAAGACAGATGGGAATCAAACATCAAACAACAGCTCCGTGGATAAACAACAGACCCTGTGGTTCAACTTCATGCCATTTTGTTTAATTTAGCTATGCTAGTTTGTTTGCTGCATTTACTCCTTGCTGTGCAGTGGCATTATGGCAAGCCCTGTGAAGTTTTAACAGGGACAGGATATGGATTTACATTGGCATGACTGGGCTCATTATGTGGAGGGAGAACACAGGCAGCTTTTCGGAAACACTGGCATTTTGCTTTCCTCTCACTTGGATGTGCCACAGGCAGAGGCAGTAGCAGCAGGTGGGAGATGACTGGATCGACCGAGACCTCACATCAAAGGCCCTGCACTCTATCTGTTAGGCATGGCTGGATTTCTAGTGAATTTAATTTGTGGGTTTCAAAAATGCAGCTATGTACGCCCAGGCATTTCGCACAACACAGTGTGCTGGCAAGCATGCATGTGTTTGGAGCAAGTGTTTTGTGTCTTTGGATGTTTTTTGGAGGTTTCAGCTCCTACCCTGCACTTTTCTTCCTGCTAAAATAACACTGAGGATATATCTGCCTTAAACCTAGTTGACCAGCATGTAATATTGTTGGGGTTCAACAGGCTTGCTCATATATAAGGCCTGGCTGGAACACATCGATTTGATGTCCGCAAATGCAAACAGAAGGATTTGGCAGACCGGCAAAGAGAACACTTCAAGCGAGCCTTACAAAATCATGAATTATGCAGCAGCACCTGCAGACAGTCTTAATCTTGTGTCCACTACCACATGAGATTCGAGATTCAAGGCAATCTGGTTTGAATTACCTTCTTAGCATTTCCCTCAGTAATAAAGCCATGTGTATTCTCCAGAGATGTTCTGTCCCACTGGCCAATCAAAAATGATATCATTTTTTTCCCAGCTCAATAGAGTCCTCATCCCCCTTGAAACATATGTTGGCCAGTAGGAGGATATGGTAATTTTCACGTTAACTAAATTCCCCAACAAACCATCCTCATCAGTACAAATAGGAATGCCCGCAAATATGCACAATTTGTTTGTGCGACAAATCTAAATACATAACACATTGTCAAGTTACATTGCGGGGTAAGAAACTAATTCATTATGCTGCCCCTTGCTCAGACACCTGACAGCTTCACTTCCCGTGACCTGTGAATTACTTGCTTGAGCTGAACTTGGGCCATTTCAGCAGTGTCTAATGAGATGCTCCAAGATTCATTTTGACAATGAAAAAGTCAGTGGCTTCGTCTGCTCCTCCTAAGGGCTCACTGCAGTGAGAAATATGAATGATGAAATACAGGTTTAGAAATCACAGTCTTGACAGCTGGCCTTTAGCTGGAACTAGTTGGTGTGCTCGTTCCATTATGACCCAGGTCTGCTAGCAGCCACCTATTGTTCCCACCCCGCTTCATCTAATGGCATCGAAGGACAATGAATGGCTCCCTTTCAAACCCGAATCCCATTTGTCTGTTTCTCACCATGACAATGTTATTCGCACACACCCAAGGCTGTATTGGCAGATTACTGTAAAGTTTAAAAACAAACAGCACTGAGCTAATTCAGAGCAGAATTCAATTAAACATCTTGACGGCCAAACACCTCAGTTCTAAATCCACCAAATAACAGTTAAGTCCTTTTCTGATTGTGTCATGTCTCTGAGCGGGATTTTCATGCCAAACAGGTAAGGATTGCAAGCGACATGAAATCTTATCAGGTAATGGCCGTGGAATGGTCATTGACATTTAGCCATTAAATGTCTCTTAATTTAAAGTCTCATTTATAATTTTTTTGCTCAACTGTCAATTTTTTGATTTGCTTTGTTGTAAATGTCAGTGTTAAATTGGATGTCAGACAGGAGACCTTTGAAGACAATGGCCATCAATCACATTATCTCCCAGACATGAGCGCAGGATGTAAATTTGTTTACCCACAAAATGTAACACAATATTTTACCAAGTCATTAAAGAGGTCGATGTGAGTGTCCATTTTATATCCTGTGTGTAGGGAATGGTAATACATCATATCATTGGTAATTTTAAAAAGCAGCTGCACAGATTTTCTCTGGTTCAATACTAACTGTTAAATGTGTTAAAATATGATTTACATTAATGCTGATACTTTAAGGGGAAGAGATGGGGGTGGATATTGGGGAACACTTCCCAGAACTGTATAGAAATATTACAAGTCAGAGTTGTTATGCAGGATGTAACGAAGCAATCAGTTTGCTATTGAATTGTTCCAGACCCCCTGTACTTTGCCTTGGCAATATTCTACTGCACTTTGACTGCCATTGGCACTATTCACTCTAAGGGTCAAAAACATTTCTCCAAGTAGCATGAAGGCAAATAGGAAGTAGAGTGAGAACCATGAGAAACTCTTGGTAATTAAGCATGGTGTAATTAAGTGTAAGTGAAAAGGCTCTTCCCAGGGGCACTCTAACATACCCCATGATTCCAGACAGGGCGCTGAATGGATGTGGAGCTATAGGCTGAGCCTCTCTAGTCAGCACAACCTGACAAGTTTGGATGCAGTCTCTTGAAAACAATTTTGAAAAGTGGCTAAGCTAATTACATTCAAGGGGGGCTGAGAGGGATCTGCTTAATTATGGCTAGCTTTGATCATTTAAATCATTACAATGCACTGCTGCAGGTCTATGGCTCCAGAAAACTATGGCAAACATTACTGCCAGGTGTTTCAGTTTTATTCCACAGCCCATTTACTTTGTATAGGTTAGTGAGGTTGCCTGGCAACAAACCCAGTGTACCTTCTGCCTGACGACATACTTTGCGTTTTATTCTCTACCACTGCTAATATCTATTTGCTGACCAGTTGTGTAGTGAGGACACTGAAGATGGAGGAAGAGAAATTAACCTGAATGCGTAGAAATATAAATAACACTGAACACTAAATAACAATGAAAATATGTTTATTAAAAAAATATCATACCCAAGCCTTCCTGGGAGGGCGCATGTCGTTGAGAAGAGGTGGCATTTAAAAAAGCAGCACAATTCTGTAATGCAATTTATATGGAAGCAACCTAATCATGTTGTATAACATGAATTACTCACCGCCTAGTACCATCCCCCTACCAAAAAATAATGTAATACATTTATTTATTTCAAGGCGCTTTCATCTGCTATGGGTAATTTCTGTTTGTAGTAAATAGGTTACTCAGAGAACAGAGCCTCTGACAAACACATTGGATTTCAAGCACATGGTCCTCTCTCGCGCCACTCTCATCCTCTGGGCCTGAAGTGGCCCATCACTCATGTGGCTATCTGTAATGTAACCCATAGTGATGAGTCATCCCTCCAGAGTCACACGGCCATTGGATCGTGTTTTAGAAACAACTGAACATAAACTCCTCCGATGATCAGGTTGCAGTCCAAATACATTATGATTCAAAACTCTGTCTCTCTCCTGCTTTGATTTTGTCCCCCCATAAATTAGTGATGAGCTACAGTCAGGCTGCACTGCCAGCAGTTTGAACCAGAGACCTAGTTGGAAGGTGTTTGAGGCCAACTACAAAGCGGGCGAAAGAGAAACTCCAGCAGTATGTATATTTATCCGCTGGCCAGATGTCCCAGGAGCAAGCTTTTTAAGATGTGCTGCTGTTAAATACTGCTTATCAACTGCACACAGCAAGCGCATCCATATGGATGCAAAAAAAAAAAGCGCATCTTAGGCTGAGAGTTAACAAATGCCCACCATCTAAACTAACAGGAGCATAATCACCAAAGATACAGAAAGCACGTAATCCCCTCACCAATTCCCACATTTATTGTACAAACATTTATTGTATTGTACAAAGGTGTTGTGACTGAGAAATGAGAAAGGTGATGATAATGCATTCTACATGAGGCAAGAGAAAAACATAAGCACGGCAAGATGATGCCATAGACTTAAAACAGACAAAAAAAAAAAAAAAAGCACAAAGACATAGTCAGAAACAGAAGCCACAACTAAACATGTATTTGCTGTTCATTCAAAACATTAAAATAATGTCTGTTTGAGTTTTGGCTTAGTGCAGAGAAAGGAGCCTCTGAGTTGCTTCCTACAAACCATTCTAACCATGTTTTTTTTTTTTTTTATCTGAAAGAAGCTCATTTCCTTTTCACAGCTCTCTGTGTAAGAAAGAATCAGATTTGACAAATCTCAAACCACTAGACTGCTCTAGAGGCGAGGCATTCTCATTGTTCTGGCCTGCTTCTCGCCGAAACTGGCTCACATCTCTCCCATTTTTCACATTTCCAGCCTTCACTCTAATGAATTGTTATGCTGGTTGCTATACACTGCTCCTCCTTGTGTGACGGCACCACTTTCATACTATCGACCCACAGAATCAAGTCGCTCGAAAACGTGATACGTGGAAAGGCAACCAAATAGTGCGTGTGTTTAGGCGAGTGGGGCTGCTCTTATAAACATCCTTTGCCTGAGATGCATGGATCGCACAGCACAAACCACTGCAATGGCTCAGACAGATTCCAAACAACACGGTTCAACGTGGAATATTACTCATCAGGGCCTCCCATACAATTTTTAAATTGGTATGCCCTTCCACGCTTTTTTTTTTTTCTTTTAACAGATTCAACACGGGTGTGCATAAGGGGGAAACAAGAAAACAACAATCTCATTCGGAGCTGTCCTACAAGGCTGGGTGCAGCTATACATCACACTCAGCGCAGGCGAGTGCACGTATGGCTGCAGCCTATACGAGAGGAAATAGAGGGTCAGACATGATGCGCCAAATCATTCGTCAACGCTGTGGAGATGATGCGGAGGATCTGATTACAAGTGATGATGATAGAAGGGGTCTTGCAGGTGTCTGTGTCCCATAAGCTAAGGCAGAGCCTGCACTGTCTCGTAACATACATTAATAAATCCTGCTCAACAAATGGCTGTGCACAAAGATGATTTAGCCTCATTAGATTAAGTCCTAAATATGACACAATAAACAAGAATATACAGAGATTATTTTTGAAAAGCGCTCACAACCTCTTTACCTACTTCATAGGCATAATAACTTTGGATTCTCCAAACTGTGTATGAAAACCTAGTTGAAAGCATCCTGTCCTTTAATATGATCACGCGGTATGATAACCTAAATATCCAGAAAAGAAATAAACTACAGAGAATAGTGAACATGGCCTCAAAGATTACAGGAAAGCCACAAAAGCATTTGATCACAATATATGAAGAGACTGTCTTAACTAAAGCTAAGAGAATCATAAATGACCGCTCTCATCACTTTACAGAGAACTTGAGCTTTTACCCCTTGGGGAAGCTTCTTAGGGTGCACAATGCCAATAAGAACATTTTTTAAATTCCTTTGTCCCCAATAGAATTAGGACAATAAATAGCACAGGGAATCCTACCGGAATCACTTCAGTCCTTTAATAGGTTGCCTATTCACTGGAATAGTGAATTACACTACATTACGTTTAGGCAGCTGTGGCCTAGTGGTTAGAGCGCTTGTCTGGGGATCAGTGGATCGTAGGTTTGAATCCTGTTCAAGTAGAAAGAATGAGGGTGGGGGAGTAAACAACCAGTGCTCTCCTGCACCCTCATCCATGGCTAAAGTGCCTTTGAGCAAGGCATCTAACCCCACATTGCTCCAGGGACTGTAACTGAAACTCTGTACCTAAATAACTGTAAGTTGCTCTCGATAAGTGTCAGCTAAGTGAAATGTAATTTAGGAATCATTTTTGTATATCAAAGCTCTGTCTTTGTTTTATATGTGTTTGTATGTGATGCCACATACATACACATGCCAGTAAATTAAATGTCTATTTTATGTAGAAACTGAAGACAAATTTCCACTAGTGGACAGTAAAGTTTTCGTATTCATATTTCATATTTGTAACCAAAATCTCTCTGCACAACCAAATATTTGCGCAACCAGGTGCTGGTGGGTTGCGGGGCACAAACTATAGATGATCTATAGTGACCATCACACACTCACCACCAGTGTGCAGTGGTTACTATGGATTTTTCATAAACATGATACATGCCTGTGACTTAAAGCACACACATTAGGTGAGCAGATAATTGAAAAGAAGCAGTTGCCATAACTTGACATAGCTTGGACCTCCTGAAGGCTCTCTTTACGATTCAGAAATTCAGATTTGCTAATATTAAATTTGAATTTAAAATGAGATTGGTCTTTTGACCTGGGCATCTTGAAGACACATGCTTAAGTCTTTATAGGCTGTAGGGCACAGTTGTGCAGTAAACTGTCATTTCCCATCTATGAGCAACCTCAAATCCCTTGGGGTTGGACAAATGTCACGTTGGCAAACATGTCAAAAAGCCTGGCAGAGAGCTAAGTGCTTGGAAAATTGCCCCCACATTTACATTTGATGAGTAATCTTAGCCCATTTCATTTGGTTTGTTTTGAATAAATGGTAACAGCATGTTTCAAATGTATCTCTAGCCTCACCATTTTCATGGCAATTTACTTTGCTTTTAGAGCCCATACACTCAGGCTCTCTTCCCCCTTCTAAACATATTCACACTCGGTCTCTGATGGCTCCCTTTTTTTTGAAGTGTATGCAATGTTATACATATTATACACCTAAACTGGAGATTTAAATACATGTGCAGTGTATGTGAATTAGTCACACAGCAAACTAATCAATATTGTACAAGTGATGTGCATCCAATTACTTCCTAGGAAACTGTTAAGTGTGATTTTTAATTTGTGTTATGCTGACTCTAATGTTTCCATTGTGCCTTTTTTCTGAACTGATTTATTTGCCTACTCCACATACATGAGTGTTCAGCTCCAACTCTTCTCTCAGGCAGTGTCCAAATAATCTCAAAGCCAGGTTGTGAAAAGTAAGCAGGAATCCCTTTAGAAATCCTTTCACGGCAAACATTTTATGTTTATAACAGCCATATGAGATGTGTCAACTAAAGTAAACCGTGGCCATGAGTGTTGTTCACTCCTTGTGTTCGAGGATTTGATGAGGCCAAACACGTCCTCAACGTGTCGTGTCTTCTTTCTGAGACATCATGTGCTTGACAATGGAGACATGCAAATGTTAATTATAAACACACCTTCTGGCCAAATTAAAGCAATTGCCTGATCAGTTCTCTGAGAAGTCTACAAATACAGCTTATCACGTTTTTTCAAATGAATATACTGTCCATTTAGGTCACAAAAACAAGACCTCAGGTCTCTCATGTTCCCTAGAAGTAAATCACACAAGAGCAAGCACACAAGTGTATTCACCGTGACTGCAAGGTTGTTGTTAGGCTAATATAGGACAAGGAATAAAATAGGTTGCAGAAGACATGTTGTGCATGAGAGTAGTGTGTGAAACTGTACCTTACCACTAGTCTGAAGTCTCAGTCCATCCGCCATCAAATTGCAGACTGTCTGATACATATTACTCACTTGGATGACAACATGGGTTATTTCTGTGTTGACCAGACAAGGACCATCTGCAAGGAAAATCACAGGCCACAAACATCTAGAATACAAGCATGAATACAACTGCCTAGCTTTGTGTAACCTTAATAAATAAATAATCATAAATCAGTGATGTGTGAAATACTTTTTCAAGGTCAGTCCTCAGATTCCATTCCAAACACTGAATTCTTACATGAACACGATTTTTTTTTTTTACCCAGGAATGTATAAATACGTGTGTGTGTGTGTGTGTGTGCTTATGTGTACTCTCTCTCTCTCTATATATATATATATATATTTCCCCCCCCGCCCCCAACTTGGCTTGGTCTTCAATCTTAACCCTGGTGCAAAATATGACCTTCTTGTCTTTCGTACAAAACCTGATCCCGCCTTAAAAAAAGCAGTCTGACCTGTGGTGTCTGGCAGGCCTAATTTGAAATTAGAGCATGACGAGTCGGGTCAGGACTCTGCCTCCACCTGCTGGCAACACCTTAACAAATGAGCTTCCGCAAGGCTGCAGCTTACCGAGGGAGACACAGGGATTGGAGTTGGCCTCGCATAGCCACTATTGTATGCTGCTATAACAATCCTCATTGGTTAACTCTGTTCTCAAGTGAAAGCACAATCATTAGTAGCCTTGTAAGCATTCTTGTGCTCTCTATTGTACTGTGAGAGAATGGCCTTGAAGGAAGAATATACTGCACTGATAAAAAAAAAAAAGCTAGCAGACAAGACTGTGTTCCAGGACATTTTATTATAGAAAACTCAACCAAACATATTCACTTAACACACATTTTTCATTTAACATCGTCTTTCCGTTTTACTTGTCTTTCTCCCTCTGTTCCTTGTCTTTCTTGTCTTTCTCGGCTTTGGCCTCCTCTGCCTCGTGCTTCTTGATGAGCTCCTCCACTTCTTTCTGCTTCAGCACTTTTATTTTTGTCTTGCCGTTCTCTCGTGTGAGGGTAGCAATCTCCACTGCAAAACAACGAGGCGAGACAAGTTAAGACTGCTGTTGTGCAAACAGCAATCCCCTGTACACCAAGCTTTAACACAAAAACTCAGCAAAAAATGCAATCCCTACCAACGCATTATTATTTGTATCACAAGTTTATCTGGCATATCAGTGTCTTACTAAAACTAAAGTGGTGATAACTATGTATTACGATCTCGCCATTTATTGGGTTTTAATATTACCCAAAAAGCATGTCAGCAGTAGGAGGGGCATTATTTTGGATTTGCATCACATGCAAAATGTTCTGATAGACTCTCTTGAATTCTGCAAACAAAAATGTCAGCGCCAGTGTCCTACATCAGTCACCATTCACACTAGTTTTAACTGAGAAACTGTATACTGAACAGTACTGATTCAAGTCACTGCATCTCAGGTTGCTCAAGCCACTATAACTGAGGTCTTTTACATGAGCCAGCCTAAAAGAACATAAAATCAGCCTCATGGCTAATGCAAGTTGGAGGGAAACAAGCCTGTCCATGTCACCACAAAGCTTTACATACCACCTATAACACAATGGTTTGCCACAAAGAAAATACATTAAAAAAGGCTTAGCATGCGGGCTGCATGCTTGGCAACATCCCCCAATATTATTAACGCTAAATGCAAAAAAAATGGCGGTCACGAGTGCTATTGCACTGCTATGTACCAAATACAGGTGCTCTGTGGAAACGAAGGCTTGTTTCATGAATTTAGAAAAAAAAAAAAAAAAAAATGGTACTCATTTTTTTTATAAATTCATCTCCCAGAATCAGGTCATTAGTGGTTCATGTGGTGGAGAACCAGTGTCACAATGTGCAGATGTTACAATTCAGATTATGTACCTTTCTCTGCAGACAGCTTGCTCACATCCATCGTCTTGTTAAGGACCTTAACGGCTAGTGCGAGTGCAGAGGACAGAGTCATCTCGCCCTCTTTGAAGTCCTGCTTCAGCATAGATACTGCAGCCTAGAAGAAAAGAGTCAGCTGTAAATCTCAACAACTACCCATCTAAGATAATGTTCAGTAATTCCAACGAAAACTAAAAGCAGGACCGTGAACAGAACAAGAACAGAAGAACAGAAACAGAACAATGTGTCTAGTATTAACAAAGGAACATTAATTAAACTACTAAACCAAAGTGAAATAACCACAATGTTGCATGTTAGCTAACTATTTATGGAACCACTAGTGAGAAATGTGCCTTCATGCTGTTTAAAGAGAACACCTACTGCACTGTTGTTGCCAATGCATGTGGCTTTCCAGCCTCCGTAGTTGCCACTTGGGTCGCTCTGATACAGCTGGAAGCCGTAGTGCTTATCCCAGCCCATGTACAGCAGGGACACTCCAAAGGGTCGTTTCCCTGAGAATTAAAAGGCATTATTAGCCAACATTTTAACCTTCTCAATTAGGATTACACACATTCTTAGCCAAGATCTCACACACAGTAAATAGCCTTGAACTAAAACTTTAACAGAATGCACTGTAATCGTATCGCTTTGTATTCTTATTCCTGTAGCCTTTTGTAGAAGTACATACAAAAGACAAACAAACAAACAAAAAACCCTTCCAAAAGCATGCTGTGTTGTAGATCATACCTGAGGGAACAGCCCACATAGCCGATTAATAACACACTTGTCTTCCCACAGAAATCGGTTTCTTTACATTGGAGCTTATTTACATTGATATTTGAACATTTTAAGTAGCGATAAGAAGTTACTCATACTGAAATACTACACGCAGGATATTTGTAAATAACTGAAAACCCGACCGAACATATATTCACTTACTCACACTGTAATGCTGTTAGTTGTGTTGACAGATGTTAATAAATCATACTTTAAGGTTTTTGTCATAACTGTTCAAGTGGAAAGTGGACCTGTTTTTATGTGAAGTCAGGGTGTGCCACTTGTACACGTTAAAACAGATCATCAAACATCCACTGTACTCACCACCAAACTGTGTGTAAGCCTGTTTGATGTCACACAAAGCTGTCACAAGTTGCTCACATGGGATAGGCTCCTGATACTGGAGCAAATACCTGACAGGGAGAAAGTTTCACTTAGTTCCGCTGCCATTTAAAAAACACAGTGATGTCATGTTGGGGGACCAACTAAACATTTCCATTAATGGATTTGACAGGAACTTCTCATGTTAAATTACACAAACATATTTACTCACCTCTGTGCAATAAGCCTTAACTCATTGGTCAACACATTAGCATCTGAGGTGATTCCAGCAACACTGCAGGCCATGTCACTAGAAGAACCAACATGTCCGCCATTTACAATACAAACAACTTCACAGCAGAAGAGGCATATGACAATCAGTACTTCAGTTCAGGTGCAAATGTAACTGGGATGCAACAATGAAGCATGACGTGAACTGTAATTCTAGAGTAGGACAATTACAGGTCAGAATAGGAACTCTGACCATTGAGCCAAGCACCGTTGATGGAACACTTACTCATTCAGCTTGTAGATCTTCTCTGAGAAGAACACCTCATCCAGGAGTTTGTGGATGTTTCTCCTCTCTGCTGCCAGCAGCACACCATCGTTGGCAAGGATTCCCAAGCAGGTGCCGGCATGTCCAATAGCTTCCATGGCATATTCAACTTGGTACAGGCGACCTACAAGTTGTGTACTTATTAGACTACCAACATGTATTTCAGGACATTATTTAATTCTGTGTGTGTATGTGTGTGTATGTGTGTGTGTGTGTGTGTGTGTACAAAGAGTATCATTATGCTGTAATGGGATAGTTTCTACATCATCCAATGGAACTTGCCTTCAGGTGAAAATATGGTCGTTCTTGAATCATATCTGCGGGACTAAAATACACACACATTATCATTTTAATATGGAAGACTGACCAACATGATTGCAATAATGCTGTTTGTTTGCAGTGATTTTTTTTTTTTTTTGTCGGGCGAGCTTTAGTCTATGAATATCAGATAATGCTAACGTTAGCTAGTTGACAATTGCTCATGACAGTTGACAAATGACAGCTACATAGGGGCACCTTGCGGAATATGTATACAAATGTAGCATTGTAACTACCACCCATTTGACTTGTTTAGCTACCTACCTGCTAAATGATTTAAGCCTGTTGTTTGTACAATAGGAAACCGTTTCGCTTTCGCTTATGTCTCAATAATTATGCATTAAACTTGGAGGCTACCTGACTAGTTGAAAAAGCTCACTCGGTAAATAACGGTCATTGCCCTCACACAAGGGCATCAGTTAAATGTGATTCCAGTAACTTGGCAATTTATGATAGTATTATAATGAAATGCAAGTAAAATAACCCACCATGGTTGTCTATGATTCTGGTGACCTGTAATGTAAAATAAACATTTAACTTAAAATACGAGCCCATGAAAATACATTCACATTCTGCTTGACATTTATAAGCTGTTGTTCGTTTACAATTCTGTACATTCATTAGCTAACATTAACCTGCGTTAGGTTAAAGCAATGACCGATAGCATTAGCCAACATGCATCACTGCTGGATGAGTTAGCCAAGCTTAGCCGGCGAAACAGTGGAATTTGCCCAATTATTTGGGTACTTGCATAAAAATACTTAAAGTGCTCACATGTATAGTTAACTATACTGAAATTGTACAGCCAAAGAAAGTAATAACTTAATCTCTTACCCGATTACTACACGTTAGTTAGCTGGATACTTCCTTAACACCACAATGAATTAGCCACTCTTGACTCAACAAAATAGTTCTTCCTCTGTACCAAAGCTAGACGTGATCCACTGTTGTCATGTACCTAATCCCGCCACCTACTGGATTGGGGTGGTACAAGGCGCCACATAGCTCAGGGAGCAAGCAGTTTTAAGCCTCTGTTTTGTTTCAGAGATCCTATTGTATTTTTCATTAGGCAAAATCGTGTTTTGCTTATACACACACACACACACACACACACACACACACACACACACACACACACACACACACACACACACACACACACACACACACACACACATATATATATGTGTACTATATATATATATGGCTTTTCCGAGTAAATTTGTTTCGCTATATTGTGTTTTATGTTATTTTGCCAGAGTGAAAGTAAAAAGGTTATTCATACCAAAAGAAAATTTTAGCTGTTCCATAATGTCCAGTCGTGGTTACATATTTCAATTTAAGGGAAGAGAAGTTATACAACATAGCCATAAGGTTCAAATTAATTACATCTAAAACAGCTGTCTGTTCTTGTTTCTAGACATAGCAAGGAAAGATCTGGTTACATGTAGGCCTATACCTAAAGTTTAAAAAGTTTCTGGAAGAAATACGGCACACTCTGTTGTAAATGCAGCACCTGATCTGGGTCAGACTTGCAGCATCTTTGGCTGTACCACTCTCTGGGATGTATCATGTATCACTGAGCAGTTTTTTTGTGTTTTGTTTTGCTTTGCTTGTTTGTTCATATCCATCCATAGCTGTCATGCAGAGATCAACCTAAACTAAGAGGTAAAGTGTGGCCCTTACTGAACAGACAAGTTGCTGTCCTGTGAGTGAAGTCTGGCAAAGCAGGCTGTGTGGTCCACAAAAGCTGTGGACTACTGACTATGAGTTTGTACCCAGACTGGCTCAGAATTACTATACTCAATAATATTACAATACTATAGTTATAATTAGTATAAAAATGATCATATACTGGATGGCATAACTGGGTCTGACCTAATGTTGCCTGACTCGCCTTGCCTGTGCTGACCTTTCACCTTTAGTGGTGTGATGTTGGTCATGTCAGAGCGCAGTCATTGGTCGTCGAATCGGCATGACATTCAGAGAGGAAGAGTTACATACCTGAATGGTACTGTATCTGGAATGGCGAATTAGTCACGTACACAATGCTGCAGTAACGTACGAAACTTCGAGATGTCCTTAGAATAAAGACTGTCGAGCGCGGTAAGGACTTTTTGAAGGACGGATTTTCGTAAAGTCGTTCTCCACTCTACGGCTAGCACACCGTTATTAGCCAAGAAGCTAGGCAATGTTATATGGTTAGGGAAGCTGCGCGTGCCTCATGAGACTCGTCGCTTTTGCAGCACTACTCTACAATTAATGTTGGACATTTGTGATTTACGATGAGTGTCAGTTGGGGTTAAAACAGTTTATGGTTATTGAATCCTTGTGGAGCACATCAAAAGCTAGACATGGCGCTGAGGAACACTGTGTCCTGAAACCTCTGGGCGAGCTAACTTAGCTTGCTTAGTAGCGTGCTTGCTATATAACGTTAGCTGTCGACTTAGCGTGCTAACCACTGTTGGGCAACTTACCCCTGAATAAAAAGTAAATACAGAACGGCCAAAAGCCACATAATACTGACAGGTTCTACAGTACGAAGTAAACCGTATGCTTATATGAAATTATTGGCCCCGAAATGTCAATTGCCTGGTAGTAAAAGCAACTGTCTTAGTTGGCTGATGGTTTGATGACATTCAATGACATGCCTTGCTTTTGTGTAAGGTTAGGATTCAAGACAGGTGTAAATGTCGACAACTTATTTACACAGTAGCTACATTAAAATACTTCTAAAACAAAACGATAAAATCTGTAAGTTGCTAGTTTTACATTTCAGCTGTTCATTGCCCAATTCTGATCCTTTTGTCCTGGTACCTTGGCAGATCAATTGAGGTAAAAGCAGCCGTGCCGAGATAGAGGGCAAGGTTGACATAGTCATAAGGGGGGAATTCTTGTCATTTCATAGATTTTTTTCAAACAGCAATCCTGTTTGATTGTGTGACTTGTAGACACGTTGCCGAAATCTGATGTGGGGTGCTTCAAGGAGCCAGGATGCAGCAGAAGCGGAACATTCAGATCATAGAATGGGAGGACCTGGACAAGAAGAAGTTTTACTCCTTCGGGGTTTTCATGACCATGACCATCCGGGCCACGGTCTACCCCGCCACCCTCATCCGCACCAGGCTGCAAGTCCAAAGGGGGAAGTCGCTGTACAACGGCACTCTTGACGCCTTCGTCAAGATCCTGCAAGCCGAGGGAGTGAGGGGCTTGTACCGCGGCTTCATGGTCAACACCTTCACCCTCATCTCTGGCCAAGCCTACATCACCACCTACGAGCTGGTGCGCAAGTACGTCTCCACTTACTCCAACAACAACACCCTCAAGTCGCTGGTGGCGGGAGGCTCCGCATCTCTGGTGGCCCAGAGCATCACTGTCCCCATAGACGTCATCTCCCAACAGCTGATGATGCAGGGTCAGGGGGAACATCTGACACGCTTCCGGGTCAAGCCCAGGCTGGTGGGGGCAAAGCACAAAGTCACTTTTGGTCAGACGAGAGACATTATCTCCCAGATCTTCGCGACCGACGGCCTCCGCGGATTCTACAGAGGTTACATGGCCTCGTTGCTCACCTACATCCCAAACAGTGCTGTCTGGTGGCCTTTCTATCACTTTTATGCAGGTAAGGCTTCAAAGTTTACTGTTGCAATGAAATGCTTCCAAACATTCAAAAGTATACTAAAGAACTTATTCAGTAAAAGTGCAGATGTCTTTAAGGGCCTAAATAATTATGTGGAGTTGGAATAGGCACAGCTCAAATGTTCTTTGTATTAATAAAAGTTTGATCTTTCCTACAGAGCAGCTATCGAAAATGGCACCTAGTAATTGCCCGCACCTGCTCCTGCAAGCCATGGCTGGACCTCTGGCAGCAGCAACTGCCTCCACAGTCACAAATCCAATGGATGTAGTCAGAGCCAGAGTCCAGGTAAGATACTGTGTTGTGATTTAAATGTTACCTAAGCGTAGCTGATGTAAGTCAAGTTTATTTCTAAAGCACATTTGAAAAGAAGTGTTAACAAGTGGCATGTTAAAACATCATACTGAGTTGGTATGTTTGCTAAGGATCAAAAGTTACTATTTTTGATCGAGAAGACTAACAATACTGGTGCTAAAGGCGTAGAGGAAGCTTGAACATAACTCTATTTTTAAACCATTAAAAAAGCTTGACGAAACTCCATACTTCATTGATAGTATAACAAGGGCCCTGACATTCAGAACGAGGCATTGAGAACTTAGTAAGTGTTCACATTGTTTATTAAAAAGTGTTTTTACAGGTAGTACTTTGCTGTAGTTTTTAGTCGTTGCCATGATGGAAGTCCATTCAAATGACAATTCAGCATAGCGTTTCAGGGGTGTGTATATTTGAGTGTCGTCGGCATAACGTTGAAAAGAGAGATGTTTCCTAAGAACTGAGCTCAGGGTAAGCATATAGAGTGAAGAGAGTATAAGCCCAAGTAATTCTAACTATGTATGTAATTCTAACTGCATTGCACATTCTTTAATACGTATAAATGATTGTCATTCTTTACCTTTGTGTTATAAGTGGCACAAATCATTTTGACTTTTTCCGTTTAAGTAACTTGGCATACATTTTTTTTTTTTTTGTTGTTGTCTTAAACAGGTTGAAGGCAGGTCCTCCATCATTCGGACGTTTAAGCAGCTGATAAAGGAAGAGGGGTTCTGTGGGATGACCAAGGGACTGTCCGCCCGCATCATATCCTCCACCCCCACAGCGATAGTCATGGTGGTCGGCTACGAGACACTGAAAAAACTCAGCCTCCGGCCCGAGCTGGTGGACTCCAGACACTGGTAGCGAGGCACGTCTCCTGTCTCACCCAGTAGAGCCTGTAACCCCCCCCACCCCTAATGACTCCTTCATACCCACCATCCTCTTCTCGTCAGTCAGCCTTTTAACTTTGTTGCCTTGTGATTATTCACTGAGTGATGGAGACCATTTTTACTTTTGTTTTTGGTTGTGGGAAGAGGTAGGAAAGCCTTGGTGTTGCAAGCTGATTTTTGAGCAACGTCTATGTCATTGTCCTCCTGACAAACCGAGTCTGGGTGTGATGTGTGTAAAATGTGTCTTTCAATATTGCTCTTTATTTTCAACCCTTTACCAGCTGTAAATATTTTTAAGCAAAAAGACAGGGATTAAGTAAACACAAGTTAAATTCTAAATTAACTGCCAGTGATGAATGAAATGCCATGACGTTCTGTTTTAAATTGGATAAGAATATAATTGAGTTATAGTTTTATAAACTGTACAGTTGTGACCTAGAACACCATTCCAACTGTGTGTACTGTAGTATTGAACTGGGTGTTAAATGTGTCAGTGCCACAATTCATGAATGTTGTAAACTGTTGTTGCACAAAAAAAGATATATACTAAAATGACCAAACATACAATTTTGCTATTTGCTAAGATGGGTATTTGATGATGTTAGGAAAGGACTGCAACATGGATTACACCAAAGATTGGTCCCAAAGGGAGAAATCATGTCCTTTGTAAGCAGCAGTAGTGCATACAGTAGTGTGGCGTGTTGTGTGTGTGTGTGTGTGTTTGTGTATGTGTGTGTGTCTGTGTGTGTGTGTGTGTGTGTGTGTGCGCGCGCAGATATGTGTCAGTCAATTGTATGGTTGTGAATTTCTCTGGAATCACTGTAAATATGGAAGACTTTTTTTGCAACTGCTGCTGTCACATATCCCTTTTGAAGGTATATGACATGCTGATCATTGGCAAAGTTTCCTGTAAGGCAGCCTGTTGCAGACAAAATATGTGTTTGAACTTGTGTGTCATCGTTTATTCCTGCCCAATACAAAAGAATATTGCATTTCTCGCAACAGATTTTCCATTGTGGTGCAAACTGTCCCCCTCTGGTATACAATGTAGTGACAGTAGTACAAAGTGGCCTCAACTCTCAGTGAATCATTTCAGCCATTGGACCATTTGCATAGCACCAGGTGTTTAGATTGGACCTGCACAATTAAACATTATGGGTTGGAAGAGAACACACGATTGGAATGAACCGAGTGGAATGTTGTGCTGTAATGCTGTTTCTGCCCTGCAGAGGGCGCAGTGAGAGGACATTAGCCACTGCAATGAGGGCTGTGCACTGAACTAATAAACCTTATCCACTAATCTGACTGTGCTCTCAGATTTAATTTGTGGTCATGTGTTAGAAATATGGAAAGCGTAAAAAATACAAATGCAGAATAAATTTTGCAAGATATGAAGTTTTCTTTTTACTATAGTATCAAATTTTAAAATGATTTAATATTAGTTTTTGCCACAGCCATAGACGTTGGGGACTAAGTATATATCAAATGTCTGATCATCCTTTGACTCATCACCTCCCTTATTTTTGCGCAGTAGTTGAAAATTCAGTGAAATATGATTCAATCTTGTTTGATGTTTATTTTATTGCGCTAGCCCCCTGTGACCGCCCCGAGGCAAGGACAGCGGCGCAGGTGATGCATGTCTCAGCAGAGTCAGGCTGATGGCACCACGCCGCAGGACAGGCGCACGTCTGGGGCCGCCGCTGCCCTTGTGTGTTGATGAGAGAGAGAGAGAAAGAGAGACAAAGAGAGAGCCTCAAAAGCAACACTGTGGAGCAGACGGCAACTATCACAGGTTTCAACACAGTTTCATCATCCCACACTTACCTTTCATGTTTTGATGAGAAGGATTTGGAATTCATGCTGCACTTGTCTATAGCAGAAGAGGACCCTGTGTGCTGTGAGTGAGAAGACAATGTGAGTATTTTGCTTGATTGTGGAGATTTAAAGGTGCTATATGTATGATTGTGGCCAAATTTGGAACTGCAATCAAATTCAAAATAATGTAGACTTGTTCTCCACCAAAGGCAAAAACACAAAGGTACAGCATAAACACAATTTGCAGGCTATTAATTAAGTTAAAAAATGCAAATATCTTGGCTGTTTTGAGTGATGTTGGTACTTCATTTTAACATGTTTTCCATGGTGGCATATGAGGATCATATTATTACTTGCCACAAATTTCTTACATGTAGCACCCTTAAAAGCTTAATAGGAGTATGGCAGTGATGTATATAAATATGTGTTTTTTTAATTCTGGTCAGCAGTGTCTTAGTTGCCTAATTACTGACCAACAGTCTTGTTGGACATGACAGACCTTTCACTTGGCTGGACTAGGGGCATTAATATTAGGTGTGGTAGCCGCTCTTTGACAAGGGGGATGGGCAGGGACACAGGACACGGTGAGTAGAATGGCACCTCTGCTGACTTCTCCACCGCGAGGTCAACATAGACAAATGATCAGCAAGGGGGGGGGGGTTGGAGGGGGAGATGGAGTAGCTTTTAAGAAACTGCTCCTCACAAAATGAATCCATACCCAAGGGCCGGAGGCCAGCGAGGAGGGTTAGGGGTGGGAGCACTCCCTCAGGGGAGAGCAGCGGCCATTGGGTAATCACAGACCGGATGGGAAAACAATGACGTTGGGTGCACCAAATGGGCAACTGGCCCACTGTAAAGGGCTCCAAATACTTAATTTTCAAATGAAGCGGTGGCAGAAGGGCCTTGCCTTGCTGTGGATTTTCCTGGAAAGACAGATGGCCGCCATTAAAACAATGTCACTTGATTGGCTGTAACGTAATTAGATGTCGCCTATCAGACTCAGTGGGATTAGTGAGTATTGGGAACTGACCTAGCTAATCATTGTAGCAAAGAGGTTACGCAAAGAGGCCTGATGATTAGTCTTTGTGTCCCATGTTTGTAGGAGGTGTTTCATGAAATAGCTTATATTTTGGCCAGTGACTGCTTGTTCTTAAGGGTATTTTTAACACTGCTCCAAGGATTCCTGAATTTTAACACCTGGACTTTGGGAGCACAAAAACATTCATCATGTTGGACAACTATCATTTCCTCTTTGAAACAAAGAAAGAGTTACTCAACGTCTCTGGTATTTTGCATCTGGTATGCATACCCGAACTGAAACAAGCTGGTACCTTTTCTCACAATGTGCCAATGCTCAGATTTTTCTCCATTACTAAATTTAAACTTTACACCTAGACCGGACAGGAACTTACCCCACAAAACTTAGCCAGTGACGATATAATTTGGTCAAGTTTAGCATGGTTGTCCCTTCACATATAAAGCTGAGGCGAGAACTGAAGCTATTCATCTTCAGGATGCCTTTCTCACACAGCACTTTCTCCACTCCTTTAAAAAAACAACATCTGAGGACCAAACCCAAATCCATTGACTGATGGAACAAACAGCAGCCACAGAGAAAGCGCTGGGGGGGTGGGGGGTGGGGTACAGACAGCTCTGTGCCTTTTTACCGGACACTTCCTGGGAGGAATGACAAAGTGCTCCCTGCCCCTTCTGTACATTAATTATCAGCTGCTGTCTGGGAGGCACTTTGTCAAAGAGATTGATGAAGAGCCATCAGAAAAGGAACAAATCAGGCTTGAGGGGAGAGATGGAGAAAGGGAGAGAGAGAGAGAGAGAGAGAGAAATAAAGGGAGAGAGGGAGAAATGGAGAGAGAGCAAGAGCGAGACCAGATCTGTACCCCCCACTCTCCTGGGGCCCCCACAGCTTTGAGAGTCGGAGGAGGTGGGACGGGCAAATGAATCAGCCTTCATGAGAAAGGCACTGAAAAACCTGCTTCAAGCGGTTTCGTGCCATTTTCAAAGGCAGTTATGGGCTCCATCTCTGCTCCCAATTTGAGATCATCAGTGCATGAAAAGTTTATGGACTTCATTGTTGCCTCCTCGCCACTAATGTGCGGCGATGCTGTGGTATATTTCAGGGTTACCGCGGAATGTTTAATTCTGCATGCAAATGTAATTATACCATCCCGAAATATTCACAGTTCGAGGGCTCGACATGAGCCTATTCTCAGATACGAGGTACTTCAAGTAAATATTTCATGAATATTTCACTACACATATAGCCGGAAGGCTTCGTTTTTGCCTGTAGCATTTGAACAATTGAGAAAGCAGCATGCAAACTCTCATTACCCTCGTGCATAACAATATAGTGCATGTGGAAAAATGAGATGTGTTTTTTTTTTAAGTAACCGTGGGCTTGATCGCTGTACTTTCCCAGTCTAGTTGCACGTAGGAATGCAACACACAGGGCTGACATCTATTATATTACCATTAAATCATGATCAGACAATGACAGGGGCTGGAAAGAGTGGAGGGCTACAGATAGAGTCTGTTGCTGTGAACCACTGCCACCTTTGAGTAATGAGAGGGCTTTCTAGGGGGAGGGAACTTTGACTCATGTTCAGTACACATGCTATGACTAGTGGTCCAGAGAGAGAGGGAGAGACAGAGAGAGACAGGGAGACAGAGAGAGAGGGAGAGACAGACAGAGAAAGGATACAATAGGCGTGTGAGCAACAGACGGAGGAAGCGCAAAGAGCCACAAAACTGCTAAACCGATTTGCTCTTTTTTTTGTAATCCCAAGCCCATGAAAATGCCCAATTTCGCAGGCACCTGGAAGATGAAAAGCAGTGAGAATTTTGATGAGCTCCTGAAAGCCCTGGGTAAGCCATTTGCTGTCATTCCTCTCTTTCTATCTCTCAGTCATCCCAGCGAGATGCACAGATCTGTGCGTGCCTCTTCTGTAACATTGCATCCATCACGGGGACTATGGTGCCGATCAGTCGCTTTGCTTCTGTGCCAGTGGCTGGATTGCTTTTGTTTGCTCCTTTGTTTTCTCAGGGCTGGCTGTTGTTCCTAGATTAAGGCGTCTCACGTTTTATTGGAAGAGGCTCTCATGTGCTCACCCCCCCCCATCGCCCCCACCCACCCCCCCACCCCCCCTCCACCCTCAGTTTAAATGCGCTCCTTATTTATTATGGCTTATGAATGATCACTTTAATTATCTTGAACTGATATGAACTGCGTGGACGCTGGCAACAGAAAGACATTACTTTGAATGATGCTAATGCACAGAGTCGTCTGGTGGTGATTTTAATGCACTCACACACATTTCAGCCCCTGTCGCGTTATCCGAAATGACTGAGTTGAGATATTGTTGTTGGCTGGCCAGCCTGGGAGTTGTCTGAGTACATTTTTTTTGGTTTGACAGTATAACAAACACACATTGGGCTGAAATCTGATCATTTGGTCAGCCCAAGCTCTCTAATTTGTATTGGAAGGGCCACAGAAACCTGCAAGGAGAAAAAGTCCTGGAAAACAGGCTGGATGCAGAGGGCATATTTGCTTACGAGAGAACAGTTTAGACGCCTGCTTGTTTATCACTGAGCTGTGCCAGAGGTGGATATTGTCAGCGACCAATAACCACCGAGTCTTGTAGGAGAAATCCATGCAAAAAAATCTGGAGACCCAGACATTCCTTTTACTCAGCACCTTGTCACTGCGTACCCGTGTTTGCAATGCAACATCTGCTGATAACTATCTAATTTGTGGTGACGTGATACCCCAGCAAAGAGGAAACTGCATACCAGTGCTGTGTGAGGTCCAGGCTCTAATTGTTCAAGTCAGTCGCTCAAGTGCACCGCAGACTCTACATTTTTGTGGATGTTTAAACATTACTGCCATTTGTATGTTACCAATCACATCTGTAGAAATGTATATTTGTGGAAGGCAATTAACGATGCTGATGCCAGTTTAAGTATGACTGACACATTCATGTTCCTCAGTATTTAATATATCAAATTAAAGTGTTTTGAGCAATTAACAATTACATGCAAAAAGAACATGAAAATAGAATGACCACCAATAGATGAGAAGAATATGCCATCAAAAGCTGTATTTGTAATGTTAATCACTTTTATTCTCTACCTTGGAAATATTCCACGTGATTTAGATTAGTATACAAATGCATTTCATACGAGGGTCCAGGGCCTGTAATTCTGTGTTATGGATTGGCATGCACTTCATAGGCGTGAACGCCATGTTGAGGAAGGTGGCAAATGCAGCAGCCTCCAAGCCTCACGTGGAGATCCGGCAGAATGGGGAGCAGTTCTACATCAAGACCTCCACCACCGTTCGCACCACTGAGATCAACTTCCACGTTGGTCAGGAGTTCAACGAGGAGACAGTGGATGGGCGGAAATGCAAGGTAATACCAGTTTGGCCAAGCTTTCTGAAAGGACTGATGTCTTCATGGACCCGCTTAATTAATACACTTAATGTCTGGATCCAAATGAAGGACCATTTAACAGGATGGCCAGAACATCAGTGCAGCCTCTTCAAACATGAAACCTTTTTATTCCTCATGCTCTTACTGGTTGTCTGCATTAAAGTAATTCACATAGGAAATGGTGTATTGATTTTTTTAAGTAAAGAGACCGCATTATTGAACTCCACATGATCTTCCTGTTAAGGTGATCAGCATTAGTATGTCATTATCTCACTCAAACAGCTTAGCGCTTGATGGCCATTGTGCGGTGATGGAGCACTGTGCCAGGCCAGGGTCACCTCTGACTTTTGCAACTCCAACCCAAAAGCTAACAATTCCACCGCCTCATTCCAAGCATAACGTTGGCTTGGCTGAGAGAGAAATATCTGTCAGGCCCATCCCTAAATCCACTTATTTTGGGACAGATACTTAGCAAATGCCTGAATGGTATCATTTTCGCTTGCACGTCCAAAATGGCCAAGCCCCACAATACCCTGTGTTGACATATGTGAACATGTTTAAAAACATTGTTATTACTGTGAAGAGAACAATATGAATACGATGCCAAGAAGATGTATGATTCCGAGAGGGGAGTTATATCTTCCATTTAAGAATGTCTCTCACTCCAGTGCAGTGGCCCATAGCTGTTGTTTTTGGGTCAGGCGTTAAGGTGGAGAACAGCTCCAGAATATACAGTTTTTTTTTTCTCAAGCTCTCACAATGGTTGTGCAACAGACTGTCTGTATTTCATGCCTGAGGTTGACACGAGAGGTGATTGAAATCATCTGATCTTTGCAGAGTCTGCCGACATGGGAGACAGAAAATAAGATCTATTGCAAGCAGACTCTTTTGGATCCTGATGGCCCAAAAACATACTGGACAAGAGAGCTTAGAGGAGACGAGCTTATCCTGGTAGGTTTTCTTTCCCTCAATTTGTTTGTTTTGCTCTGTTCTTTTCTTTTTTTTGAGGTCATCTATACCCTCAGTAAATATTGCTGGTAATGTTATGTTTGAATTAACAGTAATTACCACGTATCAAAGTCTCGGCAATCCGTCTGACTTTTGAAGCGAGGGTGGCGCATGATGCCTGGAGCATATGCAACTCAATTAAAATATTTTATTACGGCTCCTTCCTTGACATGCACTGTGGTATGCTCTGAAACCCACTGTACACATAGCTGAGGCACTTGAAAGTGATTTGCTGACAGCTTTAGTCTAACATGAGGTCCTGGTTAAAAGAGAATGCGATGGCGGCCCATTCTCCTGAACTTGCATGTTGCATTGCATGCATCAGAAACACCTCTCTCAATGTTGTTCCCTATAGAGGACACCCCCCCCCCCCCCCCATCCTCCAAATTATGACAAGAACTTACAGGTGGCACACACATGGCTTGTTTAATTTTACAGACCAGATGGAAAATAATAAAAAAGGTACCATAAACAGTTAAGTCTGTTTTATTAGTGTTTGGAATACCCTCTTCCCTTCCTCTGTGTAATTCCTGAGGGATATCAGTACTGTTCTTTCCTGGGACCGAGGGATTCAGAACACAAAGGGCACGTAGTTTATGAGATAGTGCAATCATTTAACATCGGGGATAAATGAAATTGAAGATCAGTGACTGGTCCAATAAACAGCATAAGTCCTTTAGAGCGCATGTTTGCAAAAAAGTATTGCCATTGTTGGGAAGTTTCCTGTTATTACGATAAATGAGCTTAGACATCTTCCCTGCTGTGTTTCAGGTCTTCTGCATGACTGCACTCAAAGAATCTAAATAAAAGTCATTCAGACCTCATACTGAGTGGGGCCATAACATGACTGGAATGTATTGGGTTTTTTTTTTGTCTCAAACTGTCTGTTCTGCCAACTGAAGCGGTCAGTTGCATAAGTAACACTTTCCGGGCCATGCAAAAAAACAAAACATCGCATCTTGTCAGACAAAAAGTAAAATAGACACTCACCATGAAAATGTTCAGCGAGTGCACAGAGAGGTTTCAAGTCTGCTTCACTTATAAAGTTACAATGCCTATGGCTGACGTCAAAGTAACCTGGAGGCTGATGGGAAAATTGAGTTGCCATGAAGGTAGTGAATCATGAATAATCCATGGCTCCCTCTTATTCACATCATCATCAAACCTTTTATACCCTCATAACATGACTAGGATGGAAAGTACCCTGACCAGAACAGAATGCAGAGATCACCTTTTGAGATGGAATGTGTGGTGGAATATTCTAGAATTTTCACATTGATATACTATATAAACCAAGCACTATGAAGACCATCTTACAAATGGGAAATAACACTAAAATCACATACAAATTATTACATGTTTCAGTTAGACCTCACATCTCAGCTTCTCTTGTTAACAGAGTGGATTGTGAGCATGTGAAATTCTGCAGGTCCATTAGTAAGGAGCTGGCATGTGTGCGCAGGGGCTAGCTGTGGAGGGAGGGAGGCAGGCCACTGGCTGTGACCCGCGCGAGGCAGCACTAATGTGCTTCATTGATCATGTTGATCATGTCTCATAGAGAAATGCTAGTGATGAGATAGGCCCTGACAATCCTCCCCTGCTAATGTCTCCCTGGACACCAGAGCAGGCGGCAGATGGCCCCATCTTAACACCATTCTTTTAAAGGCCACGCTAGAGCCCCCCACCCCCACCCCCCAACCCCATTTCCTGGTCTGGGACGCACATGCTCTGCAGTGCTGACAGCTCTTCTATTTCTCCCATGCCCATACTTCTCAGACGCCAATAAATCCACAAACTCAACACACATCGTGATTTAATCATCAACTACTTTTGCTGGCCCTTTCCTATTCTAGTGGTAGTTTGAGAATGGCCAGGTAGAGAAACAGTTCTTGTGCTAATGATGGAACAGTGTCCCTGTAAACAATTATAATGGTGCTTTTTTTTGTATCTTCCAGACCTTTGGTGCCGATGATGTGGTGTGCACACGGATTTACGTCCGGGAGTGATGATGACGCTTGACCCATGTGTAGTCATCTGAATAATATCAAGTCTACCGTGCCAGACAGACCAATCTCTTAACCATGCAGCTTAGTCACTGCACCCATAAAACAAATGTACAATGAAAGATGAAAGAGTGTTTTGTGAATGTGTGAAATGTAATGAAAGCCTCCTTGTTGCAAACAAGAACAATAAAAAAAAGTTACAATTTGAAACATTTTTTCTTGTGGGAGTTTCTGTCCCATGAGACAATTAGGTAGGTATTGATATGGCACATTTGTTATGCACAGAGTACAAAGTGCTTCATCATTATCATTAATGTTTCTCATCTAAGTCATCTAAATCTTATGCAGCAGTTCCATTGTATCAATCCCCCCCCCCCCCCCTCATTGAAATTCAGGTACTAATCTCTGCTCTTTCTGGCCCTTTTTACTTGATACCCCCAGCATGCCTGGGTTCCCAGGCGTCTGCGCAGAGAATGAGTCACTGACCAACAGCAGGCTGAGGAGGGTTACAGCCTCTCGGAGATTAAAGCCAGCCGTGCAGGAAGTACACATGATGTCTCTGGGTGTGTGTAAAACAGCTGTCCTTTGTTGACTTCCAAGGACAACAAGCTCGACATCATAGCACTCAAGGGGACACC
Source organism: Coilia nasus (assembly GCA_027475355.1). Lineage (NCBI taxonomy): Eukaryota > Metazoa > Chordata > Actinopteri > Clupeiformes > Engraulidae > Coilia > Coilia nasus. The sequence goes on from CM050207.1 coordinate 11,072,637, forward strand.
AGGCTGGACCGGGCCCACGTCTGGTCTCTGTGCACAGACCCTTGTGTGTGTGTGTGTGTGTGTGTGTGGTGGTGGACACTGGAAACTTGACCTCTTTTTATCTGTTTGTATTTCTTTCTGCATCTCCTCGGAGAGCTCTTGTTCCAGTGCTAATCTAACACACCCAATTGCACTTGGCAGTGCCGGAGCCCCTGATTTACGTTTCTAAATACTATCCATATGGTGATAATACTGACTATGGGGTGGGACAAAGCACCCTGAGTGGTTCTGATTCTGTAAAACTGAGGGGGCAGAGGAGTTCCCGGGTGGGGTGAAGTGTGTGTGTGTGTGTGGTGGGGGGGTGTTTCTGAAGAGGTGGAATTGAGATATAGGGGGGTGGAGTTAAAGAGATGAAATGGCTGTGTGACTGTGTAGGATAATGGGATTTGAAGGGGAAAGAAGCAGGAAGACGTGCTTTTAAGTGATGCCATGACACGTCAACCAAATTTAAATGGTGTGTTTATTTAATTTTAAGCTGGCTTTTTTCCCCTTCGTCACATTCCTTATTTTGACAGAACCCCCCCCACCCCTTAACAGTTTACATCTTGCAATCAATCATTTATGCATTTTGTAAGCAAAATAATCAAATTACAAGATTGGGAAGGGCACTTGGCCTATGTTTACTCATAACGAGCCTGTATTCTTTTGCCAAGGAACAACCCCTGCAAAGTTGTACTCTCTCTGACCTGCTCAGTTTGTAACTGATCTCTTAAAAAAACAAACTCCCCTCAGAGTAGTGCTCAGTTATTGCTCAATCAAGTGATCAAAACTTACCCCAATACCCACCTCTCTGTGGGAAATGTCTGCTATATTTCTAGGATGATGAGCACGCAGACCGTCAAACATCTTCATCCAGCTCTGCCAACAAGCCGGTATATATTTCAACATTACAATTAAAGTGTGGGAGTGTTTACTATTGATACTGCAATAAAGGTTCCTCAATAAAGTGTTCGATATCTACATTTGCAAGCAATTATATGAATTCTCCGTTTCCTACATAGTCCTACGCCAGGGGTCTCCAACATGGTGCCCACAGGCAACAGATATCCTACCAGGAGCCCATGAAGGATGTTTTCAAAAAAAAAAAAAAAAAAATGCAATTCACTACTGTAGTGTTCTAATGATCATATTTTTTTACTGTTTTAATGTTTAAATACTAGTTTATTTCTTAACTATCAATAATTAAAAGCTAACAATCATGCATAGTGTTATTTGAATTATTTTGAACGAGTAGCCCTCAGTACAGATTCTCATCCTTCGGGTAGCCCTCAGTCCTAGAAAGGTTGCCCTCTCCTGTCCTACGCAAAACAGACACCCCCTCTGCTGTTGACGCACGGTAATGCAAATCCACAGTAGCATCAGTGGCACATCCACTTCCATGACAACAGGAGCCTGAAGCAAATAGCTTGATTAGCTGTGGGCTAGTGGTTAAGGAGTTGGTCTTGGGATTGGAGAGTCGCAGGTTCAAATCCCACCCTACCCACAGCTGAAATGCCCTTGAGCAAAGCATCTAACCCCACACTGCTCCAGGGACTGTAACTGTAAGTCACTCTGGATAAGAGAGTCAGCTAAGCCCTGATTCACACCGACTTGAGCGTGTACTGCACGTATCCGTGTACAATATGTTTGTATAGTGACAGAATACGCTCAGATCACACGTGCGGTGCGAATAGTCTAATTTCTTAACATGCATTCTAAACGAATACGGACAGAAAACGGGAACGTGCTGTACACGCAGAGTGTTTGGTGTGAATCAGGCCTAAGTGTAATGTAAAGTCAGTAATCTTTGAGCATCAATGCATTACACCACAGAGCCAGAATCCATTTCAGTAATCTAAATGAATTATCTAAGCTCTTTCGCCATGAACCTGTCATGCAAAGAAATTGGAAGATAAGTGGACTCAACTCAAAAGTAAAGTACTTCCACACAAGAAATATTTTTCTTAGGGGGTTTGATAGCTTTTGGAAGTCAGTGTGAAATGAAATAAATTGGCTGGTAGTTTGCCAAGACAAGATCTCACACAAGGATGGAAATCCAATGTCGGCCATCTCAGCATAAAACTGCTGCCTTTAAGTAGCAGCCAAGTTTATGAACAATTCTCCAAAATGAAGCCACAGAAGGAGGTCAGGATTCTCTCTGAACAGGATGGAGGGGTATACTTATGGATTCGTCTAAAGAGTGAGGTGCTATACCACGACAACCATGGAGTCAATATCAACTACTACAATTTCACTTTATTTAATAAACAACAATGAAATGAATGAAAGGGCAATACATTTGCACATAAAGAGACATGCCTCCGTTGCAGTACTCGTTCTCCACAGTGAGCCAGTCAGCCTGCTTTTTTCTTTTCTTTTGTCTTTTTTAAACATGTTACACACATATATATATATGTGTATATATATATATAGATCTGGAGGGTACAGAAGGACTCTCTTAGCTCTACACCATAAGACGCTAAGAATTTAAAATGTTAGTGGTGTCAGTGCTTCGAATAAAAACAGGATTTTTAGAAATTGAATGAAAAGGCATCCTATAAAACTTGCATTTAAAAAATGCTGGACTTTTTTTTTCTCTACGCTTTCAAAGGAACATTTACGTGACGATACAGTAAAAGAGGAAAAAAAAGGAAAAAGACCAGACAAATAACAAATCTCCCTTTGGTAAAAATGGTAATAAATGATCTCTCATTGTACATACTTTACCAGCTTTAGCCACATCTCGAAGATATCCACAGTCGGGTCAGTTAGGGTCTACTACTTTTGAAATGAGAGTCTGATATAAACAGGTGGGTCTATATACAAAGATATTTACATGGGGGTGACGCAACCTGTAGCTCTATCAATCTGTTTTGTTCTTAGTTGGCATGTTTGCGCTGGTTGATTGGCGTGGGACACTGACAGTAACTAAAGACATCTGCATGAGGGTGGCAGGAGATTCAGTCAGAGTCTGATTCACAAATCGCAGCCTCTATGTAGCTTCACAAAGTTTGAGACTGTAGCATGATCGGACAAACACACACACACGCGCATACACATACATACAAAAAAAAATGCTGTCACGATGAAACAAAACAGTGCATACAGCTCATTCACCCCATCAGCATTGGTGATGTGGGACAATACACACAATAAGGGAAGGAAAGGCTGACCTTTGACCTCTGCCTTTTCCAAAACAGATAGCTTGTCTGAACCGCATGTTATGTTTTTCTTTAGACACAGTATTGCTAATCTACGTCTCCTCTTTCTCTCTCCCGCAAGAAGAACTATGTACAAATATAAATGAAAAACAAAGCCACTCAGTAACACCATGAGTCGGTAGTAAATGACAAAGTGTGCCTTGTTGAGCGAGTCACTCGTGTTTCTGATGAAGTGTCCTTTGTGTAAGTGCTGAGGTGCACTCAAGGAGTCGGCGGCGCCCCCCGGTGGAGCTGGTGCTTATTGTCGCACGGCATTCGTGTAGCGTCACAATCACAATCAAAATAATAATACAAGAAGCCAAACCCTCCAGCACTGTGCAGTGGACCCATACACATTGAATTGGTTTTTAGGGAGATTCCAAAACAAAGCAAAGGTGGTAAAAGTCTGCCCCCCTCCCACTCCTCCCCTGACCTTAGCCCTGACCCCCACCCCCCCAAAAGCCTGCCTTTGAAGTTCCACAGTAAAAAAAAAAAAAAAAAAAAGAAAAGAAAGAAAGAAAAAAGAGAAACTGAAAATACAGAAATAAAGGTGTAACTTGAGTTCATAAAACTTCTAATACTTCACATCCATAAAATTTAGTTTTTTGTGTGTGTTTGTGTGTTCCTTTCTTGTTTTTAAAAACACTGCCCCTCTGTGGCAGGCTGAGGCTCACGGCGAGGTGTACTTGACGCGGTACTTGTTGATGGCCACGAAGTGCAGCACCTCGGGGTGGCAGGTGGTCTTGCAGGGCAGCAGCCCGTCGCGGCCCTCTCCCATCAGCCACTTGCGGTTGTCGCTGGCCATGTCGGCCGTCACGTGCTCCTTCCGCCACTTGTCCAGCCACGCCTGGAACCGCTGGTGCAGACGCGTGCTCACCCGCTCATGAGACTGCACCAACACACACACACACACACACACACACACACACACACACAGACACACAGGTAGACACATACACACAAATCAGTGCTAGGGCACACACAGCTGCTCATACACTTTCTTTGTTAGAATGAGAACTGCCAGTGACTGTTAATGTAAATACAAGGACTACCACAGTTTGCAAAGCAATGTGTACTGGTGTAAGGGGAATTACACTTATGCAGGGAACAGGTGAGAACAAACAAAAGATTTCAGACTTGGGTAGAGAGACGACGAAACCGTGAGCTTACCTGGTGGGCTCGAAGCAAGGCGGTGCGCCGGTACATGTAATCCTCCGACTTGAAGACGTACACCATCTTGTAGGAGTTGAGCTTGAACATGCACTCCATATTCATGCTGTCGGCGGAGTCGGCGGACTTCTTGGCAGCCTCCTTGGCCTCGCGCTCCTGCATCTCCTGGCCGCGCTGGCACTTCCGGATCCTCCGCAGGTTCCTTATGGAGAGGGATTACACACATTTAAAAGGACAAAACACAGCCGGAGGATGAGTTCTTGAGCTCAGCAAAATACACCCCTTAGCTTCTCTACTTTACATCAGTCAGTATGAGTGTCTGTTCCAAGTAGAAAAGCTCTGCTGTTCTTCCTAGGAGTATAGACACACTGAGGGAGAAAAGGCAATTAGCTAAAGACAAGTTGTTCTATAAATAAGCTTTGAAGTGCGTCTATAGTTTTTCTTTTTGTCGTTTTGTTTTTGGGTTGTTGCCCAAAAGGCAGCTTGTCGAATCAAGTTATTTTTATTCACATCCTTGTGCACAATGTCAAAAAATATCCCTAAAAGCAAAGCTAACTCACAAGCGTTTTTAAAAAATGCAGCTTTGACATCCCCGCTTTTCATGAAAACTAAATTAAATGTGTACTTACCACAGGTGAGCGGGGACTGAAACCATGAATCTTATTTTGCATTCAGGGCTCCACTGAGAACTAGCCAACTATTTATTAAAAAATTAGCAAATATTTGTTTTCACATTGTTGCAAAAAAAAAAAAAAAAAAAGATCAACAAGCCAGGATTACAAGTTGGCATGATTTTTTTTTTTCAATTTTGTCAAAGTATTTTTGTGATTTTTTTTTTTTTCAATAAAAAACCATTATGACCGTGCAATGGAGAACTTGAGAAAATTACATGAAGCCAACTTTCGGGTTTCCCCATTGCCCATTGGACTAGTGGAGCAGAGCAAAACCAAATAAACCATGTGCTGATAATCTGTACTGTACTGGGCAGTCTGGCTAATGGGCTCACTGGAAACACACACACGCACGCACACACACACACACACACACACACATGAGGGAATGGACAGGACAGGAGGAACTGGCAGAAGCAACATTGAAAATGAAAAAAATAACCAACCACTGGTCAGTCTGGTCTGAGTGAAATCAGTGAAATTAAAACAAAATGAAAGAAATAAATAAAACCTGAGACGGCTCCAGATGGCAAGACAGCCAAGCTTTCAAATTGGTATGTATGTACAGCTTGTGAAGAGCATGCAAAACAAAAAACAAACAAAACAAAAAACAAACCAATGGAAGCCGAGACAGGTAAACACAGGCTTGACTTTTGACACTCCGGCAGACACCAAAGGCAAAGATCATCAAACCCAACTCCATGCAATGCTCTCAAACCCTTTGGAAAGAAATACACGCACATTTTGTTGAGAATACAGTTTGACCAGCATTTATTGACAAGCCCCTCTCTCAAATACACGTCAGGCAGGGCATGACACCCAAGGCATTCATCACTCAGCAGGCTGGTCACTCTTAACCCAACACACAAACAAAGTCAAACAAAAGGAAAGAGACCTTTATATCTGGATAGCAATCTGTCTTTCATACTGTTCATACATAATGCCTGGTGCAGTTTTCATTGACAATTTTTCTTTTCTTTTTTCTTTTTTTTTTTTTAAGATCACAAAACATTGATAACTTTTACAAAATGGGTCTAAACACTGATTAAATAAGTCACATACAGAATGCCTCATATGAAAAGAATGACATGGGTATATAAAAAGAGCACTAATGGGAAAGAGCGACTGAACAAAGTAAACATCCCGGGCTCGCAAGAACATCTTTCGGACTTCAGCGGAGTGCTGAGCATTCTCATCAAGCCCTGTCATCATAAAAAGGTTTAAATCCCCCCGGCCACGACAAGAAGAAGAAGGAAAAAAAAAGAATCACGGTATACTGGTGGCCCAAAAAAAACAAAAAAACAAAACAAAAGAGGATGCCTTCTGTTTCTCCCATGATTGATTATCCCCCCCCCCCAACACCGAATGTCAGGAGAGAGCAGAACAATGCAAATCATCAAAAATCAGCATTACAACTTTCCATCACTGACCACCATCATAACTGGTCATCCATTTTTAAATCACTAAATGTCATAAAATAATAAAAGGAGTAAAAATCACTTCTCTGTGGACCTTTTTCTTTTAAAAACCTCAAATAAATAAATGTTGCCCTAAAAGTACAATCTTTGGGAAGAAAACAACAAACAAAAAAAAAAGCAAAAAAACTTTTACACACACGTACAAGAGTGGAAGATTCACAAACATGGAGAGTTGTTGTTGTCGTTGTTGTCCCATCCCCTGAGCAGATGCGTAAATAAATAAGTTCCCCACTGTGGAGTACGTGCTCTAATAAAGTGCAGTCAAAATGACAAGGGGCCTGGTCTGCCGCTTAGTATTTTCAGGGGACACATTGGAAACATGGAAGAAAAAAAAAAGGGACAGGACCCCCCAAAAAAAGAGAGGTGCCTCTCAAAAAACAGAAAAGTGAGACACAAACCCACAAAATGACCACTGGACACTGTCGCTGAAATGAAAGGTTTATGTTACTAAAAATTGGTCAGACAGCTTGGTAAAAATGCTGGACACTCTAGCCTCTCTCGTGTTCCTCTCGCAAAAGGTATGAAAAGGACACCCACCGGAGTGTACGACCAAAAACAGACTAGGAGGGACACAAACAAACGAAGGTGGGATTCAGGCTATTTACTCATCTACTGGGGGGGGCAAAGGAGGTTGCGAGGGGTTTTGGGAGGGTGGAGGGGGAGACAGGGTAGAGGAGAGGAGGGGGAGGTTGCGCCTTCTGAAGACTGGCACAAGGAGAGGGAGCCTCACCTGGGCAGGAACACCGGCTTCTGGGCGAGGTGCTCCCGGAGCTCGGGGGAGGTGGAGTCCGAGTTCAGGTAGCGGTCCACGTAGTCCGACCAGCGCTGCAAGAGACGGAGGACAACCGGTCAAAAGAACTGCCTGCTAGTGGGACTAAACAGGATCTAAAGTGCTGTGTGCTGAACTGTGTGTCTCATCAGCAAAAGGTCTGCTATCACAATCACACAAACGTACAGGCAATTGCAAATGCCTAGTGTCAACTACATTAAATAAATCAACAGCCAAATTATTCAATCACACGTACTCCTCTAATGTTTACTTCTGTGTTGTGGTTATGTGGCTGCACTACTAAGTGGGCGTCATGTTTGACAGTTAGACTGTGTGCCTGCACATTTAACATTCTTAGATGAAGTCAGGAGGTGTGGCCAGCAGCACCACTGACTGATGCAATGACTTGTAAAGGCTGTACAAGCGTGCGTGTGTGGGGGCAGCTGCGTGTGGAGACGAGATGATGGCAGGCTTTACCTCCGCCTCTGCCGGCTCGTCAGAGTTGTCCTCCTCCGTGTCCAGGAGCTCCACAGCCAGCTGAATGCTCCCTCGGCTCTTCTGGAAGGTCAACTACAACACAAAATAAATCAAACGGCCTTTTTAGCGGCGCAGCCACCATACCATACCATAGAGCAGCTGTGGCCTAGTGGTTAGGGAGTTGGTCTTGCAATCGGAAGGTTGCTGGTTCAAATCCCACCCTACCCATGGTTGAGATGCCCTTGAGCAAGGCATCTAACCCCATACTGCTCCAGGGGCTGTAACTGAAACCCTGTGAATATCTGTAAGTCGCTCTGGATAAGAGCGTCAGCTAAGTGTAATGTAATGTAATAATACCAGCGCAGTGTTTACCCTGAGATTTTTTGTAGCAGGGGTGCCGTCAGCTAAGAAACGAATAAAAGGCATTACGTCAGTCGTGGTCTTACTAATGAGTAGTGGTGCTCAACGTTTTAGTAGCAGGGGGGGTAAAGGTGTTGGAATTCATATAGGATAAACACTGCCAGTAAGTATACCTTGATCAGCCTTAATTTTGCTGTAGAAGGTGGGATTTTTCCAGATCTACACCACAAAATCAGTTAGGAAGATTTTGAACATAAAATAATGTAAAAAAAAGTTTTCATCTATGCCATTAATTTTTTTTCCTTTTTCCTTTAAGCAGCAACTCTTCTGGAATTCCTGCCAGCCCGTGTTTATAAAATCAATCACTGAACGTTAACAAGGATAAATTACACACAGCATTTCTAAAGTCCCCTGTTGGCTGGCTGCCAAACCTAGTATTACGCTTTCGTAATGCAATAATAATTGCTGCAGTTATTTTCTAGTATAACAAAAAAAAACAAAAAACACAAGCAATGTGGGTTTTATTTTACCAACAAGCAAACTGCGTGAGTGTCCTGGCTAAGGTGGGGGGGGGGGGGGGGGGGGGGGGGATAGGCGTACAGGCGCTACCTTGAAGCAGTTCTCGTCGGAGGTGAGCTGCTCGGCCTTGCGCTGGTAGGTGGCCTCGGCAGCGCTGCGGGAGCTCTGGGAGGCCAGGGGCCCCCCGGTGGCCCTGTTGGAGCACTCGCTCAGGTACAGCTCCGTCACCTGCACGCAGATCTCATCGCTCACAATGTGCTGAAGCTGAGGGAGAGGACGAGGAGACGAGGAGAGCTTGTCAACGGGCATCAGCGCATACAACACACAGGTAATGCTTTCAAGCTTGACATTCCCACAGCAACGCTGTCACATTTGTCAGGGCAGGTCAAGCACAGACACAGCATTTGTAGTGTACAAAAAGTAGGACTGCATGATTTGCAAACTTATCTAATTGTGATTTTTTTTTCTTCAGATTGCAATTAAGTTCATTTTTCACAAGTCAAGCTTCAGTTCAATATTAAAATTTTCATATAAATCGGTCTGGTGCATTGAGCCATCACTGTGTCACATGACCTGACTATCAAGTCTGTACATAACTGTAAATAAGAAAAGATCAGAGGACCAGAGTTGTGATCTGTGTAAATAACTGCAGTCTTTGAGACTTGCCTTAGTCTTCAACTTGTTTTTTTTTGATAAACAAAACGATCCAACTGTACAGGCCACTATATGACTGACCTACTGGAGCAGAGACTTTCTGCAGCTGTGAAATGTGAGAGAGCGCGAGCGAGAGAGAGGGCTGGCACAGTTGACACTCACCTGCCTGACGATGCTCTGGATGAGCTTGTCCATGGTGAAGGCGATGTAGGCGTGGATGGTGAACATCTCCCTCAGCGAGTCCTCGTACTGGGATGCCTCCATGTTGCCGTCCAGCAGGTTGCGCACCATCTCCAGGAAGGCCGAATAGTACTCCTCCACCTCAATGTCCACTGTGGGACATCGCAGTGTAAAAACATGGTGAGTTCTTCAGTCTCACTACATATGCCATTGTCTTAGAGTAAACTCATCATTGTCTGCCAGGAAACAAAACTGACAATAACACAAAACTACAACTGGCTTCCCATGTCATGACAAGCCAAGCCGTTTCTGAAGTATAGTGAGACTTGCCCTCTTTAAAAGTCCACCGAGACGAGAAGCAGGCCAACAAACCACAAACACAATGAAACATTATATCTGCCTTCACATACTTCCATGCACACACATTCCTGTTGCGCCCCTAAGTAGCAGATCTGGAACAAGGTTTTTCTTTTAGCAAGTGGGCAAAGAGGGAGTTTTAAATAATGAAAACAGTTACTGAAGGAGTGCGGAACAAGGCGTTGGGCTTACTGGGTTCTTTGAGGCGCAGCTGGATGGCGGGGCTGTCTCCTTTCTCGCGCCGCAGGCCCAGCACCTCCCGCTCCCAGGCCCTCTCGCGTGCGTCCTCCTCGATCTGCCGCTCGGCCTGGTTGTAGATGCGTAGCAGGCGCGCGCACAGGATCTGGTGCAGCCGCAGGAAGACGTACCAGTTGTTGTTGGCGTAGAGCAGGTTGTAGGCCTCGTCGCAATTGCTGCCGGTGCCGCGCTGGGCTGCCGCACTGCTGCTGCCGAACAGCAGCTTGGAGCGCTGGCCTCCCGCCGACGCCGCCGTGCCGTTGGGCCTCTTGGCGGCCGTGGCGCCCTCTTCGCCCCCCTCGCCGTCATCTTCCTCTTCCTCCTCCTCCTCTTCCTCTGCATCCGAGAGCTCGCCGCGGCGCGCGAAGAGCATGTCGGGCAGGAAGTGGTAGATGACCTGCTTGATCTTGTGCTTGTCGTCCTTCTGGATGCCGGCTTGCCGCTTGACGTGGTGGATGATGAGGCCGGCGGCGTCCTCCAGGATGTGGCCGTCCTCGTAGGGCAGAGACATGTGGGGGCCACTGAGGGGCGTGCTGGGGCCGCCTTCCTCTGATGCCTGCTCCTGCCGCTGGAGAGAGAAGGAGGCAGACGGGAGCGTCATTACAAACAACACTACTACACAACAGTCCTTAGCTTTGATGGAGAGTTTCTCATCCAACACTGAAATTAAACTGGGAGGTGCACATTGTGAAGCACAGACCAACAGCTTAACTGTAAGTAATTTCAACAGGAAACACGTCTACAGCAACAAAAGCAGTACAACCAACCAAGCAAAGAAGCATAATATGCTACAGCCATCAACTAGCAAAAAATGCTGTCTGTTTCTAAAACTGTGTTTTGTTTGGATGGACGAAACAAACACTTAGCTCATGCATAAACAATGTGCGTTAGCAGCTGAAGTGTAAATATTTGTTGCCGGTTAAGAAAATCTCTTTTGAAATGCATCCATAACAAACAGTGACAGCAATTGTATTGGGATCCTCTGTCCCTGGCTTACAGCTTCTACATGGCATCATGAAGAATGACAACCTTCCCTGTTAAGCAAAACATTTTAATACATTGCCCACAACTCCCCCTTACCTCATCGTACAAAGTCTCGATTTCGTTGAGCAGCGTTTTGGAGCGGAAAACCTTTGTGTCGTTCTGTTTGAAATTAATGCCCTGGTGGTCCAGAGACTTCAGGTAATACTTCTCGTTCTGCTCCCTCCAGATCTTGTTGAAGCCTCTCTGGGCTTCCCTCCACTCCTCCTCTTTTATCTTCAGCCTGCAAACAAACACAGAGGAGGATGAGACAATACTCACATGAAATCAAACATGCCACTCACAGGCACATGGGCTCACTCAACCCCCCCCCCCCCCCTTAAGGTCCTTAACAGAATAACTCAAGTAAAATGTTTTCACAAAACAGACACAGTATGCAGTTATTTTGTGTCCTGAGTATTTCAAGCTCAGTTTTGTACCAAAACAAATTTAAAGCCATTTTTCTTACAAATAATTCACGTGTCCTTATTGAAAGACAAACAATTCAGAGTTAAGTATGTAACCAAATAGGTCTGAGAAAATGACCTCTGACCTCAGTCATACCACCAAGCCCTGGTGCCGACACATAAACCAGCCTACCTTTTCAGCACGATAGGGACGGAGACAGCTGGGTTCCTCTTGAGGCCGTCGATGATGTCCGGAGCCTTGTCCCCATATATCCTCTGGATGGCCTTGCGGTGGATCACCTCGGAGGTGCCACCCATGGTGTTGTCCAGCCTGAACTTGGCCTGCTCCTCGGCCGACATACGGGACAGCTTCTTCTGCACGCTCTCCAGCACCCGGATGGTGGCCAGGTTGGTCTCCAGCACCACGTCCAGCTAGAGGGATTCAGACATGTGCCGTTAGTTTTAAAAGAAGCTATATGAAAAAAAAAAAAAAAAAAAACACAAAAATCACAGCAAGTCCATCATAAAATGGTCCTGATATGTCACTAGAGTTTAAGGAAACACGGTCAATTAAAATACTGATTTCAGTGACAAGGTACAGCCAGAATAGTGGTATACTGAAACTTTATTTGCAGCCCACAAATTCTGTTGTTCTGTTTTTTGTTGTATTTGCCTCAAAGCAACGCTTTTCAGTATTTTGAAATTGCATTACCGTTTTTGTCCACAGTTCTAAATACAACACCATGTATTGTGAGATATTAATAGCTGCTGTGAATGGCTCAATTATTAGGCTGTGCATTTACTTCTTACCTCAAATCGCTCATCTTCACATCTGTATATGTGTTCTTCATACTGGGTCTTCTTGGAGCTCACAAAAGTTGAATCCTCAGACCAGGAAGGGAATGACACCCAGGTGTCATTTAGCACCTACAACCAGTCCCAAAACAAACTGTTAAAACTTTCACAGCTCAACCTGCAATAACACTCACCCACTTGAAAGGCAGGGCAGACACAAGTCTTACTCCTCTCTCTCTCGTTATGGGGTTTACCTCTTTACATAGTGGGCTCCTGCCTGTGCATTTGGGCTGCTGGTAGCTCTTGGGCAGGGCTCTGTAACTGGAGCCCAGGCGCTTGCAGGAAGCATAATCTATCTCCATGGCGATGCCCTCGGTGGCCCGCTCCTTGGGAAAGCTCTCGATGTGTGTAGATTCTTTGTAGCCAAGGAAGTTTTTGAACCAGGTGAAGAGTTCCGGGAATTTCCTGAGGGGCAAATTTATGAGTGTTTTACTTTCAGGCTGAAGGGAGTCACATTACCAGCTGCAAAGCCAGAACGTGGTTTTGGGGCACTTTGCGCACACTGCTGCCTTTAAGACTTACCCCAGGAAGGGCACCACCAGCTGGACCAGCTCTGCACGAGCGATGACCTCCTGGTTGAAGAGGACCAGGCAGCGCAGGAAGTTTTCATAGGCCTCACTGCTGCGCAAGGCTTTCCGCACCTACACATAACAACAAGAGGTTACACACCGATAGGCATCTTCATGTCATCTTAAAGCCAAATTATAAATAAGACAAACTTTTAGTTAGCTACAGTAATTAAAGTTAGTGAGGTGAGACATAAACTACAACACTAACTCACCTTCTCAAAGAACATGGACTCAGTTCCCCCACCGAGTTTGCTTGCCTCTGCTAACTGGTGGTCTTTCCCGAAATACTTTGGTTTCTTCTGCAAAAAAGTTTAACATCTATAAATCGATTTGCAGCATGAAAGCCAAACCTCCATCTTTTCCAATTACATACACAGCAAATTGTTTTTCTAACTAAGCCATAAAATGCAAAGTTAATTTAGAGTGCACAGACTTTTGTACTATTAGAGAGAATATATAATAAACTGTCAGTCACGAAACTCTGCCTCATACCTTGACTGGGGGGGTGGATGGGGGCCCAGGATGCCTTCTAATCTGACAGCCATTTTGATTGAACCTTTGCTTGTTGTTAAGCTGAGGCCTCTTAACTGTCCCACCATGATCATTCCTCACTGACTCCACCTTCTCCGCAGTAGTCTTGCTCAGCAGCTGAAGATAAAAATATTTTGATTTTTTTGAACAATTATTTCATATATTTCAACAGAAGACAACATATTCTGCTTTATGCGTTTCCACTGAAACACTACTTACTGCTGAACTGTTGGCATCGGGTAAGAACTGGCCAAACTCTGAGAGCAGATCCTCCTGGTTCTTGAACAGACGGGCCACTTGGGCATAGACTTCCTGCTCTGTGAGTGCAGGAGTGTAGTTTCCCCCAGCCTCCTTCGCATTGCGCTGTTCCTTCTGCAAAGGACAAGCATGACATTGGATTCAAGTAAGTTACATACAGACATCAGGGGAAATAGATTCACACTGTGGTGGTAAAACTATATATATATATATATATATATATATATATATATAAAAGTCAATATGTCTCTCACTAATGTCAGCCCCCACCTGATAAGTGTGTAGGATCTCAAGAAAGGCTTTGTAGATGTCTGGCTGTCCCTGGAAGCGGTTCTTGATCTTGTTGACGTAGTTTATGGCATGGTTGAACTCTACAGGCTGGTTGTTCTGCAGGGGTGGGGCGCTGGCTGGTGTGCTGCTGACTGGCGTGTGGGGCTGCACTGAGGGGGAGCGTGGAGACGCATAGGAGGGGATGGACGGGTTGGGCTGGCTGGTCGGGGTCAAGGCTGGAGACTGCATGGGCTGCGTAAAGGAAAAACCCAAAACATACTGACAATTCTTAATGGTTCATAAAAATGTCAAGCTGCAGCAAAAATGCCAGTCCAGAGACTCAGGTCAGAAAACTGCTTCCTTACTAAAACTTGGTGCAGGGCATTCTGGGTAATGTGTAATTGTGCACTGCCCTTGCCTACATAAATAAATTACGATTACAATATTTCATTATTGAAAAGTCAACTCACATAAGGTAACAATCCTTCCAAAATCTTGCTTAAACAAACATTTTGGCAAATGACTTCCTCTACTTAAACGGCATAAAGATGATGCATGTAAATGCACAGAAGTTAGTGATGAACCTTGCTAATTTTGGCTGGAGCTGGCTGCCCGGTGACGGTGGTGGTGGCTGCGGTGGTGGTGGGCGCAGGCTGCTGGGCCTGGTGCTGGGGGGGCAGGATGTTCTGCACCGATATCCCATGAGGGGTGATGTGGTGGATTTGACCCGGGGTGGTCACGTTGACCAGGTCGTTAGTCTGCACCTCTATCTTGTAGCCAGGGGGCAGGAAAGTGTTGAAGCCCATGATGAGATCCGGGTGGCCCTTGAAGAGCTGCGACACCCTGCTGATCACTCCTGGAGTGTCGATGCTGCACAAACACAAGCCAAGAACACAACACAGTGTGAATGGCATGACTATCAAATTGAAATCCAAGTGCCAATTAAGTAACTTTGACATATACCAACCTTTGAGACTTGAACTCCTTCATGATATCAAGAAAGTCGTTGTAGACTTGAGGCTGATTTCCAAACTGTAACTTCACCTGATCCAAGTACGACAGCGCATCTTCGACCTAAGAGGGCAAGTGCAACATTAAATTAAGCACTTCAGAATGAACTTGTAACTTGATGACATGATTGACATGTTTGAGAAAATACATTTGTGGCCAAGCTGACCTTGAGTCTCTGGAACTGCTGCTGGCCCTGGGCAGGTGTGGAGGAGGCCGGAGGGTGGTGGGGCGCCGGGCCCACAGCAGGTCCCTGGGGATGGACTGCAGGGGTGTGGTGGTGAGGCCCACTGTGCACTGCTGGGCTACTGGTGTGACCATGACTGCCTGAGCTCTGGGCCATTGGAACCTGTGGGGACAGAACAAACACCCCCCCGTAGAGTGTCACATACAATGTCCAGAATGCAGCTGTAATATGATAGTAGTAGGCAGGCACTAGTTAAAACACACAGAGACACTATGTGTGAAGTGAGTTTTACACAGAGAAAGAAAGCTGTGTTTACAAGCAAACTCTGCATCTTTGGGTAGTTTGGCATCTTATCGGTAACCGATGAGTTCAGTACAAACTTCAAGTCATCAGGGTGTGAAACTACACCTATTTATGAATTCAACATATAAATTCAGACTCTTGGCTGAGCATACCTGATACCCGTGAGGGACGGAATACTGCATGCCAGAGGACGGTTGCATGTTGTCTGAAACCGCCTCGTACAGAGCTGTTGCTGGGGCTAGGACACGATGTTGAAATCCTTCAGTGCTACCAGGGAGTCGACGCTGTTGAGACGCAAAAACAGTTGTGTCCTGTTCCTCCAAGCGCCGCTTCATGGTGTGCTCATGCTCTACAAACTGTGAAATCTAAAAATGGCACACGATGGGTTAACCGCAATATAGATAGAGGCTACGTGTAGGCTTGTTTTAGTGTCACTGATACAACAACAAAGCAGAACAACGTGGACTAAGAATAAAATATAAACTTTACTCACAGGCAACGGGACACTTTAACCAATATCATTGCATACATTTGGAGAACTACACATAACTGTACTTCTATCTTTATACATTTAAAATTATGCATCTTGGCGCTTTGTTACGGACTTTAAAGTCAAAGAAAAACACAAAACGAAGGATGACAGCACAACCTTGCGATAACAATAAAGTTTTAGTTAAGGCTTTCCTTAACAGAACAGGCCAAATCTTCAACTTGTTACAGTTAACTTGCTGGCCGTACACAGACAAATCGCTAAAATGCTAACATTAAGTTCTAATGTCAACAAAATTAACAAATAAATGATCGTCTGAACATACTGGAGTCACAACGAATTCCCCAAACTCGTGAGTAATTTGACAGCTGTCATCTTGTTCACATAAAATAACTGTTGGCAGTGCCTGTACATTCGTCAAATGATGTGAGCTAACCATAGCTAGCTCCGACATAATACGTCAATAAAAATGGTCAACCCCGCTCATTTTTTCCTGCAAAAGTTGGCAACACGGTGATACATCAATCGTCTTTGATTTGGTAAAATACAACTTTTATTAACTAAAAAGCAAAACGAATCGGTTATTATTTTACATATACTATACATACGGTACTGAGGTACTGGTGATGTTATAATTACCGTTAACGTTACCTGACGTTATGAACACGTTAGCCAGCGTCAGCTAACAATAACGTTGGCTTAACCATAGCTATCCGCGCTAACGAAATCATTTATATCAATGGCTTTGATGTTACAGGTTCAGCTCAATTTTAGAGGTCGGTCTTGCTTGTTACATATTTGAAACAGAGCACGGCAGAGGCACAACTCTGATTTTCCATTTTCCGTGTATAAGAAAAACAACCACGACTGAGTGGTTAGCCTGCTGACGCTCGTGCTAACTAATAACATTGCGAATCCTCGTGCAGTTGGTCCTGCTGCTAGAAGCTAACTGGTGTGGACGCTTCCGCAAACTTAACTAAATATCGAGCTAGCATGTTAGCTATGGGGTTTGAAAAGTTAGATAATCAGACTGCAGGTTATTGTGTGAAATATACTGTATTATCAGCTTAGATAGCCATCGTGGTAACTAGCGTCATAAATACATTGCAACACATCATATTGTTCTCAAAAACAAAAAACACTACAGACTTGCATAGTAACGACAACAGTTACAGTAAATCGTCAAACCACCGAATGCATTTGTTGTCTGCACACCCCTCCCCCTCTGCCTTGCGGCCTGTGCAAAGCTGGCAACCACCTCGCAAGCGCTGAACTCGAAGTGAATGTAAACAGCGTCTAGCCATCAAGGGTAACGCAAATAAAGCAGCATACTAGCGATCTACGTGTCTTGCAAACAATGATGGACATGATGTTAAGTGACAACTTTGTAAGATAAATGTTTGTTATTGTCCACCAGCCAATATTTCTACCATTTCAGAACCAATGGACGCATCAGGCGTCCGCAGGAATATTCTGTCTTGTGCATGGCTAACATTAGCTGCCTGATTAGCAAAGAAACAACAAAGCTAGCTGTGCTGCTAACGTCCAACTCTTTAATATATCACACCAATTCATTTTTAAGCGTACATGTTAAAACTTCCAGAAGACAAATGCCAACGTGCCTTTGAAATACAAGTGATCGCTTAAATCATTTTCGAATCATTTCGAACAACTTCACGTAGAGACACTTTTTCACTGATCCATGCATTGCTTCTGTCATTGCTACCGTCAGCTACCTAGCACTGTTTTACGCGTCCAACCAGCTTCTATTGCAAGATGTGTCAGTTAACGTTAGCGAAGCACATTCAGCTTAGCCCAGCTGTTAGCTTCACTGCTAACATCACACGGGAAACACACTCTGAACGGTCTTACGATGTACATGCATCCAGTTCGATGCCAGGACAAGGATTTTGGAAATTCAGCTATTTGCCAGTAGCGGCATGTCATGTCTGTTTCCACAAAACACTCCTTGCGTAGTTTTCTAATGCACTGGTTTATACGCAAGCTAAAGTTAGCCAGCAGCAAGTATTCTAAGAAAACTCACCTCGCAACACTGCGACCCGAAGAACCAAAGTCCTGGCCAAACCGCGTTTTGTCTTAAAACAGATCGATGCGTAAAGATCGTTCATTAATATCGCCAGTGAATTCTTACTCCTTTACTCATCCAAAAAACATAAACTGTACCTATCACCAGATAACGCGCCAGACACCAAATTCACTGCTAGCTGTGTTGCTAATTGGCTAGCACTGGAAAACAACCTCTGATGGTCGCGTTCCCACAACGAGAGGCGTGGCTCTGGAATAGAGCATTTTGTTACCGCCCATTGACATTTTAAACGCTGAAAGAAGTCAGGTTAAACAGTCCGAAGGAACTGCTGTGCAATGCTGTCTGCAGTAGCCACAGTCTCCAATTCTACGCTCGCCCTCTTGAATCGTTCAATTGCGATATGTTTGAATAGACAGTAAATGAAGTGGACTACAGAATAAAACGACAGATTGGTCAAACGATTTTCGTGTCGTTTCACCCCAGGTGCATGTTTCAAGTCCACTACTACAGTGGTCTAATCGGTCAGAGACCCAGGCTTAAAAGTGTATTCGTGATTCATTTATCGTATTCAGGTATGTTTTGAGAATACATTATTGCTAAACTACATACGCACACGTTCAAAACCACGAATGACTCTTGCAGCAGGACGCCCTAGCCTGTACAATTGGTAGGTCTATGTTAGATGGCACGTTTTTTGGTATGGAGTGGATATGGATATGAGCTACCTTTGAGCAGCCGAAATTCAAGGAACAAGGCTTTAGATGGTGGATGTTATGATACTAAGAAGGTGTGAAGAAATAATTTGTGTCACAATATGTGTTTGCAAAATATGAGCATAGGTGTGTAACATAATATTTGAGTGTTTGCATGTTAAAACTGTAGATAGCAGAAGGAAACACTGGATGGGCGAGATTGCTTTTAAGCCCAAGAAGACATTTTGAACCAATATTAAAATTCAAGAAATTCTTACAAAAATAAAATATTCAATAATTCATATTGGATTAAAGTTAACCAGGCCATTCAATCAATTTAATATTCTTTCTGTTCAACTGTTGAAGGTTTTTTTTTTTTTACCTGCTGCAAGTCCACCCTCGACCCTTACTTCCATGGTGGATATGGCTATTATTACTGTAACAGATTCATTTCAAGAAACAATTCTTTGTCACATAGCCCCATTAATCTTTTCTTAATCTGGATCCTGCCAACTAATACAGATATCTGAGGCTTTGTACATGAGGCTTTGATTCTATCTCCAAGCTTTACTGTTAAATTGGATTTCTTCTGGTCACATTGAGGATTTTCTCCCCCAATTATAGTAGTGCTGTTGCTATAAGTTATTAAAACACAGCAGTGATAGGACGTTTGATTTGTGTGAGTTTATGAACACGCTAAACAAAATCATCATTGTTGGGCACTGTTTTAACTGCAGGAGGTGTTGCACATGTCAGGCCCTTACCTTTGTAAGTCTGCAGGTGGGGGTCATGAACTAATTAAGCCACATCCCTTCCTTGCTCATTAAAAGAGCAATGGTTTTAGGAGTAGGAAAACCTCCTTTTTGAAGAGAAGAATTGTGTAAGTGGAAATGCAATATCCTCTTTTTTTCTTAACGAACACTGCTTGTTAAGTTAATAAGCAAGTATTCAGACAAATATTTAGAGTTTTTATTTCTAAAAAGACACAGTGATGGGGCATTTTTTTGTCACAGGATTCTGGGCATTAATACCAATGTCGGATCAAAAGTCAGTGTGAATTGCTGCAAGGGAACTATGTTTGATAAAAAAGGAAACTTCTGACTTTGAAGACTTAGTTTTACCCCCTTTGTAACACTAACTGTACTTGCTATGTATTCATAGGATACACAAAGACGTTATGAATTGATGTAGTGATCTTTCTAACCAATTTGATGCAAGGAAATTCTTAACTCTTTATAATTTTGGTGCTTTGCCACAAATGACAACTTATGAATTAAGTTCGTGCAGAGTGATGGATTTGATATGCTACAAAATGTAGAAAAGAAAAGTGATTTTAGGTGCAAGGGGTGGTGAGTTATTACCAACTAACTGCTTTCGTTTCAGTCTGAGTGGATCCCCCCACCCCCTGAAAAAAATCACACAACCTGGTGTTGTTTCAACATGTATAAGACAAGATATTGGATGTAGAGCAATCATAGGATACGTCATGTGACACAACTGAATAAACTTGCATACAGTTGTTTGAACTGATCTTGAAGCTGCAGTTGTTCAGAAATTGTTGCAAGAGACTTTTCCAACTTGCAAATCTACAATTCACCTTCTTAGATGTTCCCCATTGAGTATCACTCAATCAAATGAGGGCTGCCTTTTTATACTGGCAAAGAGAAACCTCCAGCTGCAGTCAACCATAATAACGAGCAAGAGAGGTGCATAGGCCTTGGCCTTGTGAAGTAAAGAGACATTCTAGAACGTTCAGCTTAATTTAGTCAAAGATTTAGGGAATATATTTGAGCCTGTATGCATAATTTTGACCCTGCGTGAATTACACAAATCCCAAATAAATCCAAAATTATGCACCCAAATTTTGTTTTTTAAAATTATTGAAGTTGTATGTTGTGTTATTCTACCCTGGAAAAACATAATTAAAAGCTAAAAATGAATATGACATTCATGACCTTGATGAGTTTATGTAATCGTCAGACCGCAACTGTTGGTCTTATCCTGTCCATTTGAAAAAAAGTAGCCTGATACACTACCTCTGAATCAATGCAGTTCCGCTTAATTTAGGAGTTTACATGAGAAAACGTAGTTACGTCCTGTCCTCTCTCTCGCTTGCTCTCTCTCTCTCTTTCTTGCATGTGAATGCATGGATGTGTGTTTGTGTTGTGGGTGGGGGGCTGTTTAGTTGGCTGGCCATGACGTCAGTATTGCTAAAGAGTGTTGTGAAGTTAAATAAATTGGCAATAAATCAGTGAGTGTATGTTTTTTTTTGTCCTATTTCTCAAAACGGCACCACATCGTTTATACTGTGTATTCACTGCCAATAAAGATGGCACTGGAGGGTTTTAACAACATTATGTATTCCATGTGATTACCAGGACAAGACTTCAAAAATGTCCACTATGCTGTAGAGGGAAGAGGGCAAACCTGATGTACCCAGGACAAATGGAGGAAGCAGAAGGCCTAGATGTGCAAATGCTTCTGAGAGTAGGTGCCATACAGACATTGATGTTTAAGAGAATTTACAGGTTCTCCTTTTGATTATTCATGCATATACCCCATCATACACTAAAAATGGTAAAACTAGGCTCAGTATAGTCAACAAGTTCACTGGAAAAAAAGAATTTACACCCTTGATATGTTGCCTTGGAATTCAAATCAGATAACAGGTCAGGACTGCAAGTCTCACATGGGAGTATGCCCTGAATGTGACAGTGGGATGGAGTATGGGGCTTATGGCCACAAGAAACTTTAACTATTGCGATTGCTGTTCCTCTGGCTTGCTCAAAAAGTGTTAGGTTTGAGAAAGTCGGTGTGGAAGGTGGAGTGTAAAAAGTAAAGAGACTGGATAATCGTGACATTGTATTATTTCTGTGCGACAAGTGATAATAGTAGAGTAGAGTTACTTTATTGATCCCGAAGGAAATTAAGGACAGAAATAGAGGTTAGAGAAAGCCTCCCTGTCTGAAATTTCAGAGAGAAGCAAAGAAATATAAACCTCAAAATGTTTTGACTAATCTAAGAATCTGATTAAATTCTGATCGGAATATTATTTTAACACTTCAAATTCATGAAAATCATCTCCATGTGTTAAAGTACCGACAGCTGCAGAGTCACTGTATGAAGGAGCTCCCTCCCCAAACTCCTTATTGAAGTCCATTAACGATGCCTAAAACCCCCTGTGGCTCACAAACTGGGTGTTTTAACATAGGAGTGTATGGTTCCCTTTGGGCAGATGTCTTGGTTTAGCTTGGTTTGGAGTTTTGGGGGAGGAGATTTTCAGTTGTACAATGCAAGCATCTCATCTAATGTCATATACAGTACATCGTATCTGACATCATTATTAGTATATGACTTGTGTGGTTGCTAAATATTGCAAATAGAGCAAAATGGAAACAAAACATTTTGTTCATGTTTTATTAAATAATCAACATCTTTCTGTGCACTACACGGAGGGCAAGGGTCAAAACAGTTCTTACATGCAGTAGTTTGCAGGTGTTTCTCGTCACCATCATGACGACAAACCACACAAGTCGATTAACGAATATGGACCAGCTGGAAGAATAGGAGAGGTAGTACAATCGACTTGTTTGGACTTTCATCATGGCGGCGACTAAAACATCTGCATGTAAGAAGTGTTTTTTTTTTTTAGAAACGTGTACACTGACAAAGTTCTCAGTGCCTTGTTTTGAATGCCAGAGCCTTTGTTATACTAACAATGGATTGTGGAGTTTCTTTGAGCTGTTTTTACTGGTTTAAAAATAGCATAATATTCATGCTTCCAATAAGGTAAAAAAATTGTTAGCCAAACGGTAAAAAACAGTGAAGTTCTAAACTCAATTTTGCTCCTCAGCAAACATACCAACTTGGTATGATGTTTTAACATGCCAATTTTCATTTAACACCGAATTTCTCCTTTAACCCTCCTTTTGTCTTCGGGTCAGTTTGACCCGATTTCAAAAGTTCAAAAATTACATGGATGGTAAAATACTATGCTATTTGGAAATAAAATTGATTATGACTATTTTTGTTAAATTCTGTGTGTTTTATTAAAATTTATAGCACCTGTGGTCTTCCTGGGTCAATTTGATCCAGCCACATTTAGTGGAGCAATTCCCACTGTATCCATCGATCTCTATTCCTGGATTGGACAGATCCTATTGGCTAGCATTGTAGGTACGTGTGCATAGCAACACCATTTTGAAGAGTGCTTGTACACATGTACTCAAACAGCTGTCAATGGTGCAGGCTGCAGATAAGCCTGTATTTTACTTTATTTGTGTGTGTCAAACTGATTCAATTTTGCATCACTGAAACACTATGTGGTATGATATCTGTCTTTACTGTGAGATACACGAATATCATCTAAACATGAAAATTACTTCTTACTTGTGAAAGGAGGTGCCCTGCTGTCTAAAGCATTCATTGGCATAGTTGTAACAGCCAAGCAAAACACTGGATGCCTTTAGAGTGATAATGTCCTTGGCTGGTGCTGCTATCTGCCATGCTTGAAGTAGAAAGTAGCACTTTTCAAAATGGCAGCGTTGTTGACACGCCAAAAGTCATGTGACATCCAATCTAGGAATAGAGATCAATGATCGCATCAACTTTGCCATGTAAGACCACTGCTCCAACCTCTTGAAGCACATTATGTTTCATAATTTTTTTTTTTCAATAGTGGGTACTATAATTCCCAAAAATTACATGTTGGCTTATAACTACAAAGCATTAAGGTATAGAAAGAATTCTTTTCCCCGACATTCCCTGAGAAGATCTGCATCAAACACTTTCTGTCGGCCACATTTTACACAATTAAAAAAAAAACCTGAAAGGGAAAATAAACTACCTTCTTCGAGAGCATCCATGTGATTGTCAAGAAATTTGGTGTACATCATCTGCAGGCAATGCCTTGAAAAGGTCCTAAAATGGCACCAAACATGCCTCTATAGGAGCACTGAAAAGTCCCTAAGTTTCAGATCAAAATATCAAGAGGTTTAGATTGTATGGCCATTTAAACTTCAAAGCAGCACTGTAGAAATGTTTCGAGTTAATTTATTATCTTCACAAGTCGGCAGATGCTTAAATGACTCATTACCAGGTGAATGAAGACTTTCTCGACCACCCCCACTGTCTGTGGACAGAATACCACGCTTGCAATATCTGGGTGTCTGTCCTGGCACCCTCAGTCTCACAAGGTCTGGAATATCATGAGAAGCAGGATCACTATAAAGTTTTGCTAGTACTTAAATGTGCTGCTGTTTTGTATGTCTTGTAAATGAGCCAATTTCACAGCAGCCATTGTTCCAAAAAGTGGCAAGGTAAGCACAGGTGTTAATGGTAGCCAATAACATTCTAATCAGTGTAGCAGAATCAGATCCTTATTGGATGTCATCAAGATGTAATTAACATCTGTGGTTACCTTGCGACTTCCTGAAAAATTTGCTGCTGTGAAATAGGTCCATGAAGTGTTTCAGCAGAGGTGTCAATCCACACTTCCGGTGGTAAAAACTCTGCCATGTATTTCTTCTACCTGTGCTCCTAACACAAGTGATTTCACTAATCAGCTGATCTTATTGTCTGATAATTTGTGTTCTCATTAGGATCAGCGTGTTCAGAAAATGGTTAGATCAAATACATGGCAGGGCTTTTATTTTCTGGAGCTGGAATAGACAGCTCTGTGTTTCTGTCACAGCACTTGTTCATGAGTGATTGAATGCTTGCATATGCCACTACCACCACCACCAAACTCCACCACTGAACACTGTATACACTGCACCCTCCTTCCTCCCTTACTTTTGCAACCACCAGCCACCACAGTTATAAAGAACTGTGAAGCACGATGTCCTACTGTATTTTAGAAATATACAGCTTTCCGAACTTTGTTTTCAACCAACGATCTGTCTTGGAAGAAGTATCACTTGTTAAAACAATAAAATGTTCTGATGTTTTACTTAATGCATATATTAGGATAATATTAATCACATGGGACTTTATACAAATGTATACTTAAAGCAACACTATGCAACTTTGTGCCTTTTCTCAGTGGAGCTCCCCCTAGTGTCTCCAAGTAAACACTCTTCTAAAAATTGACTGTTTTCCTTTCCCTTCAACCTGTGCATGTGTTTTCAACTCCACTGATTAGAGTAACCGGCGAATACGAAAGTAGTCATGTCAACCGAGGTAAGTAAAGTCAGAATTTCTTCAGATTTGAATGTGATCCTGCTTCTCACTATATATTAGAGACTGTCGGACGGACCCCCAGATATTGCATGCATAGTAATGCCGCTAACGATTGATTCTGTGCAAACAATGTCAAGGTGGAGGCGTAGAACTCCACAACCCGAAGTGGAGTGGGGGTGCCTCCGCCGGGTCATTATTTCCACTAAACTGGTTACCTCAAGAGCTGTTATCCTGCTTATCTCCCGTTTGCATCCAGGACATATTTGAATCTATAGTTCCCTTTATATTTATAAAATATGCACAAACTACTCAAGTAACTGGTTGATTTGCTACTTTAAATGACTGTATTCCATGCTGTACATTTTCCTAACTAATGCTATAAAGTAGCAAATCAACCAGTTACTTGGGTAGTTTATGCATATTTTATCTTGAATATAAAGGGAATTGTGGATTCAACTCTAGAATCCAAATTAATGGTTAAATGACTATTCTATGCTGTATGTTTTCCTAACTAATGCTATAACCATTATTTTGGATTCTAGAGTTGTTATTTTTACCATTCATAAGCACATTGATATGGAATAGCAATTTACCTTTTCTGTTTAGATCTACTCCAAAGGTAGCCAGTTCCTAGAAAGGTAATGTCCACATCACTAGCCAGTTTTTCTTGCCATTTTCTTTAATGAACATATGTTCATGATACCTAACAAAAAGTGCAAGTTATACCACCATAAAAAAAGATCAATGCAGCACATTGACCTGAGTTTAAAAAGTGGGTTCTAAGCAGTACTATTTACAGCGTAGTCTTTGAAAACCTCTGCCTTAGCAACTGACTCACTCTTTTTAGCAGTCTTCAGCGCCTCAATAAAAGCCCAAAATCCAAAAGTGTTATTGCTGATTTAGATATACACATTTGACCCCATCTTCATTTGTCTTGTGTGTGGTTGCCAAGCTTAAAGGAGCACACCACTTTTTTGGGAAATTATTTTCAAGGAGTTAAACAGTTGAGTTTTACCATTTTTGAATCCATTCAGGGAATCTATGGATCTGGCAGTAAGGAGCGACTGCCAGATCTGGAGATTGCCTACATAGATTAAGAAAGATCAAACTTAACTGTTAAACTCTAAGGTAGTTGGACAATCGCCTATTTCCCCAAAAAAGCGAAGTGTTCCTTTAATCCCTCCCTTTTGCTAGCACTTCTGAATGCGTTAGGTTTTTCCTACTCGTCTCTAAAAGGAATTAATGTCCTCACACATACTGTGTCTGCAGTCATCAAACTGTGGAATTGGAGCTGACATGCACCATCAGTGAGCTATCTCCAGTCCCACTCCTTCACCCATGAACTTGTACTTACTACACGCCTGGTGTCTGCTTTTCCACTGCTCCCACACAAAACAATTTCTACTTTTCTTGTCACCCTGATAACCATCGAAAATGAACATTATCATAAGATATGTGTATGTTATTGGCTGCTGCAACGTTTCTCTCAAAATCAGTAGTATATATTTTGACCACAAGAGGGCAATATAGTCTAGAGTGTGAAATTCTTCCTGTCAATATAGTGTCAAGTGTTTTTGCCCAAAAGATGAGAGGAAAAAGACAGATTTGATAAGGTCATATATTAAGCATGACTCCCCTGATATCACAAGATATTTTTACACCAAGGCCACCTGCCATTCAGAACCTTGAGCTCCTTCCTAATCAGACAGTGCTCAGTCCACATTAATGCAACCAGACTTGCTGCTGTTAAGACAATTAAGCCAATTAAATGCATGTCTTAAGATTACAAGACATGTGAAAATTGGCTGGATTGTACCTTAATATTACCTAAGGATTACCTTTCTGACATTTTGCAAATTTCCAGTCTGCTCAAGTGTACAACAACTTTGTTCGTAATATCTTTGAATATGCAACCACTACTTTAATGTTGATTGGATTTCAGACTGAATACTGAATTGTTTTTGAATAGTAGGAGTTCATTTAATCTGTGAAAGATAAAGTCAAGTGGCCCTGAACTGTCTGTTGTGGTAATTTACTTGTTGAAGTTTCCTAAGTACTGTATCTCCAGGACATTGTTGCCTATAATCTTGCCTACAGTGTCTCACATATCTTCTTTATCTTTGATCTTTATCTTCGTTACTACGCCATATAATCTCACTGTAATTGGGATCTAAATTCATAGCAATATCAGACATGGCACTCATTCATTTTACATCGTCCTATTTCCATATATAGCCATTGTATCTCACTGTGTCCCCTGTGTAGTATTAGACCTTTGTTGTATGATATTGTTCTACTCTCTCTTAGGCAGTCTCCATAAATTGTCAGCTTATGCCTGCTCAAACTGTTGTGTCTAAGTTTCTTGTGTGATCTTAATGGATCACTGCGTGGTAATGAATCAAGACCCATTAATTACACGTCCCACTGTCATTAGGGAGAGGCTTTAAATGAGTGAGGCGTAAAGATGTCAGGATTCTGATGGCTCTAGGAGAGAGATGCTTTATAGAATTAGCTGTCACTTATCAAATCATTATCTATTGTCGCGATCACTTATCCATTTTATGTAAGTGCAGCTCAATTGATTGTGCATTAAACATTTTATTTTTCTTGCTTTGTAATTGTGATATATTTGCAGGAGTATTGCATTTTCATCTGGAGGGCAGCATAAAACTTTGGAGGGACATTTTTCACAGCATATAAACCCTCCTTCGTGAAAGGAATAGTGTAATGATAAAGTGAGGGGATGTGTAGTGCAGTGGCTTTAAGCAGAGCCAGCTCAGCCTCGTATGAATAATGCCCTCTGGATCCACAGTCACACCTCCATTAGTTGGTCATCTGACCTTCTGCTTTTATAATCCCTGTGGCTAAATTTAGAGACTGCCATGGCAGCTAGCAAGTACGCCATCAGGTCACACTATCACACAGGTACAGACTTCTCGCCTGTAAACTCAAGACTCAGGTGAGCCGTTTGTAAAGAACTGGGCATTTGACACCTCAATTGCTAGCTCATTTTAAGTGACACACATTTAAGGAAAAAAAAACAGATTTCAAACAAATCTTTAATTATAGATAAAGTATAACACCCCAGCAATAAGGAAGTTCCTAAAGTGGTCACACACATACACACACACTTGATAACGAACAGGTAGCTAGTCTTAACAGACAGCATTCTTGTTTTGGCACACGTAAAACTGTAAAAGCTGAGGCCACATAGCCCTCAAACACCTTCTGAACAACTTCTGATTTGTGGAGTTTCAGGAAAGAAAGGATTTCGGCAATCTCTGACATTGTGAAATTACGCTCATACAATGATGGGATTCATATATGTACAACACTGCATTACACAAGGGCTGTGTTTTAAGGTCTCGCATCAAAGAATCTAGAAACAAAGCTTTATTTCAGCTGTGTAATGTTTGTTAATAATTGACCTGTCAAACCCGTTTTCAGTCTACCAATGCAGACACTTCTTGTCTGAAACCTGCATGTATACCTTCATTATTGTGCATGCATGTCTTGGTCATTGGTGTTGAGTTGATCAAAAGATTTATTATGCAAGGAACAACTTAGCCAATACATTTCTCAAACAAGTGTCTGAAGTATTCGGGTAAGAGTATGGAATAACTTAGTGGTTATGTTTGAGTTCTGGAATAGTAAATACAAATTAGGCCCTGGCCTACATATAAATGTACAAGAATACCCTTTTCATATCAAAGACCAGAGTTAGACCAGGGTTATTTATCATGGTATTTGCCATGTTATTCAATTCAGAGCGTGCAAGTCAGCACTGGCAGTACTCAGTTGGTGGCCATGCAAATTAGACCTGGGTTACGGCCTGGGATAATATTCGATGCCGGCAGTTTCTTTTTTTTTTTTTTTTTAGTGTAATTAGTTTCAAGTTTTTATGTGTTGTGATGTGGAGTCATGGTTTCAATTTTGTATTTTTTTTTTTTAAGTCAGGATGGAACTTATTCCAACAACTTTAGAAAAAAGCCTGATAACTTGAGTCAACTCTTACGAAATAAAATGTTATGCTGGCCAAGCCTTGGTTTGAGGTTTGGTATGAAAGGGGTATAAGGCTTCATCGGTAAAGGGTATAAGGAAAGGAAAAGTTGCACAAGAAACAACAATAATATAGGTAAAATCAGAGACATCATTCTCTTCCCTTGTATAAACAAAAACAACTTTGATTGAAAAAACAGGCAGGAGCAAACAGGGGGATACGGGGCGTGTGGTTAAAGCACACCCTCATCAAGAAGTTTGTTTATGCCATCACAGATCTTCCGCAGGTAGAGTCTGTACTCCTCTGAAGAACCGTAGAGTTCAGCGAGGAAATCCACGTCAGCAAAGTGGTTGAAGACGTGGTCGATGCGCCCGTGCGAGCGAGTGGTCAAATGCTGCTCCACCACCTCGTGCAGCAGGTCTCGACACTCCAGGAGCAGCTCAGAGAGAATGTTCCGGTCGAAGGTGTAGTCCACCTCGTAGAAGCTGACCGCCGTCATGGCCGCCTGGTTCATCTTTTTCTTGAAGCGCTCCACTGTTTCCAGCTCGTCTGGGCTGAACTGCTGGTTGCGGTAGAGGATGCCGATCTTCAGTGCGATCTTGATGACGTTCTTGACGATCTTGTGTGCCTCCTTCTTGCTCTTGGTGTACTCCCGGCTCGCCCTGTACAGCTCGTCTAGTATCTCACTGCTAGTGTCGTCCGTTAGGAGGTTGGCCACAGCCATGGTAGCCATCTTGCTTAAGATCTTTTTTTGGGCTTGGAGTGCCAAACTCTTGGAGTTGAAGGTCTCTTGCCCTACAAACATAAACAGAAGGGAAATGGGTCAGTTGCTCCATTTGGCACACTCATCTGTTAGAGATTACAGAGGTCAGACAAAAAATAATTCAGTACATGTTTATGCGTCCTCCCAAGTGTTCATAAACTGTATTTCTGACACAATGAAAACAAAATAGGTTGGGTTATCGCTTGAGGACCATTAACACAGGGAGTGGAATGTTTGCGGGAAGCTGGCTGTATCAGTGCAGTCTGGTCAGCTCTCAATGTCTAACTCCCCCCCCCCCACTGGCTGCCATGTTTTTACAGTGCGAGTTTAAGTGTGGTTCAATTGCACAAACTGCACAGAGTGATGCAGAGGGCCCTCACAGCAAAATGTGGCAAAGTGAGGGAACACACAGAGGAGGTAGCTTAGTGTGAGGTGGCACAAGCCGAGCTTCGTCTTTTTCTTCATGCGAACTGTAGGAGGAAGTAGACAAGCGGTGGAAATGGTTTTTATTTAGATACCACCCAGCGGCAAATTACACGGCAGATATCGGCAATTATGATTAAGGCTGGTGGCACTGGACCGCTTTTACCCTAGCCCTCTTCAACCAAGAAAGAAAAAAATCAAGGCATTTTTCCTTCTCAGCAGAAAATTTAAAGCCACAGTTGTCGTTTTAGACCAATCACTGTGTACTCTAGTCAAAACCACACGCAGACATCAACCATTATCTGTGAAACCCAGTCGCTAACACCCAAGCCAAAGCCAGGGCAGCATAATCCTATAAACCTATGCTGTGCTGGTTTATTTTTGCATGAAATGTGCTCAAAGCCTTTGTGTATTTTTCTCTGCAGTTGCTCTGAATGGGACGGGAAGCTGTTTGACCAAACTTGCACAGCACAACTGTCAGCCACCAAGTTTGAAAAGGTTGCGGAATAATAGTGATATAGACAGGGATGCAGAAAGTTAAACCAAGTTTTTGAGTGATTATTAGGCTGAGTATAGGATCTTCCTATGCACCCAGGATCACTGTCACCTGGATGAACCTTTGCTAAAAAAAAAGATAAGGATTTTTTGAGAGGGTTTCTTTTCCTAGTTTGTAACCCTCATATGTACTAGCAATAACTTTACTGTTCACCATTCCTAAGGACTTTTACTGCTTACTTACCAAATAATTTTACCAGGCTGACATAAATGTGATCAACATTAAAACAAAATCCAGTTTTTGAAGACACTTTGTCTCTCAGCTGTGTTTGTTTCTGTTTATAGGTATACTATTAGCTATGCCACTTATAGAGAGACAACAGTAGTGTTTTTATTTTTTCAGGTGTAATTGAATTAGTTAAATGAGGTGGAAGATAATGTTCTGAAACTAATATCTCCTAGGATCTAGGATCTTGTCGCAGCCCTGCTGAGAGGATTAGAAATGACAGCTGCAGATCTTTCTGTTGATTGCCTGGTGTCTAGAGCGTAATTCATGGGCAAACCTTTAAGTACCAGTTGAGCTCATTAGCTTTTCTGCTGTGTGAATTTGCAAGCTTTCAGGAATGGTTCAAATGATGACATGACAAAAATATGGTGTGAATCTAACATGAGCTATACCAGTAGTTTAAAGAGGTTAGCCACAGATTGGCGTTATCTCGAGAAGGGATACATTCCCTTTTAACCAAAGCAGATATGAAGGAAGATATGATTTTGCCCACTTTGATGACATTGCTGATGCTGCTAACCAGAATCTTTTCTGTGCCATAATCATACTAATGTCACACAGATCCAAAATAATCTTTTTATAGGGAGCTGAATCTAAACACATTAGTGGCAACTGTAACCCAAAGAAACCTCTCTGAAGGGCTTCCAAACCACAGTGATCACAGAGATGATCGTAGGATAGCAGCACCAGGCTAACGGGACTCAGTGGGTTTCAGATTTTCATTGTGTCAAACCCTTTGCCAAAAGGGACCTCGAGCCAGTATTTTTTGAAAGTGCTTTACATTTGCATGTTTGCAATGAAAACACGGCATCCCGTCTCTGATCTGCGGTCTGTTACCTGACCTTTTTATTCTCTTTTGCTGGATGCCAGAGGAGTTCGAGCTTGGGCTAGGCCTTCATGCTCTGCATGTATTTCATTTTGTCTTGATGTTTTTTATTGCGTAACGATAAGTGTGTGTATGCGTGTGCTCGCGTGTACAGAGAGCACTTCTCTGTCAACGCACTCCAGAACAAGATTCACGGAAATCGACCCAGAGCTCTTCACATGAATGAGCACCCTTGACCCTGTGAAGCTCTGAATCGCCATCTGGGGTTGTATGGTGCGGTGCCTTTATTCTCTTCTGAGGCAAACCACCATCCGTCTCTTCTGTCATTCATTCCTTCACCTCCTTCAGGGCTGCCATCCAGCAATGCTTGTCTTTCTTCAAGGCGCACTCCGTGGGCTTTGAGGTGGGAATCTTTTTTACATGCAAATGTTCCTTCACTCGCAGCTGTTGTATTTCATGTGTAGATAAGGGTCTTCAAATGTTTTCCTTTGCCTGCGGTTCATAGAGAATCAGGCAGTGGATCTTTCACCCGGCTGCCTTTGGATTGTCACAAGAATGTCAGAATTCTTTTTAGCTCGCAGCGAAACCTCCCAAGTTAAATAGCATGACTTGACACTGATGTAACGTGTGGAGAAACAGTGACCTGTGCCAGCTTCTATTGAATATTATCAAGACTTGCTTGATCATTAATGAGCTTTAATAGAAACTCTGCCTCAGAATCGATGTCTAGATAGCAGAATCCGACCTGTCTAGTCAAAGTTCCACTGCTGTATCCTCAAGTAAACCTCCCAGTGACGTGTTAATAATATCACTGCTCTCAGATGTCAACCCTATTGAAATTCACAGACTTTTGCATCTTATTTGAATTTATTCTGAAATTGAAACAGTGTGTGCTTATTTCCCCCCGAATTCCCACTTCCTGCTGTTTTGACCATGAATCGGCCTCTTTGTCCCTGTGAAGCTAGTGGGGAGGCAGGCAGTGTGCTCAGTCAGTGTCTGGGGACGAGGTGCCTCCTTCTGTCCTTCGCTATATAAGAAATCTATCTGAGGACGAGGTGCCTCCTTCTGTCCTTTACTATATAAGAAATCTCTCTGAGGACGAGGTGCCTCCTTCTGTCCTTTACTATATAAGAAATCTCTCTGAGGACGAGGTGCCTCCTTCTGTCCTTTACTATATAAGAAATCTATCTGAGGATGAGATGCCTCCTTCTGTCCTTCGCTACATAAGAACTCTCTGAGGACGAGGTGCCTCCTTCTGTCCTTCGCTATATAATGAATCTATCTGAGGACGAGGGGCCTCCTTCTGTCCTTTTCTATATAAGAAATCTATTTGAGGACGACAGGTTCACAGCATGAACCTGGACGTCACACCAGGGCCTTGGTCTGGAATTAATAGAAAATGCAGTGTGCGTGTAGAGAGTTTGTGAGTGTGCGTGCATGTGAGGGAGAGAGAGAAAGAGAGAGTTGTGTGATAGAGAGATGAAGAGAGACAGAGAGAGAGGGAAAGAGAGAATTTGTGAGTATGTGTGTGTGTGTGTAAGAGAGAAAAAACTGAGAATTTGTGAGTTAGCAAAAATCTGGAGTGTGCAAAAAAAAAAAGCCAGGCAAGAGGAATAGCCCTCTCTTTCCTCCACGAAGGGCCCGGCCTTGACCGCACTGCTGCGCTGCCATCTACCATTCGTGTACGTGTGCAGTCTCAGCCCCCGAGCTCTTGAGCATTTGCGGAGCAAAGGTGAAGTAGAGCCAGCGCTCGTCCCCCAGAGCCATTATTCAGTGATGAGTGTCTCCACTCAGTTAGGTTTATATTTAATGGTATGGACACCCTTGACCAAACAGAATATTTACAGTAACCTGCTACAAAGCCAAAAATATATATGTGATTTTTCATCGTCTCCAGTTGCTCTGCTGATTAAGCACACATATTTTTTTTAGAATTTGAGTGGTAGTTTTTCACCCCACATTTTTCCACTGGACTCCACATAGCTACACTTCATCCACAATGGAAACTTTTTAGTATTGTTTCAAAAATGTTGAGTTTCCCAGACAAGCCAGAGTGTTGTGGTGGACACGAATGGTTACAGCTCATCACGGCAGTCACACATGTGAGAGCAAACACATGAACGAGTCATGGACGGTGCCTCTCTGCAGCAGAGCAATGAGAAACAGACACGACGCAGGCTGAGGACTGGGCTGAGGACTGGGCTGAGGACTGGGATGCGCTTTGAAGCCTTCGCTAGCCTTAGCTGCAGCTCCAGCCTTTGGCTCCAGCGTGGTTATTTTTGGAGAGGCGGAATCAGCTCAGTCCCTCCATCTCTCTCTTTTTCTCTCTCGCTCTCTCTCTCTCGCACACACACTTTTTCTCTCTTTGTCTGTCTCGCTTTCTCTATCTTTCCCTCACGCTGTCTCTCTCATTCTTTCCCTCTCCTGACAGTGGTTGATAGAAAGGGACAAGACTATTTTTAAGTGTGATGAATTTGGATGTGCCTGTGTTATGTAAATAGTCTCCTTACGTCTGAGTGTCTCTGTTCTGTGTGAGGGTGTGTACCGTAAACATCGTTGGTCAGTATGTTTATGCTGGTGTTTGTTTTTGTCTTTTGACAGTCGTGTGCTTTCGTGGATGACCTTGCAACTAAAAGACCTCAGGAGGTCACCTCTCCAGCAACATCTCCCCTCTGTCTGAGTTTGGTCCAATGTTCATATTCATTTCTATCTCAGTAATTGTACTCTTGATGTGAAATCTCTCGTACTTTGGACAGAGGAAGGATACTCTTCAAATTGCCAGCTTTAAAATTAAGCATCTTGTATGTTTGCAGCTGGATTTCAGGATGACACTGACCATGCATCTGAGAGGATGGAAAGTTGTCCTAATTTTCTCTGCCAGACAGACAGCCAGCCTGCCGTCCCGCAGCAGTGGGCCTGTGTGTCATCTGGTGTAAATGACACCTGGTGTTTATTCCGTCTGCAGTCCTCACATACGAGTGGACACACACACACACACACACACACACAACTTACTCAGGGCCAGAGGCCGAGTCCCACAGCTTTACACACCCCCACTTGTCATGGCCCAGCCAAACAATCGTATGTGGCAGGCCACTGACAGCGGCTGGATAATTGACACTCTCGGTCTCTTGACACTTCCGTCCTCCCTGCCACATGTTACAGTTTGAAAAATCGGGTCACTCGGGTCGTTGTTGCATTGTGAATGAGCTTATCCCCAGGCTCGCCCAGAGACCTGGTGTCACTCTGCATTACCTCTAGCCTGGTAAACCCGCCCCTCGTACTTCATTTCATTTCGTGCAGAGGGTCTGGAACAGAGACCGTCAGAAACGATTTGCTGAAGGTGTGGACTCTGCTGAAGTTTTAAAAAAGTGCCTCTGCCTTTACCCAATCGCTAACGCCTGGTCGTCATGTATGCAATTAGCCTACCTACGCACAATTCAAATGTAGCACACAAGGTCAACGTCACAGCTAACGAACACACCCTCTGTTCGCTGATTGGATTGTACTTTCTGCGACTAGCCAAATGCTCCTCAAGAGATTCCGGTCCAGACCCTCTGCATGAAATGGGCAGATTCTGCATGGGCAGAATCTATATATGTATGGACGCGAGAACTGGAATGTCAGTATCCGATGACGGTATACTCTAAAGTTTATTTTGTTGCTTTTGAATTTTGTGTTCTGTTCCCCATGTTCTAATTCACTGCAATGTTTGTAGACCATCAAAAATGTGCTTTACCTCGGGGCATAGAATCGCTACAAACGCTCTGTTACTGGGAAACCATTTTGAAGCTTCTTATATCGCTCAAAATTAATTTGACTTGGGAGTTAATTCGCCTGAATATCTGTTTGAAAAATTACTTATGTCTTCAAGAACAGCACCCTAAACGGAACCTACAAATATGTTTTAAAAGTGCAGCCTTCATGTTGGTAGCATTCTTTCATTCAGTCACAGACCTTCATGAAAAAGTAATATCTGAGCAGTGCCTGAATGCTGAGTTTGCTGTCTCCTGTAATACATCAATAAATATGGACTGTGAGGACAATGTGGAACTAGGCCAAACCCAAGGTATTTAGGTAAGCATCCAGAAAATAGACTGAAAGCTTACTTTGGACGAATCCCAAAGTAACCAGTGGATTTATCCATCAGAACAGACACCACGTTTCCCATCACTGTGCCTACTAAAGGAAATGTTTCCCTGATTACCCTCGAGACAGCACTTAACTAAGAGACATTTTCACTGGGAGCTCCTGAGCCACTTGGGATTAAACCAAACACGGTTGGAAATAGTCCGAAGTAGCTCGAAATTACTGAAAATATGGAGCGTCCAGGTGAATGAAAGTGGCTGTAAACTCTTTAGAGTTTAGTCATGTAATTGCCTTATAATTAGCCTCCCAAAGCTACAGAAACTTGGGTTGGAGGTTTGTCCACTGTAATAAATTATGTGAATTGTGCAGGGGTCATCTGGCAAAGCTTTTGCCTCTCAGTAGTAGTTTGCCATGAGAACTGGGGTAGTGTGCAGAGGTTAGGGCAGCTCCTAATTGAGAAGTTTTATTTCTGTAAACAGACATTTAAGGGCCATGTCTGCTTTCATTTACCAGAGCTGCGAGCAACGGGCTCATCTGTTTCACATCCTGGGCTCCATGTGCCCCCAGCAAATGATAAAATAATTACAGCTGCAGATAATGTAAATGCATCTTAAACCATTTCATTCTGTATAACCCTAATTCATTCAATGCACAGTTAGCTACTTGGTATTGTAAGTGACATATACTTTCCATTACATAACGTATATATCCCTGTGAGCTTTACCTCAGTTCATATATATGGTGGCTCAGATATACAAACTGTCAACAACTCTGACTGTCCTTACTAGGAATTGTTGCCATTTATGGACCTCTGCATCCATTTCCAAGTATTGAAATATATTTGAGGAGTCCATGGGAAAAACAGGCAAAGTCACAAAATCCCATTTTTCAGGTTACTCCCCCTATTGGTGGTTGCACTGAAACCACAGCTTTTTCAAAAGTAATAATGTGAATGAACGGTTTTCTCAGTTTCCACATTTTGTGACCATGCCTGTTTTTCCTACGAACTCATTTATTGTCAATAGCACCACATGTCATAGGGCTGTGTTGGTGGCAAGGACCTTTGTGTTTTCTGCAGTATAGGACAAAACACGCAAGATGTTTCCTAGACACTGAAGGCTGTCACCACTTGCTGCTCTGACACAGGTGAACTCACAACAGAGATGCAACAAGCAGTTCAGACATCTAAAAGGCTGAAGGCCACCCACCCACCCACTTCATGATTAGTCCCTGCTTTTCCCCCTGAATTTTTCCCCCTGTGTCATCATCATCAGATGTGTAGTAAGGAAAAATAATCCTCCATCTTTTGTCACTGGGCCACCTGTGGTGTGTGTGTGTGTGTGTGTACGTGTGTGTGTGTGTACGTGTGTGTGTGTTTGTGTGTGTCTGTGTGTGCACAAGTGAGTTTGTGCTCTTGCCGCCCCCCTTATTTACTTTGCCATGCGTCAGTAGCAGCTTGTCAATTCCCAGGCCTCCAAACTTTGTGACTGTAAATACAGGATTAGCGCAGTAGCCGGCGCCACAACAGAAGTGAGGCGTCGCATTCAACGTTTCCTGATTTTCAGCTTCTGGTCATCGGTGTGTCTCGCACCCAACACCAGACCCTCCATACTCATCTGCTTAACGGAGTAACCTTCCGTTTCCCTGTTGGTACACCCTCATCAAGCTAATGTGCCCCCCATATCTCATCCAAAGTGACAGCCCCCAGGTTCACATTACTTTGGTCATACCTGCTGTTGATATATGTGGGTGAAAGTTCCCGAGAGAAAAAGGAATCTTACACTATTATGGGTGAAATGTCAGTTGATGCCTTGATGCCATCATGGAAACAACTGAAGTTACAAAATTCAGGATATGTTTTTTTTTTTTTTTTTTTTTTTTAAGTAATTTCTCAGCACAAATTCACTGGCTTCCTTTTTCTTTCACACATCACATGCATTATACATGTCTGGATAAATGTGTTCATGGTACAAATGTTAGTTTCACAAAGTAAAACAGAAAAGCTATGTTGTAAGATAGTTTCTACTAGCAGATCACAGTGATTCAGGCAGACGGCTCTTCAAACAACTTTCATTCAGAGAGTTCTACTCCAGCAAATCTGAGCACTTTATGTATGATGCACAATAGCAGCTCTCGGTCAGTGTACTCTCGACTCTCAACATCATTCACATTCACAGTATCACCTTTCGCACGCCCGTGCTTTCACAGAGACGAGCGCCCGGGCACAGCTACAAAGACGGCCATTGTGACTTTCTAGTCAGCTTTCAACAGCCGTCACTATTCTGCGGCTCACAACTTAGCTTCTAGGCCTTAGCAATGAGTGACCTGCTGTGGCCTCACGACCTTGAAAGCACATGACACCACTATACCTGGGGGGAAAACAGTGGATCATGCTCCATTGAATGGGCTCAGCTGAACCGTGTCCACTACAAATGGGCTGCTAGGCCATTGTGTTCGCATCAAAGCTGTTGGTCTTTCTTAAGAACAGTTAATTTTTAAACCCTTTTGCCATTATGACAGCATACCTCATGATGTGGATATTTTATTAACTACAGGGATAAAGTCTGAAGTCTGAAAGTCATTTTAGTGACTGTTTTGGCGCTATGAATATGACGGCTTTTACTTCAGTGATGAGGGGAGGGAACATTTGCAACATTAGCTAAAACAATGCCCTAGGGGAGCAATAACACACTCCAGGAATTTACATGACATTCTTTTTGTTATTGGCTATGAAAAACATGCATCTCAGAGCAAGGGTAGCTAGTTCTGTTTGTGTGTGTGCATGTGTGTGTGTGCGCATGTGGGTGCGTGCGTGCGTGCGTGCGTCTTCATATGTGTGTCTGCCAGTGGTGGTCTATTACCCAGTGCTCAATCCATCATCAGCACTGCCCAAACTGTGCCCACGGAAGTGGACCAAGCTAGGGGCAAACAGAGCGAGCATGGCTATCAATCTGTTACAGTGCCACGGCTGATGATGGCCTTCTGTCTGCAGGGCCAGAGTCTTTTTGTCATCGCTCTGTCTCTCTCTCTCTCTCTCTCTCTCTCTCTCTCTCTCTCTCTCTCTCTCTCTCTCCCTCTCTCTTTATCTCTCTCTTTCTCTGTCTCTCCGGTGCTCTGAAGGACAGTCTCACCAGGGCGGGTGTCAACACCCTGAGCAGAGAACAGATGAGCACCGCGAGCCGTCGACAAGGTGTTGAGTTTTTTTCTTCACGTTGGTTTCACAGAATTAATTAAAGAGATAACACCACATGACGCCTCCCTCAACCTCGCAACTCCAGAGTCACTTGCTTGTTGTTGCTTTTGTAGCATCAACATCACACCATTTTGATGTGTTCACCAAACTGTTATATCTAGTGCACACAAATACATTGTTTTATATAACAAACTATTGAGTGCAATGTCTTCATTTAGTTTGATGATCTTGTTTGAATCTGAAGGCACTGTTGTGTAATTCCTCTTCTCAGTCTGTGTTTCTCTCCTGGAATGATTGAACAGCACAAGCTGAAATTAATTATCATATAATTGTTTTATAGATTCTTCTAGAAACACAGTAGAAGTTACCTGCTGGAGTACTGGTACTGTACTAATTGTTTGCTACAAATATCGAGGCTGGTTTTGCTCCACGGTGCACACCAAATGCTCTGCCCTGCGTGTTCTTCTCTTCTCCTTGGGGACAGGGGTTTTCACACCATGTGAACACACTTTTTATGCCTCTGTCGTGTCCCTTGTTATGTGCTAAACAAGTTCAAAGTCAGTGCCATATATTATGAAGAGGCTAATTTGAGGCCTTAAAGTGGTATCGATTGCCTTTGTACACATGCCCTACATCAGCCACTTTAGTAAAGCTTCGTACTTACTGAAAACCATATACAGATTTATGTATCTTCCCCTCAGTAGCTTGATTCCTTCCCAGATCCCTCCTGATCCTTGTGGGAATTGTGCTGTAGGAGTATGGATCTGGACTTTAACAGGTTGCGCTCTAGTCTGTTATTGCTATGAGGGTGTTTTGTTGCACTGTCAGCGGACCTCCAGTGGAGCAGAGTGGGGAACATTGAAAGTAAAACAGCACAGGCATGCTGTGACCACTGTGAACTACAGTACCGCTTCTACCTTTTTAAATTCCCCAACTCCACAGCTGTTAGAAGACTAAAGGGACACACAGAGAGGTTGTTTCTCAGTTAACTTGTGGTCACACTTTGATGAGGTTTTGAAAAGTCAGAAAACTTTTCAGAACATCAGAGGCATAGCTAATGGCAGCAGATGTGTTTTAGGTGATGTGCTCCCTTACTTAAATTACTTCAACTTGTGCAAACAGACCTAGGTTCCTATGGATATTTTGTAGCAGAAGTGGTCCTTCCATCACGGTGTCATTTCAGTCTCCTCACAACACACACACACACACACACACACACACACACACACACACACACACATACTCATCATTGTATGCACACACACGGACAGTTGAAAATCAAGCAGCACAGTTGCAAAGGGACAAGCCTGTCTGATCTCAGGAAAGCATTTCCTCAAAGTTTTCCACTGGCAGCCAGGCCTTTAGGGATTATTAGCGACTCAGACTCCAAACCTTTTATCCATACAGTACGTTTAAAAACAGTAAGCCATCACAATCCATCTGCTCAATACGTTAGAGTAGCACTTACCTAACTGACATAAGTAAACTATGCAAGCTACGCTCTTCCCCTTCTTTTCAATTACATATTTGGGAAGCCATGTCTGCCAGCATTGTATAATTGACTGGAGTGGTTTCTGTTATAATGTTGTAATATTTTCTAATAGTCGCATAGCAATGTACTCAACTACTTGCAGTAATACCCTACAGGTCTATCAATGCAAACTATGACAAAGTTTATCATTAAGCGTCAAAGAGACATTCTCTCTGTGATGTAAAAGTTAAAACGGCACTGGCAGTTTAAACAGCACTGGCAAGCATTCCAACTGCTCATTGGGGCCTGTGTGGCAGTGTTTGCCTACTTTAGCCTCTAGCTCTGGCCTTCATATGGAGGGATAATCATTAGCATATCTCTGTGCCTGCCTGGGTGTCCCCCGCGGTCCAGGTCTGGAGAGGGAGAAATGTGCCGGACTCACTGCAGCTGCAGCTGCTCTCCCCCTTGGACACTCCACAGGGATGAGTGACAAAATATGTTTTGTTTATGTGTTTCAATACACCTCCCTCCTGGAGCACAGAGAGCAATCTTGTCCTTAGCTTTGTGCCTAACTGTGCTAAAATAGCATTAACTAAGATGATTTTGGTGGCTGTGGTTGAAGTGATTATACACTTCCAATACTCTCCCCTTTTCCTTTTGTGTGTGTGTGTGTGTGTGTGTGTGTGTGTGTGTGTGTGTGTGTGTGTGTGAGAGTGTGTGTGTATGTGTGTGTGTGGGTGTATGTCTCCCCCTCTCGCGTGGAGTGTTGGTTTTGGCTGTGTGACAGCGAAAGTAATGACGGTGCTACCGTAATAATCGTCTGGGCCTGGTCGTAACAGTAAACTTTAATGACAGACAGTGTGATCCTGCTTAATAAAGATGGCGGGCGGTAAAGCTGGAAGTCTTTCCTGCCTGGGGCTTGGCATCATGGCGCTGGTGCATGTCTCATTTTTTCCAGCTGAGATGTCGCCATTTCCCTATAAACAGAGAGAGAGAGAGAGAGAGAGAGAGAGAGAGAGAGAGAGAGAGAGAGAGAGAGAGAGAGAGAGAGAGAGAGAGAGAGAGAGAGAGAGAGAGAGAGAGAGAGAGAGAGAGAGAGAGAGAGAGAGAGACGGAGAGAGAGACGGAGAGAGAGACGGAGAGGGAGAGAGAGACTGACTCACTGAAAAGAAAGTGACTGAAAGAATGCGAAGGTGATAAAAAGAGAAGGGGGAAGGTGAAATGGTAGCAAAGAGAAGGAGCAGACTGAAACTGAAGAATATTAAATAGCTTTAAATAGACTAGGCAATTTACTCCTGCCACAGACTTTTGAGACTCTTCACTAGGTGTCAGTTGATGTACACTTGCAACACCACACACAAACAGACCCACTAGTGTTTCTTCCTTTACACATTCAGTATTTTTTTCTGTAGTGGTTTGCTCCTGTCCCCCATGCTGAAGTTGCCAGTGGCTTAAGGAGTGATGTGCCAAGGCTCCAACTCTCTCATTCTCTCGCTCTCTCTGTCTGTCTGTCTCTCGCTCTCTCCCTCTCTCCCTCCTTCTCTCTCTCACACACACAGACACACACAAACACACAGACACAGTCTGTCTCCTCAGTGTTTTTCACATCTCTTTGTGTCCATCTCTTACTCTTTCCTCGTCTCTTTCTCTCTCTTTAAGCTTTCAGTGTGGAACACTGACCAGTTGGAGACAATAGATATGTCGTGAACACACTGATTGGTTGGCCGCGTAAGGTACTCCGTGTCATTAATTAATTACCTGCCACACATCCACACAGACATTACTGAAACGGTGAATGCTGACCTGAGACCTGGCCCCTCTATCTGTGATCTGACTGACCTTTGAGAGGCCTCCCCTTCTGAGTCTGAGGTCTAAATATGGGAGATTGTTTATGACTCTTTCAGGGTTGCCTTTTTAATGGTATTGCTTTCGACTGAGGTGAAAATAAGCTCCTTCATGGCATGTTGGGAAACTAGGAGAGAATGTGTTTTTCATTACAGCAGTGGTAACAGAAGTGGGAGTGAGGCTGGTTTTTTGCAGTAAACATGGGAATATTTGCATAAACAAATAGTACTGGCTTGTTTTTCAGTAGAATCGAACAATAAGCATTCCAGTAGTAATGTCTCTCAGTAGCATTCTGTATGTAAAGACTTGATTAAACATATAATGTTTGATCTACCCACTTATATCAATAAATGACTTTGGAGTATATTTACACTATCCATCAAATCCTTGGTTGCTTCAGAACAAACATTTTTCCTAGTTACTTGGCTTCTCTCACCACTTAAAGCAAATATGTCTGTTTGTATTAAAAGGTGAAAACATCTTCCCTCTACCTCCTCTTTCTCTTTCTCCCCCTCTCCCTCTCTGTCTCTCTCCTTCTGTCCCTCTCACATATACACACACCTCCAGGTGACTAAGAGGTTCTCCATGTTGTTTCTCTTAACACGGGTGAGCTCTTGAGAGGCTGCTCATGCAACGTGTATATCGACATGGCGATGTGTTTGTGTAAGCGTACATGGGAACATGATGCTCTGTTTAGAGAGAGAATGATTAATGTCCGCATAGGTCAAGATGTCTCCCCTCTCTGCCAATGAAACCCACAACTCATTGGAAGGGAGAAAGGCCCTGTGCGGGACCTAAATGATGCAGCAGCAGTGTGTCGTAGGACTGACACCAGCCCCACTAGTGATGCAACAGAACATCTCTGGAAGTCATTACTGCACTGCAAGCGAGATAACATTTGGCGAGGGCCTCACAGGCGTCACCATTCATTGACTCAGGAAGAGCGTAGGGGTCTGGCCAAGGTTGCCGTAAGATGTGTGTGTGTGTGTGTGTGTGTGTGTGTGTGTGTGTGTGGGGAGGTTTAGAACAGGCGCTGGGCCTCAGAGGCATTAAACCAGATAGACCACAGTCAGCCAAGCCTCTGCATGGGGCAAGAAAGCTTTCAGCCAGGGGCTGCCAGTTTTTGCCCCATAATTCTGGCAACCATTTGTCATTTGGCCCACTCCAGGCAGGCAGGCAGTGATTCAAAATGGACGCTTGTAAAAATCTGAACAGCAATGCGTCTCCATAAACATGCAGCATATTAATTAAGGCAGTCTTTCAAAACAGGGCCTTGTCTGAAATGGTGGAGATTCATTTTCAGCATTTTTCATTGGGACAGAGTTTGGTGATGAGACAGTGGACATGTATGTTTGGACTTCTCAGTGTGATTCTTTGGGATTTTGATCTGCAGTCTGATTTCTCACCACTATGCAGTACACAGTAAATGTGGCTGTAGTGCTCAACAGTACATTGCTTAATCCTGAATTCCATTTATCTGTTTGAAAGATGGGAAGCTCATTGGCATTGTTATATGGCTGTCTTACATGTTGGTGAAACACCAGTTCCATCATGTGAATGGGCAAATTGTGTAGGAAAAGATATTTAAATAAACTCTGTACTTTTACATTTGACCTCAATCTGCATTAAAAGGGCATTAGGACTGCAAAGGCTTCAAAGGGGCTTGGAAAGTTGAATATGGAAAAAAAATAGTACAACGCAAATACTTGTATTGTTTTTTCACCTTCATATGTGTTCGGGTTTGATATATGCAAGTGTGTGTGTATGTCTGCACATGTTGCTGTGCGTATGTTCATGTGTCCTTCAGCTGGCTCATGGTCGAAGTCGATGCTGTTATATATCTCTTTCCCTTGAGTCTATACAGATGTGGAAATTTAGTGCATGTTTTTTGTGTGTGTGTGTATGTGTGTGGTTACTTCTCTGTGTGTAAATGCATGTTCACTTGTGTGTTTGATTGTGTTTGTATGCTTCTCTGTGTGTAAATGCACGTTTACTTTACTGTGTGTGTGT
This sequence comes from Coilia nasus, assembly GCA_027475355.1. Taxonomy (NCBI): domain Eukaryota; kingdom Metazoa; phylum Chordata; class Actinopteri; order Clupeiformes; family Engraulidae; genus Coilia; species Coilia nasus. The sequence continues at coordinate 11,116,945 of CM050207.1, forward strand.
GTGTGTGTACACTTTGTGTTTGTGTGTGCGTCTGTGTGTGTGTGTATGCATGAGTGTGCGTGTGTGTGCGTATGTTTGTGCACATGCTTCGACTATGAGACAGAAGAGGCACTCTGGGGAGCACAATAGCAAAACATCTCTGAGTACGTACAGCCTCATCCTCTCTCAGGTGTTCCAAGTGCAGCTCGACTGAGGCCATCGACAGCCATCACTGTGGGGAAAGAAGCATTTAATCGAACAGTTCCACTTTCACCAGAGGCTCTTAACTAAAAAACGCCCTCCCCGTTTCTTATGAAAGCTGTTCCGAGCTTCGAGGGCCAGCCTCTTTCCCGCAGCCTAATGAGCCTGAGTTGCGGGGGAAATGACTGTGGTTCCACCTCCGAATGCCAGCGGAGAGACTGGCTCAGCGAAAAAACAGGGCCGCTAATGGCCTCTGGTATGAACGCCGGCCTCTGTTGCCTGTCAGAGGTCTCGTAAAAAAAAAAAAGTCCTGGCCCGAGGCAGATATTTCCATGTTTCGCCTGCCGTCGTGTCTCTTAAAGCTACAAAGCTTTTGCCTTTTGGGGATTTTCCTGCTTGGCTGTGCATCATGAGGAGATGGTTCATGCAGGCGCTGCAAACAAACTGTCAGGGTTTTGGATGAACGCTGCAAAACGAGGATGGGCGACTGTTGACATCCCGCAGAGACACGAGCTGGCGTTTACAGCCTCCATGCTGCTCTCGCTACCACACAGGAGGAGTAGAGCGCCGGGTTTTTTTTTTTTTTTGGGGGGGTGGGTGTAGATGAGGGTTTGGAAATCACTTTCCCCTGCCTTCATCTTTTCCAGTTAGAGCAACCCCCTCCCCTCCCCCCCATCTATTTTCTCTCTCTCTCTTTCTCTTTTTTTTTTGGTGAGTTTGACAGATTTTCCAGCGTTGGCTTTTGGCAGCACATGCAACGCGTGGCCTGGGTGCAAAGCCGAGGCTCCATCTGCAGAGCAGATTAAAGAGCAGGCAGCGGCGAACGGGCGAATGGGGCAGGGATCCTGTGTCAGCCCCTCATCACTCAAGCATCTGCCACTGCCCATGCTGCCAACCTGGCGCCCGCCTCGTCTGCCCGTCCTGATCCAGCATTTTTTAAAAATCATACGTGTCCACTTCATTGGGTGCCGGCGCGCCTTGGCAGATTCGCCTCAGGGCCTGCCCAGAGAAAGAGAGAGAGACAGAAAGACACAGGCAGCCTGTGACAGCACACTGTTTTGATAGGTCTGTGTAGCTGTCCTGCGAGGGAAGGAACCCCTGGCCCCATCATGGTTGAGTGAGAATGTCAGTTTGTTTAAGCTGGCCCAGTGGAATTCCTCATTTCACCCCATTGGACATCCCGGGGGCCCACGTAGGTAATGTTTTTAGAGAGAATAAGACAACTCTGAGAGTGACGTCAGAGCTTCTGTAATGTCACTGAAAAAGAGAGTGGGTGGATATTTCAGGGCCAATTCAGTCTCACACAGACCTTTGTCCAAACAGCACAGATCTAAAAGGCAATGGCTCCTTGATAAAATAGGCCAGATAAATAAGAGTTCAAATAGGGCACAGTGGCACAAAAGTAGGCATTCCTCCCTGACAATTTTCCCCCTTGTTTATGTGTCTCTGTATGAGGAAACAATTGGTAGCCCCACCGAGTCCTGTGACAATCATTGTTTCCTTTCATAGTTCCTGCTGTCTATACAGTACAGATGGAAGGAGCTATCAGTACCTGCACCCAGCCTCCTGTGCAGGCTCAAAAACTGCACTGTGTGTTGAGAAGAAATGTTCCCACACAGTATCTGCAGATTGTGTTCCTTTCAAACTGATGGCAGTCTGGGTAGAACACACACACACACACACACACACACACACACACACAGACACACACACACACGCACACACACTCTAATTCTCTCTCTCACTTCCTCTGTCTCTCTCTTCCCTGTCTCTCTCCTTCTCTCTCTCCCTCTCTCTCTCACAGACACACATTCTCTCTCTTTCTCTCTCTTCCTTTTCCTCTCTTCCTCTTCCTCGTTCTCTCTCTCTCTCTCTCTCTCTCTCTCTCTCTCACTCACACACACACACACACACACAATCAAAAGAAAAGAAAACTGCACCAGTGCTAGTCACTGTGGTTGTTGTGCATCAGGGAGGAGGCCCCTGATTCACACAGCATGTTTAGAATGGAATGTTTGTGGCCCACACATGAAGTTCATCTTGGAATGTCCCAAATTGCTCATTGTGAGGTCAGGTTTACGTTAATGACGCATGAAGTGTGTTTCTCTGATTCTATTCCCACCATCCCACATAAAGAGGACTTGATTGATTGAGTGAGAGAGGATTGGACTGTGAACTGGGAGGTGGGAACTGGGAGGTGAGATCTTTCAGTCCTCAGAGCTCACCTTTCGCTGTGCTGAGCTATCTAGACACATGAGCACAGAGGCTGGAGAAAGATGGCACCATTTTGGAGATGATGCCTTTTTCCTGGAGCTCTGTCACTAGCATCCAAGTGATGCTGTGACCAGTGGGTTTGTCTCCAGGGAAAGCATAGCCTATTCCCAGAAATGTGCATGCTTGCTATACTGTAAAAGACTTTGGAGAAATGCCTCTGCCAAATGTCATCTCAGCTGCAGTGTGTGGCTTTGTGTGTATGTATATGCGTGTATATATGTGTGTATGTGTGTGTGTGTGCATGTATCTGTCTGTGTGTGCCCCTGCTTCATATGCAGACCAGCAGGAGCTGTTAGGGAAAAACTAAACTCATGGCGGTTTTCATTTGCACCAAAAAGTGTCATAAAGGACACCGTCTTCCTGACCAAACATGGCACTGCGTCACTAACATCACCGGGGTGCAGCTCAGGCCAAAGAAGATCAGCCATGAATGTAAACTGTGCAGAGAGACAGAGAGAGAGACAGAGAAAGAGACAGAGAGAGAGAGACAGAGAGAGATGGCTCACGGCGGGGGGCGGTGATATCACAGATGCCCACAGCATTGTACGGTTAGCCGCCATGCACCGCCCCTACTCTGACTCGAGCGCTGGGCCCATTCACAGAGCCTGTATTATGCTGCTGCCTCTCCCCTCCCTGCTCAGGCACATACTGCATGGCCGGCCTCCAGCCCCAGAGCATGTGTCAAGCATTTCAATGTTTTTCTGTGCCCGGGCAGCAACCTTTTCCACGACAGGCCTCTCTAACCCCCCCCCCCACAAGTGAAATGAATATTGATAGTGTTGCGATCACAGTGCAAATTGGCTTTTAGTAGCCCACTGTGATGTTTTAAAAGACCAGAGACAGTGCCACACATTGGCTGTGTTTGAACGAAGCTTAGTGTCTGACAGAGGTTTAGAATGCTCTGTCAGCTCAGATCCTTACAGGATCAACATTAAGATAAACCTGTTTCAGTTTCTGAGTATGTAAATATTTTATGTCTGGTGATAATGCAAAGTTCATAAAAATTGAGCGTCAAACCATCTAGTTAGAAATAAAAAATTATATATTCCATCAACGTGTACAAAATTGCGCAAAACTGTGAGCACAACCCAACAAAAACCTTTCTTGCCAAAAATGAGTATGCAAGCTTTTTAATCCTTTCATCTTTCATGTGTCTGTAAAAAATGCCTTTGACATTTTCACTGCTTAGACCATTTCATTACCCATGGAGAATTCTGTGCTGACACCTAAATCATTACTGTGTAAGAATAGCCTCAAAGGAAGACAGGAAAGTACACCACAGGACCATGTAAGTCTCCACTAACATCTCTGCTTTTACCACCATACCATTAAATCTCTGTAATCTTCCACACTCACTACATAGATAGAACTAAGTGTACAGCCATCTCATCTAAAAACAGCAAAAAAAAAAAAAGCAAAAACAACACTTTTGATGGAAGAGGGCCATTTTTAGATACTAATTAATCCCACAAGAACGACTTTTGTGAAAAAAAGAGAAACAAATGACTCAGGTGTGTTAATGAGTAAACTAATCGCACATGTCTCAGCCTGCCCTAGTAACATTATCAGCAGAGCCGCTAGTGTCCAAAGACTCAGAGAAAAGAGTGTGCTTGTAAATGTGCTTACACAATGTGGTGTGCACTTGCAAGTTGCGGTTTTAAAAGGTAGGCCACTTACCTGGAGAAAGCTCCCCCTCACTCAGCTCTCCAGAGTCCGAATCCATCTTCTCCTGAAGGACTTCTCCTCTCTTTTTCCTGGAGCGAAGCGCCTCTCTGCCGGGGCACTGAGAACTCCTTTTCTTTAGCGGAGCCGCGCCAGCTGTCCGTGGTCAGAATGCTACTGCCAGAGAGGCTGCCTCCTATTTGCTGATCTTTCGCTCTTGCTTTCTCTTTCAGCCCTCTCTCTCTCCCGCTCTCTCTCTCGTTCTTCTTTTCTCTTTCTCTCTGTCTTTCTCCCTCTCTTGTCCTTTCTCACTCTCTTTTTCTCTCGTTCTTCTTTTCTCTTTCTCTCTGTCTTTCTCCCTCTCTCGTCCTTTCTCACTTTCTCTCTCTGAGCGTTTCCTCTCTCTAGCTCTCTCCTCTCTCTGTCTGTCCCTTTCTGCTCTCTGACTCACTCTCTTTCAAACAAGTGCTCTGTGCCTTTACTCCCTCCCTTCCTCCCTGCTCTGCTCTCTCCCCCACTCTCTGTGCCTCTCTCTCTCTCTCTCTCTCTCTCTCTCTCTCTCCCTCTCTCTCTCTCTCCCTCTCTCTCTCCCCCACTCTCTGTGCCTCTCTCTCTCTCTCTCTCTCTCTCTCTCTCTCTCTCTCTCTCTCTCCTCTCTCTCTCTCTCCCTCTCTCTCTCCCCCACTCTCTGTGCCTCTCTCTCTCTCTCTCTCTCTCTCTCTCTCTCTCTCTCTCTCTCTCCCTCTCTCTCTCCCTCTCTCTCTCCCCCACTCTCTGTGCCTCTCTCTCTCTCTCTCTCTCTCTCTCTCTCTCTCTCTTCCTCTCTCTCTCCCCCTCTCTGTGCCTCTCTCTCTCCCTCTCTCTCTCCCCCACTCTCTGTGCCTCTCTCTCTCTCCCTCTCTCTCTTCCCCACTCTCTGTGCCTCTCTCTCTCTCTCTTTCTCTCTCAGTCTCTCTCTCTCTTCTCTTTCTGCCTACATCTTTTTCTCTTCCCCTCTGGCTCAGGGGCTATATTGTGCGGGAAAACAGGGGGGAAAGGAAACTCTGCCGTGCCTCCCGAGCAGTGGGCATTCTTAAGAGCAGCGCTTTCCTTCTCGCAGCCTTTGGCCTCAGAGCAGAGCCATAAAACCGGGTCCTCTGTGGCTCGTGTGTGTGCGACTGGCCTCTGTGGCCTTCGCCAGAAGGCAGTCAGCAGTTATCAGCCCTGATCTCTGGATAGTTCACAGATGAAGTCTGCCCTCAGGAATGTGTGTAGATGAGAAGTGGATGTGCTTTATGAGATTTTATGACGATAAAGATATGTCTGGTTCTTCCATTTTCCTCTCCTCCACAGACATACATGACATGCATGCCTACATGACAAACAATTCACTGTGCTAAATGTACTGATGTTTTTCTTTTTTTTTTTTTTTGAGGCAAAATGGCCTCACTCCTATGTTGTAGTAGGCTCTGGGCTTTTGTATGCCAGAACATCATTACTGGTTCCTTCAAATGTTTTCTTCACAATTTCTCATGTTTTGTTTTGAGGAAGAGAGCATAAATATTATTTCCTGTCTTTGCCAGACATCTTAATATCAGAGCAGGTTTTAGCAGTCTTACCACTGCATTCTTTTCAGTTTTTGTAATTTCCTTGTCCCGCAGCACCCAGGTTTGTCAGCAGCAAAGCATATGGCCTCTTCCTACACCCACCACTGTGGCAGCATGACCCATTGTAATAACAGTAAGGTGTCTAAACACCCAGAGTCACTCAGTGTACATGTTAACATACAATCACAGTCACAGCACTGTTTGTTTATTCTTTCTTCCCCAAGCTCACTCGAACCCGTCTGGTTTATAGAGAGCGAGCACTTCTGGTTTGTTATCCGTGTGTGGAGTTATAGTAGGCTCTTAGGGGCTTTTACAAGACACTTATGGCTGCTCCTAAACACTGGCGTCTTTCAAGAAACATTTATAAATGTTTATTCCCACCACTCCCAAAGTGGCTTGATTTATGGGTACTCTGTGTTAATGTTAGCTATTTGATACAGTACATGTGGGTACCCGTAACCACAACACACATAGTTCACAAACAGGGTCTAATCACAGTTATTTTTACTTGCGCACACAGATATTTAAGGTTTTGCATGTACATGTTTGTGTTTAGACAATGTTTTATGTTAATCTATTATGTTTCTTAAAGAGATTAAAGACTATCATGTTTCTTAAAGAGATCTTAGTGTCTTGAGAGTGAATTCTTTTGGTGGGCGTTGTGAGTAGCTGTCATTATTAGCTTGGGGAACAATTCAGACGAACTGCTGTTAAGGGGGCTTAATTAAGCAGAGTCAAGAGTCAAGCATATACATTCAAATGAACTTTCCTGCCTGCCAAAATGTATTTGGGGCAGGAAGTTTTATCCGTATGGACACCGCTGCCAAAAATGGTCCACATCTGCTTTGGATACTGCAGGCCCTGAGAAAGAGGTATCCCAAGCCACAGTTTAATGATAGTTAATTGTTGTCAGAATTGTCCTCCTCTCCGCATTGAGACTAACTGTAGCACAGCAGGGCAATTCAGTGACGCTCACACACACACACACTTTGTCTGCCGATTTGCTTTTTTTGTACCCTGAAGAGGCACTTCCGTGATGGGGAAAGAGATATTATTCATTCCCTTGTTTGCTGCCAAGGACTCAGCAACAACTGCTAGAGTGTGCAAGGAAGGCTGTTTTTTTTCTTTGGTTGTTGTTTTTCTAGATGTAATGTGCTGGATACCTTTTGAGACTCAGACTCGGAAGTGGCCCCCCTCAGAAAGCGAGGGCGGTGTTGTGTGGAAGAAGTTTGCTCTCCATCAGATCTGTGCTTTGGCAGACCTCCACACTCTCTCTCTCGTTCTCTCTCTCTCTCTCTCTCTCTCTCTCTCTCTCCCTCTCTCCCTCTCTCCCTCTCTATCTCTCCCAGAAGGCCCCTGTGAATGAAAGGGGCTGAAATGGGCTCTTGTTTCCTGTTTGCTGTGGTGTTTGCTTGTGAAGAAGCCCCCTGAGTCTGTTGAAAGAGACATCAAAGATCATGTTAGTGCCTCTGTGTCCTCAAACTAAAAGTGCAGTTGACTTGATGCTTTAATAGATATACAGTCACTCACAGTGCCTTAAAAATGGTATTGCGAAATGTTACACATTTTGTTGAATGGGTGTTAGTTCAGTGTTAAACTATAACGGTTGCCTTTAGATATGACAAATAAAACAAACCATGAAAAAAGACACTTATACCTTTGCCTTAAAACCTCTTTGGGTCTCTTAAAATGATGGATGGTCTGTTTTCCACAACATCAAGGATTTGTGGTGTAAATAGATGTATTACTGGAGTCAGTCCTCAGGTCAAGGCTGATTTGTTTGTTTGTGAAGACGAGCCGTGGTGCCCAGACATCCTGTAATTGTGGCAAAGCTCAGAGAACAGAGTTGCACCTGTGGCTTGCACTGTGTGCGGTATGGAAAACTGACCGCAAGTCTTTTTACACACATGAAAGAGAGTAGAGCTGATTGAGGCTAATGTTACATAAAATGTCATGTTCAAGATAAATCGACTGAATGGTGTGAAAAAGTTCAGACCGAGCATTCCAGTTAACCTCACAGTGAACCTGAGAGCCATTGCTATTGTATCTGTTTTTATTGCCTTAATCAACATCTAAACTATAAAGCCGAGATTGCATTTTTCTCAGGGAATAAAAACACTGGAAACGTTTTTTAAAAAGTTACTGCACTCTTCTTGGCCATGAAAAAAAAAGGTCCATGTCAAGGCTTCAAAGCTCGAAAATAATGCCCTTAAACATTGCTAAAATGCAGTAATAAACTAGCGTTTGTCCTTATTGGGCAACATTGCTTGTGACACCATTCTAGTGTTTCACAGGTTATTGTCACATGCATAGACATACTGGGTGGAGTAGGACATGCAGTGAAACTGCTGATTGTTAGTCAGTCTATTGCTGCTTGTCTTTTACACAGCAGAGCTTGTGTTGTCTTTTACTCTAGAGGGGATTTCAGGCGAAATAAAGCTACATAAGGCCTTCTGAATCATTTATGGTTCATGTTTGTCTGCATTACCTGTGGGTCAGCCTCTGATAAACCTCATTCTTGCTATTTGTTTCATCATAAGCTTTGGTCGCACTAGTTCAGCCTCCCTATAGTGCACTCATGCAAACCATTGTTATATCTCCTCTGCTCTTCTTTGTCTCCTGATGGCCTTATGAACTGAGTGATCCACAGGGCATCAAACATTTCCCCCATGTCTACATGATCGTATTTCTGAGACATTTTTGAGTATGTGTGTGTGTGTGTGTGTGTGTGTGTGTGTGTGTATGTCTGTTTGTGTGTGCATGTCTGTTTGTGTGTGTGTGTCTGTTTGTGTGTGTGTGTGTGAATTGTGAGGAAACTGAAATGACACAGTGAAGGAAGGACCACTACTGCTACAAAATATCCATAGGAACCAACGTCTGTTTGCATGAGTTAAAGTAATTTTATGAAGGGAGCACATCACCTGAAACACATCTGCTGCCAATAGCTATGCCTCTGATGTTCTAAAAAGTTTTCTGACCTTTCAAAACCTCATCAAAGTGTGACCACGAGTTGTCTGAGAAACAACCTCTCAATGTGCCCCTTTAGTCTTGTAACAGCTTACATTATTTGCAAGCAGGGCAAAGTACAAACCATCTGTCTGATTCAGCAACTGTTTGGTGATCAGAGCCAAGACTGTTAACTGTTACAACCTACAGAGGGCTAAATCTGGGGGCCCTTTTGGGAAATAATTTGTCATTGTGTGTAAACAGGCTTGGGACAAGGAGGGGACGCAACAAGGAGGGGATGCAAAGAGGGGACGCAGCAATATTTATTTAGAGACCAGTTTTGTTTGAGGTCATCTTGATAATGATGGTCCTACATCCCCAGCATTTTCCCATGACTCCATCCTTTAAAAAATAAACAATTACCGCAACAGCAGTGACACACACTTCTCCTTCAAAAAGCATCCTCCTGACTCATGCGCCAAGCTAAGACTGGTGCATCTTGAATTGGGCTGTATCAAAGCAGTAATCCTCTACATGGTAGTATTTCAAGTAAGTGGTTTACTAACCCAGATTTGACCTCTAAGTGAGTGGTACACCTCCTAATAGCAGAGCCCTATGGCTTTGTTTTACTAGGGGAATGAAGCCATAACATCCCTTTATTAGTATGTTTACCACTAGCGCTGAGTAAAATGAACATACGCCCTCCCCACCCGTTGATTGTGTCACTCTGATCAGCCATACACCGTAGACCAAATGGGAAGAAGGAAAACCTACAATCAGGGACTTAAGTGATATGTGATCTGTGAGTTATCTTGGATGCAAATACACCTAATCAGTGCTTTAGAGCTGCTGGGCTTTCAGCAGCGCACCTTGGATGAAATGTGCATAGTTTCTGCTGAGAGAGAAAGAGTAAGCACTATTTCTTTAGTCAAGAAGATAAATGTATGCAGCAGTTTGGAGGGTTGTTCTGAACCTGCTTTCCATTTTTAACCATCTGCCACCTGGCAACATGTTTGCGAGAGAACAGTTTGAACGAACTGTTTCAGTTCCTGAACACACAGCGCAGGTTCACTTTAGCTGTCAGTTACAAGTGACACTTTTCTTTTTACAAAGGTGGGCCTACTATTTTTTTTCCCCAAAAAGCATTGAGATGGAAATTTCCAGTATTGAGAGCAGAGGCACACGGCCATACGTAATTGCAGTGCATTGTTGTGCTATTCGCTTGGCCCTTCTCCATATCTGTCTGAGTCATCGGGATCTAATGGATATGGCAGGGCTTATTCATGAAAGATGCTACATTGATTTCACTGAAGGAAACAGATCAAATGCCTGGCACTGTTCGCTATAATACTTGCGATAATTTGCAAGCCTCTAATGCGTGTCATGTTATTCTTTGGAATAATAGATTTTTTTTTACATCACTACAATGTTTAGATGGGTACTTTATAGAAATATCCAGCCCCATAGTTGCTGTTATGGAGAAGACTCCATCATATGTTACAATTATTTAGGTAGGAGAGTGGATAGAATGCCTTTGCCACACCCAGGTGTGATGTGAAAAATACAGATAAATCTGAGCCTTAATCAACACATTGTGAAAAATTTTTCTCTTAGGTGTTTTGGAGCAGAGATCCAAATGAGAGGCAATAGAAAACAAAATGTGTCATTTGTTTGTGATAAACACTGAGAGCACGTTACCCATGTGTGAGGTCTGCTCATTCCCCTTCAATTAATGCTGTGGTGTCAGCTGCAGCATTAATCTGACAGCAGAGACCCTGGAGGAAATCAGAGTACCACAAGGACTTTTCACATCTCCTCCACAAATAAATATACACTGCCACACTGCCTATTTATAACTTGGCATATCGAAAACACACACATTTCTGTGGGCCTTATTCAGGTCCCAAATTGATGGTCTAAGATGATATTATAATAGCCTAAAATGTGTATTTTTCTGGCTTGGTAATGCCCTGCTCAAATAAGGAAAATGGGAGTTGTCTTATCTTGTTTAACATGTGGACAGCAGAGCAGAGAGGAGTGTGTGTGTGTGTGCACAAAGTACATATCTGTTTATATTTGGTGGAAGGCGGGCATTGCCATGTGGATGTGACAAAATGTAGGGAGCACAAATACCTCGGTTAGTACATTTAAACAAACATCTGTGGAAACGGGACCTCTCGTGTCTCTGAGGAGGCGATAATGAGAGTCTAGTGACTGTCTTCTGAATGGGCTCCATCTGCCACTGAAAGGCCATTAATGGGCTCAGCCACTCTGGGACCCCAGGGCTGTCTGTTCTCAGAGGACCAGTGACTCAGTGGATACAGACAGCTCGCACTTTAAAGCCAAGGGGTATGGCTAATTGCCCCAAGTGTGTGTGTGAGTGTTATTTTTAAATCTTGACCACACACATTGATTCCAAAAGGCAATATTGTGTTATATTATATATATGTCATATTTCAAAATAAGATATATGATGTGTCTGTTCAATGTAATATGGCTGATAGGAAGAAGCCAGGAAAATTAGCTGATAGGAAGAAACCAGTGAGTTGGATTGCTCTGGTTCTTAAACTTGGGCCCACAGTGCCCTCTGCTGTCAAATAAAGTTTCGGGCTCCACAAAGTTTTAAACACCAGCTATTTATAACCTTTATTATATGCATTTTTAACATACAGTGATCAGTAAAAAAATAAATGAAAATGTATATGTACACGTGTAGTAAAATGTCCCAAAACACTATAAGATTCCTATAGGACAACTAAAGGGTATTTATAGTATTTCCAAAAGATTACTGCATAAACATATAATAGCAATCCTATAATAATATTATAATATTACTATAGGTTTTTTTCATAAGGGACAACACATAAAATACTTCATTTACATTACATTTCATTGTTACAACGAGAAGATAAATACAGCAAACATGACAAGGCTATACAGAGACATTATGCTTTTCCTGGATTGCTTCTTAAACGCTTACGTGGAATCAGCCGCACCATCATGGGGGCGTCATCCTCCTCCGTCGGCTGCTGGGAAAGGTTGTTGGTCTGGGGAATGTTTTCAACAGTGAAGCTGTGCTGAGGACACACGGAAAAGCGGGAAAGTAGCGTCACCAGGATGGACTTCATCATCACCATGGCGATGTGCTTCCCCACACAGGCGCGTGGCCCTGAGCCGAAAGGCTGGAAGAATCGATTTGGCACCTGGCCAAGAGAAGAGACGGCAATAAAAGTTATTTTTCTTCATGAAAGATCTCAACCTTTTGTAAAACTGTATCACAAGACAGAAAGACCAACAGTGGGGTATGAAGGACCTAATATTCATAATTGATTGTCTAATTTCTTCATACTTACATTCTTCTCAAAATTCTCCAAACTGAACTCATTCGGTTTCTGAAAGAACTCTGTCTTGTGCATGCGGCCGACGTTGAGGATGATGTTCGTTCCTTTGGCGACCTTGTAGCCTTCGATGACATCATCATCCAGGGCCCTGCGCATGGTGAAGTCAACTACGGGGTGGAACCTCAACGACTCGTTGATGAAGCTGTCCAGCACCGGCAGCCTCTGGAGGTCGGCGTGGCGGAGACGCTTGTCACCTGCAGCACGCAATAGACGAACACATTCACAGAGGCTATTATTGGAGGGAGTTTGATAAACATCTCTCAGATTGTTACAATGTTGATTGAATGTTGAGAGAGCTATGTATCATAATAGTAAATTCTTTATAACACTTTTTACAGTGTTGTAAAATAAAGTGTTACAAACCCAGTTACAGGGTATCTACCTAATTAGGTACAGTGCTGCATATGTAACATCATGTATATGTATATGTAACATAATAGTTTTTTTGTCACAAAAATACATTATGTAAGTACAACATTAACATCGTCACAGACACCGCAAAAATAAAGTGTTGCCGAATTTTATTACAATGTATCTCTGTGACGCACCAATGCTAGTATCCAACTCCGCCAGAAGTTTCTTCTCCACCTCAGGATGCTGCTTGAGGAGCAGTAGCATGAAGAAGAGGCTAATAGACAGGGTATCTGGAGCAGCAATCACCATCTCCAGCACACACTGACGAACGTTCTCTGCAGTCAGTTCTCCGTGGTTCTGTACAGAAAAAAAACAACAACAGATAAGGACTTTGTTCCGTCAGGCTCATGTTCAGGGGTTTATACAATTGAAATACATAATCAAAACGTATATGTCTGACTGTGATGCAGTGTGCAACTATCCTGGTAAACCAGCCCCTCGTACTTCATTTCATCCTGTGCAAAATGAAATGAAGTACGAGGGGCTGGCTTACCAGGCAAGTGTCATGCAGGGAACATTTCATGCTGGTAAATCCTACCACTTAAAGTGTCTAACCTGAGCAAATATCAGGTCTGTAGTGAAGTCAATGTCATCCAGTTTCTCTGTAGAATGCAGCATTGCCCGTTTCTCTTCAATTAGGCTCTCAATTGTGTCCTGAAGTTCCTGACTATGGTCAGAAGTAAATAAATTAAACATTGATTAATAACATGTTCAGATATTTGATATTGAGAAGAATCTCTGGCAGTATCTTCAGCACTAATTACTCACGCTGCTTTCTTGTGTTTGTTATGAAGCCATTCAAACTTGAAGTAAATGTCAGGCTTAATCAGGACCGTTTGCCAAGTGTCAAAATACTTTTGGATTTTGAGAAGCAGTGTTTTTTCTGAAAAGAAAGGGGGGAAAATCAATTTGAAATGTGTATATAAACATTTTGATTCTGCTCATCCAGCTTATCCAAAACGAAGCAAAGTGGTCAATGTACTGTAGCAAATCTCTGTATCACACGTTTCTCAGCAAATGCAATGCAACATCAACGAATGCACACAAGGACAAAGACAGCTGACTGACCATTGAATGGGACTCCTAGGAAGAGTCTATTGGAGATGTCTACCACAATGCAGCGCAGCAGGTTGAGCACGTCCACGCCTCCCTCCGGGGTGCTCAGCTCCTGCAGCTGCTCCAGCTGGTGGGTGGTGGAGGAGGTGCAAATCTCCAGCGTCCTCTGCAGCCCTGGGCCCGTCAGAGCTACGAGGCATGCACGAGATGTCACGAGATGTCACAAACTCAACGAAAGGCCCAGTCACCATGTAAACGTATTAATGATTTTGTCACCTTTAAATGACAATATGCCTATTAAATGTTGGCTAAAATTTGAGATAGAATAATTGCATGAGTTAAAAAAAAAAAACGATTTACCTTTAGCAAAGTATGTTCGAACTTTCTTCCAGAGAGTGACGTTTGAGTTAAAGATAATTCCTCTCTCCTCCATTCCTATACATTGCAGCCCTGGCTTGCTCCCAAACCTGGATGTGTACTTGGACTGCTTCAGGACGTGATAAACTGCGGAGGACCTGTCACACGCACACAAGTAGGTCAGTGTTGGTATGCGCAATAGTTTGGCACACATTTACAAGTTTCATAACAGCAGAACTAAAAGCAAAGTAGTTCTAGGACGTTTGGTGAAGAGACGTTTTACTGCAGCCACATTCTATTTGTCACTTTTATCTACAACTTTTAAGCATGACCGTTGCTCAGTTGCTCATACTGTACCTGCTCAGAATCAGGGTTTTCTCTCCATTGATCCACACTCTGACAATGTCTCCATATTTTTGGTTGTAATAGTTGCTTGCTGTTCCGATTCCCATCCAAATAAAGCGCGAATAAGACAACAGAGGTCCCAGTCCCAAATAAAATGAGGGTCCTGCAGAACAGAAGTAGCTATTTAGATCAGTGACATCCGAAATGGACTATGTACTGTATGATTGCCATGGTACACAATCATAATCATCATGTGTAATGCTATTAAAGTTATTTACATTCCTAGAGAACAGCACAACATGAGCAATGCAGGCAGAGAGAGAAAGGGGGAAGAGAGAGAGAGAGAGAGAGAGGAGGACATAGGTAGAGAAAGGGGGAGAAAGAGACAGGCGGTGAGAGACAGAAAGAGAGAGAGAGAGAAAGAGAGACAGGCAGGAAAAGAGAGGGAGAGCGTTGTTTGTTGTGGTCTGCGGTACTGACCTGGCACTGAGGACTTCTCCTGCTGGTTGAGAAGAGCCATTAGCAGGCAGAGCGCGAGCAGCAGTGCGGCGGTCGTGCCCGACACTCTCTCCGACACGCCGTCTGTCGCGTTCAGCGGCCCACTGAACCACAGCTCCAGCATCGGCTGGTCCAGGTGCAGCTGGTCAATGGTGTGTGCACACGGCGCTAAGAAATTCACTGCCATTTTAAAGTAGTTTAAAGAAGATCTTCAATGGGGCTCTGCAACAGAGATCAACCTCTACACTCAGATGTTTTCAAAGTAGCTCTGTTTCAGGACAGGCAGTCTTTTATACCAAAGCCGCTGCCAGGAGTTAGGTCAGGGTAATGGAAAAGTCATAACAAAGTGGGAACATATCAAACAAACCCAGAGTAGCCTTGCCTCTGATTCTTGTGTAACTTCTCATGTCCTTGACCCTTTTCGCCATGGCTCTCCCAAAGCCAATGATATGATTTAGCATCTCATACAATTGGAAACGACACAATAGTAGAATATTGCCAGAGAAATCAAAAGCATACCTTGTCAGAGTTATGCTATAATATGACATATATTGTTTTAAATCTATTACTAGTATTTCCAAACTTTTCTTTTTTAACACTACAGAATCAAGATTTATTTTCCTCAATGCAGTAGTGAATATGTTTAATACAAGTGCAGGGTATTCCTAAAAACTGTTGTTGATAATGGACTTGTTAAAGGTTATAGGTAATTAATGAACTTTTAATTAGCCTAGTTATGCAATTAGTAAAAACAGTTCTTCACTGCCTTCACAGTGTCCAACTTCTCTGTCATATTACTACTTTAGGTTAAAGCTGTATAAAAGTCATGGCTGTGTACTAAGTATATGCTGTTTTTGTAATTATTCTGGAACTACTGTATAGTAAAAAGGATGGAGGAAAGAACTGGTTGGCTGTAATAAAATCTACAATGAAACAAAAAAAGTTCTCTCCTCAGTTGATGTGTGTTAATGTTAGCCATTAGTTCATGGAAATACATATAATTTCCATGTTCACCAGCTGGTGGCAGGTTTTAACATCAACAAGTCATCCCTCTATAGTTTTACTTTATGGAAACAAAACCAAAGTGATCTTTCTCTCTGGACACAAGATAACAGACTTTGTTGTTTATAGTATATGTATTTCAAAAGAACTTTTGTGTCTTCAGAGGCCCCTTTGTGCCATAAAATATGAATAAAAGGCACTCTGTGAATTCACTTAACGCCTACACTGCACATGAAGGAATCCGCTGGAATCCAATGGGAATCTTTGTGCATGTAGCGGCCAACAGCTTAGTCCTGTGGACTAAAACGAGCCGTCATTTTCAAAGTACACATCATGACTGAGCTATGGAGGAATTTCAGAACTTTCTGTCAGTCATCCCACTCTGAATACTGAATTAAATAATAATTAATGAATAATTATTTTGTGTTGAATTAGCCTCTTGCTCCTCTCAGGAAAGTATGTGTCCATGTCCATCTAAATAAATGAGATAATCATTTGGTTATTTATTTTTATTGCAGCATTTTCACAGAATGGAGACTTTACAGAAAGAACCCTGTGCCCTCTCTGCCATTACTGGATGATTGGTAAGTTAAAGTTACATAAATTGACCTTCTGTGTAATCAGTTAATTTTTAAGACTGGTGATGTCATGAGTTGGTATGTTAGTGCCCCTCATTCATGTTATCAAAAACTTGTGTACATATCACTTTCATTTCAAACGTTGAGGGCCTGAAAGTATATTAGATGCTATTCAGTGTGTCTTCATCATGACATTAACTATTGTTATATGTATTTGTGACTCTGTTTGTTATACTCTATTTTAAAGAGCAATAAATCCCGCAATAACTTAAAGTGCATTGCAATATGAACACAAACTTCCATTAACTGAGAGTAAAATCTGATAGAGCCATACAAAAAAACTAATAAGGCTTTCACATAGTTGCGTCATGTATGGTTCACAGTGAATGAGTGTCACCGTGCCAGAGGTCAGGGAATGCAAACGGGACAACAGCAGCCTTTGGACTGGCGTTGCCCACTCGTTCCGCCTCTGCGCTCCAGACAAAAAAAAAGGTGATGAGTGTCTCTAGTCTCTGATGCGTCACTTTCCTGGACACGGGCTGACTGGGTGGCCGGGCCGCTGCTGCTAGCGCTGGGGCGTCGTCTGGAGATGTTTTAGCTAAGGGCTGAGCGCCTGGCCCAATCAAAGCATGACCAGCTGCTTAGCCATCTGCGATGGGAGTAGGTGGTTGTAAGGTTTCCTGTCACAACATGTGGCAGTAGTAGGCTATAGCAGAACGATTGTAGTGTTCCTCTCCCAAAATCACTGCCAAACCACTTCCCTCTCCTTTCCCATGTCCATGTCCTGTATATATAAACTCCACAACAAGTCATATCCACACTCCTCATCCCACCTGAAAGCTTTGCGCTTGACCTCCTCTAACCCCTCCAGCTCATGTTCGCAAGTAGTAATTGGTGGTGTTACCTCTGGGAAATTGAGCTAAAAAGGCCAGACATGTTCTTTTATTTATTTGTTCCTGTTCTCTGCTTCTGTCGTGCTTTTATCATCATTTTTCCTCTTTGAAGGCTGATAGTGTAGAGCAAGCACATCCTGACTCGATTTGTCAATTGGATTTTGTATTGTTTTATTTGCAGAGAAAAAAATAATTTCATAATTAATATGTCATTGCTGTAGACAGCAATAGTATTTATGTTCATGTATTAGTGTATTTTGTGTTACATCCAATGCTGTATTTGCAGTATATGCAGGTCTCAGGGGCAGGAAATCTGCTCTGGTAGTATCGATGCTGTTGACAGCCTCTCTATTCTGCACTAATGGGTGTGGGGGACCGCACATGACTGGAGAAACATAATGGAGGACGACTGCACAATGTTTGGCTGAGAGCCTTGACTGGCACAGTCAACCCTGTGCAGTCTAAGAGCCCTCCACTATAGAGGCGGCTCAAGGTAAAAGGGTAGTGGAGCAGAGGTCTTGTATGGAAGCCCCTGGGGTATATACGTTTATGCCACCTACGAAAGTGGTCCCATTTGCAGTGCTGTCACGTTGCCACAGGGTACTCAGACCCAGCAACATGGATGTGTGCTGATGTCCGACACTGACCTACAGCTGTAGGGCACAGAGGGAGAGAGGACCTGGTGGGGCCAAGAGAATGCAGTGGAATGGTGAAACAATGGTGCATTTAATTTTTTGAGGATGTAATTTTTATAACTTATGGTGATCAATTCAAATTTATGGCATCCTAACATAATCTTTGTTAAACATATATTCATGACTTTTTTTTCTTAGTACATTCCTTGTGTCCATTTTTATTACCTATATTTTCAGTCTGTAAAGTTTTATATACTGTAATATCATATCATACATAATACTGTATAGACTAAAAATTTAAATAATGTACGGTTAATGGTTAGTTATGATCAATGTAGATGTTAATTCTGACCTCTATTCCTTTTTACAATTGTATAATATTATGTGATTACTTTTCCATTTCTGGATTATCCATCAACAGGGAACTATTTTGAGTATCAAAAGAAGATTTGTTACCTATAGCATTTTTTTGATGTAAAGCCAAGAAACAGAGTCAGGAACAGACAGAGTCAGGAACAAAGTGTTAACAACAACACTGAGCATTTGCCTTTGGTCCCCCCTCCTGACCCTTCCACGTCAGCAAGCGCTCTGTTCATATGAATTATGTCATAGACGGGCCCCAGTCACACACCAAAGAATGGGCACAACTGCATATAAATCAGGTGACCACACAAGCAGGGGGTTCTTCTCTGGACGCTCCAGACGGCAATGCCAAGTCTGTGTGACTTTGGACTGAACAAGGACAGCATTTATCCTTTCCATCTCCAGCCAAACTGCCCAGAGCAGGTCCCCTTTCTCCCAGACAAAGGAGTGTGGAGGAAAACAAAAACTTCCAGGGGTGTACGCTCACAGCAACAGCAGCAGCAGCAGCAGCACGGATGCTAACAGCGCTCCCGGACAGGAGGAGACGAGCAGCAAGCATGGCGCTCAGCGGACACAAGCTGCCCTGGATGTTGCAGGTGTTGCTCTATGGCACCTGTGTGATGGCCCTGATCAACGCAGGGGCGCTGTTCATCCTCCTGGTCCAGCAGACCCAGCTGTCCACCCGGCTGGTCCAGCTGGAGAGCCGGCTGCAGGAGGTTTCGGAGAGCTCCGTGGTGGAGTTCCTGTCCCAGGTCAGGGGCCCGGAGGACGGAGCGGACCAGTACCAGGGCTCCCGCAACAAGAGGAGCCATGAGCTACGGCACGCTCAGGAGATGCACCATGCTCAGGAGGAGATGCGCCATGTTAAGGAACTCCATCCTGGCCAGGAGATACACAGAGCTGAGCAGCAGGGGGATATGATGATGATGATGACTTACTCCATGGTGCCAGTAAGAGATATACCCTTGTGGATCAGTGTTTGTTGTCGTCTTCTTCTTCTTCTTCTTCTTCTTCTTCTTCTATTAGTATTATTATTAATATTATTATTATTGTTATTATTATTATTATTATTATTATTATTATTATTATTATTATTATTATTATTATTATTACCAAGTATTGCAGTGACCCTGTCCGTCTGTTTGTGTGTGTGTGTGTGTGTGTGCGTGTGTGTGTGTGTGTGTGTGTGTGTGTGTGTGTGTGTGTGTGTGTCTGCTCATATGGGGGACCAGGTTGCTATCTCTGATTGTTATAGTAGTAGTATGACAGCACACAATGGCCAAATGTTGTATCTTTAATTTCCTTCAGAATAAGTAGTGTCTCTACTACATGACTCAGGATGGTCATATCAGATTTTCTCAGTTATACACTACACTTGTAATTTGCCAGTGGCAGATTTTAAGGTTTTGCTTGTGATAAAAGTTCCTGCTTTTCCCCTAAAGTGTGTAGTGTGAAATATGACTGAACGTGTTTATTTATTGTTTGAATAAATTACATAATAAAATAATTAAGTATGTTATGATATTTAAACACACAGTATATTATCAGATTTTTGGTGTATCCAATATATAATCTGTATTTGTGTCCATACACACTCAAGAGGTTTTAACATTTCAAACATGTTTTAAATTCATTAAAATAATTCAGTAGCACTTTTGCATTTGTTAACTCTGTTAACATTGCTTTTACACTATTTCTCATCAGTAAATCATTTATAAACATATTGACACACATCTGTGTAGATGTTGGTTGGCTATCTGTGTGTTATTTGACTGTTTGTCTTCATGGCATGCTGTCTGCTATTTCTCTCTCAGTCTGCTGCCTTTTTGTCTGTCTGTCTGTCTGTCTGTCTGTCTGTCTGTCTGTCTATCACCTTCTCTGTCTGCTTAAACAATTGTAGATATGTTTATAAATTATTTACTGATGAGACATAGTATAAAAGTAATGGTTACCAAATAACAGACAAAGTGTTAGGTAAGAGTTAACAAACGCAAAATAAATGCTTATTAGGAAGTAGGTATTATAAACTGCTACCCATAATTCCATTCACCCCGTAAGGAGGAAGAATGAGTACATCTGAGTGGCATCTAGGTCTGAGCTAGTCAGTGATGATGTAAAACAAATCATGCAAGATTGAAAGTTATAATGAGGGTGTAACTACCATTGCTGCATATTGCACTTATTCCCCTTCCATTTTTAAAAGAAATCATTATTTTTTAGAATCTTTAATGTATTCATAAAATAGAACAATCTTAACAATTTTGTCATTTTTGTTATTTATATTCTCTGTTGTAGGTGAAAATCCTGTTAGATATCTGCAACAGTACAAAAGGAGTCTGCCTTACTGGTATTGCACATGCATACATACAGTACACGATGCAAATTACAGAAAATACTACAGTTACATAATATAAGTCTCTACTAGCACATAATTTGCATGATGTTGTATTATGCAGAAATATATTGTAATTCAGGATTTTTATTAATTTTGCATTTTTGAACATGTTTCAGGTCCTCCAGGACCACCAGGTAAGATATCCTCACACAAAACAAAGCTAAACAACTAGAGGACATAGTCTGAATAGCTAAACCACTAAACTGTTCCATTAGTGTCCTGCTGCCCTAAAACTGTGCTGTCCATCACAGGTTTGCCTGGCGCGGATGGGATGCCTGGACACAATGGGACAGACGGGTTGCCAGGACCTAGAGGAGAGCCCGGGGTGGAGGGGAGACGAGGGAAACGAGGTCAGGCTTCCATCAGAGAGAGAGAGGGAGGGAGAGAGAGAGAGATAGAGAGAGAGAGAGCACGCTCACTGTCTGTGCATTAGCCCCTGGGATAGGTGGAGCAGAAATGATGGCTGAGCTTGAGGACGGGGCCCCCAGTGCATCAGTTAAGCAAGAATGTCGTGGCCTCCTTCATCCAGCCAGCCTGTCTATGGGGCTCTCTGATAGCGCAGCCTTCGCCTGTAATGCACTGATCTAATCAGACGGCGTTTGGGCTTCATGTGGGCTCGTGCGTTCGTGATAGCGTGGTGTGAAAAAAGGCAGTCCTTGAGGAATGCCCACATCACTGCAGCTTGGTATTCATAACTGTGGTTTGCCACCACTTCCGCTGCCTTTCTCTGAGCACTTAACAGCCTTCCCACATTGTCTGAAACCTATTCTGTGTTAGTCATAGTGGGGCCATGAAAGGCAGCATTCATGCCCCATTGGACTGGCTGTTACTGTAGAAACCACTGGATATCACTGACATTTCTCTTTGCAAATCATGTTGTGAACTGATAAGGCCAACTATTATTTTAACTATATACACAATTTAACCACAATTTAATAAGCAAGAAAAAGCCTTTAGAATTCTTGTTTACATTATGTCATTTCTGCTTAAGTGGTGGTAAAATGGAAATTAATTAAACAAAAAAGATAATTCAAGTTTGTTTTCATGAATCACATTTATGGAATGAAAAATGCCAATAAGTTCAATATTATAACAGGTGTTAAAGTGAATAAGCCTCTATAAGTCCTTATGGGAATAAAGATATAAAATAATGAATAGATATAGTTTTGGAGACCTTGTAACCTTATCTTCACAAAAAATGTTATTTATGTGTCTTTGGCTACACTTTAGTGTCACATTACTAACATGTAATTATGTTAATTGCTCATTTCTTCATGTTCTCTGAACGTTTCCCAGGTCCCCCTGGTGAGAAGGGAGAGCCAGGTGAGAAGGGGGAGAAAGGAGAGCCTGGACCACCTGGCGAAAGAGCAGAGGCCTCCAATGATGTCATTTTGGAAGGTCAGAAATCATCCATTTCTGTTTCCACATATCACATTGTTACATTTCTGTGATCTGGAGCCTCACCTGGTAGTGTGATCAGGAACATGACCTGGTAGTGTGATCAGGAACATGACCTGGTAGTGTGATCTGAAACATGACCTGTGTTGTTGATTGGTAGGTCCGCCAGGTCCACCGGGCCCCGTGGGGCCTCCTGGTCCCGTGGGACCTCCGGGTCCTCCTGGTCCTCAAGGCCAGCCCAGGAACAGAACCCGTCATGCTCACCATGCTCATCACCATCTCCCAGCTCAAAAAGCTCAGGGTTAGTGCCTTTTTACCTGCTTTTATAGTGCATTTTGTGAAGAGGAATTCGGCTTTCAGCGGTCGAATCCACCATAACGTGTAACTGTATATGTTTGGGTCTACAACCAATGTGTTCTAGTTAGAACCTGAGGTAGAGATCATGGCTTCAGAAAGTAAAAACCCTGCTACATATTTGATCCATTCATTAAAAAAAAACAAAAAAAAAACAGCTGAGACCTGATTAGCACACAGGTAGATTGACTAAACCACTACACCACTCATAAGGGATTAGGCAGAAGGAATACATGTCAGAGTTTTTACTTTCTGTGGATGGGATCTAAACCTCTTTACCAGATATGTTTTTGAGGTAATGATCTTTTCTGTCTTCTCCCCAATAAGGCTAGTGCTCCTTAGGTCCTGCAAATGTTTTTTTTTTTTATTATTATTTTCATATTATTGCCTCATCTCCATGCCCCAGGATTATTCCAGAATACTCCGAATGACTCAACAGGCAAAGAGGAAACCAAAGAAAAAGAACCAGCAGTGAAGAAAAAAGGTGAGGTGCCAGTTGCATCATGCAGGCATTAACACTTTGAAAATAGGTGAGGGAAGAAACACGGCTGACGGCATTTCATGTCTGTGAAACAGAATGCATCATAAAGGCGCTTGGCAAACCGGAGGGCATTACCAAGATGTGGAGCACTTTTGGGGCCTGGATGAAAGACGCAGCCGTGGCGGACGATGAACGAATCTGGGTTGCGGACCACTTCTCTGGTAGGGATGATGATCTCATTACGACGGCCAGCTCCCCCACCCCAGCACAGAAAACATGCTGTTTGCACTCTTGACACAGCAGTAATGGGAATAACAGACTTTTCATTGTGCTCACTGAGTCCAATGTAAGCTGGAAAAGTTGAGCAAACCATTGTTTTTCCTCCTCTTCAGATGCATAATGTTCACTTGTCTTTCTTCTGCCTAGGTCGAACTATGAGGGTATACAAGAACATTGCGGCATTCCAGAACAGCAGCAGTGATAACATCGATGTTGGAAAATTCTTCCAAGGCTGTGGACACATTGTTCATGGTGGCTCAATATATTACCACATTGCTGGCACTTTCAATATTGCCAAGTGAGTTCTGTGGAAACCTTCAACTTTTCCCCCCATCTTTGTACATTCATTAAAATGTTTAATTTACTCTTTACACTTTACAGATGGTTTGTTGAAATTCACTTTAGTTTGTTGTTTACTGACCGTAACCAAACCAACTACCAAACCCAACCCTTTAACCTTAACAAGACACTGACTTTTAGCAGATGGTTTATTCATAGTCACAGCATTTATAGACAGTCCAGAGTTTGCAGACCATCCAAAGCGTGACCTATTTACTTACTATATTTGTTTTCTTTTGAACAGATATGAACTTCAAACCAAAACGTTGCACACCCTGGCGATTGAGAATGCACTGTACCACAATCTGTCTTACCTGCTTCCCAACTCCAAGACTTACTTCAAAGTGGCGGCGGATGAGAACGGCCTGTGGCTCATCTTCGCCTCCAGCCACGACGACACCATCATGGTGGCTCAGCTTGACCAGAAAACGTTCTCTGTCTCGGCGTACATCAACACCAGCTTCCCGAGGACCAAGGCTGGAAATGCCTTCATCGCATGTGGGGTCCTCTACGTCACCGACACCAAGGACACTAGGGTCGCCTATGCCTTCGATCTGCTGAAGGGGAAGCCCGTGAACGTCAGCTTTGATTTCAGGTCACCTGCTGGCATTCTGGCCATGCTCTCGTACATGCCTCAAGAAAAACTTCTGCTGGTTTGGGACAGCAGTTATGTGAAGTCACACAAAGTGCATTTTGATGACTGAGAGGTAGGCACAAAAATGGTCTAAATCTGTGATGAGTAACATGGCTTTAGCTACAATCTAGTTTCCGAATTTGTTCCAGCCATTCACCAAATAAGCTGATTTAGGGCTCATTTCAACCAAACACTCTGTGTGTACAGCGCGTGCCCGTTTTCTGTCCGTATTAGTTTAGAATGCACGTTAACAGATAACAGACCATTTCCACCGCACACGTGATCTGAGCGGTTTCTGTCCCTATACAAACCTATTGTACACGGATACACGCTCAAGTCGGTGGAAATGAGGCCTTATATCAGTACAATTCTTTAGCCAGGTAGAGGAGCTGAATCGTGAGATCTCCTGTTCTTACTGTAGAGGTAAAACCAGATGAATGGGAATATATACTTGTACAGTTGGAATGTTGCTTCTGAAGTCATGTTGCCCACCACTGGTCTAAATGGTCTCAGTAGTTCTGGGGTGGATGTACCACTGTCTGATGTGCATCGTAGCACTGCGTAGTCTTTAGTAACACATTTAAACGCCGTCTTTGTGTCCCTATCATTTCTTTGGTTCAAGTCTGAAGAGGTTTGTGTGCTGTGTATTCTGTGCTCTATTTGCAATTGTTTTTATATTGTGAGGTTTCTTTATAAGGTCATCACACTGGTATGTGTATTCTTGCCATGTGTCCCTATCCTAAATCCCCAGTGCATTGTGAAATCCAGCAGTGTAGAGGAATGCTATTAAATAATGTTAACTGGAGAAACAAAATGCTGGTTGTCTTCTTAAAATATTGCAAGATGACATGAAGCTGATATTGTTTTATTCTGTTTAGTTATTTTTCTCTGCCCTTTCTGACAATGACAACAATGAAATGAACAAAACGGTTTGCTCTAAAATCTAAGGGTCAATTTAAAAGAATGTTCACAAAAGTGAAGGGACGCTAAAAAAGCATAGCTCTTGAAATAAAAAGTATTTATTTGACTTACAAAGGTAATGGTAAAACTACCTGTTCCCTCATGGATTTTCAAGAGTGCCTTGTTCCCACACACGCGCACACACACACACACAATATTCCGCTTTGAATAAATACACAACAGACAGCAAGAAGAAGGACCATTGGTTGAACACTTCAGTACACACAGTAGACATGGCGCCCAGTAGTTCTGACAGAAACACAAATATGTTTTAATAAATACCACATACATTTAACCAAAGTACAACTATTCCAGCTGGTATGACAACCAAAAATAAACTAAAAGCATTTGTGTTTGTACAAGCTATGGTAGTAGTTCTTTATATATATTTATTAAAACTATTTTTTTACTTTTTTTAAACTACTTGGCCAAATGAAGCCAGACATTCATTTGTATATAACAGTTTCCTCTAGAATAGTGTTTCACCTTTTTAATTAAACTGATATTTATAGTGTCTCCAGATTTGAGTGCAAATATTCTTTTTATGGTAAAATATAAAAAAAAAACAACAAAAGACGAAAACTGAACAAAAAAAACAATAAATAAAACAGCAACTTAAGCTGTACTGTGCTGTGTCCCAGATAGCTAAACGATAGACCTTACATTCCTAATGTAAAGGCAATAAGTATAAATATAAATACAGCAGTCCGTAAAGGAATGAATGGGAAAACGATACAAAAGACAAAACGAGTAAACAAAAAAACAAACAAACAAAACATTTTGTGCAAAACCGAACAAACTGAAACAACGTGTTTCTGGTCAAATCGAGTACTTCAGTGCAGCCTGGAAGAAAACTAAAAGTAAAACAAGACATAGAGATGAAGCATTTCAATCACAGTCACATTAACCTTCATCACTGGAATGGAATGTTTTGCAGTGAGGCCGCCACGCGGTGCACAGCGGTGACGTCGGTGACGACAGTGACTGCAGCGGCGCGAAGAGAGATGAGCTATTTTAACGGTTTTTCTTTTTCACTGTGAGCCCTGCGCTCATGAGGGCGATGTGCCATTACAACTGTGCAATGTGAGCAGCCAATGGGAACGCAAGGGGACGGGGCGGGGGACGGGGCGGTGGGGGGTGGGGGGTGGGGCAGGAAGGAAGTAAAACGCAGATCCGACAACTGGAGTCACACTGAAAACCACTGACGTAATATAGAAACCACAGTGCTGGTAAAGATGCTAAGAGTTTTTTTTTTTTTTTTTTTTTCAGCCGTGGGCACAAAATGACGACAGATACACACAAAAATTTTTGCTTTGAGCACTTTTACAGAGCACTATCAATAAACCTGTGTATGCACCGCTTTTACGAGTACAGTACATGCATAGCTTTCCTATAGACACACTCTATCAGAGATTTTTAGGGAACAATGTCAGCTTCTTAAAATTACAGTGAAACTATTTGTTTTTCCTTTTTTTTTTTTTAAATCAAATAAATGTGACCTTTGCTTATGTGTTTCAGCCTTTGGAAAAAATATTTTTGCAGCGCAACTCACTTCATTTTACGATCCACAGCTAAGAAAATGTTACAGTTCGCTGCAATGAAAAGCTTCTTTACTTTACTGTAATCCCTTCTCCTGGTTACCACGCTACTGTTACAATTTACAGGATGTCGAATATACTAGCCGGTATATTGTAGCGGTCGGGAAGAACCCTCATTTTGAGCGTGCCGTCAGCGCCGCAGGTGAAGATGCGGTTTCCGGGGCACGTCTCGATCTGCATCACTCCAGCGCCGATGTTGCGGAAGATGGACTGCTTGGCGTGCTCCGTGCTGAAGGAGTGCATTAGGCCATGACCCGTCAACTTCCACACCTGAAGCACGGACACATTCATGTGTAAACAGCACATACACACACACACACCCAAAACTAATGTGCAATTGGTAAAATGAGTTTCTTTGACTGCAATTACGCTAACAAAAAAAAAAACAAACAATTGTATCAATGTAAAAAACATTGTATCAGTGGGACATTGCACAACAGTGCCTATTCAAATATAAAAGTGACTATTCAAATATAAAAAAACTTTTTATATTGAATTTAATTTAATATTTACATAGACAACACACCATGCTTGAAATCTTAGGCACGAGCACCAAAAACAGCTAAAGCTGTCTGTCTCTATTCATAGTATTCGCAAACAACATTATTACATTACGGTGGCGTCTGATTGGGGAAAGGCAGCCAAGTGTGTCAAGTGCGTCAGGTGCAGTAGTAGCCTATCGATCGCGTATTCTAGGAACGTCAACAATATGGCCGCCAACTACTATTGATAATTCACCTTCATATTGCCCTCTGCGGAGCCGGTGACGAAGAAGTCCTCGGTGGAGTCCATGGCCAGGGCCTTAACGGCGGAGTCGTGGGCCTGGAAGGTGTGCAGCAGCTGTCTCTGGCGGATGTCGAAGATGCAGACGAAGCCCTTGCGGCCCCCCGAGATGATGAGCTGCTGCTTGGGGGCGTACTGCAGCACAGTCGCCCCGTTGTCGTGGCAGGGGAAGGCTGGAGAAACAGGCGCAAAGCCATGCTTTAGTGTTTGCCAACAACTCGGCATGCGTACGCTCGTGATGGTCTACAGTACAATGCAGAGTAATGCGAGTGAAGAGGTGAGGCACTGCAGAGTATAATCTAACCTAACAGCCCGTGTTTAAAGCGTATTATTATAAGTTATTTAAAAATTAAACATATATTTAAATGCGACACATTAGACAGCTTAATTTTTTCGCAGATTTACCAAAAATATGCTGCACAAATATACACAGATATATAAACAAGACTACAGCTGCAATAGCACAGGCTTACCGTGCACCAAGGTGTTGTTGGGTGAAATTAAGGTGTCCCATAAGCATACATTTCTGCGAAGGAAAATAAACATTCACTTTTTTTCAATTTCAGCATTACTTTTTGTACAATCTCTGTACACGTGCCAACACACTATGTGTATCCTTCTCATGAATACAGCATATGTTTCCTCGATAAAGCAGACATTCAGAAGCCTTTTTTTTGGTAAGTGAAATCATTTCCTCGGTGATGGACACTGACCTGCTGTCATTGGATTGGCCAGCTGTGGCAATGAGACTGGAAGAGGTGATGAAGGCAAAGTCACCACAGGTCTTACTGTGGCACTGCCAGCTCTGAGAGGGAGAGAGAGAGAGAGAGAGAGAGAGAGAATGAGAGTGAGAGTGAAAGAATGAGAGCAAGAGAAAGGGAGAGAGACAGACAGGCAGGCAGGCAGGCAGAGACAGAAAGAGAGAGAGACAGACAGACAGACAGACAGAATGAGAGCGAGAGAGTAAGAATGAGAGCAAGAGAGAGACAGGCCGACAGCCAGAGAGTAACAAAAAAATAAATTAATAGAACAAAGGGAATAAAACAAAACAAGAGAAGTTGAAAATGAATTCCCCATGCCGAATGAATGTGCCAGCCGATGTGTGCAGACTCTATGGGAAGGAGAATGCTTTGGCTTGCACCAGACTTTAAATTAGCAGTGTCCCGCCACCATCCCTGCTGACTCACCAAGTAAGGTTTGGGGTTTGATGAGGTTTGGTTGACCTGCCAGAGGCTCAGGAAGCCCTCACCATCTGCAACGCCGCACTACACACACACAATAAAAAGGGAAAACAGAGCATGTAGTATCTCATGTTCTCAAGAAACCGTGTCAGGGTAACGCCCTAATTCCTGCAGTAAAAAAATAAAATAAATATAAATAAAAAATAGAGATCATATATTTAAAATGTATTTAAAACTTCCTGTAAAACCTTTCTATTTGAGAACTGTGGATTAGTGCGATCCAATGACATATCTCGACTCATCCCTTGTGGTCTCTGGACAGCAGGATTGTGGGTAAATGTGGTGCATGATGGGACAGGACTAGCTGGTCCCATGCTGCAGTGCTGTACCTTATTGCCCTGGGAGTTAAAGTAGAGTCGAGTGACTCTGGCGTTGCCTGCCTGGCGGAAGCAGATGAGCTGTTGTGGCCGATTCCACTCGAACATGCGCACACTCCCATCCTGAGCTCCGGTCATGTCTGACACACACACACACACACACACACACACACACACACACACACACACACACACACACCGTTATTTGTATGGTCCTGATTTGCATAATTTGACAAACACTTCACAAACACTTGGGTTCTGATGTTTTCCAAGAGGCTTACCCAACACAATATTGTAGAATTTTTTCTTAAAAAACACAGCATGTAATCTGCATACTTTCACATGTTGGAAATGAACCTGCATGCTGTTTTACTAGCATACAATATACAGTGTAAGACTAAGAAAGGTTAATAACTTACAGTACTGATATATGGGATGGGATGTCATTCTCTTCACATTGTTTAGATTCCTTTTCATTATCTGCAGAGAACAGTTTACATTACAAAATAGTCACACAAAAAAATACAATACTAATTTCATGGTGATTGCATGTAATACTAAAGCTGATAAAGGTCACTAAAAACTGGTTACACTTTATTTTACTGTCCCTGTTACATTAATTAGGTACAGTGTAACAAAGCGTGTAACAATATGTGCTGTAACATTATGTACCTACACTGTACCTGTAGGGTTAGGGTTAGCGTTAGGTATGTACAGTGTATGTACATAATATTACATGTTGTTACTTGTAGATGCACTAAAAAAAAGGAACCGTAAACTAAAGCGTTACCTAAAAACTTTAACTAAGATGCATGTAAAGAGGCTTCTGTGATTAACTCATGCAATAATAACTGTTCAGGCCTAGGGCAGGCAGCAGACCTCACGAGCGGGGACTCAGACTGCAGAGGACCTGGGAACAGGCTGCATGACGCAGTTCTCTACCTTGGGCCGCCGAGTCTGATTGCCGACCTTATCTTCAGTTTATTATTTTCTCTCTGCTCAATACAAACACAGAGCCCGCTAATCTCACTGTAGTTAGACTCATCAGTGGGACTGTTTAGACGGAGGTTTACGGCTGGTGTTATTGTGATAAGGCATTGTAAAACAACTACATGCACGGATATATTCCTCCGTCGAGGTCGTTCTGGGACACCACAAAGACTCATGCTAGGCTGCACCAGGCCTGCATGGCTTTAGGTGGACACGGTCAGTCCGCTCCACTGGACTTTCCAGCTCTGTTTCCCTTGCTTTTTTCACAGACGATTTATGAATCTATGCTCTGGCCATCACATTTACAGCACAGGTAATCATTCCAGCAAACATCCATTCTTAGAGAATAAAGTGGCCTGTCCCTAACACTTTCACGTTCTTCATGGCAAGCATATGCTTTATTGTAGAGAGACGTACAGGCAGAACAACATGGGGTGGAAAAGTGTTGTGTGTCCATCTACTGGTGCCTAACAACAACTACACATTTAAAGAGCGCTGCAGATGCCCAAAAAGAAAGACAGGCTTTTGTGCAACACAGAATAAAATGTCATTGCTGCATCAGAGGTGAAGAGGCAACATGCTCACTAGTAGTTATGCTGGAGGCACAAGCAGGCACTGTCAGTGATGTGATTTTGAGCTATGTGTGCAATGCTGACAAAATGCCACCTTCTAAGGAAGCAATCGGTGGCAGCAAGGCATCTTTGAATCAAAGAAATGCATAACAATTTTGCCCTCTGAGGTAACATTTTTTTTGCCCAGTTTACATGTCAGCATAGATCTTTTCTTCATGCTGCCTTGAACATCCAAGTTCAGTTAAATTATAGAGTCAGCTGTCAGAATCTTGGCAAAGATGCCTCAACAATTTAATAAACTTAATATGGAGTTTGATTTTGTATTCTAGCTTAGTTGTGGGAAACACAAGTTTTTGTCCCGATACGTTAATGCCTTTTATGGCAAATGACGTGTTAGACAGTGAAGACAGCCAGACAGCAAGTCCCAATTTCAGACAGACTGTGGCAGTTTTCTATGTGGTCAGGCCTTCGGTTCAGAGCTGGAGTTGTGCCTGTGTTCTGTATGTGATGAGTCATCTACCACGCTGGCACTGTCAGTAATGCTGCCACCATAAGTGATAAGTGATTTCATTTGTAATGTTTTTTTTTTCTGGCTGGGCCTTCGGTTCAGAGCCCAAGTCCTGCATGTGTTCTGTGTTAGGTATGTGATGAGTCACGTACCACGCTGGCACCCATGCTGGTCTGCCCGCTGCCCAGCCAGGGCATGGAGGCGGAGGCCGAGATCTGTGGCGGGGCGAAGTGCGTGGCACTGCTGCCGCTGCTGGCCTGGGCGATGTTGGTGTGGGAGGAGCGGTAGTCCACGTCGTCGGAGCTGGACAAGGACACAGGGTCACAGACAACTTTACACATCAGTTACTGAAGACATGCCATCTCTTATTCACTCTCTGAACTTATTTAGTCTTTAAAACATCCGTTACAGATGACATTCCGTCTCTTATTAACTCTCTGAACTTATTTAGTCTTTAAAACATCAGTTACTGAAGACATTTCGTGTCTTATTAACTCTCTGAACTTATTTAGTCTTTAAAACATCCGTTACAGATGACATTCCGTCTCTTATTAACTATCTGAACTTATTTAGTCTTTAAAACATCAGTTACTGAAGACATTTCGTGTCTTATTAACTCTCTGAACTTATTTAGTCTTTAAAACATCCGTTACAGATGACATTCCGTTTCTTATTAACTATCTGAACTTATTCAGTCTTTAAAACATCAGTTACTGATGACTTTAAATATCAGGTACTCCAGGCATCCAGGCATGCTATCTCCTATTCAGTCTTCCTGTGGGTTTAAAACTTTAGTTGCCAGCCCAAGCTGCCATGTCAGCTGAAGTGACAATGTTTAGTATGGTTACACTTGGTTGTTTGGATGGTCCTGTAGATGTTCCTATGGCATCCTACAGGTGCTAAGACCATTGACAAACCATTTGTTGGAACTCTGTCTTGTTAAGGCTAGGGTTAGGGATTGGGATTAAGTCTGAAAACAAATAAGCAACATGAAAGTTTCAACAAACCATATGGTAAGTCTGTATGGGCCGAATATCCATCTAAGCGGTACCGTAAAGATGCGAGCAAAATGATTACTGGTGCTAAATATGTCAGTCAAGGAGCAGTTTGATGGGTGAGTGGACAGACAGGCTGGGTTTGGGGATCGCTGACCTGCGTGACTCTTTGTCAAAGTCCTCCCCAATCCAGGTGAAGGGCTGTGCGGCTAGCAGAGTAGACACGTCCACCTCCTGCACATCGTGAGTGGAGGCCAGCACGATCTCATTCATGTTGGCCTGCGCACAAGTCAAGCAGCAACCACATGAAATTAGTAACCTCCACACTCACGCTGCTACCACATCTACTATTCTCTACCTCTTACCCGTAGGCTACATTGGGCGTAGAACCTGCAATAGAAGCGGTTGTGGAGGCGACTTCCTGTTTAGAAGAATGGTGTATGGTTTTCAAATGCATACAGCCCTTTCGCATCTGGTATAACCACTCTCAGTTGGTTATAGTGTAATCTATTGCTACAGTATACGCACTGCTACTGCGTCTGTTTCAGTTCCACGCCACGTGTAGCCACAGGGTCAGTTTTAGTGTTGTACACAATTTTTCTCTCTGTCTTAGTTTAAAAAAAAAACACAGCATAAACGATGACACCAGTCACAGAAGCATCCACCTTATTTATGGCAAAAGCCATGATGATGTCGGACTCCTTATGGACGATCTTCGCCTTTCCGCCAGGGTAGCCAAGGTCAGCCTCCACCTGTTCAAAAGAGCAGTGGCTTGTGAAAATTCGTCTCTGCCTCTGCTGTTTTTCTTTTTTTTCCTTCTAGCTGACAGCAAAGTAATTGCCTCTTGTACACAAAACACACACACACACACGCACACGCGCACACACACACACACACACACACACACACACAAGTGAGCATGCAGCACAGAAGGACTGCAGTGTCCTTGCAAAAAGATGAGCGCAACCTTCACCTTGCTTTCAACACTTAGGCCAGCAAAAGATCTTAAGAGTCGGAGCACAAGGAGTGAGATGCATGTCATTTGAAAGGTTTTGTTATTGTTTTGATTATATATAGTTTTTAAGTACTCTAGCCGGTTAGTGATTAGGGACAGAAGCGTTGGTGGCAGATTGGTTAGGGGGTAGTGAGGGCGGAGGAGGTTCTAAAACGGAAAAGGTCAAACTGAAAAATAAAAAAAGGGGAATAAATCTCCAGTTAGAAGGACAGTCAGGAGCCCAAAGCTGAGAGCGGCAGGTTGGCGTGGGTGGGCAGGCGTGGCCGCGGCGATAGGCATACTACCTTGCTTGCACCACGCGCTCCCGCTACGAAGTTTTGTGTCAGCTGCTCCATGCGGCCGTCTAAAGACTACACAACAACACAACCCAACAACAGCACACCACGCCACACACACACAACACGGGTCACAAACACAAACCATGGCCACAACAACAAAAAAAAAAAAAACAAAACAACACAGAAATGGGAGGGAACAAATGAAGAGTAAAAATGAAAACGGGGTTGCCGCCAGGGAGCCCTCCCGCCAGCCTCAGAGAGAGCTGCACTAATCCAGTGTCCAGGCTGTGTTTTCAAATAAGACTCTTAATACTTAAGAGACCTCAGAATGCTTTTGAATCAAAGCCATGCTGGATGAAAATTGTACACAATTGCTTTGCCATGAAGTAAAACAAAAAGATATTATTATAAGTTTATGAGCAGCATATGACTTATGACTGTTTATCATACGGTTTGTTTTACATATTTCTTTGAAGACATTACTGTGGGCCAATAGTGTATCATCAAATATACACCGTATATAGACTTGTTAATTAGTTCCTATAAATGATTACCTTTAGCACAAAGCTGGATGTGCGTGTTTTGGTTGAATTCACATCAACTTTGTGAAGGGCAACTCGCTATTATATAATGTCAGCTGACAGTTAGAAGTCAGTCAGCAGACTTTTTTTTTTTTTTCAACTCTTTCCATGTTGTTAAGAAGCTGAAGATCTAGGCAATGACAAGACTCCAAGGTCATTCTGTCCTTCTTGTCTGTGTTTGTGTCTGTGATTGATAACTGATAAACTGCATGCATGCAAGCACACACGCACACGCACACGCACACATGCAAACACCGACTCTCTAACTGGGACAAATGATACTGCATACATTTCAATCTTTTAAACCTACATTCAGCTGTTCCAATTACAATATGCTACTGCAATGTTACACAATTTATTTTAGTCATCTATTAAAAAGAAAAACTTTAGCTAAAGCCAATTATTAAAAAAAACAGTTGGCTCTATTGTTTTGTTACACAAACTGATTTCCAACTTCATGTAATTATGGGAGATTTGGCTGGTGTTTAGACAGAATTACCGCCGACTCTCTGTCATGATGCAAATGCACTAGAGTAGGGATAAAAGGACAAACAGAACACAAACAACTAAAGACTACAAAGAAATCCATCATCTCAATCCAACCACTCTAAAATAGCTCCTTCTACTTTCTTTGAACTCTGCAGAGGTATGACCCAGCATCTTGGCAGCCTGGCTGAAAAAAATACGAGCCAGCCTGTCTCCAAAACAAAACACTAGAATGTGGGCAGAAGGGGCTATTTTTGTGAGAGGGAAGCTCGGGAAACAGACAGGTGGACGCCAACCTGTCCAAGTCTTTACCTCGCTCTGTTTCCTCTTCTTGGTGAAAATGTAGCGGATCAGGGTCTCCTGCAGGACCTCCTGCTTGACCAGGTAGTGCCACAGGCGGCGTACAGGGAAGGACAGGTGACTCTTTGCCCTGCTCCACACACAGGCCCAAACACAAACACAAACATGGCCGTCAATAATATCATACGTCGAAGCATCACTCCACTCTCCCCCAAGTAATGCGATATCTGTTCATTCATATTTTATTAGTAGCAAGACTATACTGCAGTTAGCATTGTTATAACGTAATATTTAATACTTGCTTACTGCTCTGAAAAAAAATAAGAGACCACTGCAAATTTTCTTAAAATCAGCATCTCTACATGTATGACAGCCATTCCTTTCCAGTGTCAGTTGAATTTGGAATTCGGGAGAAATGTTGTCAGTAGTTAACACAAACACAAAAATGTTTA
Organism: Coilia nasus; assembly: GCA_027475355.1. NCBI lineage: Eukaryota > Metazoa > Chordata > Actinopteri > Clupeiformes > Engraulidae > Coilia > Coilia nasus. The sequence continues at coordinate 11,152,091 of CM050207.1, forward strand.
CTGTACTCACATATATACCTATAAATCAGAGAAACTGATCATTTTACAGTGGCCTCATAATTTTTTTCCAGAGCTTCCAAACACTTGTTTTATAACTGTCAGTTGCATAAATACTGTACGAGATTTATAAGGTTTTCTAAGCAGACTGACTTGAAGGGGGTGTTGTCGGGCTCCAGCATGGCTTTGTGGCGCAGGATGGCGGGGCCTCCCCCCGCGCTCAGGTCGGTGGGGTAGGTGTTGATGTAGTTGGGTGGAGGGCCGTCAAATTTGTTAATCTTGTCCAGCAGGAGCTGCTCCCAGTTCTCCAGGGTCTTCAGCACGGTATCGCACAGGGGCGACACCACTGGCAAGTCTGATATTTCAACGCAAGGGGGAACGTCAGGCCGACTGGTTATAGCTGCATTTGTTCTGGTTGTGTTTACATATTAATATAAATGTAATAAGTCTCCATTTGTGTTAGCTTTGTTTTAGTGTGTTAAATGTATTTAATGTATTAAATAGAACGGATAAAGTTCACAGAACGCGCTCAACTCACAAACCAAAACTTACTTGACTGGTGCTATTACCTAGAACATTATAAACTCATAAGAAAGGACAGCACTCCTAGTCACCTTCACCTATTATTGCCCAATAAAATAAAATCAATAAATAAAAGGTGAAAGCGACTAGGAGTGCTGTCCTTTCTTATGAGTTTAAATAGAATGGAAAAACAGCAGGCAAGTTTGATGCATGAAATACCAAACTGTACACATGCAGATGGACTACCTGTGAAGTCCAGCCCAGTAAGGGGAAGGAAGGTCTTTACATTGTGCAGGGCCAGTTTGACCATCACCAAACGGATCAGTGCCCAACTACAACAGAGAGGACAGTCAAAACAAAGCACAACTTTAGCTTTCTGTGTGAACCATATGATACAGCGCATGGAGTATCCAGTAAGAGGTACTGTGATAGCCAAACCTGTACGAAGTAGGATCAGAGTGCTCGGTCATCTGCGTGTCAGAGAGGAAGGCGTCGTCATCATCGTCGTTGTCGCTCGCTCCACTCTCATCCGAGTCGTAGAGGGCGCCACTGTCTGAGGGAGGGAGGAAGGGCTGTGGGGGAGAGGTGGGGAGATCAAGGTGAGTTAGGCATGAACTCTGACCAGACCACGCCATACATAGAGCATAGCACAGTGCACAGCAGAGAGCCGTAAGGGGCCAGCAGGTCTTACTTTGGCCACAAAGTAGTCCCACATGCTGAGCTCTGGGGGGATGAACTTCTCCTTGTAGGTGGGCCGCTCCACGGGCACGGGTGGAGGGGTGGCTGGGGTCTCCTTCACGGGCCGGCCCGGCACCAGCATGCGCATGTTGAAGCGGCGGCGGTGGCGGTCCACGTCCTCGGCCGGAGGGGTGGGAGGGGGCAGGGCTGCCAGAGAGCGGGGGGCAGGAACGGGGAGATGATGTTAGACGGGGTGGCAAGGGAGGAGGAGGGAAGGGCCAACATGGTTGACTCACACCCCAAAAACCCTGCTTTGGCTCTCAGTCTCTGCTGCTTCAAGCCCGGGGCATAGTCGAATGAGCTTGCGAAGTGCACAGCACGTTCCATGTGCGCGTGACAAAAAAAAAAAACACAGAGAATTGCATCATCTTTGCGGAGCTCTGTGTTGACCAAAAAAAAATGTGGCTCGCACCAAAGTGCGGGTTGGTGCATGAGCAAAACTGAACTCCCATAACGACAGAATTTGCCAGAATTTTTACTGTTTTTGGGATGATACGGCAACCTCAGTTGAAAACTTTTCCATAAGGCATTACACACTTATATTAAGTTCCTCACCCTTTTAAAAATGTTGTCTTGTGTCAAATGCCTAAATTAGTTTTTGTCATAATTAGTCACACATTGTAATTAATGTCATAATTAGTCTTTAATAGCTTATACCATTTTTGCTGGTCAAACTGGTATTATTATGGTTTGAGCATCCCGTTTTGCAGGCCCCCAAAGAGACAAAAACAGCAGGGTTGGGGGGTACCAACATTGTAATGTATTAAATAATGTTATTAGTGTAATGTAAAAGATAGTACCCCCAATTGTGAAAGGGTAATTTACACTGTGGTCTAAGCATCCACAAACACCCGCACACATCACACATTAGCTTCAGGCCTCCAGGGTGCAAGTAGAAAATTCAAGAACAGAGCTCTATAACCAATGCTGAGAAAAGAGGCCAGTCATGCAGAGAGGCCGAGGTGGAGGGTAAACAACAGACAGGAGAGATGACGGAAAGAGGAGAGCACAGCAGTTCTACTTTAGACACAAAGCCATTTGGGCTTTTCATAGAAAGAAGAGTCTGCCATCCATCCACTCCAATTTGGACTCGCTCCTCTGAGCCGTTTCCAGCCAAAAGCAGGTACCCATATGTCACTGCAAAAAGAGAATGTCTGGACAGTATAATCAGTCTCCACACATTATCAGCAGACAGCTGGTCCCCAACCACCCAACAAAGAGAGGAGCGCTGCTAGTGAGGAACTCTTCTCTCAGTGAATGGGTCTTCTTTTTTTATCCTCTCTTTACTTTCATTAAGACTAGTTTCACACTGCAGACAGTCTGGAGTGCTGCATTTATTCATCACTGATATACTGATTAGGGGAGTTACATGCCAGAGTGGTTGAGAGTGCAGTGCCCTTACCGGGGAACTTTTAAAGGAAAAAACTAAAATAGGAACTGAAATAAAAGAGCAGTAGTAACAGTGACAGGGCTCGTTTCAGACCGGTGGAGTTCTGAGAAGTATGTGACATATCACTACTTCTGAATGGCCTTCCTTGGTATTAAAAGAGAACAATGCAGCAGAGGAAACAGACAGACTGAGACAAACCAAACAGCACACACAGTCAGACAGAAGAACAACCAGTTTTACACACATCCACTCTGGAGTTCACAAACCTTCACTGTTATCCTGGACAACTATCTGAGGAACTACTGGGGCTTCTGGACAAAAAAACCACAGCAACAATATTACTACTAAAAACAGCCAAGACAAGCTAAACACAAAAATTAACACAGGAACATCATACAACTAATTCAATTCATCAGTGATGAACAGTATTAAATGATACCCTAATTATTTATGAATGTATTGTCTGACCTAAATAAATGTTTGAATCGGCAGATTGGATATTAAGTTTACTGCAAATGGTCTCAAAGCTGGTACTAATTTATGACTTCTTTGTTTCACTCATGCATTCTTCTTCATATTTGATGTGGATTTAATTTGCAGTATCTTTAAATACCTCTTGTACAGTAATAACATGGTCAAGATTTACATAAAAGTGTCAGTAAATGTGTGAAATACTGTTAATTCTATGTTGAATTCTATGCTGAAGTCTATGTCTATGACCTCTGATCTGTCTGTATGGATGACATGGTGTTTGTTTTATAGTGTCTACGTGCTGGGTGATAGACGACCTCGTGACAGGAGGCCACTCCGTGTGATTAGACTGGGCGTACGAAAGAAAAAGGTTGTTCTGTCGCAGCGCCTTGGCCACAACAGTCGGAGGCTGCGTAGAAAAAGGAGATATGGCCCAGCACTGTCTGGACACCACAGCAGGTGTCTTGGCCCTGGGTGCTGCTGCTAGGCCAGAGGCGACAGAGATGGAGGAGGTGGAGGAGGTGGGGGCCTGCAAGCGGCACTGTTCCAGGCTAAACACAGAAGCCAGAACTGAATGTTCTAAAGTTGCAATAGCTCACACGTCCATTGGGGGTTGGCTGCAGAAGCGAGCAACTTGCCACAGACTCCCATGTTAAAAAGTCCACATTCACAGCAAAAGTAAACATATTTACAGCCAGCGTCCAAAAATGGTTTTGGTGTTTTTCGGTAGGTTCGGTCAGTAGTACATTTTTTTTTAGAATCCATTACTTTAGCCCCCCCCCCCAATTTAATTCACACTGACAATCACAGAATGAATTGGCCAAGACGGCGGTGCCCAAAACCTTCAATTCTAGCTTCATCCGGTCTGTGAGAAAGTCTATGCGTGACGTCAGAGAGGGTTTGTGCCGTTGTGTTTCACCTAGTCTATGGGAGTCTGCAGATATGGCCAGAGAAGGTCACAGGCCCAATACTGTACAGAGGAGCGGCCAGAGCTTTTTATGCGGAGTGACTAAATAAACTGAACTTCAGTTCCTTCTGTTTCAGTCTTCTGTCCCTCACTTGTCTGTGCGTGCCACTGCTGGTCAGTTTAGTAACCTGAGGTTGGTTGCAAGTCTCTCTTGACATTTAAGCATCTAACAGAATTTAAAAAAAAAAAACAACCCAAGAAATGTTCAGAGGCCCCACAGGCAAAGCTTTTAGTCTGCTGGAGTTTTCAAACAAAAAAAAAGAAAGAAAAAATGCCACCACTAAATGTCATCTGATAGCCAGCAGCGTCAAACCGATTGGTTGCACAGAATATGCGTGTGAGAAAGGCAATCTTACTTTAAAGAACACAGCTGATTCATTAGAGAAATACAGAAGGAAACTAATGAATGTAGCTGATTCCCTGGAGATAAAAGATGAGATCCAGATGAGGCCTTTGACAGCAGGCTTGATATATCAACGCTGGCCTGTGAAATTAACTTCTCTTTAATGTTAGAGAGTAAGTCAGTGGTCATGAGGAGCACACAACTTTTACTCCTTCGCACAGTCTGGGACACTACTCTGCAGTAATGACAAACGAAGCTGACCTTGTCCCTGAATGAACACAGCACAGGCTAATTACAGCCTTCCATTACACATGACACGCGATTATTACTCCGCTGACGACTCCATTTGTCTGGTAAGTCCGGATGAAGAACTGAGGCACAGTGTAATGGTGCAACCAATGACAAGGCAAAGTGATCAATGACACCTTCGCGGAGCACCCGACTGAAACAGCGCCATGTGCAATGGATGGCTCATCTCATTTCGACTACTCTTCGGGAGGAAGGGAAAGTATATCTATTGACTCGGCTCGTTCTTTCTTTATTTTTTTATCCCGGTCGTTATCTAGTGCAAGCACAGGGAGGCTGAAGGTAGGGGGGTGGGGTGGGGGTGGGGGGGTGGGGGTGGTTGGTGTACTCTAGCATGAGTGCAGGGAGGCTGAAGGTGGGGGGTGGAAGTGGTGGTGGGGGGGAGTGTACCTGATTTACTGTCCGAGTGCGGCAGCTCCCATTTGACACTGGAGTCCGCACTAACCTTGTCAGCTGTGTGATTGACAAACGGTGAAATGACAAATGAGCACACACTGTACTTACACACACACACACACACACACACACAGATGGGACATGCAGGTATTATGCACACACACACACACAGATGGGACATGCAGGTATTCACATCCAAATACACACACAAACTGACAAAAATATGGAAAGTGATAACCACAATGCACAACATGTTTGTAGACTGTTCCAAGGAATGCTGATGTACTGTACCAGAATTAAGGCTTTGAAAAGAGCACCCATGCATGCACTAGTACTATACACCACACAAATAATGTCCATAGACTTAACAGGCAATTAGTTTGTGCACCTAAACTTTCACTGAATAATGCTTTGACATTTAATTCACAAAAACCTAAATTCTGAAAGGACAACATGATGTCCACAGCATCCAATTTTGTCTTCTCACAAATCTGCAACCCAATTTAGGATGAATGATCACATGCCTGTTTATTCTACCTGTTCATGTGTCTACAGAACCCAGAGTCACGGCAGACCACACTGCAAACCAGTCTCCTGTCCCACCCCCCAGGTGCAGCCGCACAGCTCCAGCTCTCCTGCGGTACACATCAGGAAGTGAACTGGGCTGAACCGCAACTCCTGACCCAGGGGGGCGGTAGAGGGACATCTGCTGCATGTACTCACAGCCAGCTGGTGGAGTCTGCTCTGCCATGGGGGCCTCAGTGTCCCCCTGGGGGGCAGGAGATGGAGGGGCCGCAGATACAGGCGGGGCCGGGGATGGAGGTCGGGCTGGAGGTCGAGCGGGGGCCATGGTTGAGGCAGGGGCAGGTGCAGGTGCTGGGGCAGGTGCAGGTGCTGGGGCAGGGGCAGGTGCTGGGGCAGGGGCAGGTGTTGGGGCAGGGGCAGGTGTTGGGGCAGGGGCAGGTGGGGCAGGTGCTGTGGCTGGGGCTGGGGTTGTGGCAGGGGTGCTGCTCCCTTTGGAGGCTGCCCTGAAGACGGCTGCTTTCAGAGGGATAAAGGGCAGAGACTGAGGCACTGACTCTGGCACAAACACACTGGGGTAATCTTCACTGCAGGGCTCCAGAGCAGCAGAGCACACAGGGGGGACAGGCAGCGTCTGCTCCAGGAGAAGGTGACCCAGCTCAGGTGACCCAGAGTCAGACACAGACGTGCCCTCACATGTATGCTAACCCATCGAGAGGACACACTTTTATTCCAACACACCGAGAGAACATCTCTGTTCTAAAACACACACACACATCCACCCACACACACCCACACACACACTTGTGTTCTCTGCCATCTGCCGGCCTGCCTTTCCCATCAGGCGACGAAGCATGAATTTATTATGCATGTGTGTGTGTGTGTGTGTGTGTTTGTGTAGGTGTGTGTGTGCGTGCATGTGTGTAAAGTATGAGTGGATGCTACATAGGCACATGAGTGTGAGCCTGTGGGGTGTGTCTGCATGTGCTGCATGAATGTTTGTGCGTGTGCGTGTGTGTGTGTGTGTGTGTGTGTGTGTGTGTGTGTGTGTGTGTGTGTGTGTGTGTGTGTGTGTGAGGGGCTTCCCTACCTGGGCTTTCCGAGGGCCTCTTGGGCTTGATGATGACCTTGGCCCCTCCGCCGAAGATGGCGGCCCACATGCGGTTGTTGAGCGGGTGCGCGGCCAACCGGAAGAGCTCGTTGCTGGAGTGCGTGCCGAGGCCGTGGATGAGCAAGCTGAGGTAGACGGCCACCACCGCCTCGCACAGCATCACGTTCAGGCGCGGCTGCTCCTCGCTCTGCGCCGACACCAACAGGGTGATGAGAGACGACACGCCTGTGGAGAAGACGCGCACACACACACACACACACACACACATGCATACACACACACGCATACACACACACACGCATACATACACACACAAACATACAAACACACACACACACAACCCCCCCCCCATACATACACATACAAACACACAAATACACACACACACACACACACATATATGAGATATTCATAAGCAACCCTTCAAAATCATCAATATTTAAACACCATAAGGGCCATCACACTACTAGCAAATGCCAGTCTACTTAGTGTCATGGCTGTCTGGACACATTTAGTGCCAATATGCTTGTAGGCAGTTCCATTAGCTGGTGTCACTTCATGATTACTTCTGGTGGTGCCTTGCAGTCGAACTGATGAAAATATAATGACTTCATGTAAAATCCTCTCCTTCTAAGCACTTTCGTCTACATAATTTTACATGTTTTGAAAGGGCAAGACTGACGTCAGTAATAGAACTTTATTGTGCTAAAACTGTATTAGGCACTCTGTGTGTATATATATATATATATATATTAATCATAGATCAAAGTTGCCCATCTTCCACATGTCATTACACTTCATACTGCATATGCATTTTGAACAAGCTCTTATTGCAGGCATCCTGCTGTTACTAACTGGGAATGAGATTTCCATTACTAATCCATCTGCTTCCTACTGCCCTCTCCAACTCCATAGAATCCTACAACTCCTTCTGTGTATGTGTGCGAGTATGGGTGTGTGTGAATGTGTGTGTATGTCTGTGTGTGTGCGTGTGTATATATTTGTGTATATATTTATGTATGTATGTGTGTGTGTGTGTGTGTGTGTGTGTGTGTGTGTGGAGGCCCCGGTCTGCTTTGCGTGACGCAGGTCGTCCTTATTCTGCGTGGCGAAGGCGGCCAAGCGGCCATTACTGCGTGCCATCTGCCCCTGCCAGGCCGGGGACCCCGCGGCACACGGGGCAAACACGCCAACACAGGAGCTCTAATTACACACGAGCGCTTGCACTGCTTTCATTACTGCCTACACTGACAGACAGACACACACACACACACATGCACGCGAGTGGACATCAAGGGTGTGTGTTTGAGCATGGGCCGAGGCTGTTCTATGCAGATGGCGGCCTTTCATGAGGTCAAATTAAACTGGCAATTAATTAACCCTTTAGGGATGAGACCATTACCCTGCATTCAAGTGGTTTGAAATAAATACAGGGATAAATAAATAAATAAATACTGGCATAAAGCCTTAGTCCAGCTTCAGCATCTACTGTTTTACATTATCCCACTAAGAAAGTACAGCTACAGTTTTGGAAAAAAATGCCAATAAAGTTTTTTAGACTAGCACCCTACATTTAAGTGTTTTCTTTATTTATTTATTTGTTTATTTATTTATGTATGTATTTTATTATTTATGTTTTTTTTTTCCAGAAATATTTTAAGTAAATTTATGTGATCATTCCTGGCACAAAGCCTTAGTTAAGCTTCAGCATCAATGATATCCCTCCTACAGTAAACATAAATAAATAAATAAACAAATACATAAATAAATAAATACCTAAACAATGCCCTGTTGCAAAGGAAGCCTTTACATCCTTACATTAAAAACTGCAGTTCAAACTGTATCGTCTTCCCACACAAACATGCTGATGGTGACAGCTGGCGTGCTGGCACTGGGGCTTACCAGGCCACTGCGCAGGGGCGGAGGTGGGCGTGGCGTGCTCCTCGATGCTCTCGGTGCGCAGGCGGCGGCGCTCGCTCAGCAGCAGGCCCTGGTACACCATCCCCGTGAACTGATTGGCCTCCGTCTGGCTGCTGTACAAACCCCGCCCCCACAGCACAGTCTCAGTGTGGCGTCGCACACTCACCATGCACTCCACTAGAAAGCACACAGAGAGCACAGCACACCCCCGCCAAAGCAGCCTATGCCTTTCCCCTGTGTGCTGTGCAAGAATCCTTTTAAAAAAAAAAGGTTCCTGGATCCAGATGGTGACCTGGATCACCACCAAATTGTAATCATGCTTCTCACTGACCCATTTCCAACCTTCACAGAAGAATTTCTTGGAAATCTGTTCAGAACGTCTCGCAAAAAGTTGATAAACAAACAAACAAACGCAGACAAAAACATAACCTTGGCGGAGGTTAAAAGACTAAATGCTACATATATCTGCTGTCAGACAATTCAATACAGCCTGAAAATGTTGCGAGATGCTATGTTGCTATGATGTTCAGCTAAGTACAGTAGCACTCGGCATCATGCTAACAGGTGAGACCCTGTTAATGACATGCAGGAACTAAACTAGCACCTGAGATTTCTACACATGTAGAGCACAGGTGGAAAGACTGGAGACAGCAGAGGGGGTGGCTGGCGAGCAGCACAGTGGGTACCTGTAGCTGTGGCTGTCACACAGAGCCTGATAGATGCACGCAGAGAGAGAGGCAGCCAGCGTGTGCAGAGTATTCACCTGAGAGACACACACACACACACACACACACACACACAGTCAGCACCATTACTCATTCTCCGACAAGCTGCTCTCGCTTTCACACACAAATACTCACACATATACACACACACGCGCACACTCAAGTGCACACACAGGCACATGCACAAACATGAGCACAATCAGCTCACACACACACACACACACACACACACACACATACACACACACACATACAGTCTGACAAGCAGTTATATTAATAGGTATATGCCAGGGTTTTGAAAAGAGGTAAAAGCTAAAAGAGCAGTTTTTACATTTGTGTTATTCGGACGATTCAGGACACGAGCCATGACCTTTAGCATACAAAGGAAGAGGAGGAGGAGGAGGAGGACGTGGAGGAGAAGAAGAAGAGGAAGAGGATGAGGATGAAGAGAAAGAGGGCGAAGAGGAAGAGGAAGAGACAGAAGAAGAAGAAGAAAAGCCTCCAGGGAGTGCAAGGCTTTACCCGGTCATCGATGGAGTCTGGGTGTGGCGGAGCCTCCATCTGCACGATGGTGTAGAGGATGTCGTGGATGTGGTTGTTGAGGTGCAGCACGGGGTTGGAGATGACCGTCTTGGTGGGGGCGATGCTGGCCGACAGCAGGGGCAGCGTGGTGGGCAGTGGGAGAGGAGACTGCAGCTGCTTCACCGTCACCTCCTGTCACACAAGGCATATGTGTGACAATGCACACGCATACATGCACATGTGCACACACCCTTACTTCTTTATTTATGTCTTCTCCATATATGGCAACGTCTGATTATTGATGATATTAAGCAATATTTAGCTAGTTTTTTATTTGCTTTTGAAAACACGCGCACGCACACACACACACACACACACACACACACACGCATGAACGCGCACACAGACACTCACGCTCATTTGAAACACAATACAATGATGTTGCTGCTATGTAAAGATGTTTAGATTGCTAAAATGCAGAAACCAATGAGCAGCAACATGGTCTGTTTCAATGACCAAAATTACCTTGTGCTTCACATTCGTTTATATTACTTTTTTTCCTTTTTTTTTTTCGAATTTACTAATAGCACTTCTGCAGTTAGATGTAAAGAAATAATGTAGAGGCTATATGTAAGCTGGTAGGAAAGATTTATACTGTGGTGTGGGAGGAGTTTCACTATGGTGTGGGAGGAGTTGCACTGTGGTGTGGGAGGAGTTGTAGTGTGATGTGGGAGGGCCTCCCTGACCTGCTGGGACTCCTGCAGCAGGAAGAGCAGCTCCATCCGCACGGACGTCACGCCGCCTCCCTTGGCCCCATGCAGGCTGCAGTAGCTGAGGAAGATGCGCAGCAGCGCCTGGTTCTTCCTCAGCCAGGCCTTGCGGCGCTCCGAGTGCTGCTGCTTGGCCTGCAGCCTGCGCCGCTCCACCTGGTGCCGCTCGTAGGGCCCGGCGTCTTCGCCCAGGTCCAGGGAGCCCTCGGGGCCGCCCTCGCCGCCCCACTTCTGCCTGGCTGCCGCAGCCCCAGAGCCCCCCTGCTCGCCCTCGTCCTTGTAGTTGCAGATGTGGTGCATGGCCTCGATCTCCTTCTCCAGCCAGTTGTAGAGCTGGAAGCGCAGCTTGCCGCCGTCCACCTCGTAGCCCGTGGCCAGCGTGCGCAGCTCCGTCATCAGGATCTTCAGGCAGGCGCGGAACTTGAGCTGCTCGGCGATAACGTCCACCTCCCCCTCGCCCGTAGAGTCCTCGCGCTGCAGGGTGCCCGTTTTGACTTTACCACCGCCGCCACCGGACGGCACGCTCGTCGTCTTCTCCTCGGCCGTCTCGGGCTTCTTCATCGTCAAACCTCCGTCGTCATCCTCATCCTCATCGTCCTCGCCCTTGTCGTCGTCCCAGTCCAGCTTCAGCCCGTCGTCGTCCGCCTTGGTCAGGGGCTGGCTCCAGTCCAGATCGGCAGAGGTCTGGAGCGCTGAGGTGCCCGACGAGCCCCACGCCGGGGCAGAGCCCCAGTCCAGGTCAGTGGCGCGGCCTCCATTCTCCTGCGGCTGGGCGCCGGCCGCGCTGACGTTGGCCAGGGACGAGCCCTTGCTCATGGAGCTGCCCGCCTTCCTGGTGACCTTGGGGATCTTGGACAGCACCTCCAGCGCCAGCACGGGGCAGCCCACCTTGAAGTGGGCGTTGGCCGTGGTGAAGAAGAGCTTGCGCTCGATCAGGTTGATCTCATCGGCGCTGCTCTTCTCCGCCGTCAGGCCCACGGGTGCCAGCGCGCCCTCTGGAGTGGCGAAGTGGCGCCGGATGATTAGCGGGTGCGTGCGCAGGTAGTTGTAGAAGCTGAAGACCACGGGGTTGCACGACTTCACCATGACCTCTGCATAAAGACAGAACAGGACTTTTACAAACGTCACACATAGTGCATATCAATAGTTCAAATGCAAAGTCCATTTGCGATGAATTTACAGAAATATATTTATCTAATTTCAATAAACTTATCAGTTCACCTCCAATTGGATTGTTTTAGCTTGGTTTGTTATTACTTGCTAATAACATTTCAAGTGCAGTTTAATAGAGATCACTTGGAAATTATTGTTAGAACAAAAATAAATGTTTGCATATTTCTGAAAACTGACTTACAGGATTTTGCAGCTGAACTCTTCATATATAGTAGATTAGAATTGAAATTGCTTTGACTCTGGTCTAGAAAAGGTTAACACCATCAGAACAAAACTCTCTGAAATCATGATCACTCCCTGTAGTGTGTTAAAACTGACAACGCTCTGGCTCTATGAAAGGTTTACATTGACACACAAACAGAGGTCATTAAATTATGTCCTTCAATCATTTGTTAATCAACGAGTGTTCCCATATATTTGGCATCAGACAGGTCTATTACTGCTTACTCATTAGTGTAATTAGTGCTTTGGTGGCTCTGCTCTGCTCAGTGAACCTCGACTTCCCAGCCAGCACTGACTCGCCTCAGCACACCCTGCCTCATCAGGCTCGTCAGCACTGCGCTCGTCACTCAGCTAGTCACACTTCAACATGTGGCACTGCGCGGGCCCAAAAATAGCAGCCACTGTTACTGCTACTGCTCAACAGCAAATGTCTGTCTTCACAAAAACAGACTACGGCTAGCATTTTAAGGGGAAGCTGTGCTGTGCCTACTGGTGAGCTTGATGATGACTAAAGAGTGGCCGGTTCGATCCCTGACCAGTGAGAAAAATGTGGGTGGGGGAAGTGGTTAAGCATCCCTCTGCCATGTCCACATCCACAGATCCTGAAGAGTTCTTAATCATGGCACCTGACCCTTCACTGCTCCCAGGTTACTGCAGCGGCAGGCTACCCTCAGCTACAGGTCATAGTCGGTTCACTTACCACATACTGACTGTGTGCTGCGTGTCTGTCATCAACTCATGGATGGGTGAAATGCAGAGGCCAGATTTCCCTCAAGGATCCTAATAGTATTGTAGCAAAGGGGAAGAGAAGTCACCCCACCCGGCTTCGAACCTGGGTCTCCGGGGTACCAAACAGGGGCTCTGACCGCAATGCCAAATAGCCAGGCTCTTTGGGATGGCAGTCAGAGCACACCCACAACTCTAGTGATGGTCACTCCCATCACACTGCCTTCCCCTTCGGGAGGCGCACCCATGCGCTTCACACACTCAGGTGTCCCTCACGCATCTCCCACTATACTTCTCCCATCCAGGGTGTCCCACATACTGATGCTTCACCCATCACTGGGGTCCCTCACACTGAGTTCAACCTAACCTGGGAGTCCCTCATATGGCTCAAACAGTGGGTGGAACTCCGATGACCTCACGGCAAGCCATCCCACTTCTGACTGCTTCTGACACCATTTGTAGTGAAGAGAAAGAGAAGTCACCCCACCCGGCTTCGAACCCGGGTCGCCGTGGTACCAAACAGGGGCTGTGACCGTAACACCAAAGAGCCAGGCCGAGGACGGCAGTCTTTGGAATGGCAGTCAGAGCACACCCACAACTCTAGTGATGGTCACTCCATCACAAGTATGCTACACTTAGATCACAAATGCTGTCCGTGTCCTTCTTACCCGGGTTCTCGTCGTCCTCCTTGGGGATCTGCTCCAGGAGCGTGTCCAGGGCACGCGTGTAGTCCTTCATGATCCAGAAGGCGATGCTGCGGAGGAAAGGGTCCGGGTGCAGCCGCCGGACGGAGAAGGCCGATCCGTCGCGGTTGCAGCCCAGCACCTTCTCGTACAGGATGCCCTGGCATGTGGATGAGCTCTCGTAGTCAGCCTCGTACAGACGCGCCACGATCATGGCCAGCTGGATGTCCTCCATCTTCTCCAAGCATACCTTTAGACAGACATTTAGAAAGACAGTACATAGTACAAAGATGTACATAGGCATGCGCACATGCAAACACATGCAATAATGGAGAGATTGAACACAGAGTTGGAGGCTTTGCGATCTGACATGAGAAGTCTTGCAATAAAAGTGAACTGCTGAAAACTCTGAGATTTTTTTCCCAATCAGTTCTGCTTCTGCAGTTGCACTAATTAGCAAATCCAGAGGGTTTATACCAAAAAACACAAGACCAGGAAATTCACCCTTTCAACTTGAAACACTGTTCCTTCAAGTCAAAAAGAATCTGGAAAAAATGGCTATTTTATTCTGTCTTTTAAACTGACCACATAAGTGACATTGCTTAAAAAGCAACTTAACACAAAAACACAAGATACTTGATACAACATAATACAGATTAAATACATTTCATCAATGAGAGTTTAATAAATGAATTGGGATAATTAAATTAAGTAGGATCTGGTTAAAGACAGCTTGGCTGTCAGTATTGCAAACTGTTGCCTTCCCACCACTTGCAGCATTCACTCTATCTCAGTGTTTTGACTCGAAGTTGCTGAACACTCAGCCCAAGATAAGGCAAATACGTCACTCGAGTGAGGAGATCTAATTTTGAATGTCACGTTTAGAGAATTATTATATTTGAAATGTTTCTCTGTCGCTCTCTCTCTCTCTGCTATGTATGTTTCTCAAGGATTGTGGCTGTCTGATTTGCAAGGTCTAGCTGTGGAACATTTTGTTATGCTGCTTGATACTTTCTGTAGTGTCCTTGGTATTTGTAGTTGGTGAAGCAATAGCATGTGTGTCTATACATATGCATGTGTACATGTGCATGTGAGTGTGTGTTTGTATATGTATGTGTGTTCATGTGTGTGTGTGTGTGTGTGCCTACATGCATGTACGTAAGTATGTGTATATTTGCATCATTTCTAGAGAAGCTCTCTCGTAGCATGATTGGGTGGTGCAGGTCCAGGGCATATCCTTGAAGGCCTATTAAGCCCTGCATTACACTGCAGCCTCCACTGCGATGGGAGGCTTTAATGTGAGCCGGGGGGAGCAGCAGCCCAAAGTAATCACTATAATCACACAATTACATCGCAGCTGAGACCACTGCCTCCCTCTTCACCAGAACATTTCGCATCTGTATTGCTAAACAGGACACTGTGCTGAAATTCAATAATCAAAACACAAGGGCAGCAAAAATTATATGGCCCACATATACATCGTGTCTTTAGAAAGTAAAAATCCTGCATCTGCACTTCGTGCAGGTAATTATATACATGATAATGAGTTGTGTTATACATGACTGATGAGTTGTGTTCATGAGGATCAGCTGATATACTGAATGCTTGCAACAAAATGCATTATTGTGTCTGGGTAAGTGTGCCATCTGCGTCCATATTTTATGTCAATAATTGTCTATTGTCTGAAACTATTTGTTGGCCACCATTTTGACCAGAGCTCTCTGGCAGAACAGACACTTAGGCTCAGTGGGACATTTCCTGGCTAAATAAAGGTTAAATGAAAAATAAATAAAAAATAAATAAAAATGTCCATCTTAGGTTATACTGTTATGGGGATGAACACTGTAGAGTCTGTAGTCATTTTCTTCATGGAGTACAGAGTGATATTTAGTATGCGGAGCAGAGTGGAGGAGGCGGTGTAAAGGCCCACCTCTATGGCATCTTTGAGGGAGCCGGCCAGCAGGAAGAAGGCTGCCGCCTGCTCAAAGCGCTGCTTGCCCAGCAGGGAGAAGGCGTTCTTCAGGGCTGCCTTGCGCCAGCGGTCCTCAGTGAAGTTGTGGCTGAAGAACTGGGTCATCTTCTCGTCGTGCTGAGACCTGGTGTGTAAAAACAGACGCATAAGGATGTGGCGAGCCCACAGATTTAGCCCGCAGCTGCGTGCTGACATTCCGACTGAACTAGAGTAGACAGGAACGAGCTTTACCTGAAAAGACCCCACAAGACCGCTTTCTTCTTCATGGCAAGGTAGAAGAGAGCAGCGTCCAATGGATCACTGTTCCTCTGGAATGCAGCTTTCGCCACCTTCATAGACAAGATAGGAAACAACATGGTGAAAAATACACAAATAAATAAATAAATAAACAAATAAATAAATAAATAAAGGATAGTGGTGAATAACGACCGCCTGTTGTGAGAAGGAGAGGCTATCATCGGCCTCATAAAGGTAATGGAAAGCTTGTCTGGCGTGCCTATCTGCGCTGAGGGATGGATGTGAGCTTGGGGTAGTGAGAGTAGGCGGCACTGCGAGATAGCAGCCGTGTCATGCTGAGAGGCTCATTATGCTCTGCTGAGAATACTGCACAGCGGGACTCTCTAGACCAGGCACCCGAGGAGCTGCACTTCAAATCCCCTTCTACAGTTCTCAATGCTTAAAGGAGAACTTCGGTGTAAAATGAAAATTGGCATATTAAAACATCATACCGAGTTGGTATGTATACTGGGGAGCAAATTTGATTTAGCCTGTTTCAGAGTTCAGAGTGATGAATGTCCGCACATGTCCGCCATGATGAAAGTCCGCACAAGTCAATTGAGGAACACGAACCAGCAGGAAGAATAGGAGAAGAGGTAGTACAATCAACTTGTGCGGACTTTCATCATGGCGGCGACGAGAAACTACAGCAAGGTACTGCCTGTCAAAACTATTTTATTAATAAATGTTGTGTACACTTACAAAGTTCTCAGTGCCTCGTTTTTTAATGTCAGGACCTGTGTTGTACTACCGATGGAGTGTGGAGTTTCTTCGAGCTGTTTTAATGGTTTAAAAATAGCGTAGTCGTCATGCTTCGTCTGAGGGCACCTACCACTTCCATTGTTAGCCTTCTGGGACAAATGATAAAAAATAGCTAAACTCTGAATGCAACAGGCTAAATCAATTTTGCTCCTCAGCACACATACCAACTCGGTATGATGTTTTAACATGCCAATTTTCATTTTACACCGAAGTTCTCCTTTAAAGGCCTCAACGCCTCTAGCCCTCCAACATGCTGCCCTACAAAGTAGGCAGAGTGCAGTAACTACTGCCTTAAACTTAAAAATGGCTTATAAGTTATCATAATGTCCTACATGTTGTAGGTATAACAGTGGTGATGATTTCATGTACTTTCTTAATAGGAAGAAGCAAGAGATGTAGTCACAAGACAAAAGAGGTGTTATAAAATAAATTTCCAGCCTAAACCTAATTTTGACAAAATATGGAGTTACTGCCTTTTGCCTTTGCAGAGCAGCATGGTTGTTGTTAGTTATGTTAACAAAATGCACCACAATGATTATTATAGTTATCTGCATAATACCCAGTGTCTGTATTGTACTGTAAGTGTACATGTCTGCAATACATACAACCCTTCTTGAAACTTCAACATTTAAAGGCCTTAACTTTTCCAGGAAAAGTTAGGAAAAGTACATTTTGGTTATCTAGATGTTTTTCATAAAACGATGCTATAGGTCAGTCTTCATGTCAGTCTGTGACTTTTAGTAATATTTAACATGCAAGCACATGACCATGTGTCAAGATATAATACCATCTTTGACAACACAATGTCTAATGTTTTTTAGAAAATACATGTTTTTTTTAACTTGCTGAGGGAAACGTATTTTGGACATATGAGGTTTCCACCTGAGGCTTCCACCTGCTATATGAAAAGATTATATATATATATATATATATATATATATATACATACAATCTTTTCATATATATATATATACATACATACAGTATGTATGTATGTGTATGTATATATATATATATATATATATATATACATACAGTACTGTGCAAAAGTCTTAGGCAGGTGTGAAAAAATGCTGTCAACTAGGAATGCCTTCAAACATGGAAGTGTGTTCATCAGGGGTACACACAATGTCAGGGATTTCACAGCATTATAGTCAAGTGTATGATCAACCAATTACACCAAATTGGTTGCATATGTCAGGAAGCATACATCCACAGAAGATCTGTAGTAGTTCTTCAAGATGTTTGGCGCAAGCTGCCAGCCAAGTTCCTTCAAAAACTCTATGCAATTGACCTAGAAGAATTGATGCTCTTTTAAAGACAAAGGGTGGTCACACCAAACATTGATTTGATTTAGGTTTCTCTTTTGTTCAGCCACTGCATTTTGATGAACATAAATGATTAACACTGCCATTTTTTAAGGCATTCGTAGTTGACAGCGTTTTTTCACACCTGCCTAAGACTTTTGCACAGTACTGTATATATATATATATATATATATATATATATATATATATATATATATATATATATATATGTGTGTGTGTGTGTGTATGTATGTATAATTTATTCCAAGCTGCTGTGTGAGGCTGTGTGTGTGTCCAGCCGGCCGCACCTTCTCCACCATCCTATATATGTATATGTGTATGTATGTATGTATGATTTATTCCAAGCTGCTGTGTGTGTGTGTGTGTGTGTGTGTGTGTGTGTGTGTGTGTGTGTGTGTGTGTGTGTGTGTGTCTGTCCAGGCGGCCGCACCTTCTCCACCATCCTGCGCAGCGTGTTGATGTTGCGGATCCACCATCCCACGCCCACGGCCCGGAGCTCGGACCACTGCGGGTCGCCCCTCTGCATGGCGGGGATCATGTTCAGCATCTCCTCCTCCGCCTCCGAGTGGAAGGCCCAGGCGAAGTGACAGGTGGACACGCCTGCGGAGGCAAACAGCACCCGCGCACGGGTTTCACTTCTCTGCCAAATCACGGCTCCCGCTTCAAGTTCCTGTGCAATCTTTTTGTTGAGTGTAAACAATGTGATATCTTTGTAAGTCTGTGACAATGCGTGACACACAAACTATCTAAATTTGGGAACAAACTCAGACACTTCATTTCCAAAGCAAAGGATGTGTTATGTTAAGAGTGTTAGGCATTACAAGTGATAGTGTAGTGGAAGGTAATAGCCCATAAACATGGCCTCACCCTTTTCCAGTGCAAAGTTTACTGTCTATAATGATCAAGGACATTCATAGCTTACCCACCATTCTTCTGACTACTAGTTATAGTGTGGGATTTAGGCAACAGTGAATATGACTGGCATGTTAGGGGAGGTCTGTGCTCTACCTTGGTGCTGCAGCTGTATGCGGTAGAGTGGAGGCAGGGAGGTCAGCAGGCAGGTATGAAGCCTCATGGCCAACAGATACCGCAACCCACACTCATCCAAGGCCTCGCCACCTGGTGTGGAACATATGCACATACACAAACACACATGGTCATAAGAGCGATGCCAAAATATAACATCACAAAGCAGTCATGAAAACAAATACGCACAAACAACCTACAATAGATGTTATTTTTTTCAGTAACCCCGGGTGCAACCCTAGGTCGCCGCTAATTGTGACATCACCGGTTCATTTAACCAATCAGAGACCAGTGTGAGACCGGACGGAGTGTTCTGTTCTGTTCTGCTGCAGCTGCGGCTGACACACGGTGGGGAGTCGCGCCTCTGGGATGTTTCCTCTGCTGCAGTCACGTGACACAGGCCCAGCGGCCCCCTCTGGCCTTCACCTCCCCTACAATACAGCACAGCACTGGCCACCCGCGTGGCCCCATTTACACACAATACAAACCCTCTCTCGCCACGCCGCGTCCACACCGAGAGCCTGCAAGGGCAAACAGTGCCCAGTGCAGTCCTCACTGCTGAATAAAATAGGGTGAAGATCCAGCCCATCATACGGTAGCTAATTCATACTACCCACTGGCAGGTAATCATCCTAAAGCTATTCTGAGCAGAACAAAGCCCAACACAGTACAGAGTTATGGCTTCGCATGAACTCACTGATCTTCAATGCCATTACACTGAATACACACTGATGAGGTTAATGCTATGAGAAGGCCAAGTTAGGTCAGGAGAATCTGCTTGGGAGGCTCCACATTAGATGAACTTTACATTGTTAATTTAGTTTTATAGTTAATTCAATCATCTTTGGGCCAACAGAGAGGCCAGTAATGACATTTTCTCAGACATTTATGGTGATTAAGCACCAGCTTGAACTCTACCATAGTGCTGTTGCCTTGTGACCAGATAAGACAATGTGAGGATGTACTAGCAACACAAGCTGCTGAAAACTCCCAAACTTTCAAGTGTATCGACCGTATTATACTGCCACACAAAGCCAAAAGGCACTAACTACATATTTTGGCAAAACTGAGTTTAAACTGGAAATTGACTTTATAACAGCTCTTTGTCTTGTGACTAAATACCTTGCGTCTTCCTATTACGAAAGCGCATAAAAGCTCCACCACTATTATACCTACAACATGTTTGTCTGGGCATTATGACAACTTTAAAGGCATTTTTCTTAGTTTCAATGTTCATACAGTTACTGCACTTTGCCTTTGCAGGGCAGTGTAGCCTAGTCAGTTTCTGTTCCTGCTAAAATGACACTAAGCACATGATCACTAGGAAGTCAGTCAGTGACAGCTCATATATGAAGTCAGTCAGTGACAGCTCACATATGAAGCCATCAGGTTTAATCAAAGCTGTAACAGTCAGGAGTCATGTGTTCTGACTCGTAAGATTGCTAGCTCTAAGTGGTATGGAGACACACCTCAAAAAAGCAGAAAAAGCAAAGCATCAACAAGGGTGTCAATCCTGGTTTCAGAAAGTAAAAACCTTGTCGCATATTTGACCAAACCATTTTCTGAACTAGCTGGCCCTTATGAGCACACAGTTAGATAGATCAGCTAATTAGTTAGTTAGCTAATTAGTGAAATCATCTATGTTGGGTGCAGAGGCAGAGGGAATATATAGCAGGGTGTTTATTCACAGACTCCGGGACTGCTTGTCTGCTTTGCTTGTCTGCTTTTTCAGATGCTTTCTGTTAATGACTTGTACTAATTAATAAGGATAAATTAAAAAGGATAAACTACATTTATCCTTTGCATTTACACTTATTTTATCTTTTCAAATGATTTCTAGCAATGGTTTACCTGTAATTACTCATTCATACATATTTTATGTTTTTTTATGCCTTTGTCTTTTTTTTATCTCGTAGTTATTTTACGTTCATCCTTTTACACTTATTTTATCTTTTGTGCTTTCACATATTGTTGTTTGCTTTTATTTTCGTTAACCACATTGAACTGCCTTTGTGTGTGAAATAAGCTACACAAATAAACTTGCCTTGCTTTGGGATTGACACTTTTTTTAGCAAGTTGTTAAGAGGTTCACTGCATGGTAAATGCTCTGCATAGATTAACTACACACAGCCATGTATGATCACACAAATGTGATGACCCTGAACTCCATCAATGCTTAGTTAAGAGCCTGGAACATTCTGATAAGGACTGATGTCCATTCACATGTAAAAGACTAAATAAATCTGCTAGAAAACATAGGTGGCACAAAAAGACAAACATGTAATGGCAAACAATTCGATCGGGATGCTGTCCTGATACTGCTTCCTTGATAAATATTGTAATCACACTGGGAGACAATGTGCATCTTAACACTATTGTTATTTTTATTAGCAACACAAACAGCTACACTAGTCTGTTTTTTTTTTTTTGTCATCCCCCTATCGTAGTGAAAATTACAAAAGCAAAACATAACAAAAATACCCTTAAACCGAATACAGGACCGAGACAGCCCATAAACCAAAATTGAACAACAATTTAAGCCTTTTTTAATCTCTCACAGCACTCTATGTTGCAGGTACAGTCTTGAATGTAGCATTCGTGTGCTTCATCATGAGACCAGGGGGGTGTTCCTAGTTTATTAGTGACTATCCCACACAAATCAGGCTGTAAACCCAAAGCCAAAGGGCTCTCCTTCTACGAAGTTTACTTCTTGCTTGGAGTTAACATACCCAGATAAGTGACTAAACCTGCTTTCTGGAGTAACCCCCCCCCCACAGTTCATGTAAAAAAAAATCATGCTAACATGTTATTAACACTCACCCGTGTACTGTGTATCCGAGGTGCCCATCTCCGAACTTGTGGTGGCCACAGTGTCTGCCAGGGCCACCAGGAACATCTGCTCCAGACGAGTGAGTCCCGGCAGGCTGGAGTGCATCAGTTGGCTGGACAGCACCTGGGCGTGCTCCGGCCCGAAGTAGGTGGGCCCGTACTGGGACAGGTTGATGACGCGCGACCTCTTCTCCGGCTTCTCCGTGGCGAAGCTGACAAAGTCGTCGGTGGTGACGGCGGGCACCTGGAAGAGGTCGGCGTACTGGTCCTCGCCCGACTTCTGCGCCTCCGCCTCGGCGCCCTTGCCCCCCTTGTTGGCCTCCTCGCCAGCCTTGTAGGAGGTGTCCAGGTCAGCCGAGAGGAGCGCGTAGAGGGGCAGCGGCGGGATGGAGTTGATCTCGGTGTAGTCGCGCGCGCCCTCCCGCCCCGCCACGATGGTGTCCTTGGCCGTGCTGCCGCTCACGCTGATGGTGCGGGACAGGTGCCGCCTGCCCCCTCCCTCGCCCGCCTCCACGTCTCGCACCACCGCCACCTCCCCGGCGATGCACTTCACCAGGTGGGACAGGATGGCCTTGGCCCGCCGGACCTTGCCCAGGTCCATGAGCTCCAGCAGCTGCGTGGGGTGGTACTGGGGCAGCGTGGGGGAGAGCGAGTGCGCCGCCTCGAACAGGCCCCCGTCCTGGAGCACGGCCGGAGCGCGGAACGCGTCGTCCATGCCGGCGCTGCCCTCGAACACGCTCTTGGAGCGCGCCCGCCCCTCCATGGCTCCTCGCCCGGCTCCTGCCCCCGCCACCGCAGCGAGGTCCTCCATGGAGCACAGGCTGCCACTGTCTGACTCCCCGGGCTTCTTGTCCTGCCGCCACTGGGCGTACACGTGCATCTCGCAGTCCATGCCGACCACCAGGATGCCGTCGCGCACCCAGGAGAGCGAGACGGGCAGCGAGGGCGTGCCGTCCACCGAGGACACCAGGTCCACGGAGCGCAGGAGCACCCAGCGGGAGCGGACGCCCTGCTTGATGCTGCCGCCCAGGGGCAGCGCGATCACGGCCACGCCGTCCTTGCTGCTGGTCTGCTCGTTCACCATGCCCGAGATGCGGCCGTACATGAGGATGCTGGAGCCCACGCCCACCGTCAGGATGTGCGAGCCGTCCTCCTTGGACAGCCAGTCCAGGTGCACAAAGTGCTTGATGTTGGGACTGTCCTTGTGCAGGAACAGGTCCGACTTGCTGTAGATGAAGAGGTTGCTGTCCACGCTGACGCGCGGGTCCAGGGCCTCGGTGGGCCGCACCACGTCCTCCAGGTGGATGGTCTGCTCCAGCACCCACTCCGAGCCGCCTGTGGACTCGCACTCGTAGATGGACACGTGCATGGAGAAGTCGCGCGAGCCCGGCACGGCGCTGGGCTGCTTGAAGGACACGGCCAGGCGGCCCGTGTAGGAGCAGCTGACGGCCACTGGCCGGCCCGACACGCTTACGGCGCTGTTGTTGTCCTCCTCCTCGTTCAGCAGGCTCCAGGGCTCCCAGCGGTAGGTGCGGGCCGCCTCGGCCTCGCTGCCGGCACCGTCCAGGTCCCCTTCCACAGCACAGTGCCAGAAGTGCACGCGGCCATCCGAGCAGGTGGTGACGATCAGGTACGGGGCCAGACACACAGGGTAGATGGAGGATGAGCTGAGGTGGCCTGCAGGAGAGGAGGACAAAGACTCAGGCCGTGTCCAAAACGTTCAATCGTTCACTACAAAGTGCACTGTTTAGGGTGAGTTTGAGGGTGAGATTGTTTTGTTCCTTACATATAGTGCACTATATACTAAACATTTAGAATTTGGACTCGCTGACAGAGGTTTCCGTTTCTGTAAAGTGAAGACTGTAACCAATCGCTGGCGGCGAGGGGTGACCTTCCAGCTTTTTGACCACAGTGACTCGCTGTCCGCTTGAACCCCTGCAGTCACGTCTTTGTCAACCCTCCGCCACTAACCCCCACCACCTCTACGACCCACCACACTTGCTGATGGCATGGCCCAAATGATGTCGACACCACACCCTCCACTCACATCCCAATGCTTATGAACCATCCACCACCACCACTACCCTACGCCCCCGGGGAGAGTAGCCTAGTAAACCAGCACCTTCCACTTCATTTCATTTTGTGTGGTCTGCCGTTGTCATTGATGTATTCCGACCAAGCGAATCCGAGCCAATCAGCGAACAGAGGGAGTGTTTGTGAGCGATGATGTTGACTTTGAGTGCTACATTTGAATTGTAGTGCGTAGGTAGGCTAATTGCATACGTGACAACCAGACATTAGCGAATGGGTAAAGGCAGAGCCAGTTGTTTTAAACTTCAGCAGCGTCCACAACTCCAGGAAGAGTTTCTCAACGCAGCAAGGCCAGACACTCTGTACACAATGAAATGCAGTACTAGGGGCTGGTTTATTAGGCTATGGCGAGAGCTGGTGGGGGAAGAGATTGGGGGGCAGGGGGGGCGTACCTGCTGATGGTGTGGCCCAGATGATCTTCACTCCGGGGGGCAGGTCGAGAGCTGGTGGGGGAAGAGATTGAGGGGCAGGGGGGGCGTACCTGCTGATGGTGTGGCCCGGATGATCTCCACTCCGAGGGGCAGGTTGAGGCGCTGGCTGTACACCAGGCGGGAGCTGAGGATGAGCTTGCTTGCTGACTGCAGGTTGGCCGAGGAGGAGGAGCGGGGCAGCGGGCTCTGGCCGGGCGACGTCTCGGGGGAAGACTCGGGGTTGGCCTGCGACTGCGGAACCATCAGCTGGTTCTGGAACACGTCCAGCAGCACAGGCTCGTCTGAGGAACAGCATGCCAACACGTATACAAAATATCAATGAGAGTTCAAATGATAACAAAAACAGATGGAGATACATACAGTGTCAATTCGGGTCAGTGGAGGTGAGGTGATATTAGACACCAGTGTTATTCAGGACTACCCCAAAAATGTTGTTTCCATAACAAAGCAATCCATGGGCACAGGCAAATCAAATGACAAGGGCAAAAAAAGTTGAGTTTTTTCTAGAAGGAAAAGTAGTTTACAATTCAGTCTATTCCTGAATTCTATTCCTTGGTGGACTTTTCAGGCTTTAAAGGTAAGCACGATTAGCACACTCAGACATCTGTTTGCATTCATTACCACCTAGGTCACAGCTGAGGACTCAACTAATGAACGCATTCAGGCACACACAAATCGGAATAAGTCCCTGTCAAACTTCTCACATTCTTTATCAAACTAATCATAATTTGTTTAAAACTCCGTTCCCATTTTAAGATTAAAAGCTGGTCGTTAACAAAAGGGCACTGCTATAAGCTGCCTTTGTGTAATACTGTATCAGCACACACCGCAGGCATGCTGCCACATGCACATTGTTAATTGGCTACAGGTACTGTAACGAGCAGCAGAGTGCTGACACCCACCCACACAAGCTTGAACAGACTTTAGATGCAGATGCCACATCTGCAGGAAAGAGTTGTGCTGCTCGTCCTTCTCGATCACCACCAGGAAGAACTTCTCGGAGAAAGGGGCAGTGTGGTATTCTGAACCAAAAACACAGCAAGTCACAAAACTAAAAAGCGCTTAGTGTTTTTTTTTTAGGCACCATATAAATACAGAGCCATGAGATTTGGAAATAAAATTCTGCTGTAATTAAAAAAGTAAAAAAAAAAAACTATCAAGGCAATATCTATGTAATTAAAATCTTCTGAGTGAAATCATTTTTGCGCTACCTTCACAGGATGGGAAAGTGCTTAAGTCAGGGGTGTCCTCGTGAGGCTTGTATCCTAAAATGAAGTCTTCCTGGAACACGTGGAGCAGCTGTGTGTTGGAGCCGCACTGGAGGCGAGGAATGGAGAGACAGACCATGATTACACCCCTCACTGAACCCCCAGCATGCTTCTCACCACACCACATTAGTACACTACAGCAGGCTGACACTGATATACAAATAGACAGGACTAGCAACACACTGCAAATAATGTAGGATCACAAAAATGGAGGATGTAGGAAGCCAAAAATATAGTATTATATATAGAAAAACAGCAAAAAATACAGCAAATATACAGCAAAAAAGCATTAAAGTGTTTTGGGAGACAGGTATGACTGAAACGGGCTGGCTGGGGTTTCAAACCTGGTTTGTTATGACATCTAGTTCAATAATGCAGCCTGGTCGTGCAGTGGACTGCTGACTGACGATGTTAAAAGTCTCTCCGACAAGTTTCTATCAAGAGAAAGGGAGAGAGAGAAAGAGAGAGAGAGAGAGAGAGAGAGAGAGAGAGAGAGAGAGAGAGAGAGAAATAGAAAGAGAGACAGCAAAGCAATTACTTTCCGTCCCATGTCATTGATGGAAGCAATAACAGTGTGAGGAAATGATGTAGCAGAGCGAAACATACAGAGGTCTCGGGGTCTGACAGCTCATCCAGGAGTTTGCGAGCGTCCACCACTGCTTGGTACAGCCGCAGATTCTTGCCGTCCGACGCCACGAAACAGGCGCTGGCCGAGTTACAGTATGTACCTGCAAGAACCATTTCAAAGTGAGAGCACTAAAGATGAAAATGATATTCTTTGTATTTATCATCAATAATGAAGAGCGAAGTGAGAGTAGTATAGAAGTAAATTTATATGCAAGGTTGGATAAATCGAGCTAAGTAGGCACTAGTTGAGTGACAGAATGTATCCTGCAAGAGCCATACCAAAGTGAGGTTTCGAAAACAGGAGGACTGAGCAATATCAAATAGGACTGAATATTCTGCACGTATTTATTATCCATCATGAAGAGCAAACAGTAGAGGGCTGCATAGTAGTGCATTAAGATGTGGGTGAGTAAATGAGGACAAGAAGGCTGTTGCTGAGCAGTGCTATGCATGTGGGGGTGGGGGTGGGTGCGTGAGGACAGAGCACATACCGAGCACAGAGCTGGGCACCAGCGTGGGCAGCCAGGCCACGTTGGAGAAGGCGGAGGTGTGCAGCGAGTTGATGCGCGCCAGCTCCGACACGCCGCCCGTGCAGGACAGCGGCCCGATGTGGTCCACGCGCCACAGGATCAGCTCGCTGTAGATGGCGTTGGGGTCGTGGAAGGTGCGCGTGGCCGCGTTGCGCAGCTGCTTGCGAGGCAGCCCCTTCGGAGGCCTCCCGGCCACCCCGCCGGCACCGTGCCCCCGTCCCTCCGCCGCCTCGTCCCCCTCCTCCCCCCAGGCCTGGCTGCTGGGCGGGGTGAGCAGTGCGTTGTGGTGCGAGCAGGTGAGCAGCAGGGGCAGCACCGTGTGGCAGGCCAGCCCGTTGAGGTGGAAACGGTGGCCGCAGTAGCGGAACTTGTGCGAGACGGTCATCACGCTGGCGAAGGCCGACTTCTCGGCGAAGGTGACGGCCCACTGGTTGAGCGAGCCGTCCACGTGCTTGGACACCATCATGACGGCGGGGCCCATGATGGCCAGCGAGTGGCCCGCCGTGGAGGCCAGGCCCGAGGCCCCGCCGCGCCCCCCGCACTTCTGCTCCATCTCCGCAACGCTCTCCACCTCGCTGGGCGTGCACGCGTACATCATGATGTTCTTGCTCAGGGAGTTGGCGTCGCCAGTTGGGAAGGCCACAGGGATACGGGAGGAGAACGCCACCTGGGGGTGCAAAGCAGGCATTACACCTCGGAGGAAATCAATGCTAATTTACCTGGTCCCCAGAGGGATTAACCAGCTATTGCAATGACCCTGTCCGTTTGTGTTTGTGTGTGTGTGTGTGTGTGTGTGTGTGTGTGTGTGTGTGTGTGTGTGTGTGTGTGTGTGTGTGTGTGTGTGTGTGTGTGTGTGTGTGTGTGTGTGTGTGTGTGTGTGTGTGTGTGTGTGTGTGTGTCTGCCTATATGAGGCACCAGGTTGCCATCTCTTTTTGTGCTTGTTTTGTCTGCATTCTATTGCCTTTTTCTATAATTCAATATAAATATTTCAATACCAATACCAATTTATGTACACCATATACATTCACAAATTTAGCAAATATTTATCTAATGGCAAAATACAAAAAAAAATGATCAGCTGCATACGTGAGCTGAACAAAGGTGGGCAATGTATTAGTTTTGTATGAGCAAGACACAGATGAACTAGCCAACTAGCTAGCTAACTATCCAACCAACTAACCAACTAGCTTAACTACCTGACTGATAAGACCTTAAAAGACCAATTGCTTCACCACCTGTGTCAAAGTATCTATTTAGGTTTGACAAACAAAGCTGATGATACACTGGGAAACTTTTTGAGCAATGTTGCAGGGCAGCATTGTTTAGGGGTCGTTCGGTGTCAAATCAACGAATGGCCGACAGTCAAATCTTAAATATTAAGTCTGCATCACTAATAGCTCCAAAACTTTGCCCTTTGAAATTTCAGGTCATTTTGGGAATTCTGGTGAACAAGCCTTTTGCTCAACTTCCGACATTGCTGGCTCTTTTAGTATTCCACACACATTAGTGTAACTATGTGAAAAGAAATGCATTTTCCTGTAGAATTCAAAAATAAAATCAGATCAGATGTACCTTGTGTAATTCTTCCTCTCCAAAGCTGTGAAAATGGCTATAGATTCAATATGTGAAATGACACCACCACTTTTGAGGGCTTCTCGTTCAAAAAGTATGGCACACAAATTTATCAGATTATTTTTCCCAGTCATATACGGATTATAATGTCATGCCTATGCATTAACCTTTGTTGATATTGTTTTCATATGGTCAGTGTATTTTCTTGAAGTTAGGCTTGATTTTCAAAAAGGCTGTTTTCATCTTGTCATTTTACCATGTGGACAGTTCAGAGGATTTTTTAAAACATTTTTCCATAATCGTCCTGTATGTGAGGATCATTTGTCCAAAATTTGGATTTGTTGCTGAGTCTCTTTATTGAGATATGATGTTTGGGAAAAAATGTCAGTAATTCCATGGAGTTGGATTAATCGGCAGTACCTCTTTCCACCACGTCAATGATAGGGTAGCATGTCATTTACAGGAAAAGCTGCCAAACAAACTTTGTGTTAAAATTAAACCAATTGCACTGTCAAGGTCATTTTTGAGCAGGGTTTTATTGTACAGCACACAAAAAGCAAGGCCAAACTGAAAAAATGGCATTATAATACAAACACAAAAGGACCATAAACAGGAATGCTATCAATTTAAAGATCATAAACAGTAACAATATGCTATGTAAACATGAACAATGTGAAAACTAAGATATATATATATATATAATAAAGATATTTTTAAAGTAATGAAATGCAAGCCACAGACATTCACACTCATGATCACAAAATATTATGCATACTGTATCTTAAATTTAAAAATTTAAAAATATGAGATCTTAGTTTTCACATTCTTGATGTTTGCATAGCATATTGTTACTGTTTATGATCTTTAAATAAATTTGTGTGCCATACTTTTTGAACGAGAAGCCCTCAAAAGTGGTGGTGTCATTTCACATATTGAATCTATTCTAGAGCCTATACTAGAGAATCTATAGAGCCATTTTCACAGTTTTGTAGAGGAAGAATTACACAAGGTACATCTGATCTGATTTGCTTTTTGAATTCTACAGGAAAATGCATTTCTTTTTACATAGTTACACTAATGTGTGTGGAATACTAAAAGAGCCAGCAATGTCGGAAGTTGAGCAAAAGGCTTGTTCACCAGAATTCCCAAAATTTCAAAGGGCTGTAGTTTTGGAGCTATTAGTGATGCAGACTTAATATTTAAGATTTATACATAGGTTGGATGTACAAACAGCTGTGATTTTTTTCAGATTTTTTGGAGAGGGTGACTGTCGGCCATTTGTTGATTTGACACGGAATGACCCTTAGGCGCTTTATCACTTGTATTGGGCAACGCACTATATGAAAACAGCTTAGTTCAGCAGCAGGTAACGATTATCCCAGCTGAAAATTCTAAATGTATAAGCCCAGTCTGTTGTTGTGTATCATCACCTTAGGACTGCGGTAAGCTCGCCCATACCTGCACTTGTCTGAAGATCCCCGGGATGAACTCGTCCAGGTACTTGACGTGCCACACCAGGAAGGAGCCGTCCACGGGGTGGATGGTGAAGAGCATGTCGGGGCTCTTGTTCCACTCCAGGTTGAGGGCCTCCATCTTGCGGTCCAACAGCACGGTGGGCAGGGGTACGCTGCTGGAGGAGCCTGGGGAGGAGGCCTTGGTGCTGCCCTCCTGCTCGCCCTCCCCCTCATGCTCCGACGACGCCTTATCAGACATCTCGTCTGGCTCTGCAGTGAGGGAACGTCACGGCACAGCAGGAAGTCAGCGTGGCACAGCTCAAGTGTGACCAGCCACTTGCATCATGTTACAAAAATACCTCAACCTTTCAGCTCATGTTCAGAATTTCTCTGCTGAATTATTTATGATGGATATGTGCAGATACTCTGAGGCGTCAACAAAAACAGTGGCATCTTTCTGCACGTGACCTTTTTAGGCCACTGCAGGTATAGGGTGTTTGTGCAGTCAGATGTCTTCTCTGCTTATTTTTCTCATCTCTCTGAATCATGAATTCATAATTTTCACATGTGCAAATGTCTTATTGGCTTCTGTCTCGTGCCAAAAGTCAAACATCATGGAGGAGCCCTACAGCGTTTGTGCTGTCGTATCTCGTTTCTGTCTCAATTTCTCATCTCATTTCTGATTAATGAATTCATTATGTTCACATGGGCAAATGTGTTGTTGGCCTTTGTCTCACAAACTGAAGTCAAGAAGCCCTAAAGTGATTATGCTCTTGGATATCTTCTCTGTGTAATTTTCTTATTTTATTTCAGGATCATAAATTCATCATGTTAATATGTGCACATATCTTGATGGCTTGTGTCTCACATACCAGAATCAAACTTCACAGGGAAGCGCAGAGGTGTTTGTGCAGTTGCATCTATTCTCTGCCTCATGTCTCTCATTTTTGACACTTGTGTTCCCTTAGCTTGTTGTATCCCCCTTGTAAGTCACTTTGGATATAAGTGTAACGTAATGTAATGTAATGTAATGTAATGTAATGTAATGTAAGGAGCCATGAACTCATGTCATGTCTTCTCGGCTCCTGTGTGTCACGTACCGAAGTCGAACTTCATGGGGGAGCCCTCCAGGTCCACCTCCTCAGGGCCCTGCTCCAGCTGCTGCTCAGACAGCTTGCGGAGCTGCTGCATGAACAGGTCCATGGAGGTGGTGAAGCTCAGGTCTTTGTTGTTCAGCCAGTGGACCACGAAGCCGCCGTTGGCCTCATCGGTGGAGAAGAGAGAACCAGCCAGCGCTGCCGGAATGTCTGAGGAGCAGAGAAACACAGGAACCATTTGACGCTGCTTGCTGCATTACCCAGTGGCCCCACCATTAGCACTCACTAGTCACTTTAATCAATGTAAATGGTGCTACTATTAAGAGATCAATACTTCAGCTACATATAGATTTATCAGATGGCATCAGGGCAATTTATAGGTCTTTTCTATTATTGCAAGAAAGTACCATTAAAGACACCATTATGGTAGGGTCAAATTATACATTTTTTGTCTTTTATGATAGTTGTTTACAACTGACCATATCACAATATATGATCTTAGAATCACAAATTCTTTACACATCCTGGTCAGGAGACTGGATGTGTTGTTGTTGAATCATTTCAGTGACTGTATCATTCACATCATACAACTCCTGACAAAATTCTGACAAGCTAGTGTTTTTATTGGGATGTCGTAGAAAAAAAAGAAATCACAGATCGTAAAGTATATCACATTGTAAAACTCACTCACGTTAAATGTCAACCCTGACCTTTCAGAATCGGCTACGATGCTGTGTCGGTCACAAATCAGGCCATTATTGCGCAATCTGACCAGGCCATTAGGGGAATTTTAAACAATCAAGAGTGTTCAACTTTGTGTGGTTCAAAGGGGGAAACAACTAAGCCACGTAATACGCAGCAAACCCAACTGCTACGGTTCAAGAGAAGCTCTGAGCGGCTGGTGATGGGTGCTTTGGTTACCCGTGTTGGGGTTGATGCTGGCGGAGATGTGGAAGTGGCAGAGGGCATTGGCGTGGTGGGAGATGTGCCGGTGCACCTCATGCGAGCCCAGCTGGCTGGGCAGCAGCTCTGTGTGGGCCACCAGGGCCGAGGATCTCCTGCGCCCGCGACGCAGGTGCTTCAGGTGGTGGATGGACTGCAGGACAGAGGCAGACAAGAGCGGACGACTCAAACAGACACCGATTCAAATGTCAAACATGTACTGTAGCAAAAGAGGGAAGTTGCCAATTTGAGATCAAATGTCAGTGTTGCTGTTATGTGGAAGTAGCAGAGTACAAATATAGCCTCCCACCCCCCAAACCCAATACTGCTGACTACCAGGACTTGTTCACACAAGTCTGGAATTTCAGTTGTGGTGCAGCACAGTAAATAACAGAAGCTACTGCACTAAAAAGGAAGTAAATACAACTGTAAAGAGAGAGGTGGGGGCAGTAACCAAGGGACAGACAGAAAAAGACTGTGTGTGTATGTGTGTGTGTGAGTGTGTGTGTGTGTGTGTGTGAGAGAGAGAGAGAGAGAGAGAGAAAGAGAGACATGAGACAGAGACAGATGAAGAGAAAGAGACAAAGACGAAGAGAGAGAGAGACATAGAGACAGAGACAGAGAGACAGAAAGAGAGAGAGAGAGAGAGAGACAGAGAGTAAAAAGCCTGTGTGTGGCTCACCTCCAGGGCGTGCTGAATCTTGTCCTTCTGCCCCCCCAGGCTGGGCAGGCTGCTGCTGAAGCTGGTGCTGTTCTCGGAGATCTGCCCCCCCAGGAGACTGTCCTCCGGCAGCAGCGTCTCCGACCACAGCCGGCAGATACCATCCGCACAGGAGGTCAGCAGCACGTTACACACAGAGCCCCTGTGGACGGACACGTACACACACACACACAGACATATGTACACACAAACACATACACACACACACACACACACACACATGCATGTCCCACACACAAACACACACACATTTGGTCATCTATTTGGAATGACTAATACTGATTAAAACAACAAAGCATCCAAAAATAAACAACAGAGCGGGTTATAAATCTGACAGTACAAGCAAAGTGCTTCCACACACACGCATACACACACCATTTGCAGGAATTAACTCATACATGTGATCTTTTTTAGTCAGTGAAGGGGGGTGTGGAGCAGATGATGAGCGTTCAGTCATGATAATAAGTCTTACTGCTGTCAGTCATGATAAGTCTTACTGCTGTCAGTCATGATAAGTCTTACTGCTGTCAGTCATGATAATAAGTCTTACCGCTGTCACTTCAACTTCCTGTATAAAATTACTCTCTGGTAATCACACGGTGCAAATAATGACACCCATCGCTCTCACCCTAGATGCAAGTGCTAAAAAATCAATACTGACATGCAGCCATTTAGAAAACGTTTTTTCCAGTCTCCAGCACAGCACAGCACACACACAAACACAAACACACACACAAACACTAGCTAGTGAAGCACATGCATCCATTTAGAATCAATCTCTTGGCATTTGGGGTTGTATCTAGCAATGTCACACTCTGCTTCCTGATTGGCTGGTTGGCTGTTGTGGCAGCCCCAGTCGGTCACTCACTCACCTGGGCATGTACTTGCTGGTCTTCCTCCAGGAGAAGCCGGTGACAGTGCGAGGGTGGGCCAGGTAGATGAAGGAGAAGTGCACTGGAGGGGCCCTTTTGTCGGGCAGGTCGGGGATGACCACCGCCACCTTCCAGCCCGTGGTCGGGTACCACACCTTGAGGAGGCAGTCATCCTAGAACAGGCACACGGCCGAGAGGACAAATAAGGCTAGGTGGCATAAAAAAAAAAAAAACACACACACACACTCACGCACACTCACACTAAGTCTTGACTTTGGTGGAGCTTAATATACTCAATATGTTAATAAAAAGAGGATCTTCCTTCATTACTGAGACTGTTCCTCCCCGTTGGTACACCAGATGCCCACAGAACCAAACAGGATTTACCCTTTCTGTACTCAATAAAGTGTTAAGGCATTCAGACTATGTGAGCAGTGTACAGTAAGTGTTCAGAAAAATAATGGAAAACAGTGCAAAAGAATGGTGATATTTTGATTGCATTTTTTTTCATCAGTCATCTATTAACAGCAGATAAAGGTTATTTCTGTAGTGCATTCACCTTCCCAGCAGTGGCAAAATACTCCCCATCAGGAGACCATTTGGTTATGTGCACAGCAGCTGCAGTCCTAAAGAATAACACACAAAACACATGAGACCCTACAAGCTGAACCACTGGGCTACAGACATGCTGCAAACTATACTTTGTAAGAGGCCAAGCATTTAAAGGTGCTTCCACACTGCCCCAACAAACACCAACCAACACCAACCAACTCCAACAAACGCCAACAGTTGGGTCAGTGTGGACCACCAGTCTGTGTTAGTTTGTTCTTGTTGGATAGAGTTGGAAGAGTTCAACATGTCCGGTCCGGTCTGGTGGAGTTGTACAATGTCTGACCAATGTAGACCAAGGCCACATTCAGTACACTTTCAACTTTGCCCATGTTAAAAAAATGTTGAAGATCAAAAACAGATAGTGACAAAAGTTAGGCTATGTCCACATTAATGCGGATAAGTATAAATTCGCTTATCCGTAGTAAAAACAATCTCCGTCCACACTGTCGTTTTTAGAAATGTCTGCTATCAAAAATTCCGAAATGTTGTGATTGTTAAGTCACTCCAGTTCCGCCAAACTCCAGTGCACCTCAAAGTTCTATCGCTCGCTGAAGTAAAAAAGAGCAGTTACAGTAGCAGTTCTGTTAGCAAGATTGTTGCAGGTTTTAGTACGATTTAACAAGTACAACATTCGCCTCCTCCATTGTAGTAATGCCCGGCGTGCAGTATACAACATAATAACGTTCATCTGCAGTTGAAGGAGTACACTGTATATCGAAAGCATCTGCATCACAATCATCATCATCATCGTCGTTGCCATTTCGCCTGCCATGTTTGTTTTGGTTTTTGGGGTCTCGAGCATAAACTTTCCTCGCTGCCATAGCAATGGAACGCCTATCCTCCATTCCAAGCAGGTGTATTCGGATCTCTCCACTTCAGCGGTCGTTTTCCAAAAGCTCCGTTTGCCGTGTTCGAATTCGCCGTGTTAATGTGGACGGGAGGCGCAAACGAATACATTATTATGCGTTTGCATATGTATCCGCATTAATGTGGACAGGGCCTTAGTCTTGTCAGTTTTTAGTCTGGGCAGTGTGGACTGGCAGTTGGTTTTCTGAACATTCTAAAGACTGCCAGCTGCTAGGTGCCAACAACTGCCAACTTTAGAATGTTGGAGTTGGTTGCCGTTTGTTGGGGCAGTGTGGAAGCACCTTAAAGGTAAACATGGGAACTGTATAGTATCAGATCAAGTTGGACTGTTTCCTGAAACCGCACAGTGACTGGATACACAACCATCTTTTGACTGTCTTTCTATGGCTGTGGACTGAGTTCAAGATCAACTGGGCCAGTGCACCTCTCTCAGAGGAAGTGGTTTCACACTCCCAGGGGTGACTGCGGAGGAATTAAAACTATCAGACACGTGCTGCTATGCTGTAACTAGAGGAAGCCGAGCGTGTCTGTGGTTTTGTCTATTACGACAGCGCGTACACGTTGGGCAAATACTCCTACGGTTTCACATCTCCTTTGCAGCACCCCACCATGTGCAGGATGAGGCATCAGCAGATAGCCATCTCACGAGCGCACCGCCTCGCCGCCATCTCTCAAGGGCGACACTGACTGCTCTTTTCCACACTACGGATGGCTATTGAGGGACTGCATTCACAAAGGCAGATATGAAATATCACTGTTCCCTGAACAATTTAAAAATACTATTTGAACACTGAACTTGGCAGGAAAAAGAGAGACTAAATCGACTCCATCCAAACAACTCATTCACCGGCGTAGTGGATTATAAACATAAAACTCCAAATCTAGAAAAGCGACATTCTCAGATGAAAGCCCTGCTCTCCTGCTGCTTCCCAAATCCCCTTCTCTCCTGTTGTGAGCTGAACGTATCGTACCGGAAGCCCCCCCTCTGCTCCTCTCCCCCCAGCCTCAGGCCCCACTCACTACTCACTTGCACTGCCACACGCAGGTCCAGTCGTTGAGGACGGGGTGGGGCTTGTCGTCGGTCAGCTGGCTGTCCTCCTCCTCCACCAGGGTGTCGCCGGACGGAGGAGCCCACAGCTGCAGTCGCTCCGTGGCCGCCAGGATCCGGTTCCCTGGAGTGGGGGAGTGGGTTGAGGGGGTGGATGGATGTCATCACATATTGTCACAGAGGCCTTGAAAACACATCTGCCCCAGCTGAGCTCCATAAACGTGTTATGCTGTGCTGTGTGAGGCCCAATAGACATGGCTGAGGATGCTACCTTGTCCACCTATAGCGATACAATTATCACTATGCCCTTTACCCACTCCCAACATTACACTCATAATGTATACACTTTTGTCTTGTATATTACTGTCTTGTATGTATTTTTGTATAATATGTGTCCTAAATGTATATAAATTGGCTATTGTTGTTATGTTGTACAGTATGTTTTTAAATATCACTGTTGAATGTATATGACTGCTTGTCTATATGTCAAATGTATGTGAAGAGTTTACATCTACTGGTTTACAATTCCTTGTGTATAAAAATATACAGTAAAACAAATTCTAATTCTGATCCTATAATGGTACAGTGCTTTACCTGCAGAACTACTAAGAAAAAGCAAAGACTAACAGTCCAGCCGATGAGCGCTGTTTTCGAGGCATGAAAATGTCACAGTTCATTTGTTCCACTCTCCCTGGGATTGCATCCCTTGTAGCTTTGTGAGCAGTCAAAGGTTACTGTCATGCTATAGGCCCAAAATAACATGGAAAGCCACAGCCTCCAGCGCAAACACTAAGCCACAGATACCTAAGGGGCGATCATGAGTCCATGACGAACATGATTAATACTGTGATTCAAAATCCCATGCCGTTGCAGCTGCCTACACTCATCCACAGGAAAGAGGCGTCGGAAGATGAATAATACAGCGTGCCAAGAAACATCAGAGGATCGTGTTTCTCTTCACCTACACAAAGCTGTGGATGTGGGATGGCTTCAAAACATTTGACAGAATAAAAAAACCCAACAAAATAAAGATTATTTTACCTTGTGGATCCCATGCCAAATTGTAGGTCATCGCATTTAGAAAGAATTGTCCTGTTTTCTGCCATTGGTAGTTGAGTTGCTGAGGACAGGAAGACATACATTTCATATTCAGCATCAAACTGACATATACAGACACTGACATTCTTTAGCTGCCAGTATGGCTTTTAATTACGCAACTCGGCACAAATATTAGACCCACATTCCAATAACTTCTGAAGATCTCCAAAGGCCGTAGAAAAGCCTTTGTACTAAAACTCAAAAGGAGAGCACTGTAATTGCTGGTGCAGCCTGTTATTTATTATGAATACAGCAACTGTAAAATTCTGCCACTTGGTTTTTCCTAAAACAATTAAAAACAAGCAAAATACATGCAGTTTGAGTACTCCTCGCCGCTTTACATGATAAGCACTGGGTGTTAAGCTTTTCTCGATTACAGGCATAATTACGTTCTGCAAACATACAAAGCTTGGACAGTCTCACAACGTAGGCGAGCCTGAATAATAACTAACGGCAGAATTTCATAATCAACGGGCATCACGTACCTTATGTCGTTTGTTTGGGTTGGTTATTACTGGTTCAAAAATGCACACGGTGTTCCCATAGGATGCTGCGATCTAAATAAAAAGAAGCCTTTTAGGAACCTCTGACCAAGCATTGTTTACAGGGCAATGAATGCAGTGCTCAAGTTACAGGAAAAGGGCAGGTAACCATTGCACAGTCTTTCAGTCTCCTTCAGTGTGTAATTTTAAGTAGCTGCCACTGAATGTCATCACTCTACCTCAGAGAGAGGGGTGTGAGGGTGGGTGTGAGGGTGGGGGTGGTGGGGGAATGAGGAAGAGGGGATCAGGTGCCAGTGACTCTCCCAGAGGAAGAGAGAGCTGTACCAACGTGGCTCTAAATAGAACAGGAATGATGCCCTATTTCCCAGTCAGTTACATGCAATCGCATGCTAGAAAATTCATAATGCAAGTTGGGTAGACCATAAGCAGCACAGAATACTTTGGGAGACCATGGACAGCACACCATATTTTAAGGTTTATAATTTTCTCCCAACAACACAGTTAATTTTATAACTAATACATTCTAAAGGCACACAGCCAACTCCTTTCTTTTGTTGTAGTACCTGCATCTGCAAGATTTTTGGCCTCTGACTTGTTTTTTTGGAAATCTGAAAGTCGTGTCAGCAACACTACGGCCAAATTAAAGCAGATGCAATAATGCAAAGTAATGTCTAACAGCAATATGCATGAGATGGCACAAGACTATCATCTCCTAAAAAAAAGACACAAAATAACCCTTTTTAAAATATGCTTTACACTAAAGCATTCAAG
The DNA here is from genome assembly GCA_027475355.1 of Coilia nasus. Classification (NCBI taxonomy): domain Eukaryota; kingdom Metazoa; phylum Chordata; class Actinopteri; order Clupeiformes; family Engraulidae; genus Coilia; species Coilia nasus. The sequence continues at coordinate 11,190,293 of CM050207.1, forward strand.
TCTGAATTTTCCATATGCTGTATGTCAGCACGCAAACACAGCACGGTGGGAGTCTGTGGGCACGAGTAGGCTTGAGAGCGGACACGTATGGTGACTTACCCGGCCCAGCTGATGCGAGCACTCCACGCAGCCCACCTGGATGTTTCCATTCTGAGCGCCGGGGATGATCTGCACACACTCAAAGTCACTGGCCAAGATGACTATGTCGCAGCCGGATCCATAGGCCTGCAAAAGCAAACGCCATTTGTTTTAGGGCTAGGCAGACAAAAGGAAAATCAGGTAAGGCAGAAAGAAAAACCGGTGGTGGAAAAAACTAGTACCACAACTGAGGCTGCTCGATTATGGAAAAAATTTGAATCACGATTATTTGGGCCAAAACTGAAATCACGATTATTCAAACGATTCATTTGTTTTCCTCAGTAACATGCTTCATTCATTGAAAATGTATTCAAAAACATTTTGAAAAAACATTCTTATACCTTCAGATTTTCCCTAATACCTTTCTTTGTAAACATCTCCTTTGATGTATAATGTACAAAGAGTAGAAATGTCTAATGTATGAATCTAAGGTACAGTACAAACAGTAGAAAATAATTAGGACAAAAACATTGTTTCCCTCGATTTTATGTGCTGTGACATCGTTTGGCCCTGAAATCGTTATCACGGTTAGAATTCGATTAATTGAGCAGCCCTAACCATAACATCTAACCCCACATTGCTCTAGGTGGATTGTCCACTACCTAACTCACTGTAAGTGATGCTAAAATGTAATGTAATGTGTAGTGTGGTGTGGTGTGGTGTAGCTGCTGACAGTTAACAGGATGGGGGTGAAAGCTCCTTCAGTTGGACAGTAAACAAGATGGCGTTTGAGTAAAGCTCAGCCCAGAAGGGAGCATGGCATGCAGGATGCCCCCAGCCAGCAGTGAGAGTAGGAGGCCTGCTCAGTCAGTGAGGCTGCCTCTGCATCACTCCGGTTCGTTCTACCAGCCCCAGGCTTCTCCCCCGGCACATCACGACACAACACTGCCTGGTGCCTACCTGCCTGCCTCTCCTCGCCTCCACAGTGCCTGGAAACTGGAACAGATTCAGACAAAGTTCACAGGGGGCACTTAGCGCACACACACACACACACACTAAAACACTGATACTCCTACAGCCTACAGTACAACTCAAATGACAGGCTAGAGCCAGGCAGAGCTGGTGGTGTGGGCCTGTGGTGCTACAAATGAGGCATGGCCGGGCCAGGACTGGGGCCCTTGCTGCAGAGCAGGTGTCGTTTTACCCGTGGTTTGCGGCTGGCAGCTACGCTAGCTTAGCTTTGTGCTCATTTGGGGCGTTTCGCCTCACTCAGACACACACACACACACACACACACACAAACAGGAGACTGTGGGCTGGAGGGAACCTGGCACTGCACCATGACTCTGCAGTGGAAGCCCTCCATCCAAGGGGGGTGGGGTGTGTTTTTGTGGCGGCGGTGGTGGTGGGGTTGGGGGGGAAAAACTGGTAATCACTCCTGATGGAGCTCTGTGCAGCACCTGTTGTTCCCTCCCTCTTCCTACGCTTGTTCCCTCCCCTCTGGCAACCCGGACCCACCCCTCGCCTACGCTCTCTCTCTCTCTGTCCCTCCCTCTCCCTCCCTCGCTCGCTCGCTCTCTCTCTCCCTCTTTTTCCAACGCTGCAGGACATCGTGACCGTTCCCATCCTCATCATGATTTATTTACGGGAACAGAAGACTGAGGGGAACACAGCCCACAAACACACACAGGCACACACAGACTAACACACACACAGACTAACACACACTCTCATACTCTCCAATGCTGAGACGCTCAGTCAGCATATTATGACCACTCCGACTGACGTGCTTGCCTGGGTCATCAAGCGCCACAAAATCATTTGCAGTACGCGTTCCCATGCGTGTGTGAGAGTGTGTGAGAGAGAGAGAGAGAGAGAGAGAGTGTGTGAGAGAGAGAGAGAGAGAGAGTGAGTGTGTGTGTGGTGCATGCGTTTGATGCAGAAGGCATATGCACTAGCACAGAGAGCCCGGCAGACTGCGGGTGGAGAGGCGAGACAGAGTGATGGAGCTTGTGGCGATGGTGGCGGCAGGCATTACGGAGGAAATTAAAAGGCGGTCACCGTCATGCCCAGGCTAGCCATGCTTAAAATACCTCCCTGTAAATGACTGCCATCACACCACGGGTGTGTGTGTGTGTGTGGAGGGGTAGTGTGAAGTCTCAGTCTCTCTCTCTCTCTCTCTCTCTCTCTCTCTCTCTCTCTCTCTCTCTCTCTCTCTCTCTCTCTCTCTCTCTCTCTCCCTCCCTCCCTCCCTCCCTCCCTCCCTCCCTCCCTCCCTCCCTCCCTCCCTCTCTCTCTCTCTCCCTCTCTCCCTCTCTCTCCCTCTCTCCCTCTCTCCCTCTCTCTCTCCCTCATAATGTTACCATACCGGGCTGAAACTCCATCTCACTGCTTCACACATGTTCTTGCACAAACAATATGCAATAAACCATTTTGTCTCTTTCCTTTCACAAGCGGGACATCCTTAACGGTTCTTCACGGGCAAGGCAGTAACACATCTCTCTCACATCTCGGAAAAACTGCCTGGCGTGCGGTAACCACCTTCAGGCCGTTTCTGCGGTTTAACTGCGAGTGCCCTGCCATGCTGTCTGCCTGCCTGCCTGCCTGCCTGCCTGCCTGGCTCATGTCTGTCGGCTGTGTTTGCCTGTCGACCAGGGCAGCTCAGCATTCCAATCCAGTGTCCGGCGGTCCGCCACGCACCAGAAGAACAAGCCGACCTGTCATCGGCGAAGCGCAACGTAATACGGTGACAACAGCTCGGCTCTCGGCTGGCGGCGCGGTGCCAGGTCCGCAGCTCCGACATCACGAGAAGCATAACGCCAGGAGGACTGTGTCCTCAGAGTTGGACGCTTTACTACCATACAGCCTCATAGCATGAAACAGCACAAAGCCTAAGATGCGGTTAAAATGATTTTATTCCATTTCCGTTGACCAGTTCCATTTCCCAGGGCACAACGGGGGCGAGACATTCAATAATCCCTCCCTCCTCCTCAAGCAACTGAATACACAGAGAGGTGGACTCTGACATGAAGATGACACAATTCTGCTTGTGATCACACTAGATCACAAAAGCTGCTGAATGAGTTTCCCGTTTCCAGCATGATACTGAGTTGATGAAACTCAATGGAGTCATTCATCATGTGCTGCTGCAGTGCAACACAGGCATATAGAGAGTCTAACGACTCCTGGATATGTTGTAACATTATCCTAATGGCTCTCAAGGCAGGCTTTGATGGCGTTAGGAGGAGGAAAAAAGACAAACATTCGCTGCATTCAAACCACCCCCTGCCTCCGCTGTGCGCGCCTATGTTGACTGTATCTGCACGACGCACTGCGATACAACACATCCATTAGGAAGCGCTCTCAGCAAGCTCCCCCAAAGGTTACGTCAATGGGGAGTCTAAACTGCATTGTATGAGCGTACCTTTTTAAAGCATGTGAGCATACATGACTTGCTTTTACCATGCCCAAGTGTAATGAAAAATGATCTCCACTAAACCTGCGTTAGCCGGCACTTCACAGGACAGCTCAAAAGCAAAAAGAAGAAAAGGAAAGCGATATCATACACAGTAACAGTATCACACACAAATGTTATTTATATACATGATATATATATATTATTTACAAATGTCATTCATTTCTGTAATGAATGCTATCTTATTATTTTCTAGCATCATTTGACTATGTCCAAAATTGATCACCAGATTCGCTTGACTGGTGTTGACCTCCATGACCTAGCACAAAGGGCCTGTGATCATGGATGCTTAGCACGTGAAATGACACTATGACTAAAGGATTTACAACTAGAGATCATCCAAGGCAGAGACATGGCAGTTGCACAACCACACATCATTTTTTCCTTCCCGTGCAACAAAACATTATTTTCATATTTGTGAAGACTGAATGGTTGGTAATGTATCCCATGGTACCCACACATTGGGCAACACCCTGATGTGTGTGTGTGTGTGTGTGTGTGTGTGTGTGTGTGTACAGGCTCTGAGAGTGAGCACAGGCACAGAGAATGAGACAGATCACGGGAGGCCTTGGGGAGCAGCTTGAGTCTGATTGCTGAGGACAGGCCTCGCTAGGGTCCAGGCTTTGGCACAAAACAAACCACCCACCCATAACCGGCGCACAATGACACCCACAAACATACATTGGGCTGTCAGCTCAACGCACACCTCAGCACACTTCAGCCTCATGTACCAGGGGGTTCTTTGTCTGTGACTGTGTAAGAGAGAGACTGAGACACGGAGAAAAAGAGGGAGAAAGAAAAAAAAAAAAGATAGAAAAGGAAGGAAAGGGAGGGGGGAAAAAACACTTCCTCCCTCGACAGCTTGTGACTTTGACATAACACAGCAGAAAATTTCTCTGACAGCTGAGACAGTGGAACTGAATTCCTTGTGTGATGGCGGTATGCGCTAACAGTGACACACACCTTTCAAAACAGGCCAGCCAGCTCGTCCGCCCAGTTCCAGTGCCAGTGCCAGACGGCTTCCGGACTGCACAGTGCACAGTGCAGACTCCCATTCAAGACACATAACACACTGTTGTGCTGCTGACACCCACAATTTGAAATGGATGGATACAGGATCAGCCTGCCTGTGGACCCAAGTCTGTAGAGAAACTCTACCATGAATCTGCATGATTTTACCTAAGGGCAGAACAGTAGGTAGGTGCTAAGTGAGTGACTTACAGTGGATTAGGTACAGATACAGGAGCAACATGGGGTTAGATTCCTTGCTCAAGGGCACCTCATCTTCTTGGATGAAGGTGCAGAAGAGCGCTGGTTATTCACTCCCTCACCCACATTTTTTTCCCACTGTTACGGGAATCCAACCTGATCCTAGTATCAACTCTGTAATCACTAGCTTAGGCCACACTGCCCCTTGCACTTTTCCTTGGAGATCACATTCAATGTCCATGAAGAAGTACAGCTGCCTTACAACTCAGCACTTATGACGACCACGGCAGGATGAAAGACAATTTTCATCCAGACACTAGCCTGAGGGACCTAAATAACAGGACCTAAATGGTGGTCTCCCACTGGACAAATCAAGCTCAAGCTCCCTGTGCTCCCTCAGCTGTGAGATATGTGATAACTCTGGTTGGGAGTTATCTACACCGAGGTTGTTAGAGTTATTCGGGCCGACTTCCTCAAAGTCAAGTGGTTTCCATCAGCTGTTTAAGGAAACAGTATCTCTCAGTTCTCCTTTCCAGGTTGTGGCTCAAGCCTGGAAATTCAGCACTGGCCGTCTGTGCTCACACAGCGTAGAGCTGGAAAGGGGCTTCCTCAACATAATCTTCCTTGAAAAGGCAATCTATCGGAGGGTCTTTAGGAGCTTCGGGAGCTCCGTCCATTATTATCCATGAGTGCCATGAGCATTAGCTGAATCATTTATAGTCGGAAGGCACTGAAAAGTATGGTTCACTGAGAGGACACGAACGAACTGATTTTAATCTGAAATCAAGTGTGCCGTTTCCTTTAATTAATATGCTGTATGTAGGAAGAATCATCTCAGTTTTTTTCATAGTTCCAATGGCATGGTCCTAAGTTATAACAACTATGCATAGAGTAATAGGCTTTTCAAGTATTGTGACAACCTGTCATGACAAACAGTCTTACATCCAATGTCTTTCCAAAACAGACATGTTTAAGACATACCAATCTGTTATCTCAGGATGGCAGAGATAATTTTTCATCATTTTCACAGGCATAGCTAGGGGAACCTCATTGTACAAAGCTAACCACACATGGCATCATGGAGTCTAAGACAGGAGCAGCACAGTGTATGCCCCCTTAGCATGCGTTCAGAAACCACGAGTCCCCACCAGCTGCATGGCATCGTTCCACAGAATGACAGATTTCTGAGTTGGCCAGATTGTTGTGCTGAGTATAACCTGGACACCACCCAACTCCGAAACATGCACACGCTATTAAAGCCGACTAAGTGGTGGCCAGCAATGTGACAACAAACCTCTCCACTTCTCCCTTCCATCCATTTCCTTGATTCTGTCCTGCTCATCACCAGCGTTCTGCAGGACTGACATCCTAGCTCTCAGCTTCTCATCTAGAAATTAGCTCATTTTATAGCACACATTTTGAGGGATGCGATACTCGAAAATATACTCTCGGTTTTAGAGCCCTTCAAAGCACTCAGTGCATAGTCCATATTAGGTCTTATCTTACTGTTTTCTTATTTTATTCTCTGCTTTATCTCCCATTTCTGTTTTTGTGTATTAGCCTACCTTCCAGGCTATTTGACATATTGATTGTTCTTTTTGTTATCACTATTGAAAGGGGTTAAAACAAATACACAGGCATTTCATCAGTCGTGACAGGCAACTGAAATACGCTGAATACGAATAATGTGATTGCCAGCTCATTACTATTCACGAACAATGAGGGCATAACAGTGCCATATGTAATGTCAGTCTATAGTCTACACTGAATGCGAAGAAGCACACTGACGTCTAAATCAATGCTATAGATCTACCTACATGAAAGACGTAAACCTGCATACATCACACAGACCTCTACGTCACTGTGTGCACAGCTGATGCCTGTCAGCCACTTAAGTTCAATGAACCATAACGCGTCCAGACACAAATGTCAGCTTGCCAGTTCAAGCTGTACTCGAGAAAAGCTTTTCTTGCAGACGGTGCTATTCGATAATAAATGTCTTGGGTGGGTGTTCAGATTATTAACAAGCATCTTTATGTTCGGAGCTAGTTTATATGGAAGGTTCTGCTAAGCCAGTATTGCCTTTCAGACAACTGTCAAATTCAAAAAGTCCTGTTTGAGGTCACCTGGCGTCCTGTATATCATTTTCAGCACAATACAACTTGGCTGCACACGTTTGAGAGCTAATATTTAGCAACCTAAAATGCTCAGTAACCTTGAGCATCCGTACTATCGTCAAATAGCTAGCCATCCTACATCCAGGACCGTTAAGCTGTCATCCTGAATGAACAAATGAATGAATGACGATTAACATAATTATGTCACCGGCAAATAACGAGAGGGCGATGATCCCTTGGTATTAACCTTACGCTGAAATAAACAAATATTCCCAATACACTACGTTTGATGTTTCTTGGGGAATCGACCAAGATAGCTAACCATCTCTATTTGTTAAGATAGCTATAGCTCGCTAGCTTAGTAGCCAACCGTGTCAGGTGAACGTCAACATATGAAATACATACCGTGAAAGGGATGTCATTGACGCTTCCGACCGAATAGCAACTGTCCCCGGGATTAACAGCTCCAGTTAGCACCTGATGTAGATGCATTTTACCTTATTCGCCACTATAAGGATATTTAATTATTTACAACACGAACACTCTTCCACCCTCTCGGTTTCTCCATCTAGCTAGCAACTGGGAATCCCATCCGTCTGTCTCCGGCCTGACGGTCTGTTCGGGCTAGCTATCCCCTGCAACAGTCAGTTATGTCCTTTCTTTTCCTATGATGGGCATGAACGAAATGTCTACCCGTTCAACTGCACACAGTGCAGCCTGCCACATAAAGCTTTTAAATATCCCTTGCTACTCCGTGTCAACACAGACGCCCGGATTATATCTTTTGGTGAATGACAGGATCTCTCCGCAGCGGCGCTAGCGGGCGCGTTCATGAAGTTCCTGGGCACGACTGCAAAACCATAGAGCTGTGCTCATAGATTGCGCAACGTTTACTTGCGGGAGAATTGTATTGATATCAAATCACAAAAGCACAGTCTTGGGTAATCATTTGTATTCATTTCAATTTTGACATATAATTTTTTACTTGGGGAAAGAAGCTGGGAAATTAATATTTCCTCAAATTCAGTCATATGCTACAATTTCTAAATCTACGTGCATGACACCCATCTATGTTTGAGGAACACGCAGCATAGTGACGAATAAACACGCCTTCCTTGCTCACTGAATATGCGGGGTTGCAGGCTTAAATAGATTTGTTTCTTAATGATGTCTTATTAAAAGAAACCTTTCAATACAAATATGACATTTGAATTTGATGTTCAACATTCATGCCCGATATGTTTTAAAAGGTAGTTGCCGTCATATTCTTAAGCAGGTACAATTTACTGGGCGTATAGGGAATCCCCACCCCCTCCGTGAAAAGCACTTTGGTGCATTCTGCTGGAAATATTTTACTTGTTTCAGACTTGGTTGTGTCTTATAGATTTTATAGGTTGTTTCGTGAATGACGGGAGTAAATGCAAATGTTGATTAAAATAAAGCAGATGATGAACCCCCAAATGCATTAGGCCTAATGAAATTGCATTTTAATTTTTGTATCACATTTGTAAAGTCAGTTTGTTTCGACTAGCGTTAGTTGGGTTATCTTCAGAGCCACAGTGTGTCAGCAGAAGGATGCTGTGAAGGTGAAATGCAATGCAGATAAGCAATGCAAACTGCAGTTTTTAGCGGAATCATTCTCTTTATAATGCAAGCATCACAAACAGAATCATTCAGGCCAAATCATTTATACAATAAGAACTGACGAGATTAGACTGACTTCAAAACTTATTCTGTCAAAAATGCCCTCCTTCATTTTGTGCTACACTGCATCCGACTGCTGTGTGTAGATGTGTGTACCACTGACAAGGTGCAATTAACACAAAATGATGCAGTAAATGATTGGTACAATACATAACAGGCATAATAGCAGCCTATGCCTCTTATCCTCTAAAAATGAACAAATCTGTGTAGCAAATCCAGATGTTATAAATTGACCACAAATAATATTTTGACAGTTTGCTATAATTGCTGTCCATCTTAAAAAGGTCTGATTTTCACTTGGCTGGCATTAATTTATTAATAAGCATGTTAAAGGTGAACTATATGCAAAGTGTCATGTTTATCATCGCAACGATTTCACAGTTTCACCACTGGTAAGATAAATAGGCCTATGTCATTCCATGGGAATCCCATAAGGGATTGAATCTATAGACAAAACAAACTGATACTCGTAATTATGAGTAAGCAAGAATATGTGATTATGATATTTAATTTGAAAGAGTTACAGCAATATGTTTGGTCATCAAAGGTTTTTTTTTTCACCTGCAGGGCTCCCCCTTAGAGAACTGACTTGTAAAGGGCAACAGGCAATGCTGAAATAAGATGACTGAAGAGCATTTACTTTCTTGGCACTTTTTGTCCTCTAAGTCAAACTGTTTAACAATCTATGAGTAATACTTAATTTGTAGATGCATCCTTTGGCCAGGAGGAGCTGTTCTTAATTAAAGTAACATTCAGACCAAGCCAAAAGTGCCATTTTCCCCAGTTCATGAGTTTTTAGGGAATCATATTGCACCACTTAATGACTGAAGTCACTCTGCATTGTTATAGACTTGGATTTTATTTTGGCTGTGGATTGTTTGCCAAATGTGTAACTGGTTTGGTAGAGTCAAGTTAAAATTAACCACCTTGTGGTGACACTCACACTGGTGGAAAAGCCTTAATGAGTAAGACCTTACATGTATTTTTTAGGGGAAAGGACAGTGTCATGGAATACATTACAGTTGGCCTACTTATACTGATAATGTTGGGCCTGCCAGAGTCATTGCGACCAGTGCTCCTAGGGTAGCAGGAGGAGATTTAAATGCATTATCGATCTTCTCATTTCATGGATCGCTGCTGGCTTCATGTTGGTCCAGACAGACCCTTGTGCATTAGCCACTCCATATAAAAAGGCAAGGAGGGCAGCTCTCACCATCAATGTTTCCTCTATCAGTGTGCCTTTTATAACACTCCCAGAAATGTCTGTCTGATTTTCTTTTTTAAGAAAACAAATGGAGAGAAGTCACCTCCACATGCAAACTTTACTTAATCAAATCGGCTTTGCTGAGTATGTTTCTTGTTGTCTTGGTTTCTTGGACTGAACATGTCCCACTGGTCTCTCCCTCCAGTAGCCTGCAGATCAGGGTGTGGGGGCTCTGCTCAGATAATACTTGTTGGGGTGTGAACACCCATGGAAGGGGGATTATAAGGAGTCCCAGGCTGTAATTAGGCTTTATTCTATTTTTTTTTATTATTAAATCAATTTATTCTTTTCCAGGACATGGATGGAAGACACCCAGGTTCTTTAAACAGTAAGGGAAAGTGTGAAATGTCTTCAAATGTCTTTTAGCACAGCATACACCTGACACTCTGTAATAAAAGTAGCAGAGATGCCCCATAATTCTTTGATGCAGCAACAGCAACCCATCAACATGATCCGCATCAGCCTGCCCTCTTATAATTATACCAGGAATAGATGATGGGACTGAGTGGGCTATCAGATTACAGGTTGTCTCTTGCTGTCTCTCCTCAGCTCAGCCTTTAGCTTCCTCTCCTGTCCCCCTTTTTTCTTTAAAATGTGATTACATGTTCATGCACATTTGTTTTTAACACTTACTGAGTTTTGGAAAGTTTTTTGGCAAGTTTTGGCATTTATTTAGTTAAATACATTATGATCCTGTTCAAGTTGCTACACCAGGGGCCAGGTGATAATAACAGGTGTCAGAAGTGGACACATGCCTTTAAAGGAGTGATACCTGATGACCCATATTAAAGTCAAAGTCAACTTTATTATTTCAAGAGGCAAACTCATGTGGTGAAGGGGCAGATTGGACAAAAAAATACAATTCATTTAATTGTAAATAATGCTCTGCATATAAGCAATTAAATAACAAAATAACAAATAAATGAACAAAAACACACATTTTGCACAATATTCCAAGAACCTGACTGGGGATAGCAGCGTGAAAAAGCAGCCAGTTCATTTAAAGCAGTGAGCTCAGCCTGTAGTGAGAAGGAGGAAGCCTTCCCCAGAGCCTCGATGGCACTAGACTATTACACTGGTAGTTACACTGGAAGAGAGTTGCTTGCTGTCACATCAGCATTTCCTGCCCCAGATCTCAACTGTTGTCTGTAGAGTCAGTTGTGACCATCTACTCCACAGAAGTCTTTGTGCAGCAGCCTTCAAATATGGCTGTCATGAGCTGAGGGCTTCCCGCCTTACTGCGGCCCTTTCAGAGTCTTGTGCACAGTGTAAAACATTCGCTGTTCTCGTATATATACAGTGTATGGTTAGGACTGGGAATGCATCTGTGAGAGAATACCTGCCATCTGCTGTTAGTTGGGTGCCAAGCCATAGTCTACATATTAAGGCTGTAGCAGTCCTGGTATGTTGGAGAAGGCTAGTGACAGATCTAGGTCTCCACATTGTTTCTGCCTTTTAAAGGGGTCTGACCACCATATTGTTCCTGTCCACCAGATGGGTTTTTGTATCATTGCTTTGACCTGAGGGCGCTCCTGTCCAATGTCTCTCCAACAGTGGGGTCTGCTGTGCATCATAAATATGACCACAGGCGTCTGTGCACCCTCCCTGCTGACCAGATGGGGTCTTCCACATCATTCCCGCCACCCAAAGGGATTGCTACACCACCGATCAACAGCCATGGGTCTCTGCCATGGGGACAGCCAGTCAGAGAGGTCACCACATCACTGTTGTCACCACTTAACAGGGGTCCCCCGTGTCCTGCTACTGGCCAGCAGGCCCAAGGCCTAGCTTTAACAGCCAAAGGGGTTTCTTTGCATATTTTCTGAGCTAAGGCTGTTTGTACTGCTGCTCCCATAACATCTCCCCTTGTCTAACTATTTTTTAAGAGGATGTTGATGGGCATATTGTCATCTTCTCTCCACCATGGCATTAGTACATGCTAATTGGTAGGTTTTGGGTGTTGTCATGCCTGAATAGTGTGGCTAGCTTTCCTGAGACCGCAAAGAATTTTTCAGACTATTTCCTGCTTTCCATCACTCAGCTGCTGGGGTGCTGGGGCATCGTGTCTGAATCATTATTCCTCGTACTTGTGTTTCTTGTTACAGAGGACTAAGAAAGGGTGCCGTGTACAATGCAGAGGTGAAAAACACTTCTGTTTTAATGTGTGGTGAGTTCCATATTTTCATGTAAATGTATGAGCTGTAGCTATAAATGGCAATTGGCTGGAGTCCATGTGTAATGTGTAATGCTTGTGCAGTTTCCTTACATATTGCCGTCTTTGTCCTATAGCTTTTCCAGTGCATTCTGTGCCAGGTGTCTTGACTTGATTGCTCATTGTTGCAATACAATGCATTTGTTTGCATGATCCATACTGTTCAATTACCCTTTAAGCTACAGTTTTACCAAATAATGAAATGGAGAATCCTTTCTCGTGGTTTACTGTCTGTGTGCGTATCGTGCTGTTGCATGACATGCATGCATTGGTGTGTTTGTGAGTGAAAGAGAGAGAGAGAGACAGAGAGAGAGAGAGAGAGAGAGAGAGAGACAGAGAGAGAGAGAGAGAGAGAGAGACCAATAGGGAATTACCTACAGCTAATGTCAGTCATGACACAGACACAGTACATATGTGATGTGTTGGCTGAAGGCTCCTGGTCATGTGATCAGTGTTTATTTTCTTCAGAGGGTACTTAGATATAAGCTGTCATCGCCTATTCATTCAAATTTCACTTTTATAATTTACTGTTAGAGATTGGTTACTTCTACACTGCCTCATAAACACAAGCCATTTTTAAGTTTTGACTTAACTGTCTGTTAACCATCATTGTGGATGATATTGCCAGCCAAGCACTCAACCGTTTGTTCTGGCTGGATCTGCTGGCTAGATGGGGGGTTATGGTGGATGTGCCTAGGGGTTGTAACTTCTGGACACTAAAGGCAAGTGCTGCTGGAAGACCATCACTACTCAGTCCACACTGCCACCAGACAAAAGACGCCACAAGTTTAGAGAAGCCAGCACATTGCACTTTCCACATCAGTGATGTCTGAAACAAATAGCTGTGATATGTTTCAGTGGTTGAGTGTGGAGGACAGGTGGTGGTGTTGACAGCACAGCAGAGGGTGGGACACAGTGACTACAGTGGTGGCTTAGCTGCAGGCTGCCAATCTGTCTGATCTGTGATGCAGCAGCAAGTGACAGCCTCCAGACTTTAGCAGGAGTGTGCAAAATGTGTGGCAGCTACCTGAAAGCCACAGATGCGTCACAAAATATTGCGGCAAGCTATTTAGAGGAACAGTTCAATTAAATTAAATTTTATTGAGCTCAGAGCCTGAAACCCCATGGCAAACATAAGGCAACTGGGGCGAGGAAAAATGGTCTTGCTGTCTTGGATAAAAATGAAATGGGGTGGGCCAACATTTAAAGTAATAGTTAGAACAGCTTAGTGGTGGTTACTGGTGCAAGGACAAGTTAAGCAATAAAGTCAGTGCAGGCTTTAATGGCAAAGTCCCAAATCTATAGGGCTCTGACAGTCAGCCCTTGGCAAATGTTTAGATCGTCTGTGAATGTCTGTCACCCCAATCTTTGCTGTGTGGCCTCCAACATCAGATCCTGATCGGGACCTTATTAGCTGACTTAACATGTTGACAGATTCGGAATGTGGAATTGGCCTGTTGGTGACTGTTGGTGAGTGACATCACTATAGGGTTCTTGCCCTGATTGGTTGTTGTTGTTGCCAAGAAGCACAGTAATTGGCAGATGTTCCCCCATGGAGAAATTAACCTGTTAGTTAGTGTTCTGCCTCAGGATGATTGGAATGACTCCTGATTTTCTCCTCTACCATTCATTTCTTTTTCCAGAGCCTAGAAACTCACAATGACAGTGCCATTTGCAACTGCTTACTATCAGGCACATTCTGATTAGTAGTAGCAAAATGACAGACCATCTGTGGTGAGTGAAAGTCATATGAAAATGGAAAATGAATGTTGAAGGATATCCACACATTTGTTCTATTGGTCTGTCATGAGTGAATATCCTTGGCTGTTATCCCATGTGCATTTGAGTTCCTTTTGGCCTAGACACAGGTGTCAGTAGGTAACACAACTGTAAGCTCTAATGGACACAGGTTCTGGATATTTAGATGTTTTTGATGTTTGGGTTTGGTAAACCCAGGCCTTTACACATAAACATAGTTGACAGCTTAGCATAAATGGCGCTAATTAGGCATTTTAATGGTATGCACAGGTCAATTAAATCGTAACAGGTACTCACCTTAGCCCAACAATCATGTTATTTAACAGCACAGTTCAGCACTCAACACCTTATGAAACCAACCATTTCCACACCATTCACATCGCAGTATTGCGATATTTGAGGGTTGTTGGCATTACTTAGCCTCAAACCTTTCAAGATGAAGTTCATTCTCACAACTGACAGTATTCCAAATATGTGATTTTAAATCAAATATTTAAAACCAAATATTTAAAACCAAATACCAAATATTAGATAAATAATAGTATGCTCTGTAGGGTGGCCATTTATCTATGTTATGTATCCCCAGTCCAGGAAACACAGCCTGGGAGAAACAGCAGGAAGGTGTAACACAAAAACAACTCTGGCATTTACAACATAACAGGTACGCGAGCAA
>CM050207.1:11209782-11252282 GCA_027475355.1 Coilia nasus
GATATTAATAGCTCTAATACATGATACACAAATGTGTATGGTCCAGTCAAGCAGACCAAGACACAGAGATGATGCCTTGGACAAGTGGCTTTGCATGGTTAAATTATGTGTACAGTTATCACTCAGGGTGTACTAATTTTTGTTGCTTGCTATTTCTACAAAAATGTATCTGTGCAAAGTTAGTTTCAGAGGGCAATTATTCAATACTTCTGCAGAAGCTGTACATTGACTTTGATAAAACATGCCCATTTCTATGTCTGTTTCATAGCATTGTCCCTTGAAATAATACATTTTTCACAAAAATGTGAAGAGATTACTCACTTTTATGAGATACTGTATATATATGCACATACAGTACATGCATACTGGACATGTACAGCACTTCGAGCTGTAACATTCAAGGGTTATATAAATAAATCATTGTAATTGTATTACTGTATTATAATAATAATTGTTATGTTTTTTTTTTCTTTCTGTGTTTTTCTTCAGTACCGCTAATATGGGCAGAGATGTGTGAGATGATGCAGTGCAGAGTTTGCTGTGTGTTGGCACATGAGTGAAGGGTGCCGGGTGCTGAGCCGTGACTGGACTTATCAGCCCGAATACCCCCCACCCCCACACACTGTTATCTCTGACAGAGCCACTGGGGAGAGGGCAGCGGGACTGGCAGCAGGGGCATGTGTGCTGTGTGCTGGTGATAAAAGCACTAAGTAATAGGCCCTGGAGGCTCACAGAGGGCCCGGAGAGAGCTCGGACGGGTAATTCAAAAGACTCCCTGTCTAATAATGGAGACTGCCTTTTTTCTGGACACTGACTTTGTGGCAGGAAATCACAAAAGTGTCCATAAACAGTGCATATTTGTATGTTTTTTTTTTTTTGCATCAAACCACTTTTGCAATGCTAATCTGCTAGCTAACTGATCTGTCAAGTTCTTTAGCACTGTCAAGTGTTATGACAGAAATCCACATTAAGTTTAGCTGTGAATATCACACATGACTGATGATCGATAAGACCACCTTTAACATCAGCGCTGTAGTACTCAGCCAATAGTGTCCTTGCATCAGAGTCAATCAGCTAAACCATCACCCTGACTCATGACACTATCTGACTTTTCTCATTCTCTTCCCTGCTGTTACAGTAGTTGAACAGAACAATCAAGTCAACAGCCAAACGCCAGTGTTCACAGATGGGCCACTAAATCCAGCTTGATGTCTACGCCACCTAGGTGGAGCCACAGGAGAGAATGTTATTCTGAAAGTGACTCTGCTGGGTGCTATGAGTCAGACTCAGTGTCCCAGCGCCCAGCACAGTGCTAACATCAGCACTTCACACACAATTTATGTAAGGCCAGGCATATAAAATGTAGTAATGTTTTGCTGTCTATAACAACTTTACAGTATATCTAAGTTGTTGTTATTTAACCTCCATAATACTGACATGACTCCAGTGCTGGCATTTTATCAATTGAGCGCTTAGTTTCTGTTATTGTTGTGATTGTAATAATTATGGAGCATAGCCTTTTCCCTCCCTGCTCTGATTGTGAATGTGTTGTGTCATAAAAATAACAGCAGATGGCGCTCTACCACCAGAATTTTTTTTTTCAGTCACTCAGACAAACAAGAATCAGTATGAGATCACAGCTTCAATAGCTTTGTGAGTCTTAAGCTAAATAAGCAGTGTTCATATTTTAGCAAGGTGCAAGAGAATTGCAAATCTCCTTCAATCCACACATGCAGGCGTGATTTCTGAGGGGCAGTTGGCTTCAGGATGAGGTCTCTCTTGCCAGACCAATCTCTTTTGATTTGCAGGCACAGTGTTGTCCTCGACCCCCTGCCACGCTCGTCTGCCAGTGGCCCTGCGTGACCCTCGACGGGCCGCGAGCCACGGTCCCACCGCACAGCACACCCTCACCTCGCCTCGCCCACGTCCCCACTCCCAACCCCGCCTGGCGAATCACAACTCCCGCAGGTCACAGACCAACCCTGCTGAGCTCGCCAGCCTCACATTCACGTGTGAGCCATGGCTATTTATGACAGACATCATGACTGGGGGGTACAGACACTCTATGTTATTAGCGCACACAATACAAACACACACCCAACACACACACACACACACACACAAACAATCCATCTCTCTGGTTTTACACATGCACAAACTCTTTGTCTCATACTCTCTCTCTGACACACACATGCACACACACACACACACACACACACACATACACACACACACACACACACACACACACACACACACAACCACACTTGATCGCTCTCTCACACACACATACACATGGGCACATTAGGCTGCTTAAGGTGGCAGGCCACTTCGCCACATGCTCTGCCAGCACTCTCCGCACGAGAGGAAATGATCTTGCCATATGTCGCCGGGCACCCGCACTCCTGTTTTACTGCTCACTTCACTCCCTCTGACGGGAAAGCCACGGCTTTAAGGGAGTTTACACAGTACCTCCATAATGGAGGCCAAAAGTTTAAGGTGAACTAGGGCACCGATGACAACAAAAGCCGGTAAAACAATAATCCTTAAGAGAACATAGAGGCAGCCCGGAGGCAGCCATAAATCAGCATGTTTAATCTTTAACCTACTGCAGCTCATGTCAACAAAAAGAACAGGGCAGCCTCACACCTCATGCAAGGAAGAAAGAAAGGCCTGACAAACTGGAGAGTTGGTGCATAGTGTGTCTTCAGGATCCTTTGTGCTCTGCAAGGCAAATGAATCACAGGCAGCACTGATAAGAAGGCTGAGAAAAGAGAGAGAAAGAGAGAGCAAGCGAGAGAGAGAGAGAGAGAGAGATGGCTGCAGTCTTTCAAAGCCTCACAAGTCCATACGTCTTGTGCCTTAGCCGTATAGGTTATGGAGTGCTAGCTAAGAATTGCTCAGTGAACGGTTTAATCACATGCCATAAAAGGCCCGGAGAGAGATACTGACTCCAAACTTCAGCCTTGTAAATCTTCCAGACAGTTCCGCAAGATGTCTTATCTCCACAAAAAAAGAGAGAGGGACAATAGTGGCACAGCAGGGAACAAAGAAAACGAGACAAATGACATTGCCATTGTGTGGAGAGCAGTCTGGAGTGTAAATCTCTTTGTGTCTCTTCCATATTTTTAAAAGGATAACATTCCCCCGCCACACCACATGCATCAGTTAGGACCTCGTGGCTGAAAAATATGTCCCAGTATGTTTTTTAAAAAGTGGAGGCAATACTACTCAGCCAGAGGGTTCGGTTTAACAACAGCTATATCTTCAAACAATGTCTGCTGCCGGGGAGGATGTAGTGTACTCCTGTGGCCAACAGGGTGAGGCAGAGACCAATTTAATTCGGCGCTTTCCTCCCAACAGTAAGGCGTGCCATTTTGAGGGCTTTGAACACTTTCAGCTGCTCAGTTAAGCACAACTAAACGATTCATTTTTTCCCCTTCTCTCTTCTCCTTGAAAAACAATTAACGGACCTGGCCTGTAAGTTCACTTTCAAGGCGA
The DNA here is from genome assembly GCA_027475355.1 of Coilia nasus. Classification (NCBI taxonomy): domain Eukaryota; kingdom Metazoa; phylum Chordata; class Actinopteri; order Clupeiformes; family Engraulidae; genus Coilia; species Coilia nasus. Next base: position 11,213,284 of record CM050207.1, read on the forward strand.
AACAGGTAGCGTGGCAGGATACTCTGTGGTGCACACTCTGGAGACCCCAGTGAACCTCTTCAAGCAGGACAGCCCCTCTGTTGTGCCTCCATGTGGAAACCACACTTGCTTCTCATATGCATGTGATCTAGGAAAGAGGGGAAAAAAACAACATCTGTAAGGCTGCTCTGAGGCAGCTGCTTAGTGTTGTGCACTGGGGAAACATAATGGGCTGTGTCACGCAAGGCCTGCTTGGGCCAGGGCTGTGGAAGAGGTGGCATGTTTACCAGCCATGGGTTGTCACCCCCACCACCCCCACCACCCCCACCACCCACCCGCACTGCCCCCATCTCAGCCCCCCAGCCCGCACCCCAAACGCCCGCCCTCCGACGCAACCCTGCAGTTTTTCTCATAGATTGGATTCTGTTGTTGTCCGCTGCCCCGGCACTAATCACCCGTAAATCGAAAGCTATTCCCACCCGCGCGTTCTCCTCTCCTCTTCATCAACCGCCACACCGTCAGCCACCCAGATGGAGCCTGGATGCACCTGATCTATAAAAATGAACGATAGAGGCAACAAGCAGTGGCAGGCCAGGAAGACACACGTGCACGGACCTGCAGCTTTTGCCTGTGAAGGGTGAGATGGGGGTGGGGATGGGGATGGGGGTGGGCAGGCCTCGGCTGATGTGGCCAGCGGTGCTGTTCGATCAGAGATAAAATCACACACACACACACACACACACACACACACACACACACACACACACACACACACACACACACACACACACCCACACACACACCTCAGCTTAACACAAGGAAAAACCTCTGCAATGTCAGTTGTCGTTGGGTGGATGTTACAATAATACAATGGCACACATCCCATATGCCAAGAAACAAGATGGAACAAAGCAGACAGGCAATGGAAATATCAGTACAATTAGTTACAGGAAACAGAGTTAGAGCCGGTTAGTGTTGGGTGCCATTTGCCAGTGGAAGTGATCACAGCCCAATGATCTTTTCGCATGGTTCCCATGGAAAAAGCGAGTGCTGGTAATCACAGAGCTCACAATCAGACACAAAATCAATGTCACATCATGGCAAAACTGTCTTGAAATAGCAAAGGGATTGCTTTTCATAGCCATAGCTATTGATTGTCAATATTGTCTGTTTACAAATATATTAAAACATTGTTAGACCTGATACCATCATTTCACGGTTATTTTTAGCTCAATCAATTCCGGCACATTCTCAGTGTTGCTTTCCAAATTGAATAGGGTGAAAACATGACTTTCCAAAACGGAAGCAGAATATAGCAGAGTTAAATTGTTGCTTAAGTGCAAGAGGAACAGGTCTGTGGTCTTATTTTGCTTTAGGCTAATGCCACTCTGTCTTTGTCAGGGCTGGGAAAGTTTTGCTGCTGGTGATTAATCCATACTGTGGCTATAGGTTTCCCTCGAGCGCAGTGGTGCAGCCTGCAGGGATGTGTCACAGTCACAGTTCTCCTCGGAGCAGGCATCTCCACAGACAGCTCGTCAGGCTCGCCCGCAAGGGGTCCTGCTCGGGCCATTTGACGCGGTTCTATATGGTACAACCCTAACGCTCCATCAGATCCATCAAAATAACGGGGCCTGTCCAGTGAAGGAAGATGCAGAGCTGTGCTAAGCCCCCTCTACAAGCCCCCCCACCCCTAGTTTGTGTCTGTGTTGGGGGTGTACATGCATCACACACACACGCACACACACACACACACACACACACACACACACACACACACACACACACACACACACATACACACACCATGATTTTAGTGCACACATACACACCCACACGTATGTGCGTACACACACACAAACACATACACACACACACACACACACACACACACACACACACACACACATCAACACACCATAAACACACACACACATACGCAACCACACGTATGCGCGTACACACACACACACACACACACACACACACACACACACACACACACACACACACATAACCACACCATGGCGTTAGTGCACACGTACGCACCCAAGCATGTACGCGCACACACACACACACATACACACACACACACACACGCACGCACACACACACAAACAAACACACCATGATTTTAGTGCCCCCAGTCCCCCCCCCTCACTGGACCCTGGCCCTGAGCCCCCTGCCTTCACGGCTGCTCTGGGTGAGTATGCTGCCTCGCCCCGCCGCAACGACAGAGCCACTCCAAACACAACAGGTCATTTCATCAGCATGAGGGCTGCCGTGGTCAGTGACTACGGTCAAGGGAGTCATAAAATTGAATTACACATGTGTTTGTGTCTGTGTGTGGGGGTGTTTATGTATCACAAACACACACACACACACACACACACACACACACACACACACACACAGAATCCCACACGCACCCACACACATACACACACACACAGAATCCCACACGCACACACACACACATGATGATTTTACAGCCTTAATATATGAGTACTACGCTTCATCAAATTACATTATGTCATGCTTCAAATGAATGCTATGATCATATCTATTGTAATTAGCCTTCAGGACATAGAAAACAATTAGATCATACGCTCCTTCTTTGTCAATAAATTACTCTCATCCTCTCATTTCTGCTCCCAAGTCTTTATTTCCACCTTATTGTCTCTTGATGCGCCATAGTGTTTTTTTTCCCCCCCACATACACACACTGATATCTAATCTAACTCCAAACCAAACAAGTGTGGGGTGCTCCTTGCCAAGTGTGTTTTGGTGCACGGCACTGAACAGTATTTGTGTATGCACATCAGGGACTTACTGAGCCTGCTAACATATTTGTGGATTAGTTCAGTGCCTGCGAGTTCTTGATTGTTCAACTCTGCGTGTGTGTGTGTATGTGTATGTGTGTCATTGCTTTGGTTTGCATATTGTGTGTGTGTGTGTGTGTGTGTGTGTGTGTGTGTGTGTGTGTGTGAATGTGTGTGTGTGTGTCGTTGCTTTGGTTTGCATATTGTGTGTGTGTGTGTGTGTGTGTGTGTGTGTGTATGTGTGTTTGTGTATGTGTGTGTGTATGTATGTGTGTGTGTGTATGTGTGTGTGTGTGTGTGTGTGTGTGTGTGTATGTGTGTGTGTGTGTGTGTGTGTATGTGTGTGTGTGTGTGTGTGTGTGTGTGTGTGTGTGTGTGTGTGTGTCTGTTCTTTCTGTGGTATAAATGCATTGTTGTCAGGGGAGTGAGTGGGAGGAAGGGCAGTGGGTCATTTTTTTTTTTCCTTGGTGCATATGTAATGTTTTTCTCTGCATATGCCTGTGTGTGTGTGTGTGTGTGTGTGTGTGTGTGTGTGTGTGTGTCTGTCTCTGTGTGTCTCTGTGTGTATGCGTGTCTATGTGTGTGTAGCACACTCAGTGAAATAAACACATAACTTGAAAAACAAAATGTTAAAAAGCATAAACAGTACCTTTTATAATCCAGAACTGTCACAAAAAGAGATTTCCAAAGAGGGGGGCTGACAAAATAAAGGTTTTAATCTGAACTTGCTTGGCACAGTTTGATTAGATTTTTAGATTTTTAGGAGTTCATCGATTTGAATAACACCGAGTTACAACACTACAGAGAGCCGTGAAGAGATTGCATCGAAATGCACCTTTCATCCCAGTAACAGGTCGTATTTCCATTATAGAATGTAAAAGTAAACATTAACAAAAACATTTTGTCTGCAAAACAACAAACAGATGAAGGTGAAATTGAGTTTGCAGCCGTTATTAATTCATTTTTCAAACCACGGGACAGGCCATATTTCTCCCAGACTGACATTTCCAATGTGATACTCATAAATTTCTGATTATAAGGACATTTGGCACAAAGAACCATTAACTTCCATGAAAATCAATGCAGCCACTCATGATTTGAAAAATATCCCAAGAAAACAGGAAGCATGCAAAAACAGACATTTTTCTTTGCATACTTCATCAGCATCAAGCAGGGTTTATTAATCCCAGCTGTCTGTTCCTTAGACGTGTCACACAATAGGTTGCATGAATTCTAAGCACATAATGCTCTAACAATGGCACAGCAATGCATTATGATGCATTTAGAATGTATTTAAAAGCACTCATCATCTTTAACGACAGCAGTTAGATAATACCTAGGATGACTGATACACTACTTATACTGTGGAAACTGTCAAACCTATTGTACACATTGTACACAAATATCTTGTTTTCAAAACAAAAGGAAAAAAAAAAAACATCATATATGACTTATGACAGAAAGACTGCCACATGGTAGTCGCCGCTACAATGCTTTCAATGCATTGCAGACGTCAACAAAGCTGACCTTTCAGATATTATTAGAACTATCTAAGTGTGGGAAATACTCACAGAAAGCCATTTGTGTCTGTATGTGTTGTTTTCATGTATGTCTTTTTTAAGATTATGATTGCAGAACAAGGCCATCAACATATTTATTTATACCAGAATAAGGTATTTAATGTGTACTTTATATACATCTATGCCATACATTACATAATGTGGAATTGAAACAATACATTGTGTGTGTGGTCGTCGTTCTGTGTATGGTTGGTTGCCACACATGGATTGCAGTTTGCAAAAAAATTGTTTAGCAACACATCTTTCATAAAACATGTAAGCAAAAGCTTAGCTCTTCCCGTCTTTTACTGTGCACTCTTCAGCATGGGTCCTCATCACTCCGAGTGTTTTCCTTAATTAAATGCCCGTTTGAATTAAATTTAGTGACTGTGTGTAACATCTTATCTGTAATTACCATATTACTAAACAAATGACTTTGCTCTTTGGTGGTGGCAGCAATTAAGCCTGGCATGAGAACTTTTCTGGAGCAATCTTGCCTTTCAAAAGGAATTGCCTTGACGCTGTGTGTCTCCGCCTACAGTAACTCCAGAGCATGATCCGCCCCCACACACACCCCTCACACCCCCACCCCCCACTATGTCTCCGCCTAACTCCAGAGCATGATACACCCAATCGGACCCCCCCCCCCCCCCCAACAGACACACACACCCACCCCACACACTGCCCCAGTGTGGGAAGATGGGCAAAAAGAAATGACACAATGGCTGATTTACCAACGCGAGTGGCACGAATCCTCACCCACAGAGACCCATTCAGCCTGTGTGGTGCACACAGACCCCTGGGCGTGCATCAGCTTGTCACTAAATCACCAACTTCCCCATGTAGATCCTTTATTAAGACTCCTTCCCTCCCTGGAAGCATTTCCACTGTGGATTGTTCACGGGGCCAGAGTCACGAAGGGCTAGACCTTGTATATGCAGCTGTCTTTCAAATAGTCACTAATTACTGTACATGATTCAGGGTTACAAGTGAAGCACTAAACCAGTGTGGGGGTTTGAAAGGGCCTAATACCTCCATGAAGGGCTTACAACCCCTCTGCTCTTGGTAGAATACTTCGCAGGTAACCCCTAAACTGCAAAAGTTGTTTTGTTGTGCTTGCTTTGCCAGATGGTACTGGCTGGATTTGACGGATGGCTTTGATTTGAGTGGATACAGAAGTGTGCCCATGTGCTGGGTTTTTATTTAAGCCAGGGAGAAAATGCTGGCCCCCTCTGAATGTCATTGTGCTATGCACCCTGCCCAAACTACAGCAAAGAAACCAATTAGAATGATAAATATGACTTTGGGGATACACAGTGTGTGTGTGTGTGTGTGTGTGTGTGTGTGTGTGTGTGTGTGTGTGTGTGTGTGTGTGTGTGTGTGTGTGTGTGTGTGTGTGTGTGTGTGTGTGTGTGTGTGTGTGTGGATGTGAATGTGTGTGTTTGTGTAAAACGAAAAAAATATTAGCACTTTAATTGAAACCTTCATCGCAGCAATAATATCCCTATGTCATAAACATGTTATGGAACATCACATACTTTGTTGTAAATTACAATGACAGTAGATAATATGAAAGTTTTAAGCAATAATAGTTGCAGTAACAGCTTTTCACATGTAATGCTATGACAGCTAGCTTCATGCCATATAAGCTGTGGGAGTATCAAAAATCCCAGGAGTGGTCAGTTGGTGGTGGTAGGATAGTAACATGACATTGGCATGACAACTGGTCTCTGCTGATGATAACTAAGGTCAAGACATCGTTATGTAAAGGTTGTGCCACTATCTTACATATACTGTCTTAAAACCAGAGGCGGACAAGCTGGATTGAGAAATTAAAAGTCCTGCCACATATTCCTTCTGCCTGTTCTCTCAACACAGGTGATTTAACTAATTATCTCATCTACCTAGGATCAGTCGGTTCAGAGAATTAGCAAATATGTGGTAGGAGTTTTACTTCCTGAACCCGGGATGTCCGCTTCTGCTTAAAACAATGATTCAATGATTTCTTACTTTTGTTTTCTAAACATAAAATGCATACAATTTTGCAGTTTGTGGCTGAAAGTCATAAGAATTGCATATATTTACTTCATCTCCACATCTTTGCACTCAATTAAATGGCTCTGTGCACTTGGATCATGACGCAAGGCGTTTGGTATAGCAGGCAATACATCCACTCCATCCACCGTAATGCGAAGGGTACACTTCTCTCTCTTCCCCTTCTCTATTTCTCCAGCAGGATTTGAATTATTCTCTCTCATGACTAGCAGGTGAGGAGGAACATGCACTGGAGTGCTCTCTTTCACTTCTCTGAGGCCCCGTCATGAAATATTCATGGAAGGTTAACAGCAGAAGGATCATTGATCTTGCCAATGGTCCAGCAGCATTGATGATGGGCGAGTCGCTAATTCCATGCTGATAAAGAATGTTGCAAGACGTAGCAACGAAGGCCAGAGTAATTGCCAGAAGAGCCAATATAGAAGTTCACACAGAAAGCAGAGGGTGCCTGCATGTTCCTCATTAATGTAGTGACTAGGTAGAGAGCTGAATGAGATAAAATGTTTTTTTGGCCTTTTATATTTTTATTTGATAGGACAGTGAAGTTAGACATGTAATGAGTGGGAGAGAGAAAAGGGGTAGGGTTGGGAAGTAACTCAGGCCGGATACAAACCTGGGTCCCCCACATGGGCCCTTGGTACAGGTGCTCTAGCCACTGCGCCACAACAACCCCCAAGACCTGACAGAGTAGTATCCTTTAACCACACGCTGCACTACCTAGGCAACTGTGGCCTAGTGGTTAGGAAGTTGGTCTTTGCAATTGGGAGGTTGCCGGTTTGAATCCTGCCCTACCCATTATTGAGAAGCCCTTTAGCAAGGTATCTAACCCCATACTGCTCCAGGGACTGTAACTGAAACCCTGTAAATATCTGTAAGTCGCTCTGTATAAGAGCATCAGCTAAGTGTAACGTTATGTCTACCTTATGAAAAACACTGTGTGCCTCCCCATGTCTGATTTAGTGTACCTGTAAACTCCATCTGTGGAGGAACGTTAAAGGTGATGCATGTAGGATTGTGGACATAACTGGCATTGCAATCAAATTCAACATGCTGTACAGCATCGTTTCCCCTCTAGAGGCAAGGGGCAAAGCACAACATGAGAACATAAAATGAACTTTTTGGGCTGTAAATTAAGTTAAAATGCAAATATTCTGGCTGTACTATTGTCAGTGAAATTAATATTTCTATTTAACATGTTTCCTTAATCTCTTGTGACACATAAAGAGAATTTTATTATTACTCTCCATACATTTCTTACATATAGCACTTTTAATTTCCCCTTTACCCTTTCGTGAGTGATTATAAGATGTTTATTCTATGGTGCCTGACCCCACTTAATGCACGCAGAACTGACTTGGAGACACACAGCTGCGCAAGGTCATGAGTGTGTATACAGGTTGCTTGTAGGCCTGTAGTCATAAGAAGTTTCCCTAAGAGAGTCTAATTTGATGCGTGTTGATGCTGGATGGAAATTTCTATAAGCAAGCATGGTTAAGTGTTTTGCCCAAGGCCATAACAGACTCGAACCATCCCTTAGTGGCTTGTGATGTCACTGTACCGGAAGATGGCTTCTGCTCAGTGCCCACTGCTTTCCCTCTGTTACTGCTACATTTTCATTCCCTTATTGACTAGTGCTGAGGTGTATCATTCACAGGAGATTCATTTTTTGATTATCTATTCAAAATAAAAAAATATTGATAAACAACACTACTATTTTTTTCTTATCCTCCTTTTTTGTGTTGATGCCTGTCATCTTGGTAGGCCAATCAAGCCCAACATTTGATATGTGATCAGTGGATGCCTTTTTTTGCATTCTGCAAATGCTTTCCAAAATGTTAAGATTACTACACTCAACAGTAGTTCAGATTTCTACATAATGAATAAAAAAACTGAGTGACTTGGACCAACTCTTTTTTCTGTATTTTGCTTATTCTTGATTATTTTTGCCCTCAATCTCTCCCACACCTGCCACCATCTGACCAGCTGGCGAGGCATCAGAAATGAAATGCGGAGAGACAATAAGAGTACAGACTTTCAGGGGCTTAAATTATTCCTTAAAGTTTGAGACAATGGCTCTTTCTTTCTTAAAGAATGGCTTTTTCTTGCAATTTTCATCAAATACATTTTGATGTAAGTCACTATTTGTAGCCCCAAAAAACCCTTGGAGCATATGATTGCCCTTTTGATTTGCAATGACACAGCCCATTACCACAGCTCAAATGACACTTCTCCCTCTGTATATCAGTTCCTGTATTCCTAATAGAACTCTTTTGCACCTCTTTTCCTTGTCTGAAAGCATTGGTTACAATTAACACACCTCACTGACACTTTGTTAGTGTTAACTGGCAAGTAACATCAAGTCAGAAAAGATGAGAAAAGACGAAGAGAAGAAAAGTCAAAATACTAGCCTGGTAAACCAGCCCCTCGTACTTCATTTCATTTTGTACAGGGGGTCTGGCAGTGCTGCCGCACTGCCATTGCTGTATTAGGCAGACGTTTTCCTAGCCAATCAGCGAACAGAGGGAATGTTTGTGAGTGATTACGTTGGCTTTGTGTGCTACATTTGAATTGTAGTACATAGGCAGGCTAATTGCATACTGCCAGGCCCTCTGTACAAAATGAAATGAAGTACGAAAGGCTGGTTTACCAGGCTATCAAAATACAGCACTGCATGTTGTATTCAAGGCTTCCTTCAGACAGAAGAGGCAGTTCCACAGCCTGGGTGTACAGAAGTGCTGAAGGATAGAGGAAAGGGTCAGCAAAGAAAATATGAAATAATCCCTTTAAGTCAGCCGGCATCTGCTCCTCTAACTCACAGCTGACCACTAATGAGCGCTCCCTGTTGAGAGAGAGCCTTCAGCCCAACTGCATTAAATATTTAAACACCATAATGAATCACTAGACTTTAGACACATGGGCTGAAGGCGGAGTAGAAGGGCACAAGCTAGTTTCAAAATGGCTGGGGGGTTACACGTACATTGTTGTCATCATGGTATCGTTATCGTCATCATCATCACCATCACCATCATCATCCCGAACGTGAGAATCGTGTTGGGGGTGTCTGGCTTCCGCGCTTTCGTGGGAAAGCAAGGCAGGGCTGTAGGGCTGAAGGGGTGGGGGTTGGGGTGGCGAGGAGAACATGCTAAACTAAATTAGTCCTGATAGCTAGCAGATGGACTTTGCCGGCGCTACGGGAGGGTGAAACATCAGTCTGCCTAACTCAACAGCCTCATGCAGCTGTGTGCGACCAGCAGGCACCTCGGCAGGCTGACGACCAGTCTCTCTCCCGGCCCTCAGCCCTCAGCCATCGCTCACTGACACCCACCGCTGCTCTCCGCCTCCCCCGGCCCTGCCGGCCAAAGTGCACCACGGACCCAATTACAGCTGAGAGCCGTAATGAGATAATAATGATCATAATGCTCCAATTTTGGCATCATCTTTCTCCTGTCTGAGGCACTGTGTGTCCCAAAGTGTGCCATTTTCTAATCCAAATGATAGACTTCACAGAACTATCCTTTCAGGGTAATTATGCTTGATTGTAAAGAAGAAAAGAGGGGGAAAGAGAGAGAACTCTAAGGTGACTAGTCAATGAATTGCTGCCAGTATTTCCTTATGTTTAAAGTGGAGTGTTTCATAGACCGCAGCATTGTGGATGCTGAATAGAAGCCAGACATCAAAATGCCAACATAAAAAAAATACTCCTCCACAGATTCAGCAGTGACTCTGGGATTAACCGGGGGAAGAAAGGAAGTAGAAAAGCGCGGCGGGCAGAGAAGAGAAGACACTAGCCCCAGGCCTCCCGCTGGGCCTCTGTGTACCTTTGCTTGGAGAAACCTAAGTGCGTTTTCACATGAATCCATCACTGCAGGAGACCTTCAGCCAGTGTGTTTTATTTTATTTTCCTCTCTAATTCAGACCAGCTGTACGAAGGCAGACAAGGAAAAAAAAAAGAAGAATTGGCAGCAAAGTGAAGTGAGTTGAATAGAATTTACCACAGCACATTAGCCAGCACAGTATAAATGAGGTTGTGCTATAGGCTCAACATATGAGTAAATGACTGCTGGCTATTTTTAGTGGGAGGCTTTCGGAAACGGCCAGCGGACCGATTGCATTAGGCAGAGGCAGGGGTAAGTCAAGGTCATGGCTGTGCCTCCCATAAATGTTACAGTTAAAGCCATAGTTTCACCCCAGGGCCAAATGCAGGCCATAATTAGAAGTTAACAGCTTTTTTTCCCAAACAAGGGCCTTCTTTTTCGGAGGTGCCAATTTAAAAATGGGAGGTGGGATGGTTTGTGGGGTAGGTATTAATAGGTTCAACAGGTTCAGTATGGACATAATGTTATATGCTTAGAGCCATTAACTTTAGTTCTGCTGTGCTCCGGTAGCTGGGTGTATAGGGTTACTGTTTCACTATAGGGGGTCAGAAAATGAGCAAGTCATGACTGTGAATGTTAACATTTTCAAGTTGTTTTATTAAGGGAAAATGACACATCCAGTGCTTTTCTGACTGGAGTTGTAATCATAGAGCACACAGCCATTTGATCCCCTAAAAGACAATAACACACAACATAGAACAGGCCAGACAATAACAACATACATAGAACAGGCCATGTGGCTGCTGTGTTTGGAGACCTCACAGAACATCAGAGAATTTGTTTTCTTGTACATTCTGTGTTTCACTCATGTGTTTCTCCTTTGAAAATCAAAGCCAGTTGCAAATGACTAGCTGTATCTACACAGAGATGAAACGCTTTTTTGGGGGGGCACTAATGTGTAATTTGTGGTAATTTGTGAAGTGGTCGTCGGCAGAGATGGGAGGGAGGTTTGGGGTGAAGAGAAGCGAGAGAGAGGGAGAGATTGAGAGAATGAGAGAGAGAGAGAAAGAGAGAGGAGAGAGAGAGAGAGAGAGAGAGAGAGAGAGAGAGAGACAGAGACAGAGAGAGAGAGTGCAGTGAATAAGGGAGCAACATGTTTTCTCACAGGGCAGATGTCTTTATAAATCATATTCTGTCAGGGCACAAGACACAGCCTCCATCAAAACAGACCATCAGTATGCCTGGAAAAGTTTGCATCTCATTCATTTCAGCTCTCAGGGTTTGGGTATGTATCCTGAGCAAGATGCAACATTTTGCAGCCTGGGGCGGTGTGCCCCCAAAAGTGACTGACAGTAAATAAGTGCAGCAGTCAGGCTTTTATGAATGATCATTAGCCTTTAACAAATGGCAGCTCCAGACCTCGCTCACCTTTCCTCGCAGTGTTCCTGCCTCCCTCTCTACTTTTGTTTCTCTTTCCCAGACTCATTCCCACTCCACCATTACTCCCCACCCCCACCTACTTCCTGTCACTATACCCCCCCTCCCCCTTAACACTTAAGTGGCCTGGACCCTAAACCTGGTCTACCCCCTGCTTTCTGCTGCCATTCCCGCCTCTCCCTTACTGTCAATAAAAAAAGCCCAGGACCCAACAGAGTCCTAAAATACATCTAAAATCAACAGCTAAAAAAGGAAAACACGTCCACAGTTTCAACAATAACGCAGGCAGCTGGAAGCAGTTAAAAAATGCTGTGTGCTAAGTAGAAGAGTGTAACGGGGTGGGGGCTGAGGTGTTGTGGAGGGTTCTGCAAGAAGGCATCACTCAGAGCCAGAGCCAGGACTGAGCACGCAAAACAGGAGTTGCAGCTTTAGGCGTTATCACACCAGAGAATCAATAGCTGCAGCAAGCTTTTAATGTCTTATGACTAATGGCAGCATTCATCTTTCCTGCTTTGCCAGCAGTCTTGACTTGTTGGCTTCTCTTGGCTAAAATCACACAAGCATAATCACCATAAGGCCATTGTCACAAAGACAGCTTTCGGAGTAAAGGCCTGTGATGCTTGTCTGTATCATTCTCAGCCTTGGTCAAAATCCTCCCCCATAGGGCAAGGACAAGCCTCTGTGCAATGTGTAAAGTCTAATGGTGACCTGGAAAAAATCCCATCTTGGTCATTCGAGCCGGTCTTGGTGGAACAGGAGATGGGTTGGAAAAGCAGACCTCTGTGGTGGTGGGGGTTTTCAAATGTAAACTAGTCTTGCAGAAAATGGGAAAAGGCCACCTGAAATATTTATTTGAAACCCTTTAAATGTTTGCATGAGGTCAGTCCCTTTTAACACATCAGGAGATGGAACCAACCAAACATCACAAAGTAGACAATTCACATCTCTGTGATTCTGTGTATGTCAGGCTACATGTAAGGCTAAATGTAGCTGACACAGAAAAGAACATGCCTCACACCGTGGGCAAAGTGTCAAAGTCTGTGTACAATATGCGTGCGTAACCAGGAAATGAAGAATCAAGTTAAGCTCGTCATTTGTCTCATAAATAACAGATGTCATGGGTTGCCAGCGCGCTCAATTATTTATCATCCAGAATCTTCTTAAAATGAGGTTGACGTGGCACAGTTTTAATTTTAGCCTATGTTAATTTGCTGCGTGAGTGGAAGGATTCCAAAGAGTCCCAGCTCATAAAAATGCGAAATCAAACTCCCTGTGACTCACGGACCCTGGTGACGGCGTGAAGGGGGGGTGGGGGTGGTATAGTTGGGGGCGTGTGTGTGTGTGTGTGGGTGTGTGTGGGGTGGGGGTGTTAGCGGTGGTGAGCTCCTGCCGATTAAAATTTCATCAACAGCTTTCCCTAACAAAATGCTCCTCAGAAGACTCCATCAAACTTTGATGGGGTAAAGATGGCCGTCGGGCCAGGAACCATGTAAGGTTGTTGGCAGCAGAAAGTATTTACACTCAAGGGACATGTGCCCCTATACGTTGGCTATGTTGTATGCCAAATTGTGAGCAACATTTTTTATGCATTGCAAAAGAAAAAGAAAAATTAAACATCAAACTAGTTCATTTCTGAGTGTGTAGAAACATTGTACAAGGCTCATTCACATCAGGCTCTTGCACAGGCAAAAGGCTGCTCGATCTGAACTTCATAGCCCCCTATTTCATAATTTAATATGGCTCTATCTGGGAAATATCACAACATAATCAAATGCTGGTACATTTTCATAAAGATTTATGGCACAGCAGAGTGTGAAGCGCCTCCTATCTGTTACTTATCTGCAGTTCTTCGCTGCAAGGAGACTGTGACCTTGACATTGCAGGGATGCAAACAGCAGAATCAGGCCCTGCTGATGTAAGCTCATGTTGCCGTCCCCTCCATCGCCGTTTCTAGCCCTAGCCTGTGCTGTGCAGTGCCATGGCAGAAACGTGTGCATATTTATAACGTCCACACATGTGTGAAATTGAATGGTCCATGTTCTCACACTGAAATGTTGATACGATTTATCAGTTTAGCATATTTCGTGAAGGATGCGAAAGCTGATATTTCAAAGCTTCAGGGGCGGCGGTGGTGGTAGTGGTGGTGTTGAGGAGAGGCCACAGGTTCTCTGGCAGGCAGCCCCCCTCTCTGCATTTACATGCAAGCGATGTCAACAGTGTGGAACATAGGTGTGTGTGGTTCCATATTCATGAGAGGCCGGGCTGGAGCATCCAATAATGATGGTGTCAGGGGAGATTAAGGAGGTTGACCTTTCGCAGCCCGAAAAAAACGGTGAACATGTTAGTTTTCGTTTAGCAGAGGCACTTTGATCATTCCTTGTACATGTACGTGTGTGTGTGTTTTTCTGTATTTATATACATACAGCTATATATATATATGTGTGTGTGTATATATATATATATATATATATATATATACACGTCTGTGTGTGTGTGTGTGTCACAATAGTGGTCGGGCTTGTGAAATATGTGGCGGTCAGCTCCAAACAACATTAAATACACTGTTGATCTATGAGTAAATTTTCGGTATTGACTGTTTTTCAGATATTGTGTTGGGATTGTAAATTGCTCATGTAACCAGAAGAAAAAGGTTCTCGCTGTGTGCCAACTTGACTCTGGTGTTGCTGTGCTGTAGAGCAAAAATTCAGCCTTTCATGTCCCTCAAAGGTAACATAACCTCGCCTCAATATTGCCCTAAGATTAATGGCTCGCGTGGTGAATGAAAACCTCTCTCTCTCTGTCTCTCTCTCTCTGTCTCTTTGTCTCTCTCTCTCTTTCTCTCATTCTCTCTCCCCCTGCCTTACTCTCTCTCTCTGGTCCCTGGAACCATGTGATTAGATATAGATTTATCACAATCCCCTATCGTTTCTGCGCTGGGCAGTGCTAATGTGAAAAGTGACAGCCCTTTGAGGACACAGAAGGCTTTAATGTGCCTTGCATATCTCGATTTTTTTTTGCATGCCAACTGCTCTTGGCTATACTCAATAGTCGCTGGAGTGGGACTCGCAATAACAGCCTTCGGGAGGGGGGGGGGGGGGGGGCGAGGGGGCCCTTTTCCTGTACCATATGTTAGACCAACCTGGACAATGACCCTGGTAACCTTCAATAGCAGAGCAGTGCAATCATTCGCTCTGATGGATGAGAACAAGTCTCCATCCTGTTATTGCTGTGACTTAGTCTTGGCATCGCTGGAGAGCAGGGTCATTGCAGCATAGGCATGGGCTGCTGTATTTACCTAGAAGTCACAAAAGGCGTCTGTCAGGGTATTACTTGAAGAGTATAGAGGACACACACACAGAAATACATCCACCGACACAGGTGCCCTGCACCATGTATTACGAAAACAAGACAAAGACAAAATGTTATTTCTCTCTATTTTTTTTTCTTTTCCAACTGTGACAACTGCGGTGATTGGCAGAGGTAGACAGGGGAGAGAGGGTGTGCAGGACTGAGACAAAGGATTTTACACATCATTACCTTGGCCGCTCTGTTGAGATTCTGCCAGCCTGCGCTCACTGCCTTGTTGCTCTGCCATTGGTGCTGTGGTGGTGCGGGGGGGGTGGGGGGCAGGCGGTGGAAGAGGGTGAGAGATGATGTCAGAGGAAAACAGTGCCCTTTGAAAATGTTGAATAGAGACCATGCACAGCTTATTAAACAAAAGTCTTTTTCTTTGTTATTTGGTATTAGACAGATTCATTATCAGAAAGAGCAGTTACGCCATGTAATGACATTTATTTGAGTTATTTAGGCATTGGATAGTCTGTTGTTGTTGCCTTCTTTATGAGTTCATCCAACATGCATGTATGTAGGACATCTTTCTAGGCCGCCTCAGTTATGATCGAAATGATGGTTGGAAACGTGGAGATAATCGACCTGAGGTTGTTGAGTCCCCCATGGCAACAGTGGGCAGCCAGTCACAAAAATAAATCTGGTCTCTCAGGTGACGTAACTGTTGAGGGATATGGCATTAAGCATGGGACACACAGCACTGCCCAAGATGAATTGTAAGACAGCCACGGGCAGATGCTGGGGGGTAAGGTGCCCCATTTATTTACAGGCGAAATTTAATTAATGCCGGCTCTATTAATCGTGATAACACTCAGCCGGGTTGACTTTAACAGCCTGCTCTCTCCTGGCAAAGCCATTCTGTGTTTAGGGAAGCAGAAAGTCATAACATTATACAGCTATGATTTTTCAAATGCCCATAAAGGTCATGTTTGTAATTATCCCATGGCAATTATGCATGGCACTCGCCAAATAATTAACAGCTTTTCATATCAAATGAACAGAAGCAGAGCCACAAATAATGATGGCTAAGATGTAACATGATCTTTCTCAGCGGAGAGAGTGTACAAGTCGGCAGGTTGCTGTAATGAGGTCACACCAGTTGCATATCGCCGCCGTCCTAACACAGGCGTGCTGGCATCATGAATAATCTCTGATTGCAGGCACGCAGTGTACAAATAGGAAGCCTGAAACATTGTGTGTGTTGCTGTTCCTGTTGGAAATTAGATTTTAGTATGTGGACAGGAACATTCAGATATTATGCGGATGTATCAGACGTGTCAGACAAAAAACATTCTCACTTTTGGTGTCACACTGTTCATCATGTTCCTTCAGTTAGACTGTTTAGTTTTCATGAAATTTCCTGCTGTTTTCAACGTCGCTGTTTCAGGCAAATATTCTCCAAAGGTGAACACAATATTCCTCAAAACAATACATTCATGAAATATTCAAAGCACAGGATATCAAAAGGTATATAGTACTTCAAGCAATTGAGGTTCCTATGATGGCACTGCCGTCTATCAAAACAGCTTTTGCACAGGCTGATTGCATAACGTGGCCAAATAAATGTGCACTCTCTGTCTTTGAACACTGTGAGGTTGCTATGGCATTAAACCTTTGCAGTCTACAGCAACCTTTGATACTGCACTGGTTGATTGTGGTAAATGTGGTAAATGTTTTTGATGAATGATTTGTGTACACACTCTCTGAAGCTGAAATGGAAAATGCACTAAGGCCTAGGCATGTACATTCATGAACAGAGGTGGGAAATCCTAGCCTGGTAAACCAGCCCCTCATACTACACTGCATTTTGTACAGAGAGTCTGGCTGTGCTTCCATTGACATGGTTGTCTCAGGCAGCATTTTGCCTGACCAATCAGGGAACACAGGGAGTGTTTGTGAGCAATGACATCGACTTTGTGGGCTTATAGCCAGGCTAATTGCATATGTCAAAGGCAGAGCCAATCGTTTAAAGTTCAGCAGAGTCTCCCCTCCAGAAAGAAATGGTTCGCTGATTGGTCGGACAAAATCCTGCCTGAGACAACCATGTCAATGGAAGCATAGCCAGACCCTCTGTACGAAATGCAGTGTAGTACTAGGGGCTGGTTTACCAGGCCAGGGTAATCCAGCTTCAGAGAGTAAGAGACCACACCACATTCACAGGGCCATCAGATTCTAATAGGCACAACTCTTCAGACAGGTAGATTAGCTACAAATCACCTGGATTATGTGCACAGGTAAAACCTTTTATTAGTAGTAAGTTATTAGTTAGTAGTATTAGTAGTAAAACACTTCATTTAAAGAGGCCTACATAAGGGTGACAGGATCCTGTCATATACGTGCCATGACACATTGTCATGCACATTAATGACACTTTTTAAAATGTTTATGACTGTTGTCATAAAGTGTCATTCGGTTGTTGGCTACTGTCAAGTTGTCACGACAAGGACATTGGCAGGCAATGTCATCTTGGTTAAAGTCAAGTTGTCATTATGAGGATACCCAAAACAATGTCAGCAACTTGACATTACATAAACTGAGTGACACTTTATGACAACAGCTATGAACATTAATAATGTGTCATTAATGTGCATGACATGTGTCATTGCATGTACAACCAAAATCCGATGAAGTTGGGACGTTGTGTTAAATGTAAATAAAAAATAAATGCTATAATTCTCAAATCATACAAGCAATATATGTGTTTGAGAATAGTCCAAGGACAACATATCAATTATCGAAACTGGATTTTGTTGTTGTTGTATGGGATATTTATGGTCATTTAAAAATTTAGACCAGCTACGTGTCTCAAAAGAGTTGGGACAGTGTCAATAAAAGGCAGGAAAAGTTGAGTAAGGCTAAGAAAAAACAATGGATGACAGTTCACAGTTAATTATGTTAACTGCCAGATGATTTTGTATAAAAAAAGGGTTTTCTTTCTTGTCCTTGACATGATTTCAGCAGTCCAACTGGTGTCTTCTTATCCCATACAACAACAACAAAATCCAGTTTCAATAACTCTTATGTTGTCTTTGGACTATTCTCAAACACATATATAGCTTGTATGATTTCAGAATTATAGCATTTATTTTTTATTTACATTTAACACAATGTCCCAACTTCATCGGAATTGGGGTTGTATAATGACAGGCTGATGTTACCCTTATGTAGGCACCTTCAAACAAAGTCATGGCAGGACTTTTAGTGTTTTTATGCCAGGATTACCCTCCTCTCCTTATCGATGGTAGCACACATGAGATTGATGACTGAGCACACAGTGGGGCAGTGTTCATACCACTGCAGCATCAGTGGAGCCTGGTAAACCAGCCTCTCGTACTTTATTTCATTTTGTACAGAGGGTGTGGACTGGAATCTCTTGAGGGTCATTTAGTCGGCCCCAGCAAGACCGATCCAATCAGCGAACAGAGGGTGTGTTCGTTAGCCATGACGTTAACCTTGTGTGCTACATTTGAATTGTAGTGTGTAGGTAGGCTAATTGCATACGTGACGACCAGGCATTAGCGATTAGGTAAAGGCAGAGCCACTTTTTAAAACTTTAGCAGAGTCTACACCTCCAACAAATCGTTTCTGATGGTGTCTGGTCCAGACCCTCTGTACAAAATTAAATAAAGTACGAGGGGCTGGTTTACCAGGCTAGCATTAGTGGGTGCTTAAACAAGTAAGTGCCCAACACAGTGGGAAAGAATCACTCAAGAGGAGTTGTTTGTTTGTTGAGTCATCTAACAGACTCTCTGACTGGTGGTTATACTGTAGCTGTATGACAGCATGATGTGATGTTTACAGCAAGATAACAAACCGCAGTCTAAGGGCTCATTCACACCGACTTCATCCGTATACAATATGTTTGTATAGGGACAGAATACGCGCAGATCACGCGTGCGGTGTGAACAGTCTAATTTGTTAACATGCATTCTAAACGAATACGGACAGAAAAGGGGCACGCGCTGAATACGGATAGTGTTTGGTGTGAATCAGGCCTAAGAGATGCTCCAGATTGCACCAACTGCAATGTTTGGTTTGATGAAATGAATATAAATGAACCTGGACTGTACGGCAGTGGTCCACGACGGGGGTGCTTAGTATTTCTGTGGATACTCCGTGGAAATGTTCCATTGGTCCTTCAGCTCAAGCTTTGCCAGCCCCTACTATGCAGTGCAGTATTCTTTGTAAGAACGTTCAGTGTGGCCAAATAAAGACACACAGAGGGATCAGCGCGGCCCTCATCTTAGCCCTCCATCACTCCTCGGATGTGACAGGGTTGGCCAGGCCAAGCGATCAATATGTAATTCCTGCTTTGAATGTCGGCTGGTTGACAGAGGGCAGGCGCGAGAGCCACACGCTCCCGCTGGGGACGCCTTGTGCCGCCACATCCCCTCAGCTACAGCATGTGTGTGGCACCAGTCTATGAGAGAGGCCATTGATCCTCTTTCCTCTCTCTCTCTCTGTTTCTCTCTCTCTCTCTCTCGATTTCTCCCCCTCCTCTCTCTCTATATCTCCCCATCCTATTTCTCTCTGTTTCTCTCTATTTTTCTCTCTCTCTCTCTCCCTCTCTCTCTCTATTTCTCCCCTCCTCTCTCTCTCTCTATATATATTTCTTTCTCTCTCTATTTCTCCCAATCCTCTCTCTCTATTTCTCCCTCTCTCTCTCTCCCTCTATTTCTCCCCCTCCTCTCTCTCTCTCTCTTTCTCTTTCTCTCCCTCTCTCTCTATTTCTCCCCATCCTCTCTCTCTATCCCCCCCCCCTCTCTCTCGCTCTTTCTCTCCCTCTCTCACTTGGCCTTCTCCTTTCTGCATCGCTGAAAAGCGGTTGCACAGCAGGTAAAGGGCGCGGAGGAAGTGACACGCCATCGATACTGTAGACAGGGTGGCGTGTGGCGGGCGGGGCAACCGGGGTGGAAAAACAACAGCAGAAACGGTAATTGATCTTAATACCCTGTGGTGGGGGGATATATGGGGCTGGTGGTGTGGGGTGGGGAGTGAGGGTTGAAAGTGTGTGTGTGTGTGTGTGTGTGTGTGTTTATGGGGGGTGGGGGGTATTGGAGGTGTTAACATCACAGCACCACTCCCACCCAAGCCCCTCATCATGCTAAATGTGGTACCAGTCTCCTCCAGTCAGCGCCTTAGCCAATCATGTGTGTGACATGTACGAGAGGCCGTCCAACAGCAAGGATGCTTCCATTGTGCAACACAAATGGCTCCAACTGCCTCCTAATCCAGAGTGCCAATTATGTGCTTTGTTGAATGAAGCAAAATGGCTTTTGTGTGACACTCTGACTGTACAATGCCTCTCTGTCACTCATGTCAGGATGACCTTTTCCATCGCCTGTCATTTGTCAAGGCCATTTGTCAATCTCAACACAGTTTGGTATCCTGTCAACCTACACAGGATGTCTCTCCCTCTGTCTGTCTGTACATCTGCCTGTCGGTCTGTCTAGCTTTCGCTCATACAAATAACCATTCATGGTTGTAAGAATTTAAAAATAACCAAGAGAATTCATTATTCAAATTGCTTCCAAATTGCTGTCTTGTATGAATTACAATGGTTGGTTTACATTTTTTTCAGTGCCTGCAATTTTATACGGTATCTGAATCAAGGAAAACTCACAAAGCTGATACCTTCCCTCCTGTTGATAAGGCATAGACCCGAAAACCTGCTAATTAAAATGAATATCTGCAACTGTAAGACAAGGCTGCTATTACACACAGAGACAGAGCAGGAGAGAGGGAGAGAGAGATAGAGAGAGAGAGAGAAAGAGAGAGAGAGAAAGGGAGAGAGCAAGAGATAGAGAGAGAGAGAATGTGGGGGAGATGTGCTTCATGAGAAATTCCATTAGAGCAATTTGCCTTTCATATTAGAAAAAAAAAACAAGCGGCATGTCAATCATTCCACTGCAAATTCTTTTTTTTTTTTTTTTTTTGCAGAATTTACCTGTGCAGTTCATTAAGTCTAAATGAAAGGGGGAGAACAGACAAATAAATAGGCATAGCATGGGGATGGATTATCTGTTCCCTGAAGAGACCCATTCAGCAGTGCGTTATCTATGTCTCGGCACACTTACAGTACAGACTACTTAAATTTGCTCTTTGGGTTGCTCCTCTAAGACCTGTTCTGGGCCAGGAGACAGAAAGAGCACCTGATGGAACTCTGGATGACAGACATGATGTTAATGAGCTAACTCTTCCCTCTGTAGCTACTGTATTTATAGTGTGTTTGTGGAACATGTACATTTATGTATAGTATGTATGGTATGTACACAGTCAACCTAGCTTCAGAAGCTACAATAGAGTATCACATATTTGTTCCAGCCATTTACTATATTAGCTCATGCACAGTGCATAGGTAGAAACAGGTGTCTGTAGACTTCTGAATCCTGATAGCCTAGTGACCTTGGCTAGACCCATAATGCACTGGGACAGCACAGAGTGAATGGACTTTTACACTGTTCTCGATGCAGAGAAACTGCAGGTCACCCTAGCAATGTGAAAAGGGTCAGAGAATGGCTACTCCCCTTTCGAGCATATTAATTGTCACTGTGTAACATTTAATTCTCTGTCCACCAATAAACCTAAGACTGGAACTATCACAACTCATGTGGAATCTCAAGAGTCAGCACAACATGTATGTGATGACAGTGGTGTATGTGGGTACATTGCGACATGTCTATTTTACCGTATTGTCTCTTCTATCACGGGTTAGAATGTAATTTGCCTATAAATGCCTACTAGGATTTTTACAATTAACTGTACAACCCTTCATGCACACAACAATTTTGTGAACCATGTTCAACCATGTTCAATTGCATCTTCCTTATCCAATAACATCCAAAATAAAAATGTCCTCCTACCCTCTCCACTTCCCTGGCCAATGAAAAAAAAATCAAGTTTACCGCATCCAACAGGCAAGCCTGTGACAAACTAAACAAATGCTCTGATGCTCTCCAGCTGGGCTGCAGCAAAACCTCACATCCCCGCCATCAGCTGGTAAGTCAGCTGCTGAGCTCGTCTTCCCTCCTCGCCCGTAATCCCCTGTTCATTACTGCGTGCCCTCGGCTGCCTCTGCCCGCCCAAAGCAGCCGATAATTACCACAGCCAATTAGAGCAATCACACCCAGGCTCATCATCAGGGTTCAGACCGTCAGGGTCACCGCAAGCTGACTCCCTGACAGAGTGACACATTGTGGATTATGAATCTGCGAAGGAAAGAAGTTCTAGAAGTTCACACTGAAGAAGGCGGTGAGAAATTTCAGCTGGATCAAGTCTGAGCTGCTGAATTTAGCAGTGTGAGCTTCTTAAGTACTCTTCAATCAAAAGAAAAAAAAAGACGAGACAGACAAAAAATGTGTCTTGTTTAGCTTTTGTGAAAGGAAACAGAGATGTGGGAGATGGTGTTGATGGTCACGATTCAGTACCAAGGGGGGTATTTTCAGTACCTGGGCAGCTCAAAGGGGGTATTTTCAGTACCTGGGCAGCTCAAAGGGGGGTATTTTCAGTACCTGGCCAGCTCGAAAGGGGGGTATTTTCAGTACCTGAGTAGCTCAAAG
Source organism: Coilia nasus (assembly GCA_027475355.1). Classification (NCBI taxonomy): domain Eukaryota; kingdom Metazoa; phylum Chordata; class Actinopteri; order Clupeiformes; family Engraulidae; genus Coilia; species Coilia nasus. The sequence continues at coordinate 11,235,855 of CM050207.1, forward strand.
AGGGGTATTTTCAGTACCTGAATAGTTTAAAGGGGGGTATTTTCAGTACCTGGGCAGCTCAAAGGGGGGGGGGGGGGGGGGGGGGGGGGGTATTTTCAGTGGGGAGACGGCAGCCCCTTGAGCCCAGTCCTCTGCCTGCGCTTAATTAAGTAAATTACGGCGGGGTGGCAGAGGTGATATGGCTGGTGTGCTGGCGGCGAGGGGGACGTTGATGGATGAAAGCAGACAGCAGAGTCACACTGACCCTGCTCTCCGCGCGCCCGGCAAAAGATTAAACCTGTAGGCGCTGACATTAACTAAGAGATTTCAGGACCTCTAAGAAAGGAGTTCCGAGAAATGGTATAAGGGGGGGTGGGGATGGAGGCAGGTGAGGTGTGTTGGGTAGGGGGGTGGGGGGGTGGGTAAAAAAGTGTCGCCTTTCTCTTATGTTGGAATGAAGCTGACATTTATCCACAGTTTTTCATCTCCTCAGGTGACGGTCGAGGTTCAGCAAATGCCATCGAGAACAATTCTGATGCTCCTTTGAGTGGGCCTCTGAAGCCTTTCAGTCGTCCTCCAGCCCCGCCGTGTTTGAAGTGGAGCTGAGAGGAGACACTTTCAAGCCTATCCTATCTAAGCCTATTCTATCCAAGCCTATCAGTGGGGTCTGACGTATCTCTTGCATCTTCAGTCTTGGCAGGGGCTTTGATACTATTGAGAGTGAGGAGTTACTTCACGGCTCGCCACGTCATGTGATTTTTTTCCTGTAGTTTTTGGGAGGAGCCGCCATTTTGACAGGCAAGACGGGCAGTGCTTCAACAGCGACACATTTCAGAAATGGATACAGAGAGCGTGATACAGCGAGAGAAGCATCACATTTTGCCACAGGTGTCAATCCCGGGTTCAGAAAGTAAAAACCCTGCCACGTTTTCCTTCTAACACAGGTGACATGACTGAGTAAATGATCTACCTGTCTTCGGTGCTCATTACGATCAGCTGTTTCAGAGCTGGTTGGATCAAATTTGTGGCAGGGTTTTTACTTTCTGAACCCGGGATTGACACCTCTGCATTTTGCGCCCATTAAGTAGACATGGACGAAAAGAAGACGAAGACAAGGGGGACCCACTGAAGACGCTGAATGCCACTGCCAAGCAGTAGGATTTGGAGAAACTTTGTGCGGTAAACAACTTCGCCCCTTACGAGCTGCCAGCTGCCGAATGGAGCAGAGACTTGAATGCTGCACTACCATGTACATGTAAGACAAATACACCAAATGTGGCTATCGCATTTCAGTGACTAGCTAAAGTATGTCAATCTCAGAATCTTAAGTGGAGCAGTCCAACAGTCAAAGTTGGCAGTCTGAGTTACATAGTTGTACTTAAAAAGCAGGTGGCAGCAGGTGGCACGTAGTAGCCTAACAATGACAAATACGCTTCGGATAGATACACTAGCGATAATGGCCTTAACAGTCAACAACATAAACATATACATTTTTTGAGTTATTCATCATTTTGATGGGCACATAACACGATGTATGAGTGGTATATTGTGAAAGAATAGCCTCCATTCTAGCTTAAATCACAACAAGCTAGTTTGATGTTTGGTTGCATTCTTATTTAGCTCCTACTGCAAGCTAATCGTAATAGTAGCTTTTTATACCACACAAGTGTAGCCTAATGTATATGAAGTGGAATCTACCAAGCATACTAGTAGTCATTTAAAACAGACTTTTGGGGTATTGAGGTAAACCTTAGCTGCTATTAAATGTTAGATGATGTATGTACATTGATAGTGATACTGATAGTGATCTTGATAGTGATTTAACTATATTCTGGTAAGATGAGTTTGTTTATCAATTTAAATGTAGGGGCTGTCTGGCTAGCATTTAAATGCATGGATTAGTGCAGTCTTAGAGGAGACACATATATTGTAGGTAGCTTAACAAATATTGACAAACACTGCTGATATAACTAGTGGCAGATGGCGAATCCCTGTTCTTAAAGCTTGCCTTTCAAAATAGAGTCCAAAGCTATCATGACAAATACTCTCAAATGTTGTACACAACAGCAGCGCAACAGCAAAAAGGAAAAATAGCCTTGCACCAGTGCCTCAAGGAAAGAGAAGTTTGTGCTAACCTATTGTGTACACCCGTGTCTATTCAGTGAGCAAAAAAAAAAAGAATCAAAAGTCTTTATGATCTTACAGGCATCAACACAATGTGAAGAGCTTTCTCTTGCAATATTTTCAAATCATTATGGATCAGAATTACATTAATGTCAAGTCAAGTAGGTTTTTATTATGTCGTTTCAGCCATATACACAGTACATAGTGAGACGACACAACGTTTCACCGGGAACAATTGGTGGTACACGTAACTGTTAAAACACAGTATAGACAAGACAGAAACATAATAGTGCCTACATACACTACTGAGGGACTACACAGATTCCTTTAACCCACTCACACACGCACTCACACACTCACACACACGACTACACACGCACGCTTACACTCTCCTGTACACATCTGTACATACAGTGCAACACAGTAGTGAACAATACAACACAGTTGTAGACAAGGCAGGTCAAGTTTGCAGGTGACCTAGAACAAACACTCTAGACAGGGCATGGCTTTTAGCAGAGCACTGTGGCTAGTGGTGTGATTTGTAAATAGTAGACTGTTCTACATAAATATAAATAATAGCAGCAAGGCCAGTGGTATGATTTGTAAACAAAAGACTATTCTAAATAAATATAAGTAGTAGCAGCAGAAAAGTGCGGGGACATAAGGTGCAGAGTGCTGTGACGCGCTGGTTCGCAACCTGAGTTACTAAGAAATTACAGTCCAAAAATATTGCACTACAGGTTATTCAGCAGTCTGACTGCCTGCGGGAAGAAGCTCTTCCCCATTCTCGAGATGCGGGCAGTGATGCTGCGGAACCTTCTACCAGATGGTAGTAAGGTGAATAGTCCATGGGAGGGATAGGAAGTGTCTCTGATGATGTTCCTGGCTTTTCGCAGACAGCGGGAGCTGTAGATGTCAGAGAGGGGGGGCAGAGAGACTCCAGTGATCTTTTCGGCTGTCCTCACAATCCGCTGCAGGGCCTTACGGTCTGCAGCGGTGCAGTTGCCGAACCACGCTGTGATGGCGCCGCTGAGGATGCTCTCAATCGTCCCTCTGTAGAAGGTTGTGAGGATGGAGGTTGGGAGATTAGCTTTGCGCAGTCTTCTCAGAAAGTACAGACGCTGCCGATCCTGACTGCTTGGGGTCTGCCCACCAGGAAGTCCAGGACCCAGTTGCAGAGGGTTGTGTTCAGGCCAAGTTCACCTTATTTTGTTATCATGTATAATGTATTGATGGATCCATGGATTCACATGTTTTTCATCAACACACAATATCAGTTTTTTTTTAAATAAAATAAATTGAAATATCATTTATAGATTACAGTAATTCAGACCATTGTTGTGGTACTTTGTCAAAGCACTTTTAGCAGCGATGACAACGTACCTTAATTCTTCTAGGATTGATCCTGCAGGCTTGGCACAAAATCTCTCCTTTTTTTGTGCAGAATCATTGACGCTAAACCAGACTGAGAGCAGTGTATCAGTGAACAGCCATTTTTAGGTCTCTCAGGCGTTTTATTTGATTCAGCTTCAGGTTCAGGTTCAGGTTGAGGTTCTGCTGGGCCATTTCGGGACAGTGTTCTGTTAAAGCCACTCCCCTCTCCTGTGTTTGTTATGCTTTGGGTCATCTTGTGTAAGCCTTTACTCCAGCCTGGGAGACACTGAATACTCTAAAAAGTTTTTTTACCGACAGTGCTCTACAGTTGCCTGAATCAATCTTCAAACCTCTATCCTGACTCGTCTCTCGAGCCCTGCTGCGGAAGAACCTACCCAGAGCATGACTGCCACTGCCTTACAAAAACTAAATGATACTTAATAACAACAGTCATAAACATGAATGAGATGTCATTATTGTTGGTAACATGTGTCATGTCATGGTTATAACATGTTCATGTCACTCTTATGTAGACACCTTCAAATAAAGTGTTACCCTAATTTCTATATTTGAACCAAGGACTGAATAAAACTTGCTAGGGAGGTAGCTCTCCCCTACCTTTAGTGGTCTTTGAGAGCTCCTCACCTCAAGTTTTAGTGAGACGAGCTTCCCCCACATTTTTTGGTTTATTTGAATTCACAGACTCTTTACTGCAAAAGAAGATTGCAGTCCTTTTTCCATCAAAAAGATAATCCGCTTGAATATTTGATGGAAAAAGGACTTGCATGTGTGATTTTAAAGCATACTAAGGGAATAAGGGTTAGTAGATCATGAGGAGATATGGACTGATTATTATTTAAAAAAATTGTTTACAAAAAAATAGTTGGGAGTACCTTTACTGCAGAAATGTTCAAGCATCCTGAAATGGGTTGTGACACAATCTTGTCTTACAGGTCTACATTTGACCTCTGAGATTCGTTTTCACTAAGAGTGGTGAGTGGTGTATGCCATTATAAACAATAGAAAACTGTTATCCCTCTTTTGGGGAAGTTTTCATTTACACTGCACCTGCAAAGGTATCTTTAAAATGTTAGGTTTAGTCAAAACATGCTTTGGGTGATATTATACTGGTCAGCAGTTTCTATAAAGCTAGTCAGAAAATCCTGTAATATTCTCTTGCTACTCTTGTACTGTTCGAAGTTTTTTTCTTCTTTCCTCTTCTTATTACGATGTCTTCTTATTACACTGTACTGTTCTTCGAAGTCTTTATTCTTTCTTATTATTATTCTAACCAATTTTGTAAAATGAATGCCGCTCAAACCACTTAGCATAGAAACTTAATACAATAATTCACTCTTCAGTAGTTCAAACCTAGCCGTTCAAACTGTCAGTTGTCATCAATTATTTCTCCAGCCAACTGCTTCCTCTGCCTACAACTGTTTCAGAATAAAAGTACTCACTACAAGAATTTACAATTTAATGATTTAACTATTTAAAATATTAAACTATTTAACTGTGCAGCCATTTCAAACTGTCAACTGTTTTTTCAATGGTTGTTATGTTGGTTGCTAGGGATATACTGTAAATGGTTTAATATATTTGGCTGGAAACACAGTTGATGACAATTATGTCAGTTTCCATAGCAACCATTTTAGTTTGCTTTAATTTTTCATTCCATTCTATAACAGATTGACATATTTTAAAACAGATTTTCTAACAGATTGGGAGATTTTCACCTTACATGTATCCCTTCTAGCCCTAACACACAAGTACCCTGGCCATTTCCTGACAACCACTTTATCCTGTTTACCTTAGCAACCAGTGTAGCAACCACAGAAACGATAGCAACCATAAGAAGAATTAATTTGCTTTGTGATGTATTAACTGCCTGGCAGTACACTGTGTTGCACAATAGGCCTGTTTGTAATTCAGTTAAAAAAGACTTCAGTTACAGAAAAGTAGGCCTACAACAGCATCTGCATTTTCACACACTGTGTAGTTCCCTGCAACTGCATCCTCCAGTTTATATCTCTAATTTTGTTTTGTGAAAAGAGATGGTGACATCTTCTCAGTCAGCATTAGTATTCCTAAAGGCTAATCTCATTCTGGGCTGAAAATTGATGGTCTGAGATGCGTGTGGAAAAGCTTTTCTGATTTAATCACTCACTTTCTCTAACCCCCATGTTGGGTCAATTACACTGCAGCCAGTGGGCTTTTTGCTAAATCTCCAGCTCTTCTCACAGAAATTAGGCCAAGATCCTCACCAAAATCCCCAAATTTTGTCTTTGCTACTCTGTGTGACACAACACATTCAAAAGAAATGAAGTCATATCAAACTCTACATACTCCAGCTAAGCTAAACATCAGAAAGCTCCATGACCACAGGTAGCAAGGGCATGGAAGAACAGATTTTCTCATGTACAGTTTGGTCTCATCTGAATACAACTGTGAGAGTAGAAAGTAGAGAGAAAGTAGAGGGAAGAATTTGATGAAGTGGAATATGGCTGAACATCTCCTCACCACAGTGCACATCATTTCATCATGATTAGGAGTCAGCAGTAATCACTGTGAACCCTTGTCAGGTGGTGCGTCATTAGCCTCCATGGCAACCGGCCAAATAAAACCTGCACAGAGAGAGGGGCTTGTTTAATACGATGCCCAGTGGGAGAAGCCTGCCCTGTTGAGATAAATGGCCACGATCAATCTCTGCTCGGATGATGCTGAGAGAGGACGTGCATTTCCCTAAAGTGAATACCGGCCTCGATTGATCACCTCCGCTGTTTGACTTGCTCAGTGAAATCCATATCTGTGCCCCCACCCCTTAAACACATACACACACACACGCATACCCACATGCACACACACACAAAACACATCCACATACACACACCCACCCACACACACACACACACACACAGTGCTGCCCCACCCTCCTCCACTGTCAAACATGTGCAGAATGCATCTGGGTTTAAAGGAAATAAGGTGTACATTATGCAATTCATCTCTCTTCCCATGGTGTATCCCGAGATATGCATTCTAAATTCTCCCACTCTGTTCTTGCTATGCCTAAATGATTTGTTAAACTTGGAGTGCGATACAAACCAAAGCATATTGATTCAGAAGGGGTAAGTGCTCGAGGGCCAATCGGAGTTGCATCTCACATACATACACTACACACAGACACACACACTCACTCATTGCTTTCCTACATACAAACACACACACACATACACTGTCACACACACACACACTAGTACATCACCATCCTACATACACATACACTTAGGCATTCATTGCCTTCCTACATACACACACAGACACACTTACCCATCTCCTTCCCACACACATACACAGCCACACATTGCTCCATTGCCATTCTACACACACACACTAACACACACACACACACACACACACACACACACACACACACACACACATTGCCTTTCTGCTTCCTCCTACACTCCCCTTCCTCTCTGGGCTTGGAAAGAGAAGCGCTGACATCTGCCTTGACTCACAGACAACACTGCAACCAATCAGTGCCCCCGCTGCCTTTGGCATTGCGAACCTGAGCCGTCTCCAAGGCCATGGGCCAACCAGATCCCCGGAGGTCAGACCAAGGTCGTGCGTATCAACATTGCCCTACTGACTGCAGCGTAAGGCCCTTCATGTCAGCAACAACAAAATCTGCACATCCTACGGTCACTGTGCCTGCCAATCATGAGCTGAGATGTTTTCACTTCCAAATTCCCAAATCATGTGGTAATTTCATGCTTGCATCTCCAATACAATGGGTTTCAAGTCAACACCTAAACAGTCGTGCTTTGGGACTCAAAGAAAACCCTGCGCACAGCCTTGTGGCCGAGCTGCTGATGATGTGCAGCAAAAGTATAAATAAAGTCTCTGAAAGAAATCACCGCACACTGTTATTTATTTCAGTAAACAATGCGTTTCGCTTTGTCAGGTTCACCAGTGTGTGGTGATTTCTTTGACACTCTTTAATTGTGCTCTGTGGTTGTACGTTGTTTTAGAGCCTCACCTCACACAAAAGCGGCTGTCCGTTCCGGATGTGGAAAAGCTGGTCACCAAAACTTTTTGCTGAAAAAAATTGCTTCAGACTAACAAAACTAGGAGGACTTTTAAAGGTCATGAAGAAAAGGCTTTGGGAGAGGTGCATTCTAGACAACGTTGTTACCAATATGTCTGTGAACATGAAATTGCCATGTAATGGCGGTAATACTGGATAATGGCTTAGCTCTGGGGGAACAGGTTACGCCCTAAGAAGCTTCAATTTTGTGCAAAACACAAAGTACTAACATGGGATATTCTTCTGGTTGTAATTGGGAGAGTTCAGTTTTCCTTTAATGATCGCTTCTGGATTGGTTACATATACTCAAATCAGTCCCCCCATTAGTCAGTTTGAATGACCCATGAAATCACATACGGTTTCAAAAGGTTTTTCCCACATTTGTAAAGACACATAGAAACATACCAGCTACACTTTTCTGAGTCATAAATAAAATTGAGCATGAGCATTTTTTTCTATTCCTTTTTTTTTCTTCTTTTTTTTGCTGTGTGCAAAAGTACTTAGCTCCATGCATGGTAAGGCTAAACCCCAAGCTGTGCAGGAAATGGAGCGCTTCTCTCTGTGGTGTGCTAATGTAACAGCACATCACACCCCTTTGAGTGAAGGATTTTAACAGCTAGCCCTGGCACAGGTCCTCAAAAAACAAAAACAAAAAAACAGCCAGATGCCTTCTGCGCTTGCGACTCCTTCTCTCTCTTTTTTATTATTATTACTAGCATTATTATCTCATAGCTGAACAAGTACAAAGGTGAACATTGGGGATTGGTCATTCAGTTGGCCAATTAAAACAAGATGACATGACACTGTTCTCTGGGCTGTTTTGTAACACAGACTCTAACCCCTCCATCGAGAGAAAAACACAAACATTAAGCTTGCGGAGAAATAAACACCTTTCAAAAGAAATAACTCTTTTTTTGAAGATGAACTCTGGATGGTATGCTGTAAACACAGCTAACAGTTTGTGCTCAAGGAGTCAGTGGATGTGAAGCGAAGTGGCCCGAGTTAAGCAGACAATGAATCACCAGCTGGCTGCAGAGTAAGGAACAGCGCACTCTTGTGAAATTGAATCTTGGCTAATGGAGAAACGCTTTGCCATCTTTAAAAGCTTCAGGTTGCACTACAGAGAGAGAACGAGAGAGAGCAAGAGAGAGAGAGAGAGAGAGAAACAGACAGAGAGGGAGGGGTTTGCATTTTCCAGAGCGAAGGCAGTTCATACGGAGTTGCAGAGGAAACCAGTAAATCTGATTTTTAATTTTACAGAGTGGTTCGCTGAGGCGAGCCTAATGCAGGCTTGCTGTGATTCATGACTGAAAAGAGTGGGGTACTGTTGCTCCTGACTATATCACCAAAGTCCTGTCAAGCATTTGATATGCTTCAGATCCATACTTAGCAATGGTCTAAGTGTGTCCTGTCTTTCCAAGACTGAAAGTGGCCAGGCAGCACTCTCTTCAAGAAAAAAATATCCCTTAAAATCCTCCAGTAGGAACACCTTGGGCGTTGAGTGGATCCTTTTTCACCATCCCATCCCCCCTGCAATAATGAGGTTTTAGGAAAATACATAGATGGTTTGTGATTTTTCCCACTTTTCCCACCTATAAGAGCCATCATTAACTTGATGCCCTCTGACTGTTTTACCATGAGCTCCTACAAGTCTTAGTGAGTTGTAGCACATCAGTGTCCAGTTGTCTAGCTTAAGCACTCTCCCTGCTGCTAATATGACAACATGCCTTACTAACTTTTTTCCTTCTTCTGGGTCACGCTTGTTTCAATGTCAATCTTATTAGCTTTAATTTCTCGTAATAGCAGCAAAGTGTCACCTTGCTCTAATAGCTGTACCCTAAGGGTGATTTCTTTTTCCAAAAATGGATGATGTATCACGAGTCCATGGGATCATTTTGTAAGAGGAGACTGGTAAAAGGAATCATATTTTAAAAGCCTTTGTCTGAACCTTAATTGGGCAATAATTATTCTGCTGTAGACTTATTACCATAATTATGGCATTATGGAGCAGTCTAGCAACATATGTAGACCTGTACAGCAATCCAGGACCCAGCAAGTACATATGGTAACATGCTAGTCAGAACACCCAAATCTTATCACATTCCAAATGTAGCAAACAGACCATATCCTTGAAAATATGGGATGAAAAAACATGTCTGCCTACAATAACAGTTATTGGCCAACCCTCACCATCTTATACAGCGCCTCTTAAATCTTGTTGCTAGTATAATTTTAAGACCCTCACTGAAAAAAAAACACAGGACGGCTATAGCATATGAAATGAGGACATTTGTTTTTGCGCAGAGGCCCACAAATACAGCTGGTGTCACCAGAGAACTGAGCAGATAGCTTAGTCACTTCTACCGCCAGTCTGTCACTGACCGTCTTGTCACGAGCAGCGTGATCATCAAGGCAAAATCAGAGCAGGTCACACCACAGCACAAGTGCCTGCAGACAATTGACAGAATTAGCAAACATGACAAGACTCATTCATCAGAACTTAATTAGGACTCGGATAATAAACAACTAATACAATAACATCAAGGCTCCAGCTCTGCCTCGGATGGATCCAGCTGATAAGCACCAGCACCATATTGATCCATCAGAACTCATTAACCTTCAAACGCTCAGCCTGCAGGTGGGTAGGCTTGGTGTGGGATTACTGGAGTAAGGGAAGTGTCACACTTTATTATTTGGATGATTGGTCCTGTAGACTGTCTACAGATGCTGAGACTACATATACCAAATTCTGTAAATGCATTTGATATCCTTCAGATCCATACTAAGCACTGGTCTAAGTGTATCCTGTCTATCCAAGACTGAAAATGGCCAGGCACCAGCACTTGCTTCAAGAAAAACAATGTCTCTTAAAATCCTCCATTAGGAACACCTTGGGTGTTGAGTAATATCATCTGACCCCCCCACCACCTTCACCCCCCTGTAACTATGAGGTTTTAGCAAAACTACATAGACAGTTTGTGATTTCTTCCACTTGACCCCAAAGAAAAGAAACTTCTCTCACACAGGAAAATGGTTTCAATCATTTCTGCTTATTTCTTTCTCTCTCTCTCTCTCTCTCTCTCTCTCTCTCTCTCTCTCTCTCTCTCTCTCTCTCTCTCTCTCTCTCTCTCTCTCACTGTTCTTAGAAATGTTAAATTGTTCATCAAGGAAAGTCATGTCGTTAGTATGCGCTCTCCAAACATAGCCTCCCATACTAGCACAGGACAGTAACAAGCCGTGCAGGCCCCATCATTACTGGGTCTTACTCACAGAAACATACTTGCTGTAGCACATGCTCCATGCTGTTTGCTTGCCACCAAGCACAGCACAGTTGGGTTCAGCAGTCAACATGCAGAAAAAAAACAAAAAAAACTCCTGTCAGGTTAGACAGACCTGCACGTGTCCCACAGGAATATTGGTAGGGGCTGTGGGTTTGGGGAAGGTGTCTAGAGGAGGGTAAGGGGTGGGGGTAGGGGTGTAAGCAAGGGGCGTAGAGGAGAGAAAGAGGAGATGGAGGTGTTTGAGGAGACAGCTGAGGAGAGGAGTCTCGCCTCACAGCGGGAGTGCAGCTCACCCATACAGCCCTCGACATGATGACAGCTTTGCGCTCCGCTCTGCCCCACTCCTCTCTTTCTTTCTCTCTCTCTCTCTCTTTCTCTCTCACTCTGTATTTCTCTCTCTCTCTGTATCTTTCTCTGTCTCTGTCTTTTTTTTCCTCTCACACACACATTCTGTCTCCCCCCCCCCCCCCCCTCTCTCACTCATTCTCTCTCACACACAAACACACACACACACACACACACACGCACACACGCACACACGCACACACGCACACACACACACACACACACACACACACACACACACACACACACACACACACACACACACACACACACACACAAATATTTATTACAGCAATGACAAATGTACATGAATACTTAGACAATGGTATTATATTGTATGGTAGCATAAAGTAACAGGGGGGTACACACACACACACACACACACACACACACACACACACACACACACACAAATATTCATTAGAGAAAAGACAAAGGCACATCAACACTCAGACAATGGTATTACACATTGGTTGAGACAGGAACAAAATGCACAAACACAATTGACGGCACAAAAAGATGGCAGACCCATGTGCAGACACACTTTTGACGGGTAGCACATACACTCACAGCACCTTGGTGCACTTGGGTGTTGTTTCTTGGAGCTCCCAGTGTGGAAAAATACCCACCTGTCAATTTTATCACCTGGTCTGGGTTGTCAGTAATTGCAGGGGGGTGGTGTAAAATGTGCACGGGCGAGTGGGGAGAGGAGAGGAGAGGAGCGTCAGGCAGGCAGAGAGAGAGAGAGAGAGACGTGGCGGGCAGGGAGAGAGACGTGGAGGGCATGGGAGTCAGGTGTGAGATTGGCAGAGAGCACGGGGGTGTGGGGATGGGGTTGGGGTGGGGTGGGGGTACACTTGATGCCCTCCTGGTCCCCTGAGCTCCCAGCATGCATCAGTGCTGAAAGACAGCTCCATTACAAGCTCTGAGCGATCCAGCCATGGCTCAATCACAACCTGCCCCACGTGATTTCCAGCACAACACTTGGTGCTTGAAGGGCCTGTTTGGAAGCGGCATTTTGCTGCATTTAACGAGGTGCCCCCTTCATCCCCTCCCTCTACTGTTGGACATGGGGCCTAGAGTGGGTGTGTGTTGAAAAGTCTGTCTTTCTCCCTCTATCTTTTCTTTCCCTCTCTCTCTCTGTATGTCTGTATGTGTATTTGTGTATGTGTGTGTGTGTGTGTAAACATATATGTGTAGGGGGTAGAGAAAGTTCTGCCATTTTCCTTAAGCGTGATCTAACACCATGTTTGTGTGCTGCCGGGCATTTGGCGGCCAGGCTTACACATCTATCTGAAGCTGCTTCATGGAGTCAGGGGAAGGGCAGACTGGGGGATCGAGAAGACGAGCGAAAAAAGGTTGGCGTGTAGCGTGGTACGAACCCTGGACGGTTGGTTCTGCAGCCATGGCTGCCCCAGGGAAGACTGGCGTTTTTGTGTGTGTGTGTGTGTGTGTGTGTGTGTGCGCGTGTGTGTGTGTGTGTTTGTGTGCATGCGTGGGTGGTTGGGTTGCTTCCTTCCCTCTGGGGAGGGTCACCCCTCCATTAGCAATCAGTGATCAGTGAAGTGTGTGTTTATGTGAGTGTGTGTGTTTGTGTGTGTGTATATGTGCGTGTGTGTGTGTGTGTGTGTGTGTTGGGGGAGGTGGTAGTGGGTCATGGGCTGTTAAGAGGAGCAGAGGCTGCCAGCAGTCTGCACCGCTGCAGATAAAGTGATCTCTGGCCCCCTGCGTGGCTAAAGCCAGTTTGATGCCGCCATGCTGCAAGATCTGCCAGCTGCTAGCGGGGGCCAAACTAGGCCCTGCCAGGGACCGTGCCATCGCTGTCTGAGGCCTGTGTCCCCACCAGCACCCGCACTCCACCAGCGCCGCCCCCATAATTACTACACACTCCAGATAACCCACTTTTGTTGCTGTCTGAAAAAAAAAAAGCGCAAGCATTTCTTGGCAAACATAATGGCGATGCTAACTAGCTCAGTCGTGCTGGGTATTAGCACCTCGGCCCATAGAGAATGAGGCTTCCGTGCTTCCGTCTACATGTGTGCGTATCGCCTCTAAACTGTCAGCCAAGCACCCGCCGCCGCTTTGAAAGAAACTCATTTTTACCCAGGCAGTGTGATTCACCCAGCCAAAAGCTCTTCATACAATGAGCACCAAGCACAGAGCATACGGACAGACTCAGACTTTGTGTGTGAGTGTGTGTGCATAGATGTGTGTATGTCTACGTGTGTGTGTGTGTGTGTTTGTGTGTGTGTGTGTGTGTGTGTGTGTCTGTGTGCGTTTGTTTGCATGTACGTGTGTGTGTTTGTGTGTGAATGAATGTGTGCGCGTGCATGTGTGTGTGTATTTGTGTGTGTGTATGTGTGTGTGTCTTTTTGTGTGTCTTTGTGTGCATGTGTATGTGACTGTGAAGGTGTGTTTGAGTGTGCATGTGTGTATGTGCATGTGGATGCATGTGTGTGTGTATTTGTGTGTGTGTGTATGTGTGTGTGTCTGTGTGTGTCTTTGTGTGTGTCTTTGTGTGCATCTGTATGTGACTGTGAAGGTGTGTTTAAGTGTGCATGTGTGTATGTGCATGTGGATGCATGCGTGTGTGTATGCTTATGAGGGCCAGAATAGCTTGTGCAGGTTGAGTGTAAAGAGCCGCTCGCGTGTGAGCTGAGGAGGAGAGAGGGTGACGGGCAGGAGCTGCTATTTTTGACAGCCTAGTTTGCCTGTACGTCGCACCACAGGGACTGTATTCCCTTTGAAAGAGAAGGTGATGGAAACCCAGGGAGAGGAAAAAAAGAGAGAGGAAAAGAAGGAGTGGAGGAGAGAGAAGAGAGATAGAGAGAAAGAGAGAGAGAGAGAGAGAGGGAGGTTGGTTTATTTGTTGAATCATCTCGCCGAGTTTTACTGCCCTACATTTCCATCTCATGACTGTTTATGCAAGATACTTTTCTTGCCGGATGTTTGCCACGCGTGCGCCGCTGTGCAGCGCAGAAGATTTGCAGCAGCCTGCCAGTCGCCCTGCCGCGCCAGCCAGCAGACCCTCGCAGGCTTCATGACTGGAAATCTAATGACACCGTGGGATAGCATGTCGGGCGTCGCCCCCTACTTATCCCGGTTCAATCTCCAGCGGCAGCCTGGCTCACGACCAGAGCAGATGCAGCACAATTTCACACGAGGCCTTCCAAAAAAAAAAAAAAGAAAAAAGAAAAAAAAAACAGAGGGAAAGAAAAGAAAAGAAAAATAATGAGGCCGTGAAACTTAGACAAACAACACCAGAGTTCCGTAGTATTTCCTGTAACACAGAAATCTAATCCGCTGCAAGAAAGCTGGAGATAGGCAAATGTCTGCACACCTTCGGTTTCGCATACAGCAGGATAGCAGAGCAGGTTTTGTTTGCTAAAAACAATTGGCTAGAAAGGATTCAGAGCCAGTGGTGGCTGGACTAAAGTCAAACTAAAATTCTCAGAACCCCTCGGCATGATTTTTTCCTCACCTTCCGCCACGGCTGTGACACACTGGTATTGGCAGACATGGCGGGGTGGCAGATATGAGCAAGCGAGAAGAGATAGGGGTCATGCTGCATTAGCCCTCTGCTTTCACTCACACTGTTAGAGCGCAGAAAATTATTTTTCTACCGCCATTGTCGAGGGAGGGGGGGGGGGGCGGCTCGGAGGCCATGTGCGAAGAGATAACATCCTCACGCGACATATCGAAAACAATGAGATTACAGTGACCATCCTGGAATGTGCTGAAAGACCATGAGAAGCCCCAGGCCTCGCAGAGTACACACATAGGATGCCGGCGAGGCTGTAATCTGCCCCGCTCGTAAGATCTGTCAGCGAGCTCAGTTTCAGTGCATGAGAAATGAGGAGTCGCAGACAACCTAATTGTGTTCATTAGCCATCATTCCTTGATGGTGCTTCAGTTACGTACTGAACCAGCGGCTTTTATGTATTCTGATTCTCATGCCCCGATACATAATGCATCATTATACAACGAACATAACAAGATGTGGAAATGAGTCGCTTTGAGCCTCATAATTTATTTACTTCCGCAGTAATATCTTGCCATATGTGCTTAATGGCTGTGGCACAGTGTGAGAACATGAAGCTAGGGCAGACGTATTAGCAACATTTAGCATGATGATGTATGAAGAGCTTTGTAGCAGTACCCGGCGGGAGGTGCAGGAGGCATTTTTGAGGGGTGAGGGTCGGGGATGGGGGGTGGGGGGCTGCTTTTTTGCCCATGCCTGGCAGAAGCCTCTCCCATTGTTTGCCTCCATTTGTACACAAGCACATCTGCTCCCCTTGCTCATTTCCCTGATAGAGGGAGCCCTGGTGTGCCCGGTCCCCACCAATCACTATCACACACACACACACACACACACACACACACACACACATAAAAACACACACAAAGAGACATGGAAGCACAAACACACACACACACAGAAACACAAACATACACACACACACACACACACAAACACACCTAAATACACACAGTCACACGCACACATACAGTATGCTTGCACACACACACACACGCACTTAAATACACACACTCACATGCACACACATGCACACAAATACGCACACACACCCACACACAAATACGCACATGCACACACACATACAAACAAACACACAGACACACACACACACACCATCCCCACTAACCACTAATGCCCCTGCAATAGTTCCACTGGCCTCGCCGACTTCCTTGTTAAGGATTTGAAAATCCTTTATTGCAGCGTGAATGGCCAATAACCGGGACGTGGTGCTCAGTTACAGTGACACTAATTCTGTTATTAGCCATCTGCAGAGGCCTCTCATTTTCATGTTTTGCCAGGCACGACCGCTAAGGAGCAGAATTAGGAGGTGCGGCAGAGGAATAAGGGAGGAAGGAGGCAGTTCTACTGGGAGAGCAGAGAATGCAGAGAAAGAGAGAATGTGTGTGTGTGTGTGTGTGCGTGCCTGCGTGTGTGTGTGTGTGTGTGTGCAAGCGCAAGTGTATGTGTGTGTGTGTGTTCTACTGGGAGAGCAGAGAACGGAGAGAAACCACCCCTCCACCCCCCCACACCATGCCAGCCCCTCTTGTGTATGTGTGTGTGTATATATTTGTGTGTGTGTGAGAGAGAGAGCTGTGTATGTGTGTGTGAGAGAGAGAGAGAAAGAGAGAGAGAGAGAGAAAGACTGTGTGTGTGTGTATGTGTGTGAGGGAAAGAGAGAGAATGTGTGTGTGTGTGCG
>CM050207.1:11257282-11347282 GCA_027475355.1 Coilia nasus
CTCGCCGCGCTGCTGACTACAACACTGAGTGGGGGTGCGGCTGCTGTTTCTCTGAAGATAAACGGATTAGTCCTTGCCTTCCTGGTGGGGTCTGTTCTTCATCAAGGAGCTCAGCCAGCGGGGGAAAAAAAAGTAAGAGAAGAGAAGAGAAGAAAAGGGAAACTCAACTGCGTCAACTAGTGAAACATCACGCTAGCGTTGTTGTGAGGGGGTGTTTCAGTGCAGGAGCCTGAGCAGGCCTCTGACATATGCCAGGGCATGTGCTGACATCTCACTGAGGGAGGAGTTGAGCTCTTCCAGCAGAAACAAAGCCTGTATTACAATGACTACCAACATTTCACAGTTAGGCTCTGACATGTATCATCTCATGTTGCTGTTAGAGTGATGTTTCTGGTATGTCCTGTCAGTGGAATTTCAGTGGCAATAAAAAAAGTTTGAGTGATTTTATAATAGTAATAATATAATAATAAATATAATAATATAATAACAGAACGAGAAAAAGAAGAAGAAGAGAAGAGTTAAAATGAAGATACCTTTATACCTCTATATTTTTCAGACTGTGGCTGAAAGTGCTTAACAGTTAAAAAAACACATTTGAAAAATGAAAAAGGCTCTGATGCACTGTATTGCACCAGTGTGCTTCAAAGTATATGAGCAATTTGTGCAAATGCTGCTATTCCAGGCTTCTTAGTGGGAAACATCTTAGGAAAAATCTTCTTCTGCGGAGGGCGATGGAGTGGGAAGTAATGTTGATTAAAGACTAGATTGAGAAGATGATGCCTCTCTTATTTCATTTTTTTTTTTTTTGCTAAAGTGTGTGCTGCCGCATCAAAAGTTGTAATTTTCTCCACTTTTTGAAGCCAGCAATGCAATGCAATAGGCCCATAATTCCTTTCTGCAATGCTTGACCTACGTCTATTTGAAGTAAATAATAAGCATTAACGTTGACACCCCATGTGAACAGGCTCTAAGACCTCTTAGACTGGCAATTTGTGAAAGCATGTTTACGTAGAAACCATATACAAAACTACAAGACACGTTTTAAATATGTATATCTTGGATTGTAAAAATGACACAAAGTGCCAAAGAAAAAAGCTGACATTACGGACATTTTTGATTTTTGATACATAGGTTAATTTCTCTGAATACCACCTTAGAAGCGAATTAGAGACATCTTTAATGTAAAGCTAGTTTTGGAAAACCAGGTATTTTTTCTAAAACACAGCCACGAATGTTTCAAACTATAGGCCTGAATTAAACATTATAGAGGTCATTATACATTTCAAACATTCCAAAGTAAAAATTTGTGAAATATAGGAAAACGGTCTATGGCTAAAATTTGTGAAGTGGGCTCTGCTGTGTGCTAATCTAAAAGCAGCATGCTCTCGCACTTAGGAATTCCATCTCCTGGTGCCCCTTCAAGATTCAGGGAAATTCGCTTCTAAAGTGAGAGAAATTAACCTATGATTAAAAAACTCTTGAATGTCAGCTTTACAACAAATATATTCGGTACTCTGTATCATTTTATTACCCATTAAAGCTCAGACGCTTTTCTCCCAAAACTGGATGGACTAATCACACCGGTCTATCCGTCTAGAGAGTCGCTGGGCAGGCTTAACATGATGACGAGAAGGCTGTGATGGTACACTGAAGTAGAGCAGCGGTAAACAAGTTGCTTGCTCTGATTACAGTTGATTGCTCTGATGCTCTATCCTATTGTGTGCAGGCAGTTTGAAAAGACAACTGTTAATGCCACTTCTTGGATTGCGCCTTGCCCATGCACTGTGACTAGACCACATTATTTAATGTAGTAGTTAAGTAGTCAGTGCAATTCCAGTGATATGCGCTGTTTTTCTTCTTTTGTTAGAAGTCTAGTGGCTAAGTTTTGAACATTATGACAAGGATAACATTTCAGGTAAGATTTGAAAATGTTCTATTCTGATGCACCTAATACCAAGAGATGGTGTTTTTGGTGATTTGTCAACATTCATTAGTTCATCAGTTATAGTTAAGTTTTGCCCATCAGTTTAGTGTTAACTCGATGAAAGTGTGGAAGGAGAGCACGCCATTCAATTTAATATGCAAAATCACCAGAAAACCACCAGAATTGCATCTACTTACATGACATCTACTTTCAACATTAAACTGGGCACATAAAAACCACATTTGTCCCCACACTTCTTTGCAAAATTAGATTAGCCAATCAAAGCCACCCAATCCGTTTAACCGTAAACGGTGCAAATACCATATGCAGCGTTCTGAGACAGGCAAACAGCAGGGCGGCCAGCCAGCCACCGGGGTTCAGCTGTGTTTTCCTGGACCCTGGCGGACAGTGACCGGGGCCTCTGAGACGAGAGGCGGGCAGCATCTTGGAGATGGCATTGGCTCCGGTGCCCGTACCTGGCACGGGGCACCTGCGGGACGCCAGCCCTTGACTCGGGGTTGGAGTGCACCAGGGAGAGAGCTGGCACACGCGTCCAGCCATCTGCGGGGCCCCCGGGAGCCAGCCCCTGGCTGGTGGGGTGCCAGTGTTCGGCATGTACCAAAACGCTGGAGAAAAATGGGGGGGGGGGAAAGGCGCAGAAAGGCGAAGACCGGGGAAAAACAGCACAGTTAGACTTCATTGAGCCGAGCCCAGAGCAAAAGACAGCGGAGACAAAAAGCTGCACATTTCACCCATTAAACATGACAAGACTCCCAGCACCGAAAAATGTACTGTTGCATCAGCAGAGCCAAGAGACATGCCCATCACAGAACACGCATGTGTCTGGAAGGAAGTTCGAGGCAAACAACATATGATTAAATAAATAGAAAGACAGGAACCGCAATATGACCAGGAGTTGTGAATGCAAAAGTCAATAAATGAGACACACTGGCATAATTCCCAGTACAAAAAGAGCAGAGAGTAGGTCTTAGGCCGGCCTTGGCTAGTGGGGATGAGGTGTTTGCCTCCAGCAAGGCTAATTAACACTGAGGTGGTATTTCTTTGTTGTTTTTACGAAAGTGTCAAATTCTGTTTTCATTGCTGTGGCTTTATGTCCTCACCTCTTTATGTCCCCTCTTTTCTCACACACACACACACACACACACACACACACACACACACACACACACACACACACACACACACACACACACACACACACACACACACGTTTTCCTTCCCATTGCCTTCCCTGCACCATCCATCTCTGTTTCTCTCTTTCTGTCTGCCTCTCTCTCTCTCACACACATGCGCACGCACACACATGCGCACGCACACACACACACACACACACACACACACACACACACACACACACACACACACAGTGTGTTGTCTTCCCCCTGCCTTCCCTGCCCTATCCATCTCTCTTTCTCTTTGTCTGTCTGTCGGTCTCTCTCTCTCTCACACATGCACGCACGTGCACGCGCGCACACACACACACACACACACACACACACACACACACACACACACACACACACACACACACACACACACACACACACACACACACAGTTTTCTTTCCCCATGCCTTCCCTGCACTGTCCATCTCTCTTTCCCTCTTGCTGTCTACCTCTCTCTTTCTCACACACATGCACGCACTACCCATCTCTCGTTCTCTCTTTCTGTCTGCCTCTCTGTCTCTCTCACACATGCACGCACGCACACACACACACACACACACACACACACACACACACACACACACACACACACACACACACACACACACACACACACACACGTTTTCCTTCCCCTTGCCTTCCCGGCACTATCCATCTCTCTTTCTTTCTTTCTGTCTGTCTGTCTCGCTCTGTCACACACACACTCGTGCATGCACAAACTCACACACACATATGCACACACACACACACACACACACACACACACACACACACACACACACACACACACACACAAACAATATCCCTCTCTCCCTCTCCCCACCTCTCTCTCTCGCTCCCTCTCTTACCCTCCCTTCCTCTAGAGGGCTATGATGAGGATGTAAGAATATAATAATGTTCCCCTTAACAACACACACGCACTGCACAGCAGCTTCCCCGCCATTTGCTTGTCAGTAATAAGTCACTCGGCGGCAACCCACAGCCAGCACATCATCTTTATATGATAATACAGCTTAAAGAGACACCTCGCATGAAAGCAGCACCCTGCCTCATGCTGCACACATCTCTTTCTCCTATCAGTGATAAAGGCATCTCATTTTCAACACAGTGCCTCCCTCAACAATGTGTTAGTGTTATTGACTTGGCTGTGAAAAAGCTGTTTTCAGCCATATTTTGTGAATATACTGAAGCTGATTAGGGGAGACGTGGAGCCCTAATGCTGAAAGCTGCTTTTCACTAATCTCAGGATTAGAGCAATAATAAGTATTTTGTCACCGGCGTAGATTCAGAAAAGTATTAATTTGGGTTTGCTGGTGAAAAGCGGAGACGCTGTGAAAGGAATTATTGAGATGCCGTTTTACGGATAGCTTTTCAGAATCAGGCTCAGAGCATACAGTCTTTATCTGCGCCATCCTGACAAAAACATTCGAGGCTTTTGAAAGGGCATGAAAATAGGTCTCCCTTCAACAGCGGACCAGAGTGCAGGCTTCTGGCAGTGTTTTAATTACTCTGTTTACTGTACCCTATTCTCCTGATAACACCCCTTCTCTTTCTGACTGTCTATCCTCCGGGCTTGTGAAGTGAGGAAAAATCGCTAATTGAAAATACTAACAAACATGTCCATACACACACAAAGGAGAAATGACCGATCTTGCAGTGGAAAAGGGGCTTGAAATATCTGAAATGTCTCACAAGCCCCCCAGATAGGGGCTCTTGTGTTTTGTAAAGGCTCCAGCATGCTTTTATGCCTGATTTAGTCAGGATGTCTGCAGGACTCACCCACCAGTAGACCCTTTCAGTCGTGGCAGCTGTCCATTATGCCGGCCGTGAGAAGTGCTTTTTGCCACTGTAATGCACTGGGCTAGAGTGGAGAAGCGGCACAATAGCGATTCCCATAATAAGGGAATGGTGTGACCACATCCAGAGGCCTCCACTCATAGCCTGCAGAGAGGGAGGTGAAAGCACAAGTGGACTTGCATGTTAAAGGCTTCTGACAGCTACAGTCATCAGCAGGACCATGAAGTATCTGAGAATTTAGTCTGCATTTTACTGGCTAGTGGAGGCCTATATAAGCCTTCAGTTTGCTTAAAACTAAGCTTCCCAGGCTTTTTTGGGGGGATTTGGGGGGTGTAGGAGTTTGATTTCACTGACTACTACCTATTACTGATAGCTCATCATAAACTGGCAGCTGATTTGATCACTCAGATCAAGGAGGCCTCGCCATTAGGAGCTTGCATTACAAAAGTCTAATTTGGCCACTGGATTTCATCAAAACCCTACAGCCTGTACATCAACATCAAACTTACTGACTAATTTTCCATTGTATTAAAACGTTGAAACAGCAACAAGTTGCAATGACAGAGACAAGCAAGTTGAGAGGCTAGCAATAGAACTGGTAACTGCATCATTCACTGAATTACACTGTAAAGTACATTAACTTTATTGTAAATAGTCTCTGCAGAACAATGCAGAACAATCTCTTTAAAAAAAAAATTACCTTATTAAATAAAAGTTTAAAAAAGCAGTTCACCTACAAGAGTTAACAAGAAATTGGTTTAATCTAACACAGCTAGTGCACAATGTAGTGTTAGTGTATTGTTCATCCTATGAGGCATGAAAAAAGCACAACTGAAAATACTCCTACAGCTGTTTTTTTTTCTAAATAAGAAAACCAACATTTGAGTCTGTCCAAACCTCCAACAACTTTAAAATTACTAAGGATACCTCACACTGCAAATCCCAGGCACATAATCGAGGCATTGTTTCATCTCGTCCTATAACAGAACTGCTCCAGAATTATTCTGACTATAGTAGGTGGTGTTCTTTTAAACAAACTATGTATGCTGATTGTTCCCAACAAGCGGTGTGGCAAGCTTTCCACTGTAGGCTGTTTACCTTGCTCTAAAATGCTTAACATCAAAAAAAGCCAAAGAAGATTGGAATTCTCTTGAGCACGCATCTTTACAAAGAAGCTTCACAGAGAAACATCGCTCTATTCACCTCATGGTTGTCAGTGGAAAACTTCAGAATATTTCTTACAAAATACAGGTATACTACAGCAACCAGGTATTTGTATGCTAAGAGTATGGGTAGGCCTATATCTTTAAGATGCTTAAGACCCACAGGGATTGTGGAGAGATTTTATGGTATTTAATAAGGGGTAATAAAAACAGTGTTGACTCTGTGGGCCCTAACTTTTACTAATCAATAATTAATTCCATACAGCCATGCTGGCTGTGTATCTCTGATATGGGCATGTCAGCAGTATTCTACCGACAATATGCGAGTTTGAATGAGACCAATCATAATATCCTAGCGCCCAGACAAATCTAATTGGGATGTAATAATCATTACGTCTGCTTTTCCCACATGGTAGAACAATTATCACTGCCAATCCGGGGTAATAAAACACTATAAATATTTTTCAGCCATTCTGGTCCCTATACTCATTAAACCAGCATCTGAATGCGTGTGAGCAGCCGCTAAATAATGAACAGTTATGATGGCATTCCATCAGATCCAACACTGCAGGTTTTCACAGCTACAAATCAAACCAGATGTGGCCACAATGATGTGCCATAGACACGCTTCATCTAATCAGACATGCAATAGATACTTCTTGTACATAAAATGTTTACACTTTTTTTGGATTGTCTGTTCACAGACACTTGATGGTTACAGATGGTTTGTTAAAATTCAGCTTTATTTCATTTATTGTTTACTGATTGTCATCTTAACCCCTAACCCAAGCCCTAACCCTAACAACACACCGTTTCAACAGATGGTTTATTAATAGTCGCAGCAATTGTAGATAGTCTATAGAACCATCGACAATTAAAGATTTTATAAAGATTGAATATAGATTGAAATGTCCAGCTGTAGGCTCAGCGATAATGCAAAGCTGACGTAAAAACTTGGTTCATTTGTAAGCTGAACCATAGTCATTTAACTCTCTCAGGCACATATTTTAGGCTGAGGGCATAGAATTGGTGTGCTTCCTGCAGTTTTTATGTATTTTTTAGTGTTTGAGACCTTACTGGCAGGACAGTGACTGATTGCCCTGAGTTAGGATGCAGACTCTGCTCTGGCTGCTGTGGTGGTATCGCACTGTCTGGTGTCTTATCCTTTGCAGACAGGGACACTGAGTAAAGAACATTAGGATTTGCAGCAGTATGGTTTGGTTATTTTCGGAGTTATAATGGTCTGTTAAAATATTTTACTGCCAACAGTTGAAAAAATCCCCCTTATTCTGGCTTTCTTATGACTGTCTTATTTTTCTGAATGTCTTATGCGATAAATTGTGTATATCTGGGTAACCAGTTTTGAAGATGCAGTTACTAGTTCTTAACCAATGCAGAGATATGTTTGCACAGACGTACAGATACATATCAAATAATATATAGATATCTCAAGATGTAAGTATGTGAGTACAATTGTCATGTATGGTATCACTCAAAGATAAACGTAATGCTGTGTAATATCTTTCCCAAGAGCAAACACCATGCCTGTAATCCAGTTACGGATGAGCAGTTTATCACTGTGATAAGCTTTGATATATTTTTTAACAAGAGGCAGGTAAAGGCTTTTCCACATATCCATTCAGTGTGCTATATAGCACATATGTTAGACCATTACCTCACTAGCAATTAATCATATCCAACTAACCTCTATAACTAATAATGTCCATTGGTATATTGCTTTTACAGACATTTGAGGCACTGAGAAGCCCCATTCACAATGACAAAACTTGTTGGTTTAACATCCTTTATGCCTGTAGCTGTAATTTATAGTTTTGTCCTTTACACAAATGGAATTTCAGTTAAAGAGACAACTGTTACTTGTTTCATGAAGAAGATTGTGCTACAACAATACAGCAATACAACTGGTGACTGAGTATATCAATGAGGCCATTTTACTCTCCCACAGATAAAACTCACCATTTGTGGTGAAAGGCTGTTTATGAACACAAGTGTTTTTAAGCCACACTGATTGTACAACTAGAGGGCCTTAAGGAGAAATTCCCTGAATGTTATTAAAAAATGCACTTGTGGAATTGCGGACTGAATGGCAATCCTGAAGTCTTTGATTGGCAGAGTTTTCATAGTGCCTCAGTTTGGTCTGATTGCACACAATGTCCCACAGTATGCCTGCATTCACTCATCAGAAGTGTTGAAAAGGCATTGATGGACTCAGAGTTTGCCCATCTTGTACTCTTTTGACATACCCTGAATTTCCAGGACATTTACAACGTCCACCACATCGCCATCTACCATTACTCTCTAAATAGGGTCTATTATGCTTTACACTATTCTCCATTTAAGAGCTTTGCTGGTTCTGCCAGTACTGTATTGATACATAAATTGTGGTTTTCATAACAATATAAAACTTGGAGTTTGAGCTGGTTTCTAACCACTGCAGATCTATTCCAAAAAACAGCAGCGTGACTCATCTGATGTACTGTTCTTTTACTTGCCCTCTCATTTGTGACAAAATGTGATGTGTTCTTGGAGTGCATTCCCTGTGGAGATCAATGACAGCACTATGGGACTCTAAGGGTCAATGCCATCAATACTCTGATATGCTTCCTCATTGAAAATGGAGTGTTTTTCATCATACACAAAAACAGTGGAAGTGTGTAAGACGCAACTCAAGCTGTTCAGCATCCTTGGTGCAACATTAAAAGGACAAGAATGGGGTGAGACTGTTAATATATTCTTTTTAGAAAGTGCTATTCAGTAGACCATGAATTGTCCCTTTTCAAAGGAGCCCCATCCTCGGATTCATGTGAAATGAGCTGCACATAACAAGACTTAAAATACAAGGCTTGGTGGGAAGTTTCCTTTAATGTCCGTGGAGTTTCCATAGAGGTGACCCAAACAAATCAGCTTTTGAAGGAAGTCAAGGGCGATCCGAGCAGTGGGAGACAACAAAAAAGAAGTCTCTGCCCAATATCCTGGCCAGTCAAAAGGATGAGCTTGTCAAAGGTCTGTCTGCTGTGCATTTCTCTTTTAGAGATCATTTTATTAAGCATCCCTGGGGCCACCAGGTCCTAGGCAATGTCCAGCAAAGTGGAGGATGCAATTCCCCGCGCTCATGTAAACAGAATTCAGCAGACATCGATTCCACCACCTAGCAGAGAGAGAGATGTTCCATCTGAGGGGATCTGTCCCTCGAATATTTATCAACCTGACAGCGAGACGTCAGAGTTTTGGTGGCTTCCTGTGGAATCACTTACTTTTTAATGGCCTGCAGTACACGGCTCATTATCCTCGAAGCACACCAGCACTCAGTCAGAAAGCAACATTTGTAAGCATATTACAAACAAACCAAGACAAGTGTGAAGTGTGTGGGACGTGGGAGTTATCGCCAGGACTCCTGGGCTGTCGTCGACTCCGAGAAACGGGTGGCAGAAGGCACGGGCATTAGGGAGTGCAGTTGGCCGTGTCACAACAGTGTGCAGAGGAAACGTGTCTGAAAAGTCAAGCTCGCCTCCTCGCCGAGATAAAAGTGACTTCGGAGGATTCTGAGCTTTTTGTCGAGCAAGATTGAGCCTGTTGTGCGTGGCATAATGTGGGGGACATGAAGGAGGTGGTTGATGGAATGAAATAGACTGGAATGATGGAGGACGGGGGAAAAACATGGAGGGGAAACGTGATCAGGGGCACTGCAGGGCTAATATAGCACTCTGAATGGGGGCGGAGGGGACATAACGAGGGGCCTTGAAAAGAGTCGCAATAAATGTCCAGCCCTTGTTTTGCTTTTCTTCTTCCGTTCTGCTACAACTCTATTTTTTGCCCGCTGCAGAAAGGCAACAACCCCGGGCTGGCGTTCGGTCATGGCTGAATGTATCGACACTAATGTTTAATTTCACCTGGGGCAACTCCATTTGTCTCGATTTCATACCCCCGCACGCACTTCTGAGCCGTTTTTGTGTGTGCAGTCGATAGTCAGCACAAAGATGAAAAATGTGTAAGAACCTTAACTTTAGAAGCATCTGCATCTGCACTATAATATATTAATAATCTCTACATCAGATCAGATAACTGCCCGCAGCAAGTAGGGGAATTTTTTTTTTCAGTGTATGCAAATAAAAACAAAAACATACCCTGAAGTTTACTTTGACCGTGACATCTCTGAGTTAAGGAGGAAGGCAAAATAGCTTATAAAGTAGTCTAATGTAAAGAGGGAGGGGGGTTTCGGATGAGGCAGAGAGAAGGGTTGAGTTATGTTCAAGTGGGAGAGTTCACGGGCTGTTTGTGTGAGTGAAGAGGGGAGTGAGCCCCCCTGGCCCCAAGTACTTCTGCAAGGGCTGGGCCTGGGGGGAAATCAGCGTGCCATGTTGTTTTTCCGAGGACACGCCGGAATGCAGCCCGTTGACATTTGGGAATTGTTGTTCGGAACTCCCTGCGGATACCATCCAGATTTGCGTCAGTCTGTGGGGTGCTGTAAAACAATGTTTAGCTTCAGCCAGCCCCGGGAGACCGTATGCCAATTCAATTGAAGTGAGCGCTCTCTGTCATGTTAGCATTGCAGGTGCTGTCAAACCCCAAAGTATTCCCTTTAAGTAAGCTACAGCATGTGATGAGTGCATACCATAGCCAATGAATGCAGCTAACTGTCATTTAAATATCATCTGGCAGTATGAACAGAGTAAGTAAGAGACATGGGAAAAGACATTTCTTTAGGTAATTTAGGTCACTGATCAGTGAAAACCAGCCTCAATTAAGGTAATGTGAACAAGACTGTAAACTACATAAAAATGATAATACAATAAAATCTATTTTATTTTAGTATGTGACAAAATGTATTTAATTATGTATGTATGTTTTGTATATACATTTTCTATAATATTTACCTGCATTTAGCAATATCCTAAAGGCCATTATTTAAAATAAAAGAGGGGCTTTTAGCACAGCATATTTCTAACCTGGTGAAGGCATCAAGATTTCTTAAACGTCTTTGCATGACCCATTTAACGATTAATCTTTTTACACTTCCCACAAAGTGTCTGAGTGTATTTCTGTGACATGTTCATAAGTCCAAATCAATACAAGTCTTACAGTGTGCATGGGGAGTGTGGCAGACCATAGTAATGGTGACCATACACTACTTCATGTGGATTGTGGATCCCTGATACTTTGCCGTTTTCAGACCATGTACCAGGCAGGCACTAGAAGGGAGAAGACGAGAGGGCTAGATTGAAAACAGAGCAGATCGAAACAGAGCAGAGTGATGCCTGTCTGTCTGTCTGTGAAGTTCAAGGTCTGTGATGGCTCCATCACAAAAACACAGGACGGTGCTCCCTTGAGAGCGTGCGAGATGATCCCTGGAAAACTGTGCAAATGACTGGAGTGGCGTGACAGAGGGTGTTCTGGGACGGTGTGAAATGTAACACCTCTCAAGGTGAGGAAGTTCTACACAAACACATGCTGTGGCCCAGAGTGCGTGTGTGTGTGTGTGTGTGTCTGTATGTGTGTTTATACTGCATGTGTGTGAGTCTATACGTGTTAATGTATATATGTGTGTGAGTCTGTGAATGCATGTCTGAGTGTATGTGTGTCTCTAAGTGTGTTTGTGTGTATGTGTGTGTGTGCGTCCGTGCTTCTGCTTGTGTGTGTGTGTGTGCGCATGTGTAGAGAGAGAGAGCGCAGTGGGAGAGTGCCCAGAATGGATTCCCATGGCGCTCAGATGGTCAAAGCACTTCCCACCCAGAGCGAGGTGGCACGCCAAGAGCCAAGCAGTGGGCCCACAGAACAATGGGCCACCTTTCAATGACAGCCACTGTTCGGGGAATTTAGCCCCATGTCCCAGCCAGTCAGCCACGAACACAGGGCGCCGGTCCAAAGAGAAACCCTCTTCCAATCAATGCAGCTTTCAGCAACATGAGGCATAATTGCCCATTAAGCTAACACGTTCAACGCATAGGCACTATGGTTAATAATTTATTTGCTGAATCAGAGTACATTACAGAGTAGCGCATGATACAAGATGAACCAGCCATAGCAGATCCTGAACATTAGCTCGAATGAAGGTTTTTTTATGTGCAACAGAGGAACAGTTTAACCAACTAAGCTTAAACAATGGCGTCATCTATGTAGTTTTTTGCTTTAATGCAGGTGTTGCTTGAGAGAGAGAGAGAGAGAGAAAGAGAGAGAGAGAGTCTGTGAGGACAGAGAAAGAGAAAAAATAGAGAAAGGAGGAAGGAGAAATGTGGTACAAAGAAGATGAGGGTTTCGATCTGCCCTGCTGTCCTTGCCCGGAGCAGAAACAGCATTAGTATCCAGTGGCAACAGACAGAGTGGGCCTCGGGGAGCAGCGTTTAGACGTCTCCCTGCAAACTTCCCCCATCGATCACGGGCCCTCGCTGGTGGACAAGACTTCCTGTGGACCCTGGCCACCCCTCGTCAACAGCACCAGGGGGCCTTGACGGACACGTTCGCCATGGTAACCTTCAGGTTTGCCCGGCCCCTCCCGAGCGCATTAATTACATCGCCAGCGCATCAGCTGCTGTTTGCTTATCACAGCCCCAGACCATTGTTTATTTTATCTGATGACTGATCTTAATTGGAGCTATTTCAGTACCTCCCTTCTCCTCCCTCCCTCCTCCTTTACCTCCTCCTCATCTTTCTCTCGCTTTTTTCTCGTCTCTCCGCCCTCTCTCTTTCTGTCTGACAGCCTGCCTGAAATGACCTTGCCTGGTGCTCTTGTTTGGCGGGAGGGCCCCCCGTGTTCTCTACAAAGATGACCTCTTGGTCTCCTCCTCTGCTCTCCGCGCATGACGCTCCCTCTGTCTGCGAGAGCACAAAAATGCTTTCTTCTGCCTGTCTCCAGGTCAAGGAGGTGGCAGCTTGCAGTGGGCTTTGGAGAGGAGGCTTTGATAACACATAAATGCCCAGAGCCCTTCCACAGTAGGTAACACCTTATCTCCTGCAGAGTTGAGATGGACTGTATTGTTTGAGGTCAATCAAACAACGTGACATTCTGGGGTGGAATTTTGGCCCAGAAACCTTTTCCTTGAGGAGCACACACTTAAAAATAGCCTTGGTCTTTTTTCAAATTCCCATACCATTTTTTTTACAAAAAAACAAAAATATACGCTATTCTTTTGTCCAGTGTGTGCCAATCTATGACAAGATAACTAATACAGACATTAAGTTGTTTTTTTCTGTGGCTGAACTGACATGATCATATGACATGAGTCATGTTTAAAACTACAGCAGTCTTTGATAAATATTCCATAGTGACATTAGATTCAGGCGTTTATAACAGAACACAAAACGTTAATGGCTAATAGCGCTTTGTGGTACATGCCTGCTTCTCAGCATTATGCCATTAATTCAGTTCTGTAGACTAGATTACATGAGGGTGTGACTAATTGCCTGGAAAAGAGCACATAAAATTGTGGAGCTATAGAGTTTGAAAGCAGTGAAACACTGGCCCTATCACTGCAGAGACCCAGGCACCAAAAAACTGAACTTAATGGAGCATGAGAGTGCACCTCCATATGTATTAAAAGTGTAGGGAAAAATGGCTACATTAAAACAAAAGTAACACAGTTATACCACTACATTTTTATTATTGGCCGAGTTGAAATGAGATTAATGCAAGCACCTAAACTAAACTTTCTTTTCTCTCCCTTGTTCTCGGCCCAGCCTCGGGTACACTATAGTACAGTGCTGCATGCACCATTGGGCAGAAAGAGAGAGAGCGTGTGGCTGGCACTCTCGATGTGACCAGAATAACCAGGGCCTGATGGTGACCGAAGGGAGGCTCCTGTCCTGAGCATCGTGGTGTGCGCGGTGTGTGCGGTGCGGTGCAGTGTGTGCGGTGCGGTGCAGTGTGGTGTGGTACGGTGCGGTGTGGTGTGGTACTGTGCGGTGCGTGCGGTGCGGTGTGGTGTGGTACTGTGCGGTGCGTGCGGTGCGGTACGGTGCGGTGTGGTGTGGTACTGTGCGGTGTGTGTACGGTGCGGTGCTGTGTGGTGTGGTACTGTGCGGTGTGGTGTGTGCGGTGTGTGCGGTGCGGTACGGTGCTGTGTGGTGCGGTACGGTGCGGTGTTGTGTGTACGGTGCGGTGCTGTGCGGTGTGGTGTGTGCGAGGCGTGCGGTGCTGTGTGGTGTGGTATGGTGCGGTGTTGTGTGTGCGGTGTGGTGTGGTGTGGTGCAGTGCGGTACGGTGTTGTGTGGTGTGTGAGGTGCGGTGCTGTGTTGTGTGATACGGTGCGGTGCGGTGCGGTGCGGTGCTGTGGTACGGTGCAGTATGGTGCGCAAGGCCTCTCTTCAGCTGGCCCAACAGTTTGAGGCAGCGACGGGGAGGATGGCGGCGCTCCAGTGCCGGGCGCCGCGTCTGCTTGGGCCTTTGAGCTGGCACCGTCCGATAAATGAACACACGCCAATACACACACATAAACATGCCCATAAACATACACACCAACACACACACACACACACACACATTCCCACAAACACACACATAAATTCATACGCACAGACACACATGCACACACACACACATTCCCACAAACACACTCACATAAATTCATACGCACACACACACACATTCCCACAAACACACTCACATAAATACATACGCACACGCACACGCACACGCACACACACACACGCACATACACACAAACACACACACAGATACTAACAAATGTGCACACACACACATATACACACACATAAACAAATACACAAACACAACCTAACACACGCATGCAAACACATGCACCCAGAAACACACGCACACATGAAAAACACATGCACACACAACCCCCCCTCCCTTCCGACACACACACACACACACACACACACACACACACACACACACCCACACACACACACACTGAGTTTTCAGCCCACAGCTCCTCTGCACTCTGGCCCTTTGTAGAAGTAATGGAAGGACAGGATGAACTTGTCCTCTGCCACCGAGCGAAAACTGCTGAACTGACAGTGCAGGCAGCAGAGGCGCCCCGTCGTTGGCAGCCATGTTGTTGCAAGACACGCGTGGGTCGGCCGCCGCAGGTGGGCAGAGGAGTTTGGCACGGGAACGGATGTGGACGAGGGGAGAGACAAAGAGAGAAAAAGATAGAAAGGGAGAGGGATAGAAAGAGAGAGAGGGAGATAGAGAGACGGTGAGAGAGAGAGAAAGAAAGAGAGAGAGAGAGAGAGAAAGGGAGAGTGAGAGAGAAAGAGAGAGAGAGGGAGAGGTAGGGGGAGGGTTGAAAAGCGTGAAGCGTGGCTGGGAGCAGGTGAGTCCTGGCCCAGGTGAGCCTTTCATTTCCTGCCAGTCAGGTGCGCGGGCCGTGCCCATGCCGAGCAGCTTCCTGAGCGCCAGCTGTTCCACCGGCCGCACCGCGCCATACTGTGCCACTCTCTCAGCACCTCCCAATTTCAAACACTTTAGCTTTTATTTCCCTGCAAACCCCCACACGCCTGGCAGGAAATTGCACTCAAATCTCACTGCCTTTATTCTTGTGGTAGATAAACGTTGTTTTTATGTATGTGAGGTTTTTTTTTGCCAGGAAACACATTATTGTAAAGTCACCACTGCTAATTCATCAAACGTTTCAACACCTGATTTAGCATACACCACGTTTTTTTTTTTTTCCCCCGATGCCCACTGCAGACTCTGAGCTCTATCACACTTATCGAAAGCAGCCAGCTGCCAACGCTTAAGTGACCCAGATCTTGATGGGGGAGTTTAGGAAATCCGGTGGCTCCATAGTTCTGAGGGAAACCAAGTCATGTATAATGGAGTGGGGTGGATATGCAGAGGCAATGGTGGTGGTAGACGGAAAGGTGCCTCTCAAAGAGAGAGAGAGAGAGAGGAGAGAGAGAGAGAGAGAGAGAGAGAGAGAGAGAGAGAGAGAGAGAGAGAGAGAGAGAGAGAGAGAGAGAGAGAGAGAGAAAGAGAGAGAGAAATGGGGGATTAGAGACCTGTTAAATTATGCAGCGTGCAAAGTCTCTTCCTAGCGATGGAGCCCAGAGAGAGGGATAGAGAAGGGTGGGGAATGGAGGGGAGGGGGGGTGGGTTTGGGTGGAGATGTAGCTGGTGTCAGATGGACGAACCACACCTTCTTTCAGAGAGAGAGAGAGAGGACAGTGCTCAGCATAATCCGCCAACTGGCCTTACGGTAATATCATGGACCTGGTACTTTTTGAAGAATAAATTTTGCTTTTTATTTTTTATTTCCTTTTATTTAAAAGGGACAATGCACATTGATCATCATTTTCCATTTAAATAAAAAAAATGTAAATGTAAATGTGCCAAAGTTAGTAAAGCTAATTGTTTTCTGTTTGGCACTTCTATTACTTAAAACATCAGGGTCAGAGTAATCCTTTATTTTACTATTTATTGACAGTGATTTACTACATTACAGTAACAGTTAACACCTCTGTGTTAGTAAATACTCCATTATATCCACTGGCATCTTTTAGAAAGTGTGCAGGCATTATAGCTTGGACTGGTTAATTCACAAATGTATTTGAAATTGATTTGGGAAATACAAGTCTATGTAATTGCTGCATTTCCACATAACCTGACAAGTACAAGTGGTATCATTTGTTATTGTACGGACGTTTTGTGCTCAGATATTTTTTTCATTTGAAGATCAAGACTGAAAACGTTGGAAAATATGTCTGTAAACTTAGCCATGCAGCAGGGAACAGAGAGGAAACGAGAGACAGGCCAAGTGTTTTGTCAGGCAGAGCCACCTCAGGGACACAGCACAAGCCTTTTGCTGAATACCAACCAGTGTGTGCAGGCGACGGTGAGGGGCCGGCCAATTTCACTGATGTTTAATTCTGCAGCTGGTGCTCTGGCCAAACCCTCACAGACAGCTCGCATTATTATTAAAAATGAGCACCTGAATACTTCCACAGAGAGCTAGGAATGCTTTCTGTTGTTTTTGGGGTGGAAATAGCCTGTTTTGGTCCACAAACAAGGAAAAAAAAAACATAGGTTTGAAGGGTGAATGGCCACCCAAGCTAATCATCACAGCAAAGTTGTTGGAATGATGGAATCTAAACAAATACTC
Source organism: Coilia nasus (assembly GCA_027475355.1). Classification (NCBI taxonomy): domain Eukaryota; kingdom Metazoa; phylum Chordata; class Actinopteri; order Clupeiformes; family Engraulidae; genus Coilia; species Coilia nasus. The sequence continues at coordinate 11,274,438 of CM050207.1, forward strand.
CACAACAATCAAATCCTGTGTAAAACACAACTGCCAGATTCATATGTCTCCAAACCCATTAGCAGTTCATCAGAACATGCAGTTTTTAGTATCACTGGGGTATATTAAATATTTCACAGGGATCTGATGAAGCCATTGACTATGCAAATGAAGCATATGTTTGCTGGTGGCTTATGAGACACAATCACCCCACAACAGTGAAGTGATGTATTCACATCATAAAATGATAGCTTCATAAGATGTGCAGTCAGAGTACTCTGACAATACCAAAATGATGCAGAACGTTTGAAGGTCAATCACCTTTTTGTTTTCATTTGGATCATTCTCCACAGTGGGCTCCTGTGTCCTGACTATGTACAACTGTACACCCAAAGCAGCAGGCACTTGAAGTTGAAGTAATGAAGTTGACAGGCTCATTGAACCCCTGAATGTGCTAGGAGTTGGTTGTTAATGGATGAACACTTTGTGTGAGCATAAACAGACAAGTGCCTGAGGTGGGACTAAATAATTTAACTTTGGAGGATACATGTCTGCAATTGCTTCTCTCAATTAACTTTGATCATTTCTCCTTCTTCAAAAAAGGAAACGAAAATATATAATAAAATACAGTGCCTAATTAACATGGTGGCATTTTGTTTTGTACAAGTTGTTATCAGCAAGGAAATGTCTTGTTTAATTCAGTTTGAATTGAGCATGAGGGTTCAGTGAGATGTTTTCTATGCACAGTGTGACTAAAGTGTTTTTTGTTTTGTCGCGTACTCAGGCCACTATGCCTGATGGGAATTGCTGTTTATTCCTCCACCTCCTGTGTAGATTCGTAAATGACAGCACGTCGGAATATCCTGCCAAGGCTGATGGGTGGTCAAATATGTGTTCTTGTGACAGTAGGAATTTTACTCCTTGAGACTAGTACTTGGATATAAATCTTAACCAGGACATTTATGTAGCCCATATCAGTTGGCAGCTTGATGTATAAGTGATAATATAAACGTATTATGGTTGCATACATAAAGAATATGCAGTGTATTTATGATGTTCAAAGAGAAAATTAGATATTTGATGTGCCGGTGACTGTTCATCAGTTGTATGGCGTGGTGATAAACCTGTTGCATCTATCACAACTCTTACAATGCAGGCAGCAAGGGCTTTCACAAAGGGTCTTCAGCCTATTCATTCATTCATTCATTCACTTATTCATTCACTTATTCATGCATTTATTCAGTCATTCACTTATTCTTTTATTTACACACTCATTCATTTATTCATTCCAATCACAAATCAATGTTTGACTCACAGACCCAGTAGCTGATTTAGGAGGAAGGTTGTCCATTTCCTCACCGTACAGCCTATACAGAGTAGAGTGTTTTTTCTCCTTTTGTTATGGAGCATGGTCTACCAAACGTTTCAGCTTGATCACTGCCCAGGCTGCAGGAGAAACCAGTGGGAGTCCCAAAGCCCGCGCGCTCTTTGTGCATGGAGAGGGTTGGGAAGGTTAAGTGTTATAATCACGGTGCGATGGCCATGCGCACTTCACTCTGCCCATCAAAGTCTACGGACAGCAGTGGAGAGGCAATTAGCCCGCTGTGAAGGTCAGAACCGGTGTAGTTCTGGAGGCGGCATGATAAGGCTCTTTATCAAACGGACACGTACCTGCACGGCGCCCCAGCAGCCGGCTCGCATGTCAGCATGTGGGAAGAACGAGTGAAGGAGAACAATTCAGTCTGGTGTGTTTCAGCCTCAGCATAATCATCCCATTATCAAACGATTATGGAGAACAGCCAATCTTCTCCTCAGCTCTACCCCTGAAGAGAGGAGGAGAGGGAAATAGGTTGCTGCTCACCAGATGAAAGGCTGCAGCAGAAACCAAATGAGACTTATAGACACAAAGCCAATGGGCCTTTGCCAAAAAAAAAAGGATTTTGTGATGGCCAAAACCCTTGTGGGCATATCTGATCCTGAAGTCAGTTTCCCAACTTTGGCGTCAACTTTTTGTGGCCCTGTGTATACCCGATGTAGATGACTTGATTTTCGTGGCTCTGAAGTTGGACTGCATCCGAGCTCTAAGATGGAGCCGCTCATTTACATTCCCTAGTCTTTCGAGGTGGGGTAGACCACAGACTTACGCTGAGCAGAGCACAACGCTGTACTTTCCCATTTCTCCCCGCACTCCCACACATACACACACACATGCACACACACACATATGCACACACACACACACGCACACACACACACACACACACACACACACACACACACACACACACACACACACACACACACACACACACACACACACACACACACACACACACACACACGCACACACACTACATTTAGAGTGACTCATGGGAAAAGGGGGGCGTAGCACAGAGCAAAAGTGTGAATCAATAGGCTTTTACATTGCCTTGTGGCAAAGCTCAAAATCGATGGCCATGGGAAATTAAGTCATACACTTTGAATAAATTGAAGACACCGATGTGAGCAACAAACAGTGAAACAAAAAAACAAGCAACCCACTCAGCCAACTCAAATGGATTTGATGGTGAGAAATGAGATTTAGGCTTGAATGTATGTATGTGTCTTCATTTTTCCAACAGCATTTACTGTATATAAGTAATGTGATTCATCTTTCCAAAACATGATTACAACTTATTCCAACTCTGTTTTTCTGTGTCTGGTTCAATAAGAGCTACAGACATAGGCAACTGTAAGTGTGATTGGAAAATAGATAATTTAAGATATGGATATTGTTATCATACCTTTTAAAGTATGACACTGAAAAAAAAAAAAATTTTTTGGTCAGTGTCTTACATGTACTTTGTATGTTTCCTTTTCATGTTTAACATTATTTTATTTTACAGGTCTTTGGGTTGCTTTCAAACTAATAATAGTCCCTTTTGGATATACCATATGATATAGTACCTTTGATCTTTCTCAATCATGCATTATGGAGTGCTGTTTATAGGACCCATGTGAAAAGCATGTTTCCTATAAATATCAGAGGAATTATGAGTATTACAGGATCAAAGACAGAATCTGGGCTCAAAGGACCAAAGGGTCTTAAAAACAGAGTAATATATATATCTTTATGTGTTCCAATGCGAACCGTGAGAGTTTGAGGTTTTCCTAGCAATATTTAAAATCTAGTATTTTCTTCAAATCAGTGCCAGGCACTTATATTGTATGGACCCCCAGTGGTACTGAGAGAAAAGACAAGGTATCTCAAAATGTTAAGAAACCACTCCCTTGTTTTCACCATTGAGTTCCTCACATACAGAAAAGCTCAAGAGGAATGGAACAGATGAATACATTTATTTCAAAACTAGAAAAGCACTCAGAGAGCACAGACCGCCGCCAGGGCAGCTCAGATCACCACCAAAATCTAATCACTTTTAAGTTAGCCCATTTTTCACCTGCACTAAAAATGTCATCAAAATCCATCCATAACTTTTTGAGTTATGTTACTAACTATGCTAACTAACAAACAAACAAACAAACAGACGCCGATGATTACATAACCTCCGCTGGCGGAGGTGTTGAAAATGAGCACAATACCAAAGACCATGTAGTTTCCTATTGCACACCAGGAAATAGTTGTCAAAACTTTAAAATGTAATAGTCAGTCCATGAGCCTGTCTGTCCAACAACATTTATTAACTTCTCTGAATATTTCTACCTTGCCGACCCCTAATTTGCCATGCTTCGGCTCTGTTCCAGAAGAGGGTTTGTTGCTCGAGCAGAGAGTACGCTGGGAATTGCCGGCCCGCTATTAGTGGGAACTGCTCCAGCGCAGCCGCTAAGCGCTAAGCGCTAAGAGCGGCTTGGCCAGCTTTACATGAGGCCAGGGAAGACATAAGTCCCCCAAAACCTGCCGGTGATTGGCTGGAGGATTGTGGAACGAGGCGTACAGGGGCTGGAGAGGTCTCTCACTGGGCCCAGTCAGTAGCAGCAACCAGGTTCATTAGAGAACCCGCAACTAATGAGGTCTGTCCGTCCATGCCTCAGCCTAATGGATGGTGTGCACTTTCTGTTGCGAGTTAATTGCTTTATAAAACGACTCTGTTAATTCATTACGGGAAAGAAAAAAAAACCTGCTCATCTCTCCTGGTGCGGGGGAAGAGAAGACGCAAAGCCCACACTTCACCAGACTTTCCTGAAGTCTGAGCCCATGCCCAACAGGGAGCAAAACTGCTAAAACTTTCATCTCCGCAAATGAGCTGCTGCTGTTGCACGAGGGGAGCTTTTTCAACGGCATGCTATTACGTGCCCTGCTACAAACTGTGCACTTGTATTTGAAAAAGGGCCGTAAGAGCTGCACAGTGGGTCATGGTTGAATATACAGCAGTACAAATGGAGAGGGAACAAATGGGGATCATTTATTTGAAGGGAAGGCAAGCAGATGGAAAAAAAAGGTTATAAATCTCGCAGCTATTATGAGGCTAAGCAAAAACATGTCCCACAACATAACAAAAGGAACTGTAACTGAACAATATTAATTACAGAGCAACAAATTGTATGAGATTTCATCCAGGTGACACATACTGTAATAGGCTTTGTTTTGCTTTGAGATTACAATGCTATCCCTTCCATTTATTTTTTTGTATATGTGTGTGTGTAGGTGTGTTTTTTAGGTACAATGATTCTATGATGCCGTTGGCCCCGTACACTGTTTTGCTGAACAAGCGTGGCGTCTGGAGCAAATGACTGTGCTCTTTCATCCTGTTGTGTTTAACAGAAAGGCCAAAGGAGGGAAAGTTTGTGGCCAACGTCTTTGTGTTCTCTGCACTTAAAAGCTGCCCTGTCTCCTGCCCACTGCCTCTGATTCACCTCATGATGAGAGAGGAGAAGATTACAGGCCAGCGGAGTGCACTGGTAATGCGGACAAACACAAGCTCCCTCTTTCACACACACACACACACACACACACACACACACACACACACACACACACACACACACACACACACACACACACACACACACACACAATCACTCTGGGACACACACACACACAATTACTCTGGCACACACATACACACACACAATCACTCTGGGACACACACACACGCACACACAATTATTCTGGGACACACACACACGCACACACAATTACTCTGGGACACACATAAACACACGTACACAATCACTGTGGGACACACAGACATGTACAAGAAGAAGACGCATACACAGGTTGTGATGATGCACAGAACCATAGATGTAAGAACAAATAGACACACACTCACTTACTCATTCACTCACTCACTCAAACACTCACTCACTCACCCACCCACTCACTCACTCACTCACTCACTCAGTCACTCACTCACTCACTCATTCACCCACCCACCCACTCAGTCACTCACTCACTCACTCACAAGTCATAGAGGACATTAGCACAAACACATCTATGTGATGACTTCTAGAAAAGGATACTCTCACATTTGTCTGCATATTCATTACCCCATGAATAGGAACACATACTCACATGTACGCATATACATTTCCACAGACAGGCACATAAAGAAAAGCCATGGATCATCTGGAGTGCGAGTCTTTTATAGCCCCATTATATAATCCTTTGCTTATGAATAGATGGGAAAGCTCTGAAAAGCTATTATTCTGTGTGAAACATCGGTGTGGTATTTTCACAGCACACAAGTATGACTTTTCATCAATGCATGAATATGTATTAATGTATGTGTGTGTGTATGTATGTTTTTCTTCTTCTTTCTTATTAGGCTAATAAAAATGTATGTATGGATGACCTGTAGTTCAGAAATGTCATCCGCCAAGCGCTACCAATGTGCCCATTTGTCCATAACAACAGATGTCGAGAGTCTACATTAAAATGTATGACCGCAACACCCTATTTTAACACCTAGGCACTTTTGCACGCTCTACTGCTGACTGTGGAAGAAAAACTTTAATACATTTCAGGTATTTGTTCAAAATGATTTAAAAATCATGCCTTCTTCAGCACCAAATGTTTATGTTAAAAAAAAATGATAATTTTTCATTAATAAATATTTAGGCTATTTAGGTTGCTCATGCAAGAACTGTTTTTCACTCATTGACTTCCCAGGGCTTCTCTCACAGGTGTGGTTCCTCAGATACTAAGGCGTACGCAGAACAGCAGCGAGCACATTTTCCTGGCAAAGTGACATGTAAGCAATACACCATGTCCATGGTTAATTAATAGATAACACCCCATCCTACTGTAGGGAATGATTCATTTGCTTGTCTCCTAAATTTCAATCTTTAATCAATAATTCATGTCATTTCGGGCACTTTATTCAAACCAGTGTGTTCAGAAGTTGGGGAAATAACGTATACGGGGGGAGGCAACCCTCGTGAAGAAGAGGAGGAGAGGGTCTTCTGTGCTCGTTCACTCGCTGCTGAGAGAGACGCTTTTATTTCAGTGGGTGAGCGCCGCACGCCTAGAGCCCATCATTTCCAGGAGTTAATTACAGTCTAACGGGACAAAATGATTCTCGCCGACCCAGTGGAGTTCCACTCGAAAACGGGTGCGGGGAAAAATGAGCTTCATCAACAGGGGCCATGGTTTAGCTGTATAATTGCAGCATTATGTTGCTTATCACTTTCACGACAAATACCAAGAAAACTCCTCACTTTTCACACAACGTTCATATGCAGTATTGCTGACACACCAATGGACACATGTTCATATCAAGTACTGCTGAAGTATTTTACAACTGTAAAATAAATAACCTTCTAAAATCTATTCCATTCATTCCATTCCATTCCTCATGCACCTAAAGAGCAAATGATGTCTCTTCATCTCTACAATGGCTGATTCTTTAACATTTTCTACTAAATTATTATTTAAAAATGAATTAACCATTTATTGGCTCTTACACTGACCAGTGAAATAATAGGGACATGCTGCTTCTGCACAGTGATGGTAGTGCTTTAAACAAGCCTAGGCAGAGGTGTGTGTGTGTGTGGGGGGGCTTTTCTACAGAATGACTGTGGGGTGGACCTGACAGCAATAAAAAACCCTGCTGGATGACTGACTGATGCGTGTTGTCTTATCGGGACGGGTGGCAAGCCCTAAAGAGTCCCTGCACATCCATTACACCACCCCCTCCTCCCCACCGCCACCACCCCCTCCTCCCCTTCTGAGAGGCCACGCTGATAAAGCCATCTGAGCCCTGGTGCTTGCTGAGGCTGGTCCAGGCAATGATGGCTGCACGGGTGGACCCTAAATGATGGAGCATAATTGAGGGAAAAGCACACCAGACGGCAGCCCAGGAGTCGTCTGGGGATCTATGGCCGTCCCCACCCCACCCCACCACACCACACCCACCTCTATCACCACCCTGACATTTACCAGGAGGAGGGAATCTTATCACTTCAAAAAAAAAAGAAAAAGAAAAGAAACGGCCCAGGTTTTCCAATGCTTGGTTATACGGCCGCAGTGATCTTGGCGGGGGCCTTAGAGAAATAAAGCAATCTTCTTTTGTTAGAGGAAAGGAAAGGGTGGCGGCGTATCCAACCAAGCCCCCAATCAGTCACAATTCCTTTAAACGTACTAATCATCCCTTCATGCTCTAGGAGCCACTGATAGAGAGCAGGGCTCTCCCACTAAATGTCCACACATATCATGTCCGCAGGATGGCAGGCCATATCTGTGCCAGATTGATGGCGACTGATGTTTCGTTTCGAATGGGAGCTAGCTAATGACCCGAGACCTTTTGTCTGTCTTTCTCTCTCTTTTCTTCTCTATCTCTCTCTCTCTCTCGGACTCCACGCAGAGACACCGGGAGAATGGCACCGTGAGCAGTAAAACCAAGCAGCAGATCTGGCCAACGCAGCACACCCGTCTCCTCTGTGGCTTCCTTCGTCCGTCTCCCGGGTTTCCTGTGAGTGGGTCCTCCTCGCGGTAAGCCCCACGCAGACGCACACACATGGGGAGGAATCCAAACAGACACACAACTGGCTGCCAGTTGGTGCGAAGACAGTCAAATGGTTGGGAATGCATCCCGACTAGCTCTGTAGACAAACAGCATGGAAATGCGGCATTGTATTGATTCCGGTCGTCCCTCTGCTTTGGCAGGCTCATTAGCTTTGCAGCCACTCAGTGTGACAGAGCAGGCCTGACATTTAAAGCCCCACACCCACCCAGCCACCCAACACAAGGCAGTCGTCCACCTGGACGCAGTGATGGATGGCTCTAAGATGAATCAAGGGCTGATTTGATTTTGGAAGCCATTAATACAGTGCTTTGGTAATTGCACTTGATGGTCTGGACAATTTCTTCACCACCCAAATGTTACAGAGTTGATTAATCATCTGTTTTTATTCCTTCCTCATCTCTCTCACACTCACATGTTACCACGATTCAGCTTTGTCTTTTGTCTTAATTTGTCAGTATATTCACATATTCATGTGAAGGGGTTTGTGTTTGTCTGTGTGTGTGTGTGTGTGTGTGTGTGTGTGTGTGTGTGTGTGTGTGTGTGTGTGTGTGTGTGTGTGTGTGTGTGTGTGTGTGTGTGTGTGTGTGTGTGTGTGTGTTGTCAGTGGGGGTGGGTGTGTGCCCATATTACTGATGTGTGTGTCGCTGTGGAAATGATGGGGGAAGTTAATTTAGTTGTGCACTAATTAGAATGAATAAAAGATGGCTTTGCAATAGAGTCCCATTGGGTGCATGGAATTGACAGGTTCCGTGTTTAGTTTTGATTTTTTATATACTGTACAAATCTATCTCCACTTTATCCTTTATTCATCACAGCTCACACGTGTGGCCTCCACGAGCCCACCTGGAGAGCTATGCACTTCCCACGATCCCAGAGAAACACAGGTAGGAATCCATTAGCTCCCCCCCCCCCCCCGGGATCAGTCCAGACCGCATCCAGCCGCTGGTGTGATGCCTAGCCAGATAGCTCACAGTGGGAATCTCTGTGCAGCAGGAGGGCTCTTTGGGTGGGGAGAGTGGTTTAAAATGGTGTCCCTGAAGCCTCCTCAAGACTGCTGCAAAGGGACTAACACAATTAGCATGCAGCAGGAACGGTGGGTTTTACTGCAATTGTAATATTTTATTTGTTCACGAGTTTTGTAACAGTTCTCCAGCTGATGATGGATGAAGTTGTGTCAGCACATTAAAAACAGCACTGTGTGCTGACACACTGCACTTTCAAACAACACTACAGCAATTACTAAATTCTGTTGTTCTCATCAGCATAAGTAGTTTCATGGAAACATACCATAGATCCCTGAAATAATGTCAAGTTAAAAGGTACAGTAAAAACTCTTAGCGAACACTTTCGTAGTATTTTGCCAGCTGCAGCTCAATGAAAAAGAACAGACATGAGCCTAACACAGAACAGCACAATCTTTTTAGAGAACTGCTTATGCAAACCTACAGATCTCTTAAGTCTTCCAGCCAGCCTTGTCTTATTTTGTATCCTGGCAAAAGGTATTTCCCTCAGCTGCCTGGCTTCAACTTAAAAGATCCGACTCTTTACAATTTAACCTCCAGTATCTGTCCTGACAAGGCTTTGAACTTGAAAGAGAGGCAAATTCTAAATACTGTGTGCCCTGCTAAATAGTTAAAAGAATCTAAACGCCTTTGCACACGGCTCTACCTTCCCCCGAACCAGCTTGCTCAACTTGTCCTCACACACACACACACACACGCACACACACACACACACACTGAGATGCTCCACGGGGTACTGGGCCAAAATGGCACAATTACCGTCCCGAGCGAGGAGCAGGAGTGGGGCCTCATGCAGCGCAAGGGCCACTCTGCCACAGACAGCACGGGCTAATTGCTCTGCACCTGGCCTGTCATCACAGCAGCGCTGCCTCTAGGGCATCTTACCCCCCCCCAAAACCAACCCAACCCCACACCCCCCCACTTTATGCCGCCTGCTCTTATCCCCCCTGGGTCTCGCCTGGAACACGCCACACTAGGAGGAAGCCTGACGGATGGGCCTGTCAACGAATCTATACCCCATCCAGAAGGGTGTGTGGGTGGTGTGTGGAGGAGTTGCTGTGTTTGCTTGGAGGGGAGGGTGAGTGGGCGAGGGTGGCCGTAGTGGTGGGGGTAGGATGGGGGAGTTGTGCTGTAGTGGGCGTTTGTTCGGGGAGGGAGGGATGCCCTCTCCGTGCGGGCACCTGGTGGTATTTATCAAGGCTTGCCGGGTCAACAGACCTGTCTGCTGTCAACAGCCAGGGCAATGTGGAGAGTTCGGGGTGAATGGCCCGAGAGTCCCATTATCCCAGTGTCAGTGTGCATATTATTCAGGGAGCAGTGGCCTGGCCCCACTCTGGCCCTCATTTCTAGTTCAGACATGTCTGTTCACCACAGAGGAGCAAGCACCTAATACAATAGAAATGCATGAGCCCATGCTAGCATCTGTGTGGGAGAATATATGCGCTTGTGAGAAGAGCAGAGTTATCCGAGGCACACAACGCAGACTACACTTTTCATTACAAAACTAGTTCCTTTGGGATCACAGTATGCCTGGCTGTTCTGTTTAATTTACCTGTAGCCATGATTTTTTTGTAAATTATGTTTGTGCTTCTTCTGAATCGATAGTTCATCACCACAACTTTCTGTAGTTAGTATATATGTAGGCTACAGCTGCTTACTATGTTCAGTAGCATCGTCACAGGCATTATGGAACTGGAACTCTGAGTTAATGATTGTTTGTGAGCATTCTTTTTTGTTTGTACATATTATTATTATTGATAAAACAGTGTACCCTAGCTGAACATAAGGACTGCATCCAACCACAGAAATAAAACAACAATGGCACACACGGCACTGCGGTCATCCATAACGCAGCATGCTGGGGCCAGTGCACCAACACGGCTCCCACTAGTGTCAGAGCATTCCTCGCTTTGTTAGCTCGTGGCACAAGAGAGGGATTCGCCTGGCGGCGGTGGCGTGGGCGTGTGCTTCGAGCGGCATTGGCCCCCGTTACCGGGGAGCCACTAAAAACCGGCAACGCGACGATAAATCCAAACTAGCAGCTCCATCTGTTCTCCCGGTTACGCGGCGAGCCGAGGCGTGGTGGTGGCCAGAGAGACAGGCTGGTGGAGCCGGCCGCGGTGATGAGAATTGATTACGGAGCACAGTGTGACTCGCCCAACAGGGGAAGTGCTTTAAAGTATTATTGGAGGATTCCCCTCCCTGCAGATGGCTGCCTTCCTGGCTGGCCTGCTGGCTGGCTAGCAATAGGGGCAGTAGTAGTAAGTGGCGGATCAAATGACCAGCCACGACCTCTTACGGTATTCCAGCAGCCACTGAAGCTCTCAAGCACGTCAAGTGGAGAATGAACGATGGAATCACTCAGAGACAAAACCAGGGGAGAGCCAGAGGACTCCCTTTGTAGTGTCAGAGGTCACGTTACATTGAATGACATCCATGCCATTATATGACTTAACATCATGTCTGCTGTTATAACCCCATGGCAATGTCATACTTACTAAATAATCCATAATAATAATCCAAAAATAACCCACAAGGAATAGTTTAATGGACACATTTTTTTTTCCAAACGTGTCTATATTTGTTCCACCTAACTAAACAATTAGGCCTTTCAGTCAGTTAGATCTGCACTCTCTAGGCTAAAGTTGGGATGGAATGCTGGCCTTTCCTGTTTTGGCCATTTGGGTGTATGTATGAAAACACTATGAAAATGTGTTTCTTCCAGCACAAAATGCTGTCAAGGTAATTCTGTTACCTGCCTACCGGCTTTTAAAACTCACTGACAAACTTATTTTGGAACATAAGAAAGCCTCCCTAAACGGTTTAATGTTCCACAGCAAATGAGAGCGATAGCAGATGCGCACTATTCCTCGCTATTTGTCATGCCACGTACAACACTTTGCCTAATATCTTTGATTTATCGAGTACATTATCTGTGCTCAGTCCCCACCACTTCCCCTTCCACTTCCCCATCCCCATCCTTCCTCCCTCACCCCCCCCCCCCCCCCAGCCCCCCATTCCCATCATCTTCAACATTTGCTCCCCTCTGCCGTGAGATTCCCCCGATCCCATACTTCCTCTGCCAAGGGAGAGATGGAGTCACATCTGCAGAACGACGGAACAGCATCCTCAAGGTAGGAGCCCAGGCAGCCCCATCTGCATGCATGCGTGGTGTCGGGAGCAGTGGGGAGAAATGCTGAGCCCTTCAGTGGAGGAAGCGACCGGAGAGAATGTTAGCTGCTGATTTTTCTCCAGCCAAGGCACTCCCTGCACTCTGACGCAAAAAGAACTCATTATGTGCGAATATTGATCTGGCTAATGAAAGAGCAAACGCACGCAAAGGTGGGGGTCATCCAATGCCACACTTGACAGCTCCCTGACAAGGACGTGACTATGTATGTGTGTTTCCTTATGTTGTGTGTGTGTATAGTCTCGGTGGGTTCTTTATGTGTGTGTGCGTGTGTGTGCGTGTGTGTCCTTATGTGTGTGTGTGTGTGTGTCTAGTCTCGGTGGGTTATTTATGTGTGTGTGTGTGTGTGTGTGTGTGTGTGTGTGTGTGTGTGTGTGTGTGTGTGTGTATGTGTGACTGTGTGTCTGTCTGCGTATGGTCTCGGTGAGATGAGAGGCAGCCTTGTCTCAGGAAGGGCCAATTAAGAATTCATGTGTACCTCCTCCTCCATTGTCTGGGCCTTCACTCCATAGGTGTTCCTGTGAAGCTCTCCCATTGTTCATGTCTCCCACCATCTTTCTGACTCAACAGACACTGTTGTTTGTCTGTCGAAAAGGTATGAATTTCCCTTTCTCCTAGTCTGCTCTGCCTGTCAATGTCTGTTTTTTTTCTCCTTCCCTGAAACTGCAATGGCAGATCAAGTGGACCATGAGATTACACGGTGGAATATATAGCCATCCATTATGACACCCTACTACTTTGTACATCACAATGAAGCTCGCAGCACACATTAGCCCATATAATCTTCTGAAGTATGCTTATGAAGCACCATTCAGTAGAAAATTCAGACAACTTTTCAGTACTGTTTTATACGAATCTGCTCATTCAATTTCCTCCATTATTAGGGCTTTTGGTCAGCAATGAGACAGACAGAATAGAAAGCTGCTGACACTGTGGTTTTAATTTCTGCAGCATTGCAACAAGATTTTCATTTTAATTAGACTTAACAAATTAAGAATTTAAATGTACTTGTGCGTTATGAGATTTTTGAAATAATTCAGGTATGCAAACGTATGAAGACAAGCCAGCATTAGATAAGTTAGCTTTGCATATTGCCATCGTGCACATATTGGATGCCTTTCAGAAATACCTCACCATGACCTAATGAGCATACTAAACTAATTTAGTATGGAACTTCCATTAGTTCTATTTCCATTCCACTCACTAAATGGGTAAAAATGCAAAATATCAAATTCATCAAATTCTCAGAGATTGAAGACGAAGAGAGATATGGAGAAGAATATGTTAATTGAGGCAGGCAGGCAGGCGGCATTCACAGCAGCATCAATGAGGGAATTCCCAGGAGATGTGTGCAGGGCGCCATAGATGGGGGCAGTAAGAGGATTCTGGCAGGGTTTGCAAGGCGGCGGTTTTGCCCCTTCCTGCCTGGGGCAAGCCACCTAGGGGGGAGCTGAACCCTGAGAACAAACAAGTGATCTGTGCGGCAAAGTGGTGCGTGATAACAACACTGACTCTTCCCAGGCCCTTCTGCTCGTTATCAACGCTGGCTACCCATGACGGTTTAGCATTCAAAAGCAGCTTAACCATCACACAAGACAAAGGAGTAGTGTGATTAAAAGTGAAACTGGCAACTCTTGAAAGATTTTTTTTTTCTCCAACCAGTGAAAAAGATTAGGAGAGGAGGGGGTGGGGTGGGGATGGGGATGGGGATGGGGATGGGGTGAAAGTGTCAGCAAAGCCCAGACTTGGTTGATGTGATTCCCAGGTGGTATTTCACGTGGAAAGAGCTGTAACGGATAGAGCTGTAAACATCGCATTGATTTTAGCTGATCCCTCCTGGCCCACTCTCTGCAGCCGCTGCCGAGACGCCTTCCCCACTGGAATGACATCATCTTTCTCCGACATCTGGCTTTTCCGTTCTACACACTGTGCAGACAACACGTAAATAACACACGAAAACTATTTAAATTATTCACCATAAGCCATTGATTAATCAATTCTTCGCTGAGCCTCTTGACAGTCTGCACACGTCACCATATTCCTTTTTCTGGCATTAAGGATACAATCAGGACTGTAGAAATAGCTGTCATTAAGAATGCAATCAGCATTGGTAATAATGCTAGAAACAGTCCGCTTTTCCATTATCCATGGTTCTTTATTTTAACTACATTTGACTACCAGACTATGAATACAAAAAGACCCTTCCATAACTAGCTATGCATTTCCAACATATTAAATCCTGCTTATTAATCAAGTAAACGGCACCGCAAGGGAATGTTTTCCTTCTAGTGGGATTGTTTTCCTGTGAGCCCTTTAAAGAGTAGTGGACGTGATCAAAGACGACCGCATTAGACACCATTTATCTTAAGTCCCTATCAAGTGTCACACAGACCCTTAAATTAAAGAAATAAATCACTACGCAATGGTGTCTTGAGTCTTCTAATGTTGAAGGCTTACTAAACAAAACAGTAAGATTGAAAGTACTTTTTCCCCTGCTTGCAATAAAGCCTTTTCAATCCCATCCCACTCACCTACAGTTCATTAGATCCGATATTTCTCATTCATCTCAATAAAACCTTTTATCTGGATGCTTGGGCACAGACTTAAATGAAAAACAAACAAGTGGGCAGCGGCAACAACAACAATACATTTTTTCCTATTTGTGTGAGTGGAAACCTGCCTGTCATAAGATATACATCACTCCCCAGGCATCACAGACTGGCAGGTCCCCTCCTCCTGTTCAATTACATCAATTGTGGCGGATCATCTTGAGAAATTAGCATTGATTAACACACGTAGCTCATTTCTCATGCACATTTTTGTCCATTATGCTGATTTGAATGCAGTCTTCTACACCAGCTTTCGGCATCTTTAGAAAAAAAGGGATTTTCAACGTGAGAGTTTAAATGGTGAAATAATTACTGAAAGTTAATGTGCTCTGTTATCTCTGACGGGCTGAATGCTTGGGTGGAAGCTATTAAGTTTTCTTAGGAGTTCAATTAAATAGCAGAAATGGTGGCTATCTTTAAATGATGTGAGGCCTAGAAATCCTTCCCCCGTGGGAGTCATTGTACACTGCCCTCACGGACAGCATAATTAGCTTCTGAATATATCTTTTCTGATAGGTGCCCAACCAGTCTAACATAACAACATGTTATCCGTCTTCCTAAGTAACTCCTTCGTATTCTCCCAATTTCATGAACTGAATCACTGAAACTCTATAATTTCATTAATGTGAGATTACAATTAATTAATTTGAATTGTAATTCGTAATAAATACTAATTTTAGAGAGTACATATAACATACAATTAATGTACTTTTAGATAGGAAACATAAATCATCAGACATGCCATTTTACACTTTCCACTGTTGATAAATAGTATTCATATATTTTCAGATTGTTCAGTGGTTTCTAGTTTTTAATTTCTACTTTGACTTTCCACAGGTCAGTCATTAAAACAGCTAGCTGCTGGTCATTAGCCTTGCACACATCGGTCAAATATGGGACATTATGCTGGGAGGTCCTAATCAACTAGCTTATGAATTCAACACATCTCCTACAGCTCACACCACTTACATACAAATAAAATCATAGCTTTGAAGAATGCTGGGGTTAGTGTGCTCTCATTCCCTTGAAACCCTGCAACTCCTCTGAGCATCCTCAGGACTGAGCAGTCATGAGCATCCCGCTCAATATGTCAGAAAAATCGGCCAACGCTGATGACAGGTTGGGGGTGGGGGTTGTGGGGGGGTGGGGGTGGGGATCCTCTTCAGTAAGCCGCTGTCGCAGCTCAGTGCGTTAGTTCATTAAATAAATGCTGTGTTAAATAAACCAGCCATCGTGGTGAAGCATTACCAATATCAGAGAAATATGCAACGGAGAGCATCAGCATGCGAAGCTGCTCATGCATGGGGTCCCACAATCAGGGTTTCAGCCATTATGGGCGGAGAGGCTCCTCTGTATTAGACACTGAAAGGGGAAAAGCTAATCTGGGCTCAGTGCTGAGGCAGTTGAGCTATGTGTGTGTGTCTGGAGCGGAGGCATTGAGCTTCTCGCTGACTTCTTTTAAGGGATTGGAGCCGACTCAAAAGAGCTGATCCACACAGAGTGTATGAGAAGCTCAGATCCTATTTTGGAGTTTGAGTTGAGTGCATGGATGGCAGCTTTCTTTTACAGACAACACAAATGTTTTTTTCTTAATGTTTTTTTTCCAAAACAAACAATGGCTGGGTGGAAATTTACTTACCGCAACACTGGGGGGTTTAAAGCTTTCCAAACATAACTGACAGTAACTACTGAAATATGGAAAGGATCATCAAACTCTCCATGACATAAGTAATGACCCCAGAGTTTGTTGGGTTTCTCAAAGAACCTTTCCCTCAGCTGGGGCAGTGCTGTAATAGAATAGTAAAGTTCTCGGGTGTCTTCGCAGGGGGAGGGGGGTGATGGGAGAGGCAGCCAGGAAGGTGCGTTATCAGGCTCAGCGCACACCCTTCATTTGTTTGTCTTCAGTAATTTGGTAGAGAAAATTCTATTCATCGGGGCTAATTCCCCCTGTGAGCTCTGGCTAGCGTGCTCCTTCTGATGGATCCCAGACATCTGCATCAGGATTATTTATGCATGAAATTTCCAGACAGAAAAAAGACAGACAGAGAGAGAGAGAGAGAGACAGAGACAGAGAGCTGGACAGAGAGAGAGAGAGAGAGGGAGAGAGAGAGAGAGAGAGAGAGAGAGAGAGAGAGAGAGAGAGAGAGAGAGAAAGAGAGAGCAAGAAAGTGAGAGAGACAGAGAGATAGAGAGAAACAGAGAGAGACAAAAAGCCGGACAGGGAGAGAGAGAGGGAGAGAGAAAGAAAAAGAGAGAGAGAGAGAAAGAAAAGAAAGGATCTCTCGCAGAAAGAGAAGACAGAGAGTGGAATCTAGCAGGCTTAGTCAGGAGGTAGGCTTGCTAGCCTTGTGACCTTTACCACTCCTAGGTCTCTGCCTCTGTTCTGCTGTCAAAGGAGGAAAAAAGCCAAAAGTACAGTGCGAGTGTTTGCAAATGAAGGCTGTGCTAATAGATAGAAAGTCTACTAGCCGAAACATTAATTCGCCTCCCTGTCAGGCGGCATCATTCCGGAACGTTCATGATGGGAGTGGAGGTCCCATCACACCACAGCACCTGCTGCTTTTCCATCTGCCGCACACTAGACTTTCGCTATTGCCCATTTCTCAGACTAATGGTTGCTCCTGCCTCTGTGTAATTTTTCTTTCAAATAGTGTGTGTGTGTGTGTTCTTTTTTTAATGTAGCACTGTACAGTAGTTTTGTTTTTTCCCCTCTCTCCTTTTTTTCCTACATGAGGGCTTGTTTCTCTGACAGAGCAGTTCGAATAAATATCACATTGTAGGGAAGTGTACAAAAGCGCACAGACACAGACAAGGAAAAAGAATTAGAGGAACACAGGGTTACTTCCATAGAAGAGTAAACAGCCATTGCAGTGGCATTATGGGGGCACATCCCCGTAATAAATGAGTTCTCTGGCCTTAGAGGCCATGGCATAGGTGGGGGATAGCTTGCCAAATCCTAAATCTTTGCAGCATTACAAAAAGATGTGCTGAGGACAGAACGGTGTTATGATAAATGTGATATTACAGTAGGCTTTCTGAAGCACTGAATGTGTACTACAGTTGTGCCAAAATACACATAGACTCAGTCAAAAGATTCAGTCATAAAAGACTGAAAAAGACTCACAACCAGGCTAACCTCCACCGTTTTTTTCAACCTACTGTATCGTAGAAATGTAAGCACAAACAAAACATTTACTTTAATTGTTTAAACAGATAAACTAATGCTTTGCTACAAAGCATGACAGCATGACAAAAGTCTTTAGAACTTGGGAAAACTCCTGGCAATACTATGATACCAACTGTTAGTTCAAGGAAACATTTTTGTGTTTGGAAAATTACATTAGTCAACAAAATGCTTAGAGGGTATCAGGAGATGAATAAGGGAAGGAGACAACTGCACTGTATGGAGATTAAGGCCTCAGGTTTCAATCTGGACCTGGCATGGCTCTCCGCTACTTAGAATGATATAGTTGTCACAGCAGTGATATGTCCCAGGGAAGGTCGGAGCATGTGCATGTCTGATTAAAGGAAATGATTTAGATGGCACAGACACTGCTAAATATTGACCCCTGGGGCAGAAAATAAAGAGATTTTGCTTGCGGTCTTAATAAAGAGCAAGCCTTCCACCATACTATTCAGGGCTGTGTTCGTGTTTTTCAGGGCAGAAAAGAAATGGCTGTTTGAAATGTCATTTGCCTGACAGGAAACTCGAGACATGTTTATACAAGTTCAGATAATACCGCACAGCGCGGGTTGGGGAGCTTCCACAGTCCACTACATAATTGGATGTGTTCTGCGGATGGCCTCTGGTATCATTACTGCACCTTCTTTCTCTCTGCTTCATTCTTTCTATTAGCTCCCGCAGTAGATTTACTTTGCTACTGTCCATTAGCCACGGGGCTACATGGTAACAATGACACAAGGAGAGGTATGATAATTATGCTGTAGAGGGAGCAATGTGGCGACAGGAATCCTCGGCCATAAAATGGGCTTTTGTTTTGGGTGATTCATTATGATGGCCCTAAAGTTGGCTTTCAGCAACGGGGATAATGTGAATGCCCTGCCATAGTGTATCAAGGGGTGTGAAAATCCACTCCTCTATAGGCTACACTGAGCCAGTGTACACCACAATGTCATAGCAGTGATTAGACCAAATGATTGCCTATTAGTGTGATTTGCCTATTCCAATGCAAAGGTTGTTTACTCAGTACAGCTGGGAGAAAGCAGATTTCTCCAAATGTCACAGACAGCCAACTGTTTGCAAACATCCAGTGCATTTGCTATGAGGCACATCATTGTACTCTAAAAATACTGTCATAATTAAATTATCGTTCTCTGTCATATCACTTATTTATTGAAAGCACTGTAGCATTGTAGTCAAGTCTACAGTGGGCTGACATGACTAATATTATTGGCTAACATTATTGATGACATCTATTATGGCTAACACAAGAAATATTTATGATTAGGCACATGCCTGAGTATTAACACCAACAAGCCCACATGATTTCCCAGCAGCTGAGTACACCACAGCCTGTTCCTCCATTGTCTTTTTTCAGTTTTTGATTTGTTTTCTGGTACAATTTTGAAGGTGTCTGTCCTGCTCCCAGCTGCTGCTCTGCTTAAAGCAAGATCAAGATGGCCCCTGACAAGGTTCTCACCCCTCGCTGCATTGTGATGCCAGAAGGCTCCTGTTGCTGGGAGGCACGGGAGAGGATTCATCAATAGGCGTGACAGGCTCGCCTGACCCCAGTCCAGTGCAGCCGTGATCTGCAGCCTGTCTGACAGCTCCTCTGCACTGTGTCACCGCGCTGCGCCATGCCGCGCCGTCGTCTGGGAGAGATAGACGCCAAAGACGCCAGCTTCAACCCCTCCATCCCGGTCTGCTGTGCTCCCCCATGACACATACAGCACTGTGCCTCTGTGTATGTCTGTGTCTTAGTGTGTGTGTGTTTGTGCGCATGTCTTAGTGTGTGTGTGCCTGTGTGCAATCGCTCACATGCACCACACTCTCTCATGAATCCTCTGCTGACAGATCTGTTTACTTACTGGGGAGATGTAAAAAGATCAGCTTGTGGAGTCTGCTTGGGCTGAGCTGTTCCATGGGAAATCACTGGTCTTGAAAAAAAAAACCCTGCGCTCTTTCAATAAAATATGAGCCGACTGGCCATGCTGCACAACACCCCTGTTTGCCAACAAATATTAGGACAGACCATACAGCTGAAACAATAGCTCCACACCTCTAGCTAATTTGCAGCATCTCATACACACAACTAAAAAAAAAATGTTGTCTTTGCTTTCGGTACACGACGCAATATTAATTTACTGCCGCTTTACAAAATAAAACTCCCCGTACTTCATTACAATTCATTCAGAGGATAACATTACACACACTGCCTCTCCCAACCTTCTGCAGCCCCGCTTAATGATTCCTCTAAACAGTAGTTCCAGTGGAAGATCCTCGGGCCCTGGAGCGCAAATGTTTGTGTTAATTCCTTTGGAGGACTGTGTAAATATTGGACACAGGAACTCATCTGACCCGCTCGTGCCTTATGAAGGGGTGATGTCACGGGGTCTTGTGTGCTCTGCTCTCCCTCAGCTGGGTATCCTGACAGGCTGGAGACAGGCTTGGCTGGAGCTCTAGGACCACTGCGGTGTTACATAACACAAAAAAATTAGTTTGGCCTTTAAAGATAACTACAGCAGGTGGATGGTGTGCCCACATGTATGAATTTCAACAGGTGTAATGTTTAATATAGAGACTTGATAAGGCCTAGATAAGGCCTGGAACATTCTGTCAGTTTTAAGGCAAACAAGAGTTTTTACACATAACAGAACCTCAATGTAGGATAATATAGTGAGCCTAGTACATTGAGTCAGCTCACCAAACAAAAATAAAGCCATTTAACTGAAAACAAAAAGTTGCTACTCAACTATGCTTTTAAAAGCAACAAATTGTTGTGTGGCATAAACTAATGTTACACACGTGAATGTTTTTAATTCAGCCCCCTGGTCTCATTTCATGGCCCACAATTAATTACTCAGTGGGTTGTAATGGTGACAGATGCCTTTGTCTTCATCACACTGGAATGGCCCAACATGGGCCCATAAAATGGATCCATTTATGGCTTTAATTTGCTGTGAACTATACGGCTGTACCTCAGGTCAGGGCCTCTTATCTGAGACGGTGGTGGCCTGAGCCAAAGTGTTCTGCACCAGCTGGGCTGTGATTAAAGACCCTGTCAAGAGCACCCTTCATCTCTACACCATCCTCCACTTTTTTTCGATTCTTCTGAACACTGTGTTTTCGTCCCACGCAACCCTAAAAATCGATTGTATGGGGGCAGTGTGAAGTCAGGATATTAGCAAAACAATGATATCCAAACTCTTTTCCCCCTAGATCACCCTAGCTATTAAATTTGTCCAATCTGACAAACAATTCAAGCAAATGATATCATATTCAAACATGTTCAAATTTAATTTGACGCATGACCACTTTTCATTTCATTTTATCTTATCGTTTCATTTGGTTCGGGAAAGAGTGGGGTGGGGAAGCAGTGAAATGGATGATACACACACACTCACAGACCTGAACATCACACTTGAACAGAAGCATTGTCAGTGCCTCAGAGATGATAATTGTGTTCATCTGTGATTCAGTCCTCTTCCGCTGCGCCTCCTTTGTCTGCTCCCATTCATCTGGAGTGTCATAAATATGGCCTCGTTGCCGAGCGGCGGGGAAGATCTTTCAAGGTGCAAGCCCACTTGACCTGGAGGGCAGCTGATTAACACCCTCTGTGATCCCCACAGAAGAGACATCCACTTCACCTCGGCACTATCATTAACACCTGGCAGTCATGCGTCTTCATGGGGGCCTCCTCCTTCTCTCCAAACTACTTCATATATCCATGTTCCAGTGCAGTTTTTTTTTGTTTGAGTGCTACATGTCATTACAGCTTAACACTGCCTTAAGGACTCATGGAAACAGATACATGTATTTACAGGAACATTTATGGTAGCAACTGCCATAAAGGCTGCTTTTGATGTCAACTTCAAATGTTTTTTTTTTTGTTTTTTTTGGCCAGAGTGTAGTATTACACCTCTATGTGAATAAAAGCAGATTATTTGACTGTTTATTTCATACGTCAACCTGCACAAAACACCAGAGAGGAGTTAACACAAATGGACAACAAATGGTCCAAATGTAAATAAAAGCGTACGCCTCTTGTCTTACGGCCTGTCTGGAGATGAGATGCAGTATAACACAGCTCCGTGTAACTGAATGCTCCCCCTGAGACTGACTGACTGACATGAACCTAAGCACACATAGAGATGAGTTGTTTACAGCCTGCTGCTGCATCTACTGTATTCATAAAGGCCTCAGTGTAGAGCCTTCCATTGTTTTCCCAACTCAAGTGAGTATGTCTGACCTCAGCAGCCTCTAGGGAACTGGTAGTGTTGATGTTAGACGCTGAGCATCAGCTATAGCAACAAACATGTAACAAAAAAAAAACAACACCTCAAAATTGATTTTTAAAGGGACTAGGGACTACTTCCTGATTCACCCAGGGACTGTCTGGGAGACAACCCACACTTCTCCATCAGTTTTTGAGGAGTAGTTTTATGAGTCACACCATTATGAGGCTTATGTCAGCTTCTTGGTGGATGTGGTTGATAAATAGCAAAACACTTCTGAAATAACGTGCTAAGCCTCGGACTGGAGGGACGGATCTCCCTCCCCTGAGGTTAAAATCCGGTGAAAATCCAATTACAGAACTCACCTAGATTTATGGACATTTGGTAATAAGTACTTTAGATAAAGATGTCCTACATAAAAGCTGTCCTAAATTGCCTCCTGAACACAAAATGGGGCAAAGAGACAAGAAAGCATGTCTACTAATGTACATAAATTAACTAAACAGAATAGCATGAAATCATTTGTTGATGCAGTATGTAGCTGTAAGCTAGCTATTAATTGTGACGTTATGGATGAGGAAATGTTTACTGTATGGGCACAGCAATTAATAGCTATGCTGTTCTTGTCACATGTCTTGGCGAAGCAGAAATATGAGACATCACATAATGGGCATACTAAATATCTGGATTTCATGCCTCTGCCAAAGTCGATGTCACCGCGTAAGGAAGACAAGAGCGTGTGTAATAGCATTACGAGTCAGGAACAGCCGTCGGGAATGAGGTGACAAACATCATAAAAGTAAAATGACCGTGAGAATTGCAGCCGTATAATTATATATTCATGGAATGATCTAGGGCCTAACATCTGATGACTGCAAAATCTTATGAGGCAAACATAGCTCTTATGGGTCTTGGGCTGTATATGTGTGTGTGTGTGTGTGTGTGTGTGTGTGTGTGTGTGTGTGTGTGTGTGTGTGTGTGTGTGTGTGTGTGTGTGTGAGAGTGTGTGTGTGTATGTGTGTGTGTGTGTGTGTGTGTATGCATCTGTGTGTGTGTGTGTGTGTGTGTGTGTGTGTGTGTGTGTGTGTGTGTGTGTGTGTGTGTGTGTGTGTGTGTGTGTGTCTGTGTGAGAGTGCGTGTGTGTGTGTGTGTGTGTGTGTGTGTGTGTGTGTGTGTCTGTGTGTCTGTGTGAGAGAGTGAGAGTGCGTGTGTGTGTGTATGGAATGGAGGAGAAGAGATGAGAGATACTTATGAGAGATACATAGAATCCCTCCAAATTCTCCCAGTGGATCAGCAAGATGTAACGCGGATGAAACCTGTAATTTCCTTCAGTAGTGACGGACATGCCAGAGGAGGACATGGACATCTCGTACATCTGCAGCTAAAGATTACACACAGAATATGTGTGCATTCCTGCTTGGAGGTGGTGTCAGCACCACAAAGCAATCACCAAATTATAGCTTCAACTTGAATGTCAGCACATGGAAATAAGTGCTTGAAACACAAAACCTTCGCTAATATATGTTCCATGAGTGGGTGTTAAACTCAATGCCCAGCAGCAGGCATGCATAGGGGTGCACGCCCTCCCACACACACACCATCACCAACACAACCCCCCCCCCCCCCCACCCCCCCACCCCCCGACCAATTACCATTCCCCTGCCTCCCCACACTCTATTTCATTCAGTCCTGAGTGATTTAAAAGCTCATTTGCCAAGCACCCCCTCCCCCAAATGGTCTCCCTTTGCCTCCAAGATGTTATTATATGCTTTAAAGTTAAACCAAAAAAGAAGAAATAACGTGGGAGTGAAACGCAAGTCCACAGAAAAGGAGGTAGCTGTTTCACTTTATCTCCGCTGTTGCTAGGCTGTATTTGTATCCCAGATCAATGATTCCTTTGTGGGCTGCCCTGGCAGGGCCGGGACCGTCTGTGCCCGCTGTCTCTTCTTCGCCTGAATGGGACGAGTGTGCGAGAGAAGCACTAAAAGCTACACTGCCTGGTCCCAGAATACTAAAAAAAAAAAAAGGATGGAGTACTCCTGGCACGCTGCTCCTTCAGCACCCTACGCAGTGACTTCAGAGCAAAAAATGTGATATATATATATATATATATACTGTATATATGTATGTATATATATCACACACACACACACACACACACACACACACACACACACACACACACACACACACACACACACACAAACACACGCACACATATGTGTGTGTGTGTGTGTGTGCATGTATGATATATATACATACATATATGTATATATATATATATATAATCAACAGTGAGGGGAACTCAACGTCTCAAAAACTGGAAAGGAATGGGGGAAAAGCAAAAAAAAAAAAAACATTTCCACTGGGAAATTAGCACATCCCCTCCCCTGCATATCAAAGGGAACAATATCTGTCCTACAGCTAGAATCATTTAGGGAGATCTAAGAGCAGGTGTAGGTTTGCATGGTGCAGAGACAGATTTTTCAAAGGATTTGCTCTGAGGCAAAACCTTTATGGCTCCCAAGGGGCCCCGAGACAAGACATTGCCAGGAAGTTAAAAAAAGTGTGTGCTATCAATTCAAACCATGCCCCTGGAAGAGTGTCATAAAACCCAACTAGCCTGAGCTGTGTCACAGCTTTAGCCAGCCTACATTAGCTCTGCTTAAGCTAAGAGGGATTGAGGTCATTCTCGTTATTTGGGCTAATTTCTATTTCATCTGTGCTGGAAGTTTCCACACAGAAAAGATAGGAGGAGGTTTCACTGACTCAGGCCCATCACATTACAATTTTTACATCTATTCCTTTGAATTATTTGTGCTGCACCATTTATCAGGTAGCTTTTCAATGTTTTCTGTTGTCTTAAAAAACACCGTAAAATAAAAGTTATAAACACAAAAGAGTAAGAGTGATTTAAAATCGAAAATAAAAACTGGTCACTGGAGCATTACATATCTGTAATGTTCATAATTTTGACGATGTTCGCTGACTGCCCAAATTCTCCTCTTGTTAAAGGATATACTTTCCAAACATCAGACAGACAGTGAAAGAACAAGAGAGTGCTTGGCAAAGAAAAGGTTTGCCATTGCGGAGTGACTATTTAAAACTGTCAGGTCTATAAGCGCAGACGACTCCTACCGCACAAGCCCCCTGTCTCCCAAACGTCTGCGCTAATGGAGGGGTTGTCGGGAAGCCGGAGAGAGACGTTTAGAGGGGGCTGACAATGCAAACTCAAAGCGAACCGCACAAGCATGGCTTAGCTTTGAAGCACTGACAACAGACTTGAAGGCCTGACATGTGGAGTGAGAGGCAGATCTGAGGTATCCATGGTGATTGTCTGAGGAGTGGGAAGGCAGGGTAGAGCTGCTGGCTGGCTGGCTGGCTGGTGTGTGTGGCTCAGATCTATCGTCTAGTCTGAACAGAAAGGCAAACACCCTGTAGTCCTCAGGAGTCTACCAACCTCAGCTCTACAGGCATTCATGTGCAATAGTAAACAAGTCCTTCACTTCAAACCTCAGAGGGCTCAGAGGAAGTGCCCTTACATGGGATGACATCATAAACAATGCTGGTCTGGTACATGACACTGATGTTTATGGCACGGTTGGGTCCACTTAAACAATTTATTATTTTCTGATTGGGTTGAAGAGGAGCTTCTAATGTGGGCATTTATTTGACGTTAAGACGGCTGACACTTTTGTTTTCACACTTAAAAAATGAGCTGCTTTCGTTCTCACACTTTAAAAAATGAGCTGCTTCTGAGCAAATGTGCCTTTTCGAAAACTGTTTTTGATTTAGTGTGTCAAAGGAGCCCTTTTGAACCCTGTGAAATTATATTAAGCTGCGATAGAATTTATAGCATTATGCACGACCCTAATTAGAGGGCAACAGGGCTGCACCGTGTAATTAGTTGAGCTGTAAACATGTGCATGTTTTCATTGCTGCTAATAATTGAGGTAATTACACGGACCTGTTGGTCCTTTAAAAATAACATGGTGGTTGGTGCCTGTCTGGGGCTTCATGTTGTGATGGGACTTGAAATATTATGATAATTGCGCCACACCATTTCGTTGCATCTCTGTCTCCAAATGCTGGCCTCCTGCAGTGTTTCACGCAGGGCCTGTTATGATCACCTGCACCTCTGTGTGCGCACAACCAAAACTGGATTTCAATTGAAATAAATGGCAGCACAGGCATCGTGCCATGCCAATAAAACCATTAAGTGTAGCCAGAGTCTGAGAGCTATTGGCACCAGTATCCAGATTCTTTTGGGGGGAGGGGTGGGGAGGTCGTCAATCATTACTGAGTGGTTTAATTATCAACAGCAATGCCGACTGCAGATGTTTGAGAATGCCTCGTCAGATCACTACCAAGCTAATCTAGTCTATACCTTGATATTGACTGCTTTCTGCAGGTCAATCAATACAGCCATGTCCTTGAAATGAAACCTACAAGGTCAGCTGGCTCTCTCCTCGTGTGAGGGTCTCTGTGTGTGTTAGAGAGAGATAGAGAAAGGAGAGAGAAGGAGAGGTTGTGTGTGTGTGAGAGAGAGAGAGAGAGAGAGAGAATGAAAGAGAGAGAAAGAGAGAATGAAAAAGAGAGAAACACAGAGAGAATAAAAGAGTTAGGGAGGAATGGGGGGTGCAGAGAGAGAGAGAGAGAGAGAGAGAGAGAGAGAGAGAGAGAGAATGAATGAAAAGGAGAGAAAGACAGAAATAGGGAGAATAAAATAGTTAGGGAGGAATGGAGGAGGGGGGGGGGCAGAGAGAGAGAGAGACAGCGAGAGAAAGAGAGAGAGAGAGACAGAGAGAGAGAGAGAGAGAGCAGACTAGTCAGACGTGGCCCAAACACCACCACAAAAGGAGCCATTCATCACCTCCCCTGCTCAAAACCCTTAAAGACAGAGGCAGGATACACACACACTGTATGAAAGCTACATTCACTATACTGTAGCCATACAGTACCATGTTTGTATGCTTACATTCATAGGCAAGTAACAGCCCTATGATTCATGGTGTTAAGTGCTGTATGGAAATGAGAAATTGAGAAAATACGCAACTACTGAACCAAAGAGCTATTGTCTTATCACATAGATATATTTGTACAAGCTGCCATAGGCCAGTGAGAGTGTGAATAAGTCAAATAAACGAGAGAGAAGTATTAGGTCTTTGTATCACAGTATTTCAGGGAAACCAAGCTGTTCACCTTCAAAAAGCCAGATTGAGGGATAGAGTTCCCAATGTGAGTTCATGGTGAGAGAGCAATGGGGAGAGTTAGAGGTAATGATAAAAATACCCAGTTTAGTACAATCTTACCCACATAACCTACTAACATGATCCACAGAAAATGAGAAGACATAACGTGCAATCTTTCACATGTCACACTGTCACACTCTCATAACACCTTTGGAGAAATTAAATCATTTTTACTGCACAACTATCAACAGGCAAAATCTGCTATTACTACTATTTACTGAAAGCATCTGCAGATGTTATTGAGGATAACTTATAGTGAAAGCAACTGCTACACAAATGCCGTTTGCAGAATAGCACTGATGACTGAGCAATCATAGGCTGGAGCATTTGGCCCCAGTAAACACATCAGCTGAAGCAAATGGACCAGCACATTCGGTTCCCCTGACCACAACAGTCCAGTCCCTTTTTGAACCATTCTTATGTTGTGCCTTCAAGCACCTGTCATTTCCACCAGCTATAATAGTTCTTCACCTAGACACCTGAAACTAAAGTCCAGCACTAAAGTCAAATGCCTTCTGTTTCATTATGACAGCCAGGTATAATCTTTATAATGAGAGTTGTGGAAGAAATGGGCCACCTAGGCGCTGGCAGATATGGAAACAGGTCTGTATAGCTGCATTGGTCTTGCATCCGTGAGATCACATAGGACACTGGGACTTGGAAGTGAATCAAAAATGTATTGGTTTTTCAAATAAATCAGATGCAACAAACACACGCATTGCCTGTGCAGATATGTTTTTTGATAAAGTCTTAATGGGTGTTTCAGCCAACGGACAAGCAAGGTACATATTCTATGTTTACACAATGAGGAGAATGGATTAGCTGTGATAGTGTCTTGGGCCGATTGGAAATAGGCTGCTTATAAATGTGATAGTGTTTCGCATATAGATGATCTTTTTATCGTGAGATCCTCAGGTCTAGTGCTGTTTGACGGAATGCCACTAACATATTTTTTCATTTGATTAATTGTGAATTGAAAGACAGGGATGTGATTAGATTGAATAAGGATGCGTCGCAGCATGAGAGATGACGAGTTGAAAACAGGATTAATCATGTACTGTTGCACATTTGTAGTCAGCAGCAAGGACAAAACACATTGTCTTACACAGCGCTGGTAAGCTCACAAAACAGATAGAGACATCATTGTGCTATATGGCGGATGGAAAAAACAAAGGTAAAGGACCTTTGTTCATGATGCATCCTTCTTTAAATTTTAAAAAATGGCCAACTATGACCCCATTCATGTACGCAGAAGACACGTTTTAGATCCGCCTGCTTGTATTTTCCATTGTGTGCCACAATGCGGGTATACGTCGGCAAAGATGACGTCGGGTTTCGGGTGTCTATGTGTGCAAGTGTGCATTGAGGTGCACTCAGATGGGCTAGCCTTACAAAGGGGCACTTGGACTGTGGCATGGAAAATAAAGTTATATAAATAGCACAGTGACTCATCCAAGGCAGGTGACTCATTGAATGTTGTTGGAAGCAAAATTGTAGTAATTAGTTCCAAGGAGAGTTTTTCAATGAAGTGTAATCCAAACACATTTAGGAGTTGAACATCCTGTTATTTTTGACATGGGGGAAAGCATCCATATCACAAACACATGCACACACACACACACACACACACACACACACACACACACACACACACACACACACACACACACACACACACACACACACTAAGTTCATCAATTTTTTGCTCAAAATAAGCAAGAGAATAAACAGATATGGCTCCGTGAATTTATAAGTTTAGCTCATAGGAAGAGTAAACTTGTAATTAAATATGCTAAATATTTCGGCGAATGACGGAATAATTCTTTGAAAACATCTGCAATAGCTGTAGGGAAACCTCTTAATTTGTTCTAGTCTGCCTCACACGGAGGAGCAGCTTTGTGCGGAAGAAAGAGAGCTTTTATGCTGACAGCCATATTCAAACTCAGTGCAATCCTGCCTGTTTTCGTGACCTCTTCAGCAGATAGCCAGCAGCACTGGCCCCGCCCACCGGCTCAAAAGTGCAGGTAATTAGCACCTCTCTGAGGAAGCCTGCCTGTGAGGGTATAACTGGACCTGTTGGCTGTCACCAACCCCCTGTACGGCAAGCTTGGGTGACAAGCTAAAATCAGCCTGAGTGCTGCGCTTTAATAGCCATGGCTGAGATGGCCTGTCACCTTTGCGTGGCCGCTTGCCGCTAATTTGCAGGTGAGCGTGGTGGGCCGAGCGGGCGGCAGCCCCACGGATCGCAGCGACCTGATGATCTTACGGCTCGCAAAGGGTCGGCGGCGTTGAGGCCGCAGGAGAGGCTGAGAGCGAGACACCACTGTGCTCAGCCTCAACCCCTACATCCACTGATACACGGCCGGCCTGCAGAGGTCCCTGGGCAAAGGCAGCAGAGCAGTCACTTGCACCCCCACCGCTTCATGCACTGATGGTCACACTCTGAATGGGAAAATGATTGGCAAAGAGCCCATTACTGGCCATCGGGTGGCCATCAGCACTGCATTGAAAGATAGGTTAATGTGTTATAGAAAAAACACATATATAGTGTTTTTGGCCTGCAATTTTTTTTAAATAGAGACCATTTAACGTCAAATAACTGTTAGCTAAATTGGAACATTTTGCACTCATATTGTTGGGGGTAATGAAAAACTGAATAAATAGGCATGCATTGTATGCAATGTACTGTATGTATTTTCATGCATTGTATGCAATGTACTGTATGTATTTTCAATAAATAGGCTACCTTCATGGCATGACATTTAATTTCCTGAAAAACTGGTTAATGTATTTTCATGTCACTTCCATCATTCAAAATGTCTATTTCCACCATGTCAGTGTTGCAACCCTTAAATAATTGTTATCCGCCTACATCATTTAACATCCAGTCTGACTATAATCAACTATTCAGTGCCACACAGTTCATTGTAAGGGAAGAAATTTATTTACGACCCAAATATTTTTTTATATTAAGCTTTTAAATATTTTAACCTTGATATAATTTTATCTGACGTGTTGCAAATAGCAAATGATCATTTTGAAATGTCCACTGAATGTTCAAAGAAAACCGACTATAACGTTGACACGTGCTTACTCAAATTGGTGTTGCTTTGGTTGTCTTGTTTTGATAAATTATAAGTGCATGAACAATCATTGCTTAGCTTCTACAAATAGCATGCACAATCCAAGGCAAAGGCAACCAAAGCTAAAACTGCTTACCATAAATATATTGTAAGTTTTACACTCTTGGTGTACAGAGTGCCGTAGCGTTAGTGTGGCACATCATAAAACAATGCAAAGACAAGAGAAGCTGGGAGGTGATTAGTCTATCTCAGCTTCAGCGTCATGGCCACGTCTCTGAGCAGTGCAATTAAAGCCCACATGCATTCAGAAGGGAGCACACAAAGAGAGAAGAGAGAGGAGAGAGAAGAGAGAGAATGGAAGAAGAAAAACCCCCAGACTCGCCAGCTCCAGTGGCATCATTCATCAGCTGACACCACAGCGAAACCTGACTTAGAAAAGAAGTATTTTCTTCCTCTTTGCACGCCCCAGCCCCACTAAACCCCACCCTCGCTCTGTGCAGACAGGTTCTATCCAGACCTGGCAAGGCTCAAAGGCGCCCTCTCTTCCCTCACTGAGCTTATGGGTGAGTTTTAAGAGCTGCTGAGAGAGAGCCTCGGCTTTTGCCCACAAAAGCGAAAACAGGGGGTCACGATTCGAAAGATAGCTGTGGAGAGAGGGAGGTGGGCGGGGTGGGGTGGGGGGGTTGTGCTGACCCTGGCCCCTCTTCTTCTTCTTCTTCTTCCTCTTCTTCTTCTCCTTGTCCTTCCCCTGCATTCATCCCCATTTTCTCCCTGTTGCTAGGGCTGCCTTTCTCCTGGCACTCGGCGTGAAGACAGACAGCGGGGCTGCAACCCGCCCGCGCCGTGGGCAAGTGGCAAAGGCCCCCCTTCTCCATACGCTCCCAGCTCCTCGGATGTTACAGTGGATTCTTCCTCCTTGCGGAGACCATCTGCTTCCTGTCCCCCCCCCTCCCCCCTCGCCCATGTAGTTATCACATTTTTCAGGCAATTTTCAACACAAATCGGCAGTGGCAATCTGTCTCCCTTTCCACATGGCCAAGACAACATCTGACACTGACTAATGTTTGGAAGGAAGGATCCATTGTCACCTCCTATCCATTACTCTGTAGTTTAAAAATACATCAGTGCCATTTTTTGCAGGGCTGAGCTGTATTTTGGAAAGTGCATGGGTTTGCGCTTGTCTTTAAGTGTTCCTGTGTGCAGCAGAGCCTGAAGCGAGCAGACGCTGGAAGCACCTTCTGAATAATAAAAAAATAAAATAAAAACACATTAAGTTGAAGAGAGAAAAAATCAGTCTGCATTTCCTGGAGGAACTAATTTGCATGGTGCTAAACAAAAGCGTAAGCTTCCTGCCATTGCATTAGCACCAAACGAGCTCCTGTCTGCACACTCAGTGAAAGCATATGTTAAAAGGCTAACACTCAAGTCATTGCTCAACTCCCTAGGTCTCGGTTCCTGCCAAGTCCACCAGTCCTGGCCAGGAGCACGCAGACTCTTCTGAGGTTGGATTCATCCCACGCAACGCAACTTGCCAACACACCTGTACATGAGACAAACTCTCCTGTTTTTTAAATGTCAATGTGCAAAAGCACTTTCACATCACACTGCCCACCCGTATCAGGAAGGCGGAGCTCGTGCAGGTCCACCACCACTCTCTCTTTTTCTCTCTCTCTCCCCTTCTCTATCTCTCTTTCTCTCCCCCGTTTTGGATTATCATCATTCTCCCCCCTCCTGCTCTCCCGTGCTCTCTGCTGGGAGGCCTCTGCAGGTTAATTAGCAGAGTGAACGCGGGCCAGGCGGGGGGCTGCAGTGCTATCCTTCAGTGGCATCTGTTATTGCCATCCTTCAGCACAGGGAGAGAGAGAGAGAGAGGGAGGGAGACAGAAAGATTGGCAATTCGCTCACGCTGCACCCGCAGAACACATGTAACCGCAGGTCTCTGAAGCCGGATCCATATGGCGGCCCCTCTCCCAGTGTCACGCATGGCGGGGGCGGGAGAGATGCCTCGGGGTGGCGGTGGGGGGGGTAGGGGGTAGGGGGTAGGGAGGCGGAAAGCTGCTGCATCCTCCCCGTAAGCTCACCACCATTGCAGAAGCACACCACACACCCGTCCCTCTCACTCTCCTCTCTCTCTCTCTCTCCCTCTCTCTCTCATACGGCATTATCAAAGATGGACTGAAAGGAAATAAATGATGCATTGTGAGGTCTGTATGCATTAGTCAGGGAGATATTTTTGACCAATCACAGGCGAGTTGTTAGAACACTGATGAGCGCAGAGGATTGCCACATCCACATAATGAACAAATCTCCAGAGAGCAGAAAACTGTCTATCAGCAACAGAATGGCTCCAAAGTGAGCCGAGCCTAGCTGAGCCGGCACTGAGCAGCTGCAAACATATCTCGCATTCTCTCTTTTTCTCCCCCGTTTCGAAAAGCGGCAGATGAAGTGAGAAGCAAATGGCCATAAAAGCCTCTGATAAAGCAGCTTCATTACCCAATCTGAAGGGCAATCTGGCCCGTCTGCCGGTGCCCGGAGAGTGAGATAACAGCACAGAACCTTTCAGGAGCGACTTTGATCCGCGCAGCTCTCGGTCTCGCTCCACAAGCAGCTGAATCACACGGCCAAGCGGCCAGAAGACAATTGCCGCGGGTGAGCTCGACATCCCGACATCTCACAGTGCCTGCGAATGACAATGCAACACCACCTTCATCATCCTCTCTCCTTCCTTCGGCTTCTGTGTGTCAATTAGTTCACCCCAACCTCCCAACCCCCAACCATCTCCACCACCTCCATACATTGTCTTTGTGGCCGTGAAGAATAGCTCAGAGGCATCACTGCAGAACAGGTTCCATTTTTATTTCACAAACTTTGCCATGCTGATGATGAAAAAAACCTCTCACCCCGTGCAATTAATAAAATAAAATCACACAGAGCTGGGAATGTGAAGGCTAATAAGATGTTGAAAGATATATCACCCCATTAAATCAATTTCATTATCAGAACTTTTGAAATGTAGCATTGAGGAAAAAAGGAAAGCAGTAGTTTGTTACGGTGGCATTATGAGGGGTACATTTGCATTTTTAATATACTTAGACGATTTCAAAGTAGAGGAAAAATACTGTACTAGAATACTGTATTTAAATCTTCCTAATTAACAAAGGCGAAAGCACCAGTTGACACCGCGATGAGGCATTGAACCAAAGCTTTTTGACAGCCAACAGACATGGAGGCACAAGGGGGGGTATTGACAGATTGCAGTTCTGAGGTTGGCAGGATCCCCCGACTTAGTGCGGTGGAACACAGACGGAGTCAGTGACTCATAAAAATACAGAGCTTCCCTCAACACGAGCAAGTCCATCACCGCTCAGCTGATAGCCATGACACATTAGTCTCATTTGGTATGCCACAGAAGAAGAAGAAGAAGAAGAAGAAGAAAAGAGAGAAACGCCCATCAGGTGGAGGCTGGGATATGGGCTTTTGTTACAATTTTTCAATATGATCCAATATGAAGTTATTGCCAATGAGAAAGCAAGCCACCAACACTGCAGATGAAGAATATAATTGCGATGCCCCACACTCTTAAACCGAATATTGAGGCTGACATTACAATTATATTACTGACTCTACCCACTAAAGTGAACTTGCCCAATCATTCGTCAGCAGCTGCAGCCTTCTGCTATGTGGCAGCCATGGAAGAAATTATCTTTCCTCTCACTGTTGTCATAAATAATGTTTAATTCCTGCAGTTTGCATTCAGAGAGAGGAGCAGGAGTGAAATAACAGTCCTGCGCGACATCTGGCTTCAAGGTGCTCATGTATGATACTGCTCTGAATTAATGGATGCTGAATACAAATGCTATTGTTGCACTAAAAACCCACTGGCATAGACATAGTTTACTTCCAATGAATTTTACGCAAACAAAAACAAAGAAAACCCTCGGGTCATCATGGGTATTTTGATCTTAAAGATGCGTATGGTTATTTTGTGATATTTGCTTCAAGCTAATTAAAGCTTTGGCTGCATCATTGGTGAAAACAAGTCTGGTTCAAGCTTTCATTTACTATGATGTTTTTTATGGCATTATATGTTAGTATTTGTATATTTTAAAGCGACACTGCAACGTAGGGGTAATCAATCATCTTCGTAAGTCGGTAGATAGTTAAATGATTGCAGGTGGAATGAACATTCTCTCAGCCACAGTGGTCTGTAGGGGAAAAGCCACGCTTGCAAGTTGGCTTGACGGCACCCATGGACTGTCAAGATAGAGTCAGGCTTGCTTGATGGCATGGCAGGCTAGTTGTTAGCTATGCACGTAGGCATGCAGTTTAATCATGACAGAGCCTGCGAGAAAACACCGATTGTAAGTAACATTGGAATGATTTCTCTCTTTCTGTGTATATTTGTGCCTTCACTATGCTAGTCATTGTTTGTACTTTTATGACTATGGTCTGTTGCATGATAGCTAAGTGGCTAGTGAACATTTGGCACTGAACATTTAATCCTGTCTGTAGGGGGAGCCTCGTAAGAAAACCAACAAAATGTTGCATAGTGTCTATAATCGCTTAGCTTTCTATCTTCATATTCTAACTGACGTGATCTCTTATGGCATTAGGTGCTAGGAACTCTGGTGCTGCGGACTGTCGTCTCTGGGGCAAGAGTTGGGATGGATTTCAAGTGAAAAATGTTCCCTTCTTGTCTGCTATCCTGAATAGCAGGGTGGGACGGGAAGCCAAACTGTCATGAAAGCTCTCAGCTTTCACGGTAAATTCAGCAAAAGCCTCAAAGGGTTAGGCGATTGTGGTGCAAGGCGTTTAACTTTCCTACAAACAACAGCTAGAGAAAAACAAACACATCAGGCAGGAAGAAGGAAACATCCAGAGATTTGAAAAACACTGAGTGATGACACACTCAGTTTTCCTCTAAAACTGGCCAAACCAGCTATCTGACAACAGTAGCCATGTATGAGCATGAAGAAGGCCTATTTGCTCTGGTGCCGAGCACCAGCTACCATTAGCTATTTTTATAGGTTATTTTTATATGCCTAATGACTCTGTATTGAGTGGGATTGCCCTCTTGGTGCGCCGTGTCATAACATTCCATTTACATTTCTGAGAGATGGCGGTGTTATTCCGAGTATGCCCGAAGGCTGCTATCCAAATGTTCCCCCACGGATGGGCTGGTGTCAAGCAGGTGGTCTATGACAAACGCACGGTGGTTCCCCAACCCTCCTACTGCTTGTGTGTGTGTGTGTGTGTGTGAGCAAGCAGATATTTAGAGAGGACCCTGCTTCCTCCTCCCTCCCCTGCAGCTGGCATGATGTCCCCAGTTTGGGTTGTTTTATTACGATATTCTTCTGCTTTACTGTCGCTCAGGCCCGTCTGCTTGGCCGGCCGCACGCATACCAAGTGGACAAGAAGGCTGGTGAACCGACCGCCCCGCCCAGACTTGTTTTCCCCAACGACGCAGCCAGAGCTGGAGCCCTTTTAAGACAAGGACACTTTAATTAATGGTCACATGTCAGTCAAGGGCGTAATGGGCCCAGTCCCCACAATGAGCAAACATGGGGACCGGTCCAAGAAGCACGCTGGCCAGCCGTCCTATTCGCCTGAGCAGACCCCCTGGCAAGCAACAATAACCAGGTGCACGGAGTTAGTCTTTAAGGGCACCATCAACCGGCAGAGGCCAGGATGCGGCTTACAGGACTGACAACCTGCCTAACGCTGCAATAGCTGAACAGCCTGCCAGATGGACAAGGAGAGGAAATGGTCAGCTATCACACAGACCTGTGCCTGTAACCACGAGGCATTTGCTTGGCAACACGACACCTGACCTACATGCAACATTTGCTTTGCAACATGTTACATCCACAAACCGCCGTGTACTATAATTGGTGTTCTGTGCGCCTGGGAACCTTGATGCTAATTATTTTTACATGTGCTGCTTAGCCATCAGTGCATACGACATCTGCATGACCTCTACATCTACTAGACTGACAAGCAATTAATGCTCTGTTTTGGGGGAAGCAAAACAGAAGTCAAAACATTCCAAATCTCACATTTATTAACGAATTCAGTGCTGGTCTTTTCTCTGATCTGCTGAGAGATACATACCGTACATTAAAAGCACAGCAGAAGTTCTGTATAAATTAGCTGGTGGTTAGGCTGCTCATTTTTCAAATCCTTTGTTCGTCTTGCATTTTTCAGTAAGTGTCACTGCAAGGGTAACATCCTTGTCATTATAAATATGAGAGCTCTGAAGCAGCGGGTCGCATGAACACCCACGAAAACAACAAGCAGTCCAACCGAGAAGAACGGAGGGGGGAAAAAAAAAAAATCATTCTTAACTCGGTGAGCTTGAGAGGAGACAAGACTGCCTCCCCATTTCTCTGCTCAGGAAAATAACTAATTGATCTGTCTGAGGTCTGATTAAAGCTCATCGCAATTTGATTGACTGGCTGTCCCAGGCAGGCACACTGGTTGAATGCACAAGTGCACCGGGGATTTGTCTTAGTCAACCCTGTGAGAGCCCCCCCAACACACACACACACACACTCCTGGAAGCACGGATGCAACAGAATTGATAGGGCCGAAGTTTGACAAATGGCAAATGAAGAGATGCAAGGTGTTGGCAGTGAGAGTGAGCCAGCAGCTCAGTCTGCAGAGAGCGTGTGGCTGGAATGTCACTGTGGTGTTTTGAAAGGTGGGGCTCTGTTCCAGGAGGGGAAAAAGGACATGACTATCAGTGTCACTGTCAGTGCTGATGCAGACAAATGCATCTTATTTTGAATGGATTTAGTCCAGGAAGATTACGAAGGTGCTTATGTATGGCAAGCCGAATGAGCATTTATTCTGATATCAGGTATAACTGTTGTTTGCATGTACGCCATTTTTGTTAACTAGTGAACCACATTTTTCCAAACTCATAAAGCCCAAAGACCTTCAACTAGCTCATTATTTTTGCCTTTAATGGTTAACTAGTGGACATTTCTGGCTAACTAGCAGTGAGTTAACTAGTGACAGTAATGTGCACACTAATCAACTAGTGTGCATTTTGACTTACACTAGTTAACCAGTGTGCACATTTTGCCTCTCACTAGTGAGCACCAGAAATGTCCACTAGTTAGCCATTAAAGACCAACATGCACACTAGTCAGCCAGTTGAAGGTTTTTGGGCTTTACAACTTAACAAGTGACAGCCAAAAATATGCCCAGCAGTGGAGTTTTACTAGTTAACTAGTAGATGCAGCCTTTGTTCAAACTAGTAAGGGAGGTTATTAACCTGTACTAATAAAATAGTTTAAGTGTCAATTCTAGTTGGCTAGTTGTACAGTATTATAATTAGGAGATAGGGAAAATTAAGCATTGAGGACATTTCTGGTTCTCCCTAGTTAACTAGTATTCAGGAAAATGTGGTTCACTAGTTCACCAGTGGCTTACATGCCTATTAGAGTTATGGCTGATATCAAGATATCAGAATAAATGCTCATTCGATTTGCCATACTTATGTGTTCGTCCAGCACCCTAATAGTCATTCTGATCTACAGCAGATATTAATTAGAACAAAATGAACTAAAAATAGTTCTCTTTTAACAGAACGACCTTTTATGTAATGTACCGAAACATGGCATATTTTACTTGATACCCTGGATACTTTTGTTTGTTTTGTGTCAACAAAAACCTCTGTGTGGCACTAGAACAACAGGCAAGGATTTGGAGCTGTTACTAGAATCCGACTAAGCCAAGGCTTTTTCTTGTCCAAAACCGACCTGAGTTAATAATATGACTCTGCCCTTTTTCAGGGTCAGCCATCTCGAGTGGCAACATTTGTTGCGTTTTGGCAGACAAGGCATGTTTTTAGAAAGAAAGAAAGAAAAAAACACAAGCCATGGCAACAACACCGGTGAAATCGAGAAAACACAGCTTTTGTGAAGAAGTGAAGAAAACAGCATTTATAGCTGCTACATAAATTAAACTGACGTTGTCCCAATGTGATACTTTCTTTGCATTATCCTATTTGTCACTATGACAAGCATGTTGTCTGCAAATATTTCTGTCAACTTGTTTGGGCAACAAAATCAACTCTGATAACAGGAGGATGTGCAAGCGAGGCAAATACAACTGTTCTGGATTCCGCAGATCTCCCCGACTCTGCAGCACTAAGCACTCTGTGCTGTGGGAGGGGGGGAGGGGGGGGGGCGAATGTAACGAAAGCGCCAATCAGGGCCGGCTGAACCCGAGGCTGATCCAAAGACTGTGGTCAGGGGGATGCGAGCAGGAGCATGAGGTAATCCATCTCCTGACAGACTCCCGGCGACCCTGGGTGCACAGGCGCCTGTCAGCATGTATATTGCTAAAGCAGAGGTCTTCGACCGCTATCCAGAACAGTCGCGAACCCTGCGAAACAATTATTGGAACCGTGACCCGCAGTGAAGCTGTGTGCACACCTAATACCCGAACGACACCCTCAGAATGTTCAATGACCTCTGAAACAGTCTATAATGAGAAATAAAGTTAAATTGTATAGTTTGCTGGAAAAATTCATTCAGACCGGATAATAAAGATGAATATGTTCATTGCTGTGCTTTTTATGCACAGCCTTCTTGTATTGTTGTTTGTCCTACTCAACATTGAAGGAACTATTATAAGACATGGCAGCCATACAGGACTCTCAGAGAGCTCCTTGTGTGCGTAAATCATGCACTCATAGTTGCTATGGTGCTCGCGTGCTGGAGGCTTGAACCATGCACCCGGACTGCCCCCAGGCCTTATTGAGAAGTTTGTAAATAGTTTCATAGCATGTGGACACACAGCAAGGCCATTGTGCAACACACACACACACACACACACACACACACACACACACACTTCGCAGTCCTCCAGGGACGACGGGAACTCATAAAAGCTCACGCACGGATGATGCCTCTCAATCCCTCACGGCTGTGCTTGGCCGTCACATGACTCCGCTGTCACGTTTGGGATCATAACATCATGCTCCTTATGGTGGGAGAGCATAATGCCGCTGCCCAAGTCAGGCATAAGCACAGATGTGCTCAATAAGTCTAGTGCATTAGTCTAGTGAATTACTTACAGTAATATCAACCGTCTGTTGGTGTTTTTGCTGTCTATTTTTTGTATTACTTAAGATGGAATAATATCCCATGAATGAAACATATACTGTGACATTCACTGTAGTGTGTGTGTGTTTTTTTTTGTTTTTTTTAAAGAAAAGCTAGACGTTGGTTTGTGTATTTGCAGTTTTCACCTTACTGTGATTCTGGCTTTTGAAATAAACATACCCAATAACCACTGGCTGCGAAGAGCAGGGAGAAAAATAGTCTAAATGATTTTTCAATGAAGAATGGCAGAAACAGCGGTAATTACCAGGCAATGAATGTTCTGTTTCACGGAACTACACTGTAAGTTGGCTGCGCTTTGTTTCCACAAACAAAGCAAGGGAGAGGAGACAGGAAGCCAGATGCAGATGGGACTCCTGATGGCCCCTCCCCAGCCAGAGAGGGCGTTGCAGTGACATCGCTACGGACTTCACAGAGACAAACCGTCTCAGTCAGCGTCAGCACTGCTGATGGGCTCATTCTTCACCTTCCTTCCTGGCTGACTGTCCGTTTTTCTCTGCTCCTCTCTCTCTTTTATTCTCTCTCTCTCTCTCTCTCTTTCTCTCTCTCTCTCCATGCTTCCTTCTTCTTCCTCGGCTCCCTTGCTTGCTCGTCTTTCACTTTTTACAGCACCAGTGTCCACACACACACACACACAGCCCCACGCACAGTGTTGTATGTGTCCACACACACACACGCACACACACAGCCTCACACACAGTGCTGTGTGTTGACACACACGCACACACACATACACACAGCCTCACACACAGTGCTGTGTGTTGACACACACACATATACACAGCCCCACACACAAACACACACATACACACAGCCTCATGCACAGTGCTGTGTGTTGACACACACACACAAACACACACATACACACAGCCTCACACACAGTGCTGTGTGTTGACACACACATATACACAGCCCCACGCACAGTGGTGTGTGTTGAGACACACACACACACACACACAGCCTCACACACAGCCTCACACACAGTGCTGTGTGTTGACACACACACACACACACACACACACACAAACACACACATACACACAGCCCCACGCAAGGTGCCGTTGTCTTGTTCCCACGGCAGACACATTTCTGGAGCGCCTGCAGTGGTCAGACTGCAAATGAGATCCGAGTGAGTCTTAAGCACAACTCCCATCATCATAATTCGTGCACACGATCTCACAGGAGGAAAAAAAAGAAACAACAACAATTCTAATCGAAGTTGGTGTGATTGGAGCCATTCTGTCTTAATTGGGCATAATCCGCTGCTGTGGGTGGACATCTGGTAAAGGAAATTTTGTGTCTTGCAAATTATTTTCCCCGAACACGGGGGATGAACGTGGCAGACTGGGAAACGGGCTGAGTGTACCGTATGGAAATGCGGGCAGGATCCTTGGGGGGCGGAGGGAGGGGTGGGGGTGGAGGTGGAGGGAGGGGTGTGGATGCTTCGGAGAGCCTGCCGCTCTGCATAAGAAAGTGGACCTCTAAAGTGGAGGTCAGCACGGATGCTGAGAGGTAGCTAGCGGTCTGGAGGTGTTCCAGTGCCGCATGCCTGACCCGATGACGTCCGGGCCAGCGCTGCTCGCTGGAAGCAGAGGACGAGCGGGTCATTGCGATCAGCTGGAGAGGAAAACAGGAAGGAGAGGGGGCCTGCTCTGCCCACAACCCCACCTCCCCTGCTGACCACCCCCACCCCCCCCATTAAAAATCCCCTCCGCCCCACTGAGTGTGTCCTTGTTGTCAGACACAATTAGAAGAGTCATATCACATTATTTTACCAGAGCTCATATATCCACATATCAGACAAAGGCAGGTCAGGCCCACACACCACAAATGAGGATGATGGGCTCTGACAGCATGAGCAGAGCGGTCAAGGTAGCTTTCTTGGAAATATTATACCTGGAACTGTCTTTCTGAGCGGGGTCCAATAAGGCATCAGTAGCCGTCCAGGTTAATGACAGGTCTGGTACTGTGCTTTCAAATTCAGGTTAACTCTCCCCGTCAGCCGATACAAGTGCCCTCCACTCTCTGGGCTCCACCCCTCTGAGGTTTGCGTGTCGGAGACAATCACACCACCGCTGTGCCACGAGCGCCTTGGGTTCCCGGAGGCACGCGAGCCTCGGCCTACCCGATACCACCGCCCCACCCTGCCCTGCACACACACACACACACGCACGCACACATACACTCACACACCCACGTATGCACGCACACACACACGCACGCACACACACACATGCACACACACATACACTCACATACCCACATATGCACGCACGCACACACACACACACACATGAAAACACACATACACTCACACACCCACGTATGCACACACGCACACACACATGCACGCATGCACACACACACACACACACACATGCACACACACATACACACACACACACGCAAGCACACGTGCACACACACACCCACGTGTGCACGCACACACACACATGCACTCACACACACACGCATTCATGCACACATACACACACACACACACGCCAACCACCACCACATGCGTCGCAGCGCCTGGCTTTGACAGCCTGTCAGCAGGTCATTAACAGTCATCCGTCACTCTGATCTCCTCTCAGAGCCGAGAAACTGAATTCAAATGACCAAAAACAAGGCGGCGGGAGCATGCGGAAATGAAAAAAACAAAAGAGGAAAGGAGGAAAAAATGCTGTATTGGATCCTTGACTCTATTAAATGTCAGCTTCTCTTTCCTTTGCCTTTGTCTGGGGAAGAGATTATGCCCCAAGGCAGTCTGGGAGAAGCAGCATCGTCAGGAGGGGAGGAATGAAGGAGTGTGGGGGAAGGGTGGGGCGCTGAAGCGTGAGGCGGGGGGGGGGGGGGGGGTAAGTTCTGGTTCTCATTGCTCAAACCACAGGTGTTACTTTAATACCCTCTTTTGTGGGAAAAGATGAAGCACGGTGTGAAGAATCCCTTTCACCCTCTCGTTCTTTCTTTCTTTCTTTCTTTCTCCCTCTCTCTCTCCTCTCCTCTCCACAGCTCCATCCCTGATTATTGCTAAAAAAAAAAAAAAACATTCAATTCTCTTTCTCTCTATTTCAGATGGAGCCAATTTCATTTCAAACTTGCAACATATGGTCTCTCCCCGACGCTGCTGTTGCCTCTGTCACACGAAGGGCAGCTCTGCAATATATTCAGCGAGGGGCGGTGGGTGTTGGGGGGTGGGTGGGGTGGCAGAGAGAGAAAAAAAAGCTATTACAGAATTCATCAAAAATTAAAGAGGCCGTCATGAAAGTCTGCAGGGGAGAACGGAAACAGATTGGCAGAAATATGCTGTGTACACAGAAAAATACCCTAAACTCTCTTCTTTCTTAGGTGCACAGACAAAGCAGCTCCCTCTACTACTGCTGCTTTGTTAGTTGATAACAGGCTGTCAGGGCGACACCCAAAGATTTACAGGAAGGTACAAGAAAGAGCTTCCGTCGTTGCCTCCCTGCCCAGATGATAAATACAAGTAATAAAGGGGATGCATTTGAAGAAAATTGTCCTTTTTTTCATTTAACTGAGAGACAGAGATAGATATTGATCCCTGTTTCTCATAAAACATTGCTGAAGAGGGACGATTTCTCCAGCTTTCTTGGCAATATATAAGCTAAATTTAGAGAGCACAAAAATCTAATTAAAGTGACATTATAAATTAGTTTTGATGAAAATGGCACCCGTGCATGTCTGTGTGACCTATGACTAATCCACACTGGATAGATGATGCATTAGAGTATTCTAATGTAGAGTTTTCCATTTTTAAAACGGTGCAATGAGTCTGTTCAGGATTTTCTATGCATGCTCTGTCAAATCTGCATTGGGAAAGTATAGGATACAGTAATGTAGTACTTAGGAGTTTTTATTAGAACATTGTATTATTTCTATAGAGGTTTGGATGTGTAATAAAATACATGTTCTGCAGTCGAGGGGAAAATACAGTGAGACTACCCCTTCTTCAGGCATATTATAAATGCACCCTGGATGACTAGTAATCTGGTTGGCAAATGAATCCTGTCAAAGAGAGAGGTAAGAGTGACAGAATGAGAAAATGAAGGGAGAGAGGGAAAAAGAAAGAGAAGGAGGGAATGGGAGAGACAGACAGAGAGGCACAGAAAGAGTGCAAGACAATATAGAATGGTAGTGTAACACATGAAGGAGCAGAATGCATGAATCGAGGGGAGTGGATGCTAGAAAAATAACGCAAGAGAAAATAACTAATAGACAGATAGAGGGCTTTCAAAGACGTGAGGTCTGCCCCCGTGCCTCCTGTGCCAGGTGTGTCCATCAGTCATCCATCAGCCCATCAGTGGCCTCAGCATGAAGCGTTGGCACTGAGCCAGAGGGCCAGACCTCGCCCAGGTCGACATACCGCCTGCGCCCGGGAGACGGGCGCGCGTCACTGTGGCCACCAGCAGATGTGCCAGGTCTCTCGCCCACTCAGGCTCACCTGCGCCAGGACCAGAGAGCCCACCTGCCCCCGCCTATGCGTCTGCCCATCCCCACATCGGCAGTCCCCACTCCCAACGGAGACGATTCAAATATAGACTCAGCCTCGGCAAGTGTCATCTGTGAACGATCTGACAGTGATAGTCATACACGAACTACCAAAAAAAAAAAAAAAACAAACAAAAAAACAGTCTCAAAGCAGGTAAAAATATGGTGGATGCATGCCGGCTCCAAATACTGCTGTATCGTTTCAGAAGGTGAACCTGAAAGCTTTATAGAAACTAAAATAGCCATGTGCGTTGTCTGCCGCATATCCACTTTCATCAGACACTAATGAGAGACGTGGGTGAGGGCGCTGACGTGTTCTCCTCCACGCATCTGCTACCTCGAGCAAACAGAAGGCTTTTTTTTGCCCCAAACTCCCCCCAGTCATAGAAGGAGGTGAGGGTGGGGTGGGGTGGGGGGGGTGCTTCACAGCCCTACATTTTCACATTGAAGACATGCTCCAGAAGTGTGGGCCTTCAGGGACGCTTCCATGTGGTGAAGGCATCAGGCGCTCGTCTCAAGCCGCTGCGTCGGCGCCCCAGCGCACACAGCCTCAGTCTGACGCAGCTCTCAGTCATGCTGCCGCGGGGCAATGATGGGCGCAGCTCACTCCCTTTTCAGCGGGT
Organism: Coilia nasus; assembly: GCA_027475355.1. Classification (NCBI taxonomy): domain Eukaryota; kingdom Metazoa; phylum Chordata; class Actinopteri; order Clupeiformes; family Engraulidae; genus Coilia; species Coilia nasus. The sequence continues at coordinate 11,319,216 of CM050207.1, forward strand.
GAAGTATGCAGCTTACGGACAGTAACGCGGGCTAATACGCATCTTTGACAGGCAGCGCAACTTCCAGAGCTTTAGTTTGTGCACCCAATGTTGGTAAGACACAGGTACCATTCAGCTGGAGCTGGGTCAGACAGGCCATGTTACAGCGCTGTGGGAAAGGCCAGCCCTCCCCTCGGCTAGGAGACCCGTGATGTGGAAAATGAGTGGCCTTGTTTACCTGTGAGCAGGTGACACTCTGTGGCACGCCATTGCCCTGTCTGGCCTCAGTTCAGCCAGCACCGCCTTACAGTCACCTGCAACCGTCTATATTTAAAGGCACCACTGTGAACCCACACACAAACACAAACACAAACACACACACACACACACACACACACACACACACAAACACACACACACACACACACACACAAACACAAACACACACACACACACACACAAACACAAACACACACACACACACACACACACACACACATGCATCCCTCTTACTCGCTCACACTGGGATAGCAGGACACACCCGGCAGGAGGGGCCCTTTTCTGGTAATTGAGCACATGGCGGGGGTGATTTAAGCAGATACATAAACGAGGGATGCAGCGCTAAATCAGCTCGCCTGGGGACAGTTTAAAAGGAGCACATGCGCCACGGACAGCAGCTGTTTTTTATCCAGCCCGTGCCACGCTCCTCCTCCTCTTCTTCTTCTTAGTACACCTCCTCTTCCCCCACCTCCTGCTTCCACCCCCCAAAGCACACACACCACGGCACGGCACGGCACGGCACGGCACGGCACGGCACACACACACACACACACCAGCGGTCACCCAGAGACACCTCCCAGCCTCTTTTCTCTCTCTCTCTCTCTCTCTCTCTCTCTCTCTCTCTCTCTCTCTCCCCTGCTCGTTAATTCCAACCCAGTGACACCGAGCCGAGACGAGACTGTTACACTAAACACCGTTCCGCACCACTGAGGTGATTGTTTTCCCACTGCTGTCTCAAAATAACCTCACTGAACCTTAAGGGAGAAAATAAGACGGGCTTTCATGACACTGCCGTGTTTGGTGTTAGATGACAATCAACAACTTTTACCCTTGTCAAATGAACAACACTGGCTGCAATAAAAACAACCTGTGGTACTGTGACTGTGCATGCTCTCCATTCCGATCCAATCCCCGCAATTTTCTCGTCCTATGAGTTTGATCTGTTCTCACACTCAGTACAGTGTGAGCAGCATCTGTAAGTGCGTTATTAGTGTTATCAGCACTATTTGTTTCTTCTCAGGTGCTAATTCAAACAGGACGGGAGAGGCAGCTGGAGTTGAAGCTAAAAAAGCCAAGCCATCGCCGAGGGGGTAAGCATGTTGCTGTCTCGCACCACCACGCTGTAACACTTCACTCCATAAGACCTGCGAAGACGTTCGACCCCCACAGTGCCAGGAGCGCAGTCAACAAGCGCTCATCAGGAAAAGAAAAAAACTTCCTGTAAGAGAAACTTGCAGTGACGTAGGTTTATTACAGGTGATAGCCAATGCATACGGAGAAAGGTGAAAAGGGGTCTGAGGAGAAGACAGAATATGACTAACGTGTTTGTTTCCATATTTATAGTCACAGATACTCTTTGGAGCTTGAGGGGATGTGCGGATGAATACAGTGAGATGTTACAACAGAATGCCATGAGGTCAAAGAAAAGTGTTTCTGGATTTCACATATTCAGAAAATGATTCACATCTGCTGCAAGACATGGACACTCAAATAGTGCTTTATGAGGGGAGGCAGAGGATAATGAATTTTGGGCAAAACATCCAAGTCTAGCAGTAATTTCTGACTTCTGAGGAGGTTTTGTTTCTGTATTTCTCACCACACATGCAGAGTGTATGGTAATAGTCCAATTTGCAAGCTATTTGTACACAGCTAAACTCCTGTGAATGAAAAATAATTACCTCAGTTGTCAAAGTCTCTTCCACAGTCAACAGTTTACTACAAAATATGATGTGTTTATCAGTGTAACCATCACAGTAGGAATACAGGGTGAATTTGGTGCAGGGTTTGCCCTAGTATTTAAGATGGACACTTTGACAGCATACCCATTCAACCAAACTAAGTTGCTCCAATAAAAGACTACAATTAGACTATTAAAATTAGGAGATGGAATTTTTGGAATATGTATGACAAAAGACGTTTAATCAGTTGCACTCTGTTCATACCAGCTGGAAAGCCTAAAACAAACACAATGCAAAGGGCTAACATGAATAATTTTGGAGTGATATATTTCTCAGCCATAACCCCGCACCTCCCTACACAGCCATCACCTTAACTAACAAACTCCCGGCAGGAAACACTGTGTGCTGTAATGGTTCCTTTGGGCAAAATGTGTCGCTGAAAAAAAAAAAAAATCTCACCTGTTCTTTACCAGGCCCTCGTCTATTGGTTAAGGGAGAGCGGCCGGGGCACTTTAAATGGTTTGGTTAAATATGAAAGCAGTGACGATCACACGCGGCTGGCGAGCAGCCAAGGGGAGCAGTGAAGCAGAGGGTGCAGTCAGTACCTGGATCTGAGACTACTGCTATCTATAGCCCGCACGCTCCCACTGCCAGAACGGCCTGTCAGGAACAACACCGCCACCAAGCAAAAGTCTCCTGCAGTTGCTAAAATGGCAGTCACAATGCTCTCCTGTTTTATGATGCAGAAATACAGAGCTGCAAGGGTTAGTCAGGTTTTACCAATTCTAGCAGCCAGTATCACTGCCTCACTTTTGAGATATTGAGAATGACTTGGCATTGACCTGTAATCAACTTGGGGGGAAGTTGAGATATTGACTTAAAATAGCTTTTTTTGTCCAGTAAAAAATTCCATTCAACATGGCTACTGTCAATCAATAAGAAATTCCAGTGATCCCATGTCTGGATAACATCAGTCTCACTTCGTCTCACCCGACCGCCGTACCTGGCAGACGTCTGATAAATACTAGTGGACAGGCACGCAATTAAATCACTGGTCCTGTGTGCTGCCTCTATTTTATTTATGCCCTTCGGTGAGAGAATGTTTTCTTAACCGAAATAGAAACCTGTACAGCAAGGGCAGACACTTTTCACAGCTTCTGCACAAATGATCTTGATGCACTCCCTCAAGGTCACTCAAACAAAGGAGGAGAATAAACACAGGGGGCAGAGGGGTTGGGATGAGCTGGGAGTGGCTGATCACAGTTAAAAACAGTAAGAAACGGAGACAGAAATAGAAAAGTGGACAGAAACAGAAAGAAAGACAGAGAAAGAGAGAGAGAGAGAGAGAGAAAGATGAACAGAGGCAGAGAAAGGGAGAGAGGGGGTGATTGCTATCTTACAGTTTTTTTTGAGCACACTATACAGTATGTTAAACCATTGAAATAAATCAATTGTGGTACTACTGCTCTGACAGAGTGCACAGCTATTATCCACTTACACATACAGTGTACAGGTATGGGCATGTGCATTCTCATATCTGGGCACGAACGGTAATGGATGATGATGGTTTGAGTGAGCCACAGTTATCTAAATAAAACAATTGTGACCTTGTCATGACACCATTTTTGCTGCTTTGTGTAAACGAAGAGCCAGCAAAGCACACCTGGCTTAAATCCATTAGCAGCTATTAAGATAGCGTCTATTTAGGGAAGCATTTCGCTTCCCAAAGTCACTCGCTGAAGCTGCAGTACTCTAATTAACATGGCTCGATACTGACTGCTACCGCAGTCCATGATAAATAACACTGCATTTATCTCTAACCTATTTTGAACTAATTGAATCAACTCAGAAATTGATGGTTTTTTTTCACCCTGAACAAGACTTTCGATTTCAAAGCGAGGTTGGCAGCAGGAAATCCTACTGGGCTTTATTGCGATCATACTGTACGTCCTTGAGTTTCTACCACACTCCATGCCCTTGACCTGAAACAAAACGCATCTATTTTTAATTTTTTTTCAGAAGCTGTTTTTTTCTCCCAGAGTTGATTATTCCACCTAACCCTCCTGAAAGGAAGCAATTAATTGCTCCCCTTTTGGCTTGAGTAAAACCCAGTGATCGGTTACCCTGATGAAATCAATTGGCTGGGACCAGGTAATTAGTCATGGTAGGCAGTGGACTAATAAGAGAAAGCTACACGCTGTGTTTTTCCCCTCTCAGACATGTCACCGCACGTCACGCACATCCAGGAAATTAACCTGTGGCAGCAAAATGCCAAATTTAATAGAAAAAAAAAAAAAAACATGACTATCTATCAGTGTCACGGCAATAGCAGGGTCACAACACCCTATTATATCAATCAGTTCACAGCTCGCTGTGTATCGACAGAGCTGAGACATATAAGCCATTAGGAACAGCCACACTGGCCAGGGTACTGCAGTGCACTCATGGTGATGGTGATGAGTCCCCTCCTGGGCAGTGGGTTTGGGGCCACTGATGTCAGTGTACTGTACGACAACAGACCGTGGCCAGTAGCGAGGCATGAATCCCCTGCAGAGCGCCATCCATGAATCACGATGTTGCGCAGAGCGGATCACCGTCTTACACTTCACGCCTCAGCCAACAGCTTGATTTGTCAAGGGGGTGCCACCACAATCTGCCAATAGCATTGATTCCAGCAAGGGACATAAACACAATGCAGCCTGCGCAGAGTGAACATGCCGTCTGCTCATGAAGACCCACATAAATGTGAACCGCTCCTGCTTTCATTCAGACACAGGAAGTGAGGAAGTCGGAAGCCATACCTCAGAGAAGACTCAACCTCAGGACCACAAACCAGAGGCTTGCCCTTTCCCTCGCCCCCTATTTTGTCCCAAAAAGCCCCGACATACTTCTTCGGGTTTCGGTCGCAACCTTCTTTGGGATGCGGAGCTAGCTGAGCTATCCAGCAGCCGTAACGCCACAGAATCCCGGCAACATGCATGACTGTCGTTTGCAGCTAGCAATTAGTGGTGTGTTCTGTGGCGTGGCGCAGCCCATATGGAGCACCAGGCTAACAGCATCACAGCGAAAAGAGCAGAGAGCTTGTTAAGGCCCAAAAACAGGCAAGAGACGCTAAAAATGCAAAGCCACAGGTGCAGAGGAATTTACAAGCCACACTGCCCGGTGTCCCACCCTCGCTGGTATTGCTTTGGAGCGCATATGAATCCACTGGCATGCACCATGTGGCCTGGCCTGGCTTCCTAAGCTGTAAGGTAAACCCCTCAAAGAAATGGGAAATCGCAGTTTAGGAGTGTTCTAAAAAAGGGCTTGAAGTGCTAAAAATAAATTGCAGATACACATCCTAGTAAATATAGCCACGCAATTTGCAAGGATATGACCAAGGACAGAATTGATTCATTTTTACTTTAGTACTGAAAGAAGGTGTCAGGTGGCACCAATCACATTCCATGACGATGACTTTCCTTGGCGTTCCCTTTTTATTAGATGAAGTGAACCAGATCGCTGTCAAACTAACCATGCTGTACTCTTTGAAGTCAGCTCAGCTCATAAGTCAAACTAGGGCAGGTCTTTCTTTAGTGAGGACCAGTGATTTGAAAAAAAGACCATGCACTATTAGGTTCACTGGTTATGCTGAATGTCACTTGTCTAATTCAAGCTTAACTTAACCTTGGTCTTTCCTTCGAGGATTCAGTTAACTTCTGTAGGTTGTCCTGAATGCTGATGAGAACAATGATCCTATTACAACATGGCAAAAAAAAAGAAAATGTCAAGAAAAGGTCAGTCAGGAGACAAAATGACAGAGGTCTCCAAAGAAACCTTGATGAACTGAAGAAGAATCTTCACAATATTGGAACAAGATGGCAAAAAGCACAACTCTATATAAAGCCCTTTGTGAGCCCTGCAATGCACGTGACACGGAGGACACCAGATGAAACAGACAGTGCCCCCTCTGAGACTGGGCACGCACCCTGGTCCTGGCATGCCCTCGTCTGACAGCTTGGGCCTGATTGCTTGCAGCCAGCCCACCTGTGGAGTGGCCTCCACCAGGCTTCAGGGCGGAGCAGCCAGACCCTCAACCTCTCTGAGCCCTTGGAAGACAGAACAATAGAGCAATGGCTGCCATGTGTGGCAGTGCCTGCACCACTCCCTCTGAGGTGTTAACGAGCAGAGCTGTGTGACCGTAGTTTTACTGGTACATGATACAGCTACATAAATTCTCATTAGTTCTAAATTGCGTGTGGTTTAAATGTTGGTGTTTTTGCTTTTTTTAAATTATGTTTGTTATTATTGTTGATTATTTGTTATAATGTTTTTCTTGCTTCAAGCTTACGTTTTAGCAGACCTTAGAGACAAACCTCCCGAAAGGTTAAGATTAGCTATTCTGTTTATTCTGTTATTAACACAATATATAGTGGATAAAGAAAACAGCAAATCGATACAAATTGATATTCAGAGAAGGACTACCAGTGTCTGTTTTTATTACACCCCAAGATATTTGTGAGGACGTTAAATTAATGACTTTGAGTCATGGTGTGAATACTGTGTCTCTGAGGGAACACACGCATTTAGCCTCATCATGGACTGCTTCTGACTGTGAATGCAAAGCGAGGGAGTGATGAGCCATTCACTGGCTGAACGTTTTCAAACAACACCCTTTGATGTGTATATATAGTCACAACGGTCTTATAACATTCTTTGAGCAAACGAGTGACTACCAGATGCATAAACAACTTTTAAGGACACCATTAGGAACTGGTGCAAAAAGTGCTAGCTGCATATGTTGGTATGAAGTGCTGATTTTAAATTGACCACTTTTCCTCCACCTGCAACAAAGAGAGGGTGACCAGAAATAAACAAATATATGATTAGTGAGCCACAGCACCAAACACCAGCCCAGACCTAAACAAATGCGGGAGGTTGGATAATTTGGTCTGAGCGATGGATGTAAATCAGAAGTGCCTGTGCTTTGTTCTCTTTTTAATTAATGTTATATCCAAATAAAACAGGAACACACGGACCAATCATACACTTTCTCCAGCACAAACATACAATATGTGTTTACCAATGAAAACCACAGAGGAATTAGACCAGAAAAGACCAGAGGCTTTGATCCTGGCAGAACAAAATGAAACAAGGTTTTCCTTACACCACTTGCTTCAGCCAGTGTGCAATCAACTGAACCTTTGGTCTGAGATGGCAACAGTATAAATGTGCGTGTTATGTAAGCAAATAAATAAATAAATAATCAGAATTAAAAGAACAGTTTGTCAACGCAACAACATCCTCATGTTTCCATGGCGATCTTGTGAACTAGCCTTTTGTGCTGATGCCATGGGTGGCATTCCTTCAGCCTCTGCCATGAGACAAAGTCAGCGTGCCCTGATGGCAGCACAGCGTGAGGCCTCTCCCAAAGTTATTGGGGCTAAAGCAGATCATTTGTCATTTTCATGGGAGCCAACATGGAAACATGGAAGAACATGGAGGCACACGCTTCATCTGAGGCTATTAGAAAAAAGTGGGTTTAGGCAGCTCTGCTCTGAGGTCAGACGCTCAAATTCGGGGGAATGAATCAGGAAAGGCGGCTCAGGCGTCACGTAGCACATGCTGTTATGCATGCTCACTCAAGCAGAACACAGAATACAGCCAGGAGAAGAAGAAAATGACATCTGAAACTGTTCACTGACATGGGGAGTGCTAGGGGTGTATTTCACTTTATGATGAACGCACTACACTGCATTAAAATCAGTGCATATAAGCAATACAAAGTCAGAAATGTGTGATTAAACTTCTATATTGTAATGTTTTCCTTTTTTTCCATGCAAGAAGTACTGGTGAGATGGTTCACTGGGTATTAGAATTTACCACTGCCCATGGCCAGTATAAATGTCCCATTACTTGAGTAATGTTCCAGCTTTTTGTGGGTTGGTTGGTTGGTTGGTTGGTTGGTGTGCAATGCCCGACGGCAATCTCTGAATGTTTGATTACTGACCCATAAATAAGTGATACGCATGCATGCGTTTGTATTTATACGAGTGTGCCTGTCCCTGTAATAATCATATATGGAGTTGGACTGATGGTCCATGGGTAGGACCCAATAAAATGTGCCACCTGAAGCGGGCATCTGCATCTGCATCTGCATGGGCGTCCTAATGGGCTCCGTGTGAAACCTGTAGCCGTGCGAGGGAGGTAGCCAATGAACGGCTGGGTTTAATTGTGATTTATAATCCAGGCCCCAGCTGCCGTCTATGTGTGTGTGTGTGTGTGTTTGGTATGATCGCTTTCACATGACAACATCCAGCTGCAACAGGCTTGTGCAGAGACACCCACATTATGGCACACTTCACCATTCTCAGCCATATCATTAGCTCGCCCTTTAGTCCTTCGTTAAAATGCAAATGCTGGTGCTCTGTCAGGGGTCACCAATAAACCCTGCGCAGTACCCTTGACGAGGTGTGGGACTCCCATTTTCTTATTTGGCTGTATGATGTGTGATTACCAGCAAGGAGACAAAAAAAAAGGGCAGCACGTAATTTAAATGTGTGCGTGTCCTGAATGTAAGGCGGTAGTGACATATCAGAAGTGCAGCTAAAGGAAAATTACGGCAATTTTACTGCTGCGGCATTTGTTATTGTATCAGTTTAAGACCCACATAAGGCAGTAACTGTAGGCAAAGTTGGTCTTGGACATACATCTAAAATGTCAGCCAAGATGTAGTTAGAAAGGAAAGGTGGAGGCAGTAGAAAGGAAAGGTGGAGGCAACTGATGACACTGGTGACCATCGAACACCAAAACAGGACATTTAAAGGTTAGATCAACATACACACCAATTGTACAACAAATTCAGACTGGAAATGCTCGTAATTAGTGTGAGTATACTTGTAAATCTGGTTTGTTATAGAAGGGTTGGGGAATGTGCTATAGGCATCAGCTGTATTGCAAATAAGGTTAATGTAAACAGTTTATTCACATTAGTTGTTCCTTTTCTTTTTTTATTAACATTGCCTTCGAAGTGTTATGCTTTGATGCTACAGCTGATGGAAACACACATTTATTCTTTTTTTTTTATTAGCTAAACCTCTATGAATGCATAACACTGAAAGCCAGCTATAAAACTAACACTAGAACAAAATTTCCATTCTACTGTACACATTGCTTGTACACATACATCGATGTTGCTATTCCCTATACAGATACCATATATAGGTTAAGATTTTAGGAAAACAAAAAGGGCATTAAAAGTTTAGATACCCTGGTTAGAACTTAGCAATTTGGAATGACACTTGTCTACCTAATGGAATTCTTATTACCTTTACTTATTATTATTATAATATATATATATATATATATATATATATATATATATATATATATATATATTTCCCTCCCCTCAGTTCAGTGAATGTTGTATTATGCAGATGTGTGCAATAGGTTTGATCTGTTTTTGCAATGTGTATTATGTGTATGCTACTGGACACCTTAATTTCCTTCGGGATCAATAAAGTTACTCTACACTACTCTACATGACAGTTTTTGTAGCTAATTTGGTCTTTCAGTTCTTGGTTGGTGTATTTTCTGCCCATTTGTCCTTGCAGAAGGCCTATACTGTATATCTATGTGTGTGTTTTTGAAGAAGCTTGCATGCTCTTCTAAGGTCTACCCACAGATTTTCAAGAATGCTGAGGTTCATGGATGAACCTTCCACTTGTTCCTCTTGGAGTAGTCTGTGGTGTAGACAGTAGAGGTGCACCGACTTTCTAGGCCGATTCCCATTTCGGTTTTTGTATGAAGTGTGACCAAACTAGTTTACAGTAGGGCTGCACAATGTGGATAGATCTGGCTTAGTGCTGGCAGTGCCAAAATGAACTCCCCTGGGTTTAGAATGAAGAACATGCTAGTTAATGTCAAAAATGTCAAAAAAAAAAAAAAAAAAAAAAAAAAAACGACGATAAAATATTTCCTTTCTCTGACACTGGAACTTTTTATTCCAACGGTTTTACATGAAATTAGTAGTAGGTGACATCTTTGTAATTCCATAACTAATTTATAGCTGTTACGGAGCGGGACACAGACGCACCATCTTTTACAGTGTGTGTGTGTGTGTGTGCATGCCTCCAAGGAGGTGCCTCCAGGGGTGTGCAGTGCTGTAGGTTCATGTTATTTTTTCTGCACCAAAGCAGACCCGAGTTAATTTATGCAGATTTTTAAATAACTAAATACATATTTTTATTTTGACCGGCCAGTCGCCGGTCATGGCCAGTTACGTGAAAACCGGCCGATTCCGATCACCAGCCGGTCAATCGGTGCATCCCTACTACAAAGGATCGGTATTCTGTTGTAGGAGCCATCCTCTTTTTTACTTCAGCCTAGGCAGTCTGATGTTTGCAGACTTTGCTGTTTACTGTTTTAATTGAATCTATTCTTCTCTCTACAAGCAAAATATTTCCCGTGCCACTGGCTGTAACACAAGCCGAAAGCATTATCAATCCACCCCTATGCTTAAAAGGTTGGAGGTACTGAAATCCTGCTACTGTTTTTCCACAAACCAACATACTTTTGTTCATTGCAGCCAAAAAGATCTATTTTATCAATAGCAGCTCGCAGGACTTGTTTTGCCATTCCTACAGGCTTGTTTATGCTTGTACAGGCTTGTTCATTTGCAAATATATGACACTGAATAATTGAATAGTTCAGTTTGTGCAGGTGTCACTGCACAGAACAGTGTGCTACCACTTTAGTGTCTGCTAAATCTTCCTTGAGGTCTACGACAGTAAAAGTGGGTTTTGAATTGCTTGTCTAGCAAGCCACTGAGCAGTTCTCTTGGAACATTTCCATGGTCTTCTACTACTGCATTTGAAAAGTATAAAAGAGTAAGTGTACGCACACCACCTTCTCTCTGAGGTCAGGTGCAGGAGAAAGGCCCATAAAAAAGAGGAAAAATAGTGTCTGTGCACTAGTACAGCTCCCTATAGTTTATTCCAAAGAAACTTCTTTTGAAATTTCAACTCACCAGGGTCATCTTCAGGCAAATTGCTAGTAGTATTTGCCTTTGGCAAAAGGTGTATGCATGGTAGACATGATAGCTGTTATCATTTGTTGAGCCCATTAAAAAGATTCATCCTTCACATTACTATGATCAATGTCCCAGGTCAGGCCTAATTACTCCCATGCAAACAGCACGCTTTATGTGCAACAGTTATTTTACAACACTAGGACATCCAAAATACAAGCTACATAGTCAAATCAGCCCTGAACAAGTTAAAGTCAAAGGATCGCAATCACTAGCCGAGATGGAAAATGAAAAAAGCAGAAAGAAAATGGACAGCCAATGGAGTGCCAGAAAAGCAAATACAGGAGCAAATAACACAGATATGATGAGAATATAAACAGAGTCAGCTTTACCAGATAACTCACCTGATGTGAGCTGATGTCTTGCTTCATACGGTATTTTTTTTTCCAAAAGTACGAGCCATTTGCCTGAAAAGACTTTGATTGAAGCATTTCCTTTACATAAACTATCGTGAGCTGTAGCAGTGTGCAAATACTTATTATAATATTAATACTACTGCTGTATTTCACTTTCATTATGTCTTGTTACATTACAGGACCGCATAAATGGATATGCGAAAACAGTTTGCTCTCTTTGTATAGATTTCTTGTGCTTACATGTAGGAATTCATTATTTAAAAAATCATCTGCTTTAAGGAAGCAATGCTTGATTATTGGGACAAGGTCGAAGGAGTGAGGATATTTACCAAGCTCTGAAATTAACATGACCTGGCCTTTCATTGATTGCCCTAAGAAGCTAATTAGCGTCTGTGGAAGAAGTCATTTGAAAGCTTAAATCTCTTGGGGTGCCCAAACTTTTCTAGCTCTGTCTGTCAGCTCTAAAATTGGTCAAAATAAAAATAATACACTATTTCTGACTAACATGTTGAATGGAATGTTTTCTCCTTCAATGTATGCCTTTCAGGGATAATTTTCTACCTGCTCTCTGTTTACTCCAGCAGGATTTTTAACCAAGAGGCCTTAAACGTTTGCATGCCCTTGTTTTATAGCAAAACTTGGCACTTTTTTCAGAAGTTGACTTGAATTCAAGAACTGAACTAATGCCCCGTTTTGGGCTCTTCAAATCAATAGTTCTCCAGACTGTGCTTTCTTGCAAAACAATGCAGAGTGGCTAAACATCAGCTTTATACAATGCTAATGAAAAATTCTTATACGGTTATAGGTTACATTTTTGTGTACTATTTGGCATATGTGCTAAAGCTTTTTGGATAAAATCATTTGATTACTGATGAATAATTGTTTATGTTTTACATGAACACAGTTAACAATTTGCTTAGGATCGGATAAGGTTAGGACAAGATAAGGCAATAACATGCAACAAAACATACTTACATTAGAATTGCATAATATATGATCAGAGAAATGAAAGTGTAATTAACACGTATGTGATAAACAATGCAAACACGTCTTAACAAGGCCTAATTTTAAAGAGTGAGACAGGTAATGTGGGTAAGGATATGTGCAGTTGGAAATGCATTTAGCCCTTCCTGACTATGAAGCCTTTAGCTGTGTGCATAGGAATGCGCCACCATGATTAGAGATTTATGCTATGGCTGTGACTGTCAGGTGGGACTAGGCAAGCTTAGGGGGAGTCTGTTGGACCCCCTGGTGATGATGTGATGATCAGGCAGTGAATGAAAATTTCAGCATTATCCAGTTGGAAAATCAGGTCACACACCCTTTGGAAATGATTTCATACATTACAGGGGCTTATTCCGCAGGCTTATCTTCCTAGGCTGTTTCCAACGTCGTCTCGAGACTAACATGCATTTTTCATGGTGCGGGGGATTTCATTTCCTCCGTGGGCACAGGTGTAACGCAGAGCGGCCATAAGCGCAGACTCCAGCATGGGCCTGTGGCTGCCCTGTCGTCAGCAGCTGTACAGTAGCAGTAGTAGAAAATGCCGGAAAGGAAATAATAAACAGGGTGGAAAAAATCTCTTGGGTCCCAGAAAAACAACAGCAACCTGGACCACACAGGCTGGGAATACTCAGTATGACTCAGGCCACTCACACTCACAGAAGCACACATACTGTACACATTGCTCCTGGTCCATTTGTGTCACTCGACATGTCATTACCTGTTTATCACCTGGTAGAAATCGAGTTCATTTATGGTAAGATGGTGAAAAAATGACAAATTCAGTCCGACCCCTAAACGTCTAAGCCCTCTCCTAACCGCTCTCCACTGTTTGAATGCAAAAAAAAAAAATGCAACTCTAAAACCTTTCAGCCAGTATTTAGCAACTATTTCAGTCTAATAAATTACTGCACTCACAAGAGTAGGCTTATCCGCTATTCTTTTTGACAGGCAATTTACCCTGCAGTCTTTTAGGAGTAAATTGTTGCGCTACTGACATTTCTGCGGGAAAAGGTCACTACAGTGTAGAGCAACACTGTACATGCATTGAGCATCGCAAGGTTCTGGGCTATGCTTTTTTCTTCTTCTTCCTTCGGCTTCCTTTATTTCGCATAGCGATGATCTACTGCGCACTTCGTCCAGGGGTCCAATATCCGTTCGGATAGAGCGAGCTTTGCCGGTCTATCTTTCTCTCTCTCTCTCTCTCTCTCGCTCTCTCTCTCTCAAAATGTCAATGTGGATGAATGTAAAGTCCCTGTCACGTTCATGGCTTCCGCTATCATTGCCCTCCTGAATACATCACAGCAGTTCCATTTTGCTCTGAGCTGGCTATCAATCACCTGAGCCTGGAGCTGCATCCATTTCGGCGGAGGCAGGGAGAGGGAAAGAAAAGGTTAGCACGTGAAATGAAGCATTTGTAAAAGCGCCAGGCCGTTTGCGCAGAGACTAAAAGAGAGCAGACACTTACAAAACTTACAAACATGTCTAGATGGGGAACAATCATTTGCACAGGCTGCTGCCCAGCATAGTTTAAAACATGTCAGATAAATATTTAATATAATTTGATTTGATGCGTGTGTGTGTGTGTGTGTGTGTGTGTGTGTGTGTGTGTGTGTGTGTGTGTGTGTGTGTGTGTGTGTGTGTGTGTGTGTGTGTGCGTGCGTGTGTCTGTGGTCATGTATTTTTATGGTTGTGAGGGCCAAATGTTCTCACAACGACAGGAAAACTAATGGACTTCTGAGGACATTATGATGGTTCTCACAACCTCACAACAGTTTTTTCTTGGCCATTTTGTTGTTATTGAAAAAAAATAAAACTGCAAAAACATTTCTTTACTAACAGGTTAGGGTTAGGGATTGTTTTGGTCTAGGCACAGTTAAGCATTCTTTAGTTAGGTATGAATGGGAGTCAATGGAAGGTCCTCACAAGCATGTGTGTGTGTGTGTGTGTGTGTGTGTAAAAACTTCAGTGGATTAGTGAATAGACTATACATAATGAGAGCACAAATTAACTGAACCCCACATTTGGATTTTGATATTCTATAATGTGATTTCCAGTTATTGTGACCACCACATCATGACTTTATAGAACTCACCTGGAACCACCAATACGGGCACAAGAGAGAGCTATTAGTGCTAATGGCACTTCAAATAAATTTTTGATTTCAAAAGGCATTAATTGCGGATATGGCTTCTAGGAGAGCCAAGCCATAAGCAGGGATTGTGCGAGTCAATTTTGCTCTTGTTGTGAGCACCAAAATGATGAGAGGAATTAGTGGCACATTAACTTGGGTCATTATACTTGTTACATTTTTACAAGCTTTTCAAAGATCTCAGTAGGAGGTATTTGTAATGCTAAATGTTACATCAAGTCCTGAAGTGCAGTGGATATGCTTGCAGGAAGGGGAGAACTCTTGGTGCCCTAGAAAAGCGTCTTGCTATAATCAGGCAATTTGCAGTTACTCCACAGGAAAAAAGACTCATCTAAGTTAGAAGAGGGGCAACTAGTTTTAGGGTGACAACCCGGCAGACAGACTCGTTCTTGTGAACTGCGGATTACAGTAATCCAAAACCAAGTAAGCCAGATGCTTTGATGGGCAACAGGAATGGCGACTTCTGTGGGTCTCAGAACTCAAAATGAGGATTCTTTGTGGCCTCTAGATGGCTTTTGCTTGAATTTGCAAATAGCTTTTGCCTGGATCGCAACAAAGACCACAGTATGAACTAAATCAGACTGCGAGTCATTACGCCAGCCGCCCACATCTAGACCACCAAAAGAATAAGGAAACGCCAAAAATGGGCAGTTTGTACCTTCCATCTGAGAAACAGCAAAACATTCAGAATAGAAACATGTTGCCTGCCAAGCAATCAGGAAAACAACTGCAGCTAATTAGACACTAATTACAAACACAACTGGATGGCAGAGACAGTGGTATTGTATCGCAAAAGAAAACAAAAACAAAATAAGGAATAACTCCAAACTCTGAAACAAAGGACAGTGACTTCCTGACAGACAGCAGGTTTGCCATTAACTCTGCAGAGCTACTAAATTAGGACAGTGTTGATTCCAGCCCACCCACTACATTACTGTGGTTGCACCCTGTGCAAAAAAGCAGCCATTTTCAAAAAGTTGTTGGTATTAAAAAAATACATCAACACAAATGAACACAGTAAATGAAATGATGATGGCAAATATTTCTATTATTATTATTAATATTATTATTATTATTATTATTATTGTTATTATGTAAGGAATTAGCCATGTGAAGACAATGATCTGTATCTGGAACATTGATTCAAAAAGTTACTCTACCAAACTAATTACAATACAACACAGCACAGCACAGCCATTTACAGAATTGTATTCACTCATGTGTGTAATGCAATAACCACTACATGCTGAGAGTAATGCTAAGACGTGTTATTTGCAAGAGTTCTGTGAATAGGCCCCTCAGTCATTTACCGATGCTAAGTGCTACCCTAAAAGATGATGGGTACCTCATCCTGATCCTTAGGGCCATCCTAAGACACACTAAGAACCCTGCCTGTCAGGCCCACACACGCCCCACATTTGCACTGTCCCATGCGTGAGAGATGACAGTGATGGCAATAAGCAAAGACAAAGGGGCTTGGGTTGCTTAAATGCCAATAATGACTTCGAGACAGCCAAAGCAGAATTGCTGTCGAGAGGCTCTGCCCACAGCCCCATCAAGCGGCTTGCTGTGATGAAGTTTGGCAACGAGGCAACAAAGCAGTGGTAGGAAACAGCTTAATAAACTGATGAGCCCTGAAAGATTAACTCCACACATACAGTACAGTACAGGATGTGCGAGAAGTGATTCCTGTATGCTGCAATGCACTGGACTTCACTGCACCGCCCCGGACCCTCTTCTCCCCACACTGGCGCACAGTGGCGTAATGCTGAACTTTGGCGGCTTGTTTAATGACTCATATTTAGATTATGACGGCCTGAGATTATGGTGGCCTGACGTGACGATTGGGTGCACTCCCCCAGGTGAGGTGAGGATGAGTCTCTGTGGTGGTTTCCCACCCATTTAGCAAAGCACCAGGGAATTTACTGATTAAAATATTGTGGACAGGATATTAATAATTACTTCTCCAACTTAATAAGCACTGCTGCTTTTAATGATGATTGTGGTAATCATGTTTTTGCAGTTCTCTTTCCTTTTTAATAGCTAGTTCATTATTTTGTCTGTTTTCTGTCTTGTGACAAATGATGGGCTGTGCTCCCCACAGCCCTGTTTGACAAAGATAAATGTGACCAAAAAAACAACAAGCAGTTGGTGCAAATGGCTCCAGATGACAGTAATCTCTACATGTGTCTATCCAACAGAATTCATTATCCTTGAGATGTTAGGAAAATAAAGGGAATTTGAAGTTTGTGTAATTTCTTCCTGGAGATAATTTCCTATGAAAACTTTTTAGGTTTCCAGACTGAAAAAAGCACTACTCTACAAAACACCTAAAACACAGGTTGTGCATATGGTTATCTAGTCCACAACAGTTTGATTTCTCACTACGGTTTTTAGCCACCAAAACAGGTAGCATTTACAGATATTCCTTTAAATTTGATCACTGCAATGTATTGATGTTTTTTTTTTTTTTCGTGAAAAGGTCAAATGGAGTTTTTTGCTCATACCTCCTTAGACATAAGGAGGTCAGAGGTCAGTGTGCACTCTGCATCCAACATGGACGCTCCCGTACTCCATCATGTCATCCTTGACCTCAGACAGACATACATTACAGACTGTGACAACTGTGATTGATGTAGCTATCATCAATAGAGCCAAAACTGATATTGAAGACACACAGAGAGCTCCAGGCTGTCCCTTGGGGGGGGTTCCTCCACTATCAGAGGGAACAGGGATTTAAAGACCTCTATTTTCTTCCATTTCAGTTTTGTCTTCTGTTTACTGGGAAACACAATCTAGTCATTTATTGAGCAGCACATGAAACTCGGTATAATGCGACTTCACATTGAAAAAAAAACTACATAACGCATGAATTATCAGACTTGAAAGACAAATAAAATTCATTCTGTCACTCTGCTAGCATTTAGACTGGAACTGTTGTGTTAATAGGGCTTTTTGTTTTGATAAATTCAGGAGACTCCTTGCAAGATTAATATGCAGGCCCTGTCATTTGTCAACACAAATACGAGCTTGCATAAAGAACAACTGTGGTGTTCATTTCAAAGCTAGAGTACAATTTACCATCGAGAATGTTTGTTTAAGACTCTGCATATATTTATGAATTCCACAGAACTAGGATATTGAGCAACACCACAATGTTTTTTTTAGGAGGAATTAATTCAAATGCATATTTCGATACAGACAGGCCTAGCTAGGCTTTAACTGCTTTTAATTCTAGATGTCCCATATAAATACAATATATGGACAGATGAAAGTTTTGTTGACCTTCAACATTCCTACCAGGTCAGAAGTGCTATAATACACAGCATAAATTTCCACATCATCCACACACAAAAAAACAAATTGAACAACAGATTTCGTTGAAAAAATACACATTTTGCTTTTGTACTGAGGATGAAGGTCAACTGATACCCTGAGGGACAAAATTTGAGCTCAGTCTCAGTCAGAATTGCTCAAAAGAAGAAATAAAATCTGACCAATACTACTTGACATCCTAGATCTATTTAGACAGCTGGTCCTCAACATGGATGCCGTTATCTGCCTACCCACAGAAAAACACAGAATCTTATACGTTGTTGTCCAAGAGCTAATAAACAACAAGCTAGCTAATCCCATATTACCTCATCCATTTCAGAAAGGCTTTGTCCAATATGACATATGTCTCCAGTGCTAAACCGACAGTGGGGCCATATTTATTGTTTTAGGATTGGCAGTTCAGACGCAGCTGAAGACTTAACTGACTGAGGCATTGCTCCTGTCAGTGGAAAGAGTGGCCGAATTGAAAACCATATTTTAAGACGTGTGACTAGGTTGGCTGCTCAGCTGGGACTTGATAGGCCATGTGTCAAAGCTGGTGATAAGAGAAATGAAAGATGCCCTTTGGTTGACCTGCGCTATTACAACAGCAGTAAATGGTGCAGGCTGCTTCAGTGGTCCAGAGAAAGCCAAATACTTTTTTACTAAATTTATTTTTATTTTGTGTGCTTTTTATGCTTTTATATCTTTTGTGCTTTTACACTTACTTTATCTTTATCTTTTATGCCTTTATATATTGTCCTTTGCTTTTATTTTTGTGAAGCACATTGAATTGCCATTGTGTATGAAATGCGCTATACAAATAAACTTGCCTTGCCTTGCCAAATATCATACAAAGCAGATACCAGAGAGTAGTTTTGCTTTACAATCACAATGACTTATGGATGCATTAACAAGCATTTCACAATCTCTATGGAACATGCAACGTTTCTTAATTATTTGCTTGGATTTGCAGCATCCGCTTTTGGCAGAGTTAACACATATATAGGCCTATAAACTGCCCAGAACCACCTTTAAGAGATCGACTGCCAAGCTGTGAACAAAAAAACTTCCTAGTCACTGATGTTTTCCTACTGGTATGTGCCCAGTGTATCATATTATTTCACATTTAGTTATTATAAATTCAGGACTGTTTTTAATGCCCTTTCTGTAACAGTGCTCTTCAAAGAGAGGTAAAGTGAAAAAAAATAATACCAGTTATATTACCTCAGATACAGTGCCCGCATCAAGATGGGGCTGTCATGAAAACAATAAAAATGAATGCCGACGCATGTCGTAACATCTTGTGGGCTGCTCAGCATTCTAATTGCCCACTTAATCTTCTCCAAGAGTATAATGAGACTACAACCACAGTCATATTCGCCAGCAGGGGAATTAAGATTAAGGACATTACGTTTCGGGGAGCTGGGAGCATCACGCGCACAGGAAAATGCTGATTGATGTTGCCATTGTTGCCGTGTAAGTGCAGTAGATCCATTTGCAAGTTGAGACACAGTCCCCCCCCCCCCCCCCCAGTGTGAGGTCCACAGGGCTTGGTGGCATGGGAGGGCTGCTTTGATGGCTATTAGATGCTTGAGATGCTAGTCACGAAAAACGTCCGTAGTGAATATACTGACATTGCCAAAGAGGAAGACTGCTTCTCACAAATGATTTGTTTTACTGTCTTTTTGTGTCTGATCTGTGTCTCTTTTTTTCTCCTAATGGGATTTAAGGAGAAACAATTCAGAACACAATTCAGTGAAATCTGGCTTTTCAATCTAGTCCAACTTAAATTGAACTTAAGATCCTAAAATGCTCTTACACTGTTCTTTTTCTCCCAAGGGTGTTTTAGGAGAGACCAGGAAGAAGTCAGAAAGATGTTTTTCTCTTAGAGACAGAAAACTGTTGTAAGAAGTAATACTTTCCTCTGGGCTGCCTTCACATTTTCTGTGTAATCTTGACTTATTTATGTAAATGTCAAGGATTTCATTAATTCACTGAATAATTCATTCATTCAAATGCAACTCTGACAGTAATAACAGATATACTAGGATGTCACAGATATACCCTACTAATTGCATTCAAAGCCCTCCACAATCTTGCCCCACCATATATTAAGGAACTGTTACAGAACTTATACAACCTCACGTTCATTGTGGTCATCTAATGCAGGATTACTGTTCTAGCTTAACATCTTGCTCAGCACAATGGGTGCAAGGGCCTTCTCATATGCTGCTCCAAAATTATAGATTTCCCTTCTCTCATACAACCGCACACTGGACTCATATGAGAGCATATGGTCCATATGGACCATATATTAGAGCATATGGTCTCTAAGCCATTTCACTTGTACTATTTTAACGCTGTTGTTATTGTTTTAATGTTGATTTCTTTCTGTAAGGTGACCTTGGGTGTTTTGAAAGGCGTCGTGTAACAAATAAAATGTATTATTATAATTTTTTGTTATTATTGTACATAAACCTAAGGCTCTACACAATAACTTAGACAACAGTAAATACAAACAATATAGTAAATATATGCAAACAGAATAAATGCGCACACAGTGAGACAACAGACAATAAAGTAGGTAGTGCACAAAAAAGTACAGTAATTGAAATGTGAAAGAATGAATATTACTTACATACTGGACTAGTCGCCTTGAGTGAGTGAGTGAGTGAGTGAACGAGTGTGAATGTGACTCCTATAAGCACATAGTGCATTTCAAAGACTTGCAGGAAAACAAAAATTCAACACCTCCCAGAAACTCCTTGAAATACCAGGGAATTTTACTGCAGTTGAATGGCTGTCTCTCATAGCGATAAAAGCTTGAAGAAAAAATGAGTATCAAACATAATGTGGTAATATGACTAACAAATGTGATACATGATTGATACTGGTGGGCCATTTATAAAACAACAGCATGGGTAATGCAGAATGTGATGACTGTATCAAGAAACAGTGCCCCTCCTCGACACGGCGCTTTATTGAGTTATCTGAAATTGAAGGGGGATGGTCTAATTGATGTCTGCTTGACCCGGCTGTCTTAAATATTCATAAGGAGAATAGAATTAAGCAGATGATTCTACCATGCAATCTCAGCTTCAAAGAGACACATAGAAAAACCTGGACAGATACAAACATACGCACACAGACGCACACAGAGACATAAACACACGCACAGACGCACACACACACACACGTACACACAGCAGGGGTTCGATGACAGACAGCTGAGCCTCCGCCTTCTGAGAGTCTTTGGTCTCCCAAGAGGGGATTTTGGTATTCCTTTCAAGCCTGCATCAGCACATTGGACGGCAGGTGAATAATCTATAGCACTGACAGCCTCATCCAACACGAGCACAGGGTATCCCATATGCGCAGCCCGCATCATTCGCCCCGAGGAATAAAAATCAACACGCTACTACCGCACACAGAAACCCTCTCAAATGTTGATGCTGGTGTGTGTGTGTGTGTGTGTGTGTCTGTGTGTGTGTGTGTGTGTGTGTGAGTGTGTGTGTGTGTGTGTGTGTGTGTGTATGTGTGTGTGTGTGTGTGTGTGAGAGAGAGTGAGTGTGTGTGTGTGTGTGTGTGTGTGTGTCTGTGTCTGTGTGTGTGTGAGAGAGAGTGTGTGTTTGTGTGTGTGGCTGGGAGACACAAATGGCCACGGCCTATCTAGGTGTGCATGATGCACATTGCAGATTCAAAATGGTGCTGTGCGGGTGACTCATGCTGGCTGATGCCATCGGAGTGAATGATGGCCACATTTAGTCCACAAGCAAAGGCCTTATCACCCCTTGGTTTTCGAGTAACAGCCACCATTTGGCAGACTAGGGAGATCATTAGGCGAAAAGGAATAGAATATGTTTATGTGAATGATATACACCCTTTGATTAAATAGGGGAGAAGGGGGTGGGGGGCAGAGAGTGTATCTCAATAATGTGTGCAGATTGGCAGTGGAGTCAAATGACTATAACTCACAATGGTAATCACTGAAAGCACTGCCTACACCTCAGCCCTGCGCCATCAACCATTTGTCAAAATCCATCTGAAGTGGTCACATATTCATAGTCAACTTCAAAGCAGGAAATAGGAAGAGGAAAAGAGAGAGAGTGAAAGAGAGAGAGACAGACAGACAAAGAGAGAGAGAGCGAGAGAGAGAGAGAAAGACAGAGAGAGTGCATCGATTATTGCTGTTGTTGCTATCAAAAACATTTAGATTTAGATGGCAATTTTGAAGGATAGTTACAACAAAGCTAAAAAATGCACAGAGCTTTTGGCACACACTGGTTTGCAGCATCGCCTTCTCTCTCTCTCAGTCCTCCTCACTCCCATATGCCCTGCTTGCACTCTTTCCTCCACATTTTTGCATCTGAAATTCAGTTATGGAAATTGTCTCCATGTTCACACCATGGCTGCATCTCCAAGACTCTTTCTCTCTCTGTCACACACACACACACACACACACACACACACACACACACACACATACACAAACACAAACACACACACACACACACTTACACACACAAACACAAGCATACACACACTCACACACATTAAAATTCTACTGGCACAGCAGAGCAATAGAGTGAAATTTGGGCAGAGCTGACTAGTAATAATAAGCCTCCATGGCCTCCATAATGATAGTTATGATGGGGCTCGAGCCCCAGAGTGCCCTGCTGGTGCAAATGCAAATAGTCGATCCTCTCACTGATTGATGAACCTTATGGCGCTAAGGGAAGATCCAAGTGTGTGTGTGTGTGTGTGCTGCCTGCCTACACAGTGTCCGAGGGGGATAGATGGCAGCGCTGCTGTGCCTCACTATACCCCCCCCCCCCTTTCACACACACAAACACACACACACACACACACACACACACACACACACACACACACACACACACACATCCACACACCAATATACATACATACACACACACACACTCATACACACACACACACACACAATGCACACACACACTCCCACACGCACACCCACACCCCAAGCCTGACAGAATGCCACATGTGCAGAATATCCTACAAGGCTTCAATTTACACTGTCCCAGTTGGAGTAAGCACATTTACCTCTGCCCTTACATGTCCGTTGTGGGAGCCCTGGCTACTAGCAGTGACATGAAGTAAATTCCCACAACATGTAAGTGATCCTACCTATATCACACTGTAATAGGGGGGTTAGTGTGGCGTTTTGGCACTTAGATGCTTGTCTGCTCTCGCAAGCCAGACGGTGGTAGAATACTATGGCTCTGAATGCATGCTCTCTTAACAAGGGTGAACTCCACAATAGGGCTTGAAAGCTCCCCTTTGTTGACCTTTGGAATGTCGGAGACTTATCTTCCTCTAGAAAGGGGCCAGATATGGATTCTTAGACGCCAGCAACCCCTGACAGAGAGGGGGCTGGCTTGACAAAATGGCTGTCGGGAGGAGATGCCCCTGAACGGAGTCTGCTCCTCTGTCTAGAGCGACCCTGTCGTCTGTTCCTCCGCCACAGGCGTGAATGAGTGCATGTCTGATTGTCTTCTTGTCTGCACCTCCCCAGCCCTGGAGCTGATTGTGCCTCGGCACCCAGCTGTACGCCCCTGAGTGGAGCGATGCTGGGGCTCAAAACCGCTCCAGCGCCTGCTCCGCGCCCCACTCGCGCCCTGCTCGCTCCCCGCTCGCTCCCCGGGATTCTTCCACGGGAGTGGAAGCGGCAGTAATGGCTTTCCACAAACACAATGCTAATTTCGCACCTGGCATCATTATGCCGTAATTATCATCCATTTCGATCAGGAGTTGAGATATTCAAAATAGCAACAGGATCTCAGAGTGGTGATTATGCTCGACAAAAAGTATGAATTAACTTCTGCAGTCAGCAACAACTGCTCCACTACCCCCTTGAGCCTGGCTGAATGGGATCATTGGGTGAAAGGGGGAAGAAACCAAATGAAAAAAAGAAACATACAAAAGTCAAGCATGCTCTCTGGTATCATTGTGCCTATGTTTCTGTCCATGCTGCTCACTCGCGCCATTATTCCGACTTACTAACAATGAGCTGTGGGAGCAAGCGATCTGTTTGCCTCACATTCTGCCTTTTGTCTTGTTTTTTTTTTTTTCGTCTCAAACACCCTTATCAGTCACAAACACAGAAATGCCCCGCCAGTGCTGAGCACATATGCTCCCACTATTTCCCACTGATTTTCTATTCAGAGCCAAAAAGGAGAGAAGAGAATGTGGCTTTATCTCACAAGTGCTAAATGCTCTGGCTGTAATTTTGGCTACTCGGTGAGGTGGTATTGTGAGAGACGAGAGAGAGAGAGAAAGAGAGAGAATGAGATGGATGGAGGGTGAAGGGGGGGGGGTGGCAGTGGATGTACAGGGGTTGCAGGATGTGTGTGTGTTTGGGGGGGGGGGGGGGTGAGTGCACAACTCCCCGGAGTTTAAGAAATGGGCAGAGTCTCACTCTGTCTGCGCAGCACCGAGCGGAGCACAGCTGAGCAAAGCACAGCAGCCACTTGCCACAGCAGCACAGCTCGCCGACAGCCGTCCCACTGGAGAGCACCGCCAGCCAGCGAACGAGAGAGAAAGACACAGAGAGAGAGAGAGAGAGAAAGACAGATACACAGACAGAGACAGAGGGAGAGAGAGCTAGAGAGAGAGAGAGAGAGAGAGAGAGAAAGAGTGAGAGCGACCCGCGTAGGAAACTACAGCTTGTCTGCCTGCCGGGGACCTTACTCCCCAGCATCGTGAACAGGCTCTGAGTGTAACAGCTCAATCAGCCTGCCGAAGCCACCGGGCGACTATCCACTCTGCTCTGCTCTCCTGTCCTGCCCCTCCTGCCGTGCCTGTGGAAATCACCTGCTCAAAGTAAGTCTGCCTCCTTTCTCCGTCTCTCTGCGACCTCTTCCGCCTCACTCCCCTCGTCTGTGCATCC
This sequence comes from Coilia nasus, assembly GCA_027475355.1. NCBI lineage: Eukaryota > Metazoa > Chordata > Actinopteri > Clupeiformes > Engraulidae > Coilia > Coilia nasus. The sequence continues at coordinate 11,343,976 of CM050207.1, forward strand.
TCCCATAGGAGCGTCTCTCTGTTGACTGAGAGGCTGACTGGACAGCACTCACCAGCAGCGAGATGCACTATACTTTAAGTCTGCTCGTTCTCTCTCTCTCTCTGTCTCTCTTTCCCTTTTTGTCTCTACCTCTCTCTCTCTCTCTCTCTGATTTAGTGTCGGCATGGTTGATAAGGGTTTCCCAACATGCCCGCTGTCTCCTGTCTTGAGACTGGCCACTGAGATCAGCACTGAATATACCTACTGGAAAGATACGCTGAGCTTTAAGAGAATAAGAAGGGTGTGTGCCATGTGCTTCTCTGATTCGGTTGTTTTCATTTCTCCATCTCTCTCTCTCTCTCTCTCTTCCACTCTCTCCTTTACTATACATGCACATGTGTGCAAAGTTTGACACTCTTTCTCTGAATTTTGAAATCAGTACCGTGACTACCTGATGCACTCACGGAAAAGCATACAGTCCCACAAGCTAACATGCACACATGCGTATGCACCTGTGAACACTGTGTTTCTATACAGCTATATGTATATTCCAGCTTCCAGTTCTGCCTGTGCTTTTTATATAAAAGGGAAAAAAAGTTATTAGGTTCTGAATTATACTGCTGTGGGCGTATTTGTATCCGGTTACTTATTTCATGGACTTATGAGTGTGCAAGTACTGGCAGCATATCAATGGGACATAATTACAATGGCCAGGGTCTGACTAAATAATTTATTACCCTCTTAAAGCTGATGTATGCTGGAAAATCCTATCTGCTGAAAGCGCCGTCAGTAGTTTATCACCAGGAATGGGTTGCCTGACTGTGAATGCCTTGGAGTCTTGGATGCACTCTGACTACAAACTACGTGGATAAGTTCACTTGTGATATGGTCCCCTCACTCTCACATCCAAGGCTATTCCTAGAAATCGTGTTTGCGTGGTATATTTATATCATAATCTACTCGGGTTTGGCGTAGTCATTACTAACTATAAAAGGGAAAATAATCTATTCAGCAGGTGGTATTTCTTGAGCATGATGGTTGTGCGGTTATTAGAAATCCATATAATGTTGCCGATGTAAATGGGACAATTATTTGTCATTTTGTTATTTAATCAGTTGTTGAGAATGTCATTTAGAAAGCTGTAAGGGAAGATTCAGCATGCGCTGGACACACAGGAAACCTCATGTACATGCCACTCAGGAAGAAGGTCCCCACGGGGCCGTGCCTTATTTGTTTTGTTTTCTTGTTTGTTTGTTTATTCGTTTGTTTGTTTTGCTGGCTTGTTTTCATCCCCCACACCTTACGCATCTTATTCCACTTCCGAGAGATGGGAGCATCTTTCAGTTGCTCTTTGTTCTACTGCCAAGCCTTGGCTGATTCAGGCACTCTTCTTCTTTCGCCCGGGAGCTCCAAAACCCCACCCAACCACACTCAGAGCCCATGAATTATACATACCACTGAGATGCTAAGAATTACGCAGGAGAGAAGCAGAGCTGTGACTGGAGCATCCACGGGTGAAGCCATTTCCCATTCCACCTGCATGCCACCTTCGCAATATGGTGACTTGCCGTCCCTTTGTGCAGTGACCAGTGTTTTCCTGTTTGCTTCTATTTATTCCTCAGGAAGGACATCTGCTGAAAACAGCTTCTTACATTTTAGGAGGGAAGGGGGAGGGTTGTTGTGGAAAAAAACCTGATTTCAAAGGCAGCTCTTGTGTATTCCCATAGCACACTGATACAGGTAGTTTTAATCTGCTCATCGATCGTTGCACGTCGGAATTCTTTCCGCAATAATATCACCTATATTGTACCCTTGTTGTGGGGATTTTATACAAGCAACCAGACAACAACACACTAACAGTTGTTTGAAAGAGAAGACTGCATAATTATGTCAAAATTATGTTTAAAGTGTTCCACAATGCAAATAACAAAAACAAGCCCCACAACATTTCTGTTCATTTAGACAATAAAAAGAATGAAGTCCTCAACCTGCTTTGCACACTGAAAATCCATTCCCTACTCACATCACTGCTTATTATATTATGTCTGCGCTTACGATGCCAGAAGACGGTTGGTTGTATCCAAACATGCCAAAGCTCTTTGAAATACATACAATGGATTTACAAATCAACTTAAGCCTTGCTTCAAAAACAAAGGCAAAAAAAGGCATGGATAGGCAGCTGTCCAAATGTCCTTCAACTTTGTGATCACAGCCTTCATTTGCCTCCCCATTCTCCAAGGGGAAAGTCTACCCTTACTGCATTTACAGATATGTACTCCCTCTCAGCCTTTCAGCTTTTTCTGAAGCCCTATTATTTCTCCGTAGGCAGCTCTTTTCACCACAGGCTCACTAATCTATTTCTCGTCCCCTGGGCCACAGCCATCACTCCTGCCACAGCTCGCTGTTTGCTTGCTTGTTCCTCCAGCCTGCTCCATCACTACGACCAGCCAGCGTTTTCCCAATGCCGCCTTAATAGATTCTAGTTTTAACACAGCACCTCCATCATTGATCTACCTGTAGATGGTTTCGGGTAGCATATTATTCTGTGGTTCAGTGCAGTCCCTTTCTGTGTCCACAGCTAGTGCCTTTTCTCGTTTTTTTTTTTTTTTTGGTTTTTTTTTTTTCCCTACCTTTACTTTGGCACGTCAATCTCTGTCTCCAACTGAGTGTCGGTAATCATCTATCAGTGAGACTGGGGCCTGTCTCCCGTTTCCAACATAAAATCCTGTGAAGATATAAAGAGACAAAGGTGTTGTTTTTAGTAGTTGAAAGTGGATTAATTAGCACCACCCGATGTCAGGAGACTATATCGACCTCCTGAGGCTTTCATCTCTTCAGTGCCTGTGATCACACAGTTTGCACATTCATTTCCTGTTGGGAGGCAAAGCAATCTAACTATCTAGTAACTCTTGATTCAACAATGTTATAGCCATATTTTACCGGGTACATCAAACTCATTTTGGCAGATTTGGAGTTTCCGTGATGTGTTGTGTCATACGGCTGCAGAATGGTATGTCATTCTGTGCTCCATCCCATATCTGCCCAGCTCAGACTGAAAATGATCACAGGATGACATATCTGTCCGTGGGTGCAGGTGTAAAACTAGATCCAGACCAAAAAAAAAAAAAAAAAAAGTGAGAGAAAGCCCCCACAGAGTAACATGTAGCAAGACATAACACAGCCTCAATTATTCAGACCAAATGTGGTTTTCCCTGTGGAAACCTGAGCGCTCGCGTCGACATCAGATCGACCACACAAGTCTGCGCAGACAAAACCTTATATTCTGACAGTAATGTAATCTAGAGCCACATTTCTCGCCGACCTCTTC
>CM050207.1:11349782-11534782 GCA_027475355.1 Coilia nasus
GTCTAGAGATGCCCCCCCCCCAAATGCCCCACTTCCCAGAAAGCCCGGAGCCTTAAGTAATAAATGGAACGTTGCGTAATCCATTTATAAAGCAATAAGCTTGTGCTTTATGGAATGAGGTTCCAGTTACCGGCGGCCTTTTAACTGGTGTGGCGCCAAGACGGTAGAACATTACTGAAAAAGCTTCCCTCTCGTCAGCCAAGAATGGCCATGGAGAAACAAGCAAAAGCAGAATTCCATTTAGTCCCAGACTCAGCTCTATCTGCGGTTGTTTTCCTTTTACTTGTTTCTATAATGTACTGCACCTGTCGTCTAACCATGTCTACTAATTTAGGAGTCGTGTTTCCAGGACAGTACATACAAAGCTGGCAGTCCTTCTAGGGGTACATTGGAGCAGATGCAGTAAATATGCATGTGCAAGTTAAATAAGTCAACAATTCAAGTTTTTTTTAGATTAGATTAGATTCAACTTTATTGTCATTACACATGTGTTAATACAGGCGGTGTATGGGGGTGAAATAGGGTTTAGCATCTAATCAGAAGTGCAAGGAGCGGCAAGTGTGATGTGTACAGTATATACAATATAGACAGTATAGTTTGTAGTGAATCATGTACAAATAAATAGGGCAATATGAACAAGTTGAAATCATTTGGTGTTAATATATTTGAGGGATGTAAACAGATGTATTTTTCTTGTTTTTACAAAATTAATATTGTATTCTGAAAAAATTACGACAAAATTAGTTGTTCTCTTCCCTTATGTGCACATGGCAAAACTCACCACCGAGATCACCCACCTTAACTGGGACCAGAACTGAATGGCACACATTTCCAACAAGGTCTAGTCTCCCACCCAGTGCCTTCACAGATACACAGCATGTGATAAGTGGCATTTGAGAGCTTGGGAGGGTGGGGTGGGGGAATGGTGAGACTTATCCACTCCAGATCTGAGAGCGTTCCTGGGCAGAATCTCGGCCACTGGCCCCCTCTAATGAAGCTTGGCTGGACGGCTCCTCCCCGAGCCGACCACTCCTGCCCCTCTGTCCCCCTGTGCTCACTCTGTGTCCTTCACTCTCAGACAAACAGCTAATGAGGTTAACTGGCACTGCTCACGCCATTAGGGAGAAATGCTGGACTGGAAGAGAGAGGGGTTTTAATTGGCTGTTGCAGGCTCTAAAAAAATTGTGTGGATGGTGGAAAAAAAAACCCAACAAGGATGCTTCTTGAGTTGTTACTTTTGCGGATGTTATCAACAACCTTCACCTTCCTCTCCGGTAACAAGCATAGGAACAACGCAACGCGGTGTAATTGGATAGTGGCAAGGCCTAGCAGGGAGTTGCTGGTGAAGAGGAACTGCTGTCCGTGATCAACAGCAATCCCTCATTATTATCCCTCATTAAACAAGAACTGGCTAAGAAACACAGCCAGGGCAGCAATGGCTGCCGGGTTGAATGAAAATGCATTGCGGCATATGAGGATGCAACCAGGCAATGCCTCCGCCCTCCTACGTGCCAGTGCAATCTGATGGTAATGACTTCCCCCGTGGCGCTGTTTACTTGACTCCTCCTCGCCCCGTCGGTGGGCTGTTTGCACGGGGAGGGCTCGTCAGTGACTTCCAAGAGCGCGCCTCATTTAAGATTCCCTTTGAAGAAACCGCAGACAAAGAGCCACGGGCCTGCCGCCAGGCTCCACCCAAATGTAACCCACCCACTCAGACCACACCCTGTACCTCTCTCTCCTATCCCTGCCCTCCCACAGTTTCACAGACACTCCACGGCTCCGGCTGATATGGGGCTGGTGTCATGTGAGTCTGGGTTTGGATGATGTGAGGTGGGGGTGGGTGAAATTGCATTGATGGGGGGGTGGGGGGGGTGACCTTCCCTCTGAGTAGCAGGTGCCTGTCGCTGTACCACACGGCTGTCTGGGCCAGACTCACCCGGCACCCGTCTCAGACGCTCCTCCCAGTTCTGCCTGTAATTCTGCATTAATCTCAGAGCCCACAGCAGCAGCACAGAAGTCAGACCGACCACAGCCTTTGCCAAAATCCTCGGCCACTAGTCTGCCACTAGAGCTTCAAGGGCTCTCTAAATAAAACCTCCAGGGTCTACTGCTCCCGGCACAACACAATAACCAAGCAGAGCCCCCATCATGTCAGGTTCCTGAAGGCACAATGGAGGCATACTACCACCAGACAGGGTTTATTTTGAACACTCACTGGAAAGTACTGAATGGCTTGTATTCAATCAGCTTAACTGTCAAACACAGAGAAGTTGTCTAGAATTCTTAAATTAAAAAGGATTCCTGGTTAGCAAAATTTTCTTGTTTGAGAAAATAATTAACTACAATCAACTGGAGGACATTTTCAAGTAATGTAAGATAAAATCCTTCCACTTCCAAGTTTTAATTTAAAGAGGAAATAATTATGTTATTAGAAAAGTACAGGTCATTAACAATGTGATTAACTACTTTAGAAAGAAATATCAGATGAATTAAAGCAGGCCCACCGTTCACAGGTCACTGAGGACTTTATCAAATGTGACTAATACACTAAAGGCCATCAAGAAATTCTCATTTAGCTCCAAAAAGCCATTTAACAAAAGCAGTTGCTAATGTAGTCTAATTGAAACTTAATTTTAAGGAGTACTGAAATGAACTTTAAAAAGACACTACTTAGGATAATCAGATATGTATGTATGAATGAAAAAGGGGGAAAAACAATCTCAGTGAAGGTAAGACATTAATTTATAAAAGTTCTGGTTCCACTTTTTTCCTTGACCCCAAAAGCGAAACTTTGAAAAAGTAAAAAAAAAAAAACAATATGGTTTTGTTGTGGAGCCAGCAGAGACGCAGTCCAAAGACCCACTGAAAAGTGACTGCCAACTGTGAATAATTAGTGCTGCCTCTGACTTGAATCTGCTGACCACAGTTGGAGAGAAATATAGAGCAAGAGAGAGAGAGAGAGAGAGAGAGAGAGAGAGAGAGAGAGAGAGAGTCTTATGGACTCTTATGGACAGTGTTTTCTCTGAATTCATTGAATGTCTTCCAAAAACAGAATAAGCAGAAACCAGCCGACCCTTACATGTACCTACCGGCCACTACCACCCACATTCTGCAGAGAGTGCTCTGTGAGGCCAACAAACAGCACACCTGGGAATGGTTTAAACCTCCTAAGTCGTAATCTTTACGACTAGGACAGACACAGGAACCTCATCCCTTCACCTCATCTGCCCCCGCCCCCACCCCCTCCCCGCCCCAAGGCCACTACAGGTATCAGGTGTCCTCCAGCGATTTGTATAATCACAAAATAAGTGCAGTCCAGTGTACACTAGCTCACACACACACACACACACACACACACACACACACACACACACACACACACACACACAAGACACCCACAGGAGTAGCTCTGCTTGTGTCCTTCCCTCTCCTCACAGCGAGAGCGGAATAGAATGGACGTTGTCCAAAAGCCACACACGCTATTCAGAGAGGCCTGACACGCTGCTGCCAGTGTGAACTCTGGGGCTGCCATGTCAGAAACCTCACTTTGCCCTCTTTTTTTTCCACTTAGCCAGAACTCATGCAGGCCCATGCTGGCAAATGGCATGCATTTTTCATATGTGAAGATTGGCTGACCTATTTTTGTTGGTCTGGTCAGAGAGTGAAAGCACAGCAGTTCCTCTTAGAGAAAGAAGGAAGGAGGAGAAAGAGGAGGAAGGCCTGAGGATGTGGTTGAATGGCAGAGGCTGTACTGGCACTACAAAGCCCTGGGCAAAAATACTCACCAGTGACATCCACACCCTGAGATTACATGGCCCTGGGCTCATAAGAACTTATGATCCTTTCAACTATTTTTATGACTTTTAATGCAGTTAATGATTTAAAAGAGAGGATATAGGATATAGATCAACTGCTTCGGGGCAAATCTGTGCTAAGCCAGCTTGTTTGACTATGTAGTTGGAAATGCTTTAAACTAGTTCATTAATAAAAGAGTTACCCACTAGAAGTGGCTTTTTTTTAGATTTCCTGGCGTTACCATGACAACAAGCAACATATGTTCACCTAGGCGTCATGGTTTAAACACAAATGAAACAGACGGAATCCCAGAAAAAACAGAAGCTGATGACTTGGTATTCACATAAACAGTAATGTAAGGCCATCCGCAGATTTACTTAGATCCTTCCAAAGCCCTAAATTAAATTAGTCACCATGCTCAATGGGAGAGCAGCACTATGCGTCTGCAACAAATCCAGCTCAGCTCATTCAGAGAGTGTGCAGCAGCTGGGAGCCTTAAGAGTGCTGATTAACGTGCTCGGGACCTGCACTAGGTCAGTGGGAGAGGGATTCCCAGGCCAAAGATCAGACACATATGGTCAAGAACACCTGCTGACACCTGACTCCCAGGAAGGGCAGCGTTATCAGAGGCCTCTGTGATCATGCCTCTTTCACTCCACTTGTAAGCACAAAAATCATTCAGTGAGATGGATTCATCCATGCTCAATGAGTTTTTTTTCAGCTGGGTTTTTATTTCAAAGCGATGAATATGGAGTTTAATTATTAGCGTATGCTAGCATCAATATGGATATGCCCTTGGAGTGAATAAGTATTTTATAGGAAAACCTTTTTGTTTGTCTGAATATTTAGTCCGATTCAACATTTAAAATTCAAGGTGTTTGTATGATTTTCAAAACATCTTCAAAGCGAGTTGAGAAATTATCTCTTCAAGCACACTGGCTCCAATTTTTTTTAATTCAGGGAAAAAAAACGTTTGAATTAATTTGCCTCAAATAAGCTTTTCAGCATTCAGAGCAAGCTTGAATTAACCCTCTGTGAATTTTAAAATACACTTAAACTTATGGAAGTCGAACCCACCAAACTGACTTGACTTTTCCAGGGAAGTGACATTTGCCCCTCTTGACACATCACACATACTTCACATGCCTAATTTAGATTCTGTGGGCAAAATGGCACCCCGTGCGTCTGGGACCGACCCCGTCTGCTGGGCTGGTTCACGGACGGTCAAGTGACAGCGTCCTGCTAATGCTCCCACACCCTCTGCCCTGACCTCAGCCTCGGGCCGGAGACAGGTGTCTGTCCCTGGTGGATCAGGCACCGCAGGCGTGAGCAGAAAAAAACTCTGTCTCTCTCTCTCTCACACACACACACACACACACACACACACACACATATATAGACAAATATGCACAAACACGCCCACAGATCGGCCTCCGTAGGTGTAAGTGGACTTCACCACAAAAAAAAAACTCTCTCTCACACACACACACACACACACACACACACACACACACACACACACACACACACACGCACACACACACACGCACACACGCACACACACACACACGCACACACACACACGCACACACACACACACACACACACACAAATATGCACAGACACGCCCACAGATCACCCTCCGCTGTGGTAGCAGAAGCGGTAGCATCGAGTCCTGGTGTCAGCCTTTATTAACAGTTTTGGCATCCTGGCGTTTTTAATTATTAAGGTCTCTGTGCCGCAAATCCCTCGGGGCTTGGTCAAAGCTGACACAGCCGGTGACCTAAAACTCCCGGCTGCTCGCGGCCACCGGACTCAGCACAAATCACAAGGCGCCGGGAGTCAAGGTGGTGGCAGAGGCTGGCCGTCGGCAGGTGGAGGCCGGGGCGGGGGCACGTGCAGGGGACCAGCAGCACCACCGAGAGCACCGAAGCCAACTGACCGACGATGCTCGGTCAGTCACCCCGCTTACCTGCTCGCTCGCTCCCACCCGCACCGAGAGCTGCTCACTTCTATTAGCCGGGCAGCTAAAACAAAGGCCTGGTTTCACCTGCATGGTGTATAATGCCAAAGACACCAATGTCTTTGCGGAGGGTTGTATGGAGGGAGGAAAGAAAGAAGGAGAATCAGGTGGGGCCTCAACACGATGAGAATGATCTCATTTGTGCAGGGTCAGCTGCTTGACTGATCACTTGTTTTTGAAGAGGCGACAGCCCCGCTAGCGGAGACCGCAGCTTTGGAGCCACTGACAGATGGCGTGAGCCACTATGGTGAAAATAAATATTGCAAAATATTTTGACAAGCTCTCTCCCACACACACCTCTCTCAAAAGACAGGGCCAGTGGTCTGGCAGAATCCTGCACCTAATGACACAAAACATTAAGCACGCGGGCTGCCCTGTTAGCCATTGTAAATTACAGTAGCGGTAATTGCATTAGCGCACTAAGTAAATCTAATCACTTAGCCAGCAGCTAGACCACTGGGACTGCACTTGGATGCGCTGTCCTGGCTGTTGGCTGCCTGATAATGGGCCAGCGGCACCAGCCATGTTCTCCTGGTTTCCTGTCACAGCCTATTAGGGCGGACCAGCTATACATTAGCACAGCGCTGTTGCACTTGGGCTTTCTTTGGTTTTCTGGGGTGTTCTTAGACACACACACACACACACAAACACGTGCACACACACACACGCACACACACACACACACACATTCACTCAAACACCTCTGAAAACCAAACAACAATAAAAAAGCAATTCCAGACATCTTCCACAACTCGTGCTGCCCTCCACAGTGCCACTTATCTCTGCAGCTCTCAGCCATATTATTACTTAGTCATCATGACTCGGTGAAAACCGGCCTCGCTGCCTCTCAAGTTATGCTCACAGAATTATGCGTCCCTCTCATCTCTTGGACTTTAAATTCTCTCCAGGAACACATTTAATGACAAACTAAGTCATAAAGATGGCGAGAGGGTGTCAACGCCTGTCTCATTTGGCCATGGCATGAAATAATGCAGGGAGTAAATGTGCCATGAGACACATAATCCACCGTATAGTGCTAGGGTAATGAACAAATGGTGCTCAGGCTCTCACAGATGTCTGGGAAGAGATTACAACAGCAGGTGTGCTTCTTTTATTTTACCTCTGACTAGCACTTATCCAGCAGCAAATGGAAGGCAAAGCCAAACAAAACCAGCAGAAGGGAAATCAGCTGCTCTCGTAGACACACAGTCAATAAACAAAGAATCGATTTAAATATTCCATGCTCCACTTATTTTCCTTTATATCTAGTACAGTGTTCCAATACTTTAAGGTTGGGTCATTTCTGTGCGAGGGAATATGTACTGTAAAGAAAGATTGCTGTGATAGGTCTAAATATTTCAAAGAGACTCTGCAAAGTTAGGCTGTCTCTAACATCTTAACTTTTAAACTGTTGCCCTGACAGTGAACCCATTGTAGTCAATGAGGTTGCCAAGCATTTTATATTGAAATAAAAGCCACCACATTAATTAAGCATATTTCAATTAAACATCCTTAATTACATTGATCCTATAATTAAAAAATGTCCATGCCAAATACTCTGTACTTACTGAAGGAACCTATTTCAGCGTGAAAACTAATGATATGTGGCGTATGGTCCTATAGCAGCCCGCTTGCATCAGCTTAGCTGAGATATTCTAACTGCGTTGTACAGTGGTGCAGCTGGGTAGTTTGTATGCCTGAGGCAGAACTAACGGGATGCTCATCGATCTTAAAATGGGCGTATGACAGGTTTGACTAATCAAATTGACAAAGGGGCTGAAGTGGGTCAATACCGCTAAATGAGGGACATTTTTATCAAGGGAAAGTCTATAGTAGAATGGTTAATGATCCCGTAATTATGCCTAATTGCCAAATGTGTGCAGACACAGCGCAGACGCTGGGATTAAAATAATGGTGCATTAATGTTTACGCATAAATACTCCCCATCTGGAGAGATTCACAGTAGACTTAAAAACACATTTGAACCGTAGTATGTCTAATTATTTTGCCGAACATTAGAAACATCACTGCAAAGTCACCCAAGACACTGGAAACTATTTCAGGCTGACGTTTTTGTTGTCATGGTGTAGCACTCTGTATTTTTCCTCCATTGACATTCCTCATACATCCCGCTAGCATTAAATAAGCAAAGCTGACCCAGTGCCATTGGTGCAGTTGCAGTCAGGGCAGACGGTCAGGAGTGTGATCCTCTGGCTGTTGACAATACTCTTGCTTAAACTTCACTTCCTGAGGGACTCATGCCACAGTGCTAAATAAATGATAAAGACCATCTCATTCACAGAGCAGGTAAGATGTTGCATCTGCTTCCTCCCTGACCTCTCCCTCCATCTCTCTATTTCTCCCTCATGCTTTCTCACGGCAGCCCTCAAAGGAAGAAATATTGAGGTCCATATATCAATAAATAATTAACACATTTCTGCCATCGCCACAAAGTTTAATCTCCCTCCCTGGTAAAGAAAGTGGTGGGTGGGAAATATCATCCTGTGTATACCGCCTGAAAAATCCAGTGAGGTGTCCAAATAAAGAAAGGACATCCGTTGCCTTCACAATGCCCTCCATGGGAGGCAACTGGACTTTATTAAACACTCCGCTCCCCACCCCCCCCTCGGCTCTCTCCTCTGGCACTGAGAATATTGCACTATGTCTCCTAGCTCCCTCCCCATTCAGCTGTCCCTCATTCATTCTCATGAGCGATCTTCACAGCAACTCCTAAATCCGACGGGGGTGTGGGTGGTGTTGGGGGGGGGTGGGGGCTGAAAGACGGTCTGCAGGGAGCATCCATGCATCAGACCCCTAGTGTCGTCCTCCATCACTGTTACATTGTGCACCGCTGAAATATGTACTTCCTCCAGTGAACCCTTTTTGTACCTTTACAACTAGGGGAGGAGAGACATTTTCCTAAAATGGGGGTTTCTGCCCGGATGCTTGGGGATTAATCAACAGTTTCTTGGTCACCTGGGGCATTGTACCCTTCATTTGTCTAAACGGCCCTTATTAGTCTTCATTAGTGGGAACTGTGTTCCCATGTTTAGTTACATCTTCCTGTGCCCTTATGAAGCCTGCCTGGCTTCATTTCCCTCTTTTGCCTATAGATTCAGTAGTTTAGCATCATGGGAGAGTGGGCTGAACTTCAACACTTCAGAGGGCAGAAAGGGGGGGTAAACAGCAAAGTTAGCCAACGGGCGACGGGGCGGAGGCCGCTGAAACGCTCCAGTAGGTTTCAATGCTGGGCCAAAGCTAACCTTCTCCCGCGTAGGCCCCGGGGCTCACAATCGCTCCATCCTAAAGAAAATATAACCATGCAGAGGAGGCACAATGGCGACGGCAAGGATGAATACCAATTAGTTATTTTTGGAAATCCCTCATCTGGATCAAAGCAAGCTGGCACCATTTGGTTGCATGTATTAGACCACATGTATAATGCATCTCAGATTTACCAATTGTGCAGCCTGGCATATGGTTCTAATGAGTCTCTGTCTATTTGGAACAGTAGGAGGTGGTAACTACATGGAATTATCGGACAAAGCCCATGAAAGGCACGGTTAAACCGCAGCCAAGGACTTTTCGGGACAGCAGTCAAAGCACATCAGTTATTTATGATGATTGCATATACAATACATTCACATAAGCTGGTAACAGAACCCTCTCTCTCAAAATGTTCAATCATCACATCACAGAGTGTGCCAGATATGTTGTGGTACCAACAGCCCTGATATGACCTTGAGACAGACTGCCAAGGGCACCACTCTGTGTGGCCAACCTGAATTCTTATTAAAAGCTTGTTTGCAAAACATAGCATACTACACAAATGCAGATACTCTGATTTTTTTTCAAGTTCAGGACTTAAATACCGTAAGTTCACCAGTGCAAGGGCTTTGGGCTGGATTAAAATATTACACACAAACAAAAGGACTGGGTGGTCATTACACACACAGCTACTCAGGAAAATATGAACAGGTTAACAGTTCATACAGCAATACTGTTGGGACCTCGATTAGGATCCCAGGACAGTAGAGCCTGTAAATACCCTGAAACCAATAATTAGCCAAACCTGAAGCTGCCTGTTGCAAAATCATTTATTGTCGTGAGCTCTGCCACAGCTCTATGGCCCACATAGACTTAAATGTCAGCGTAAATAAAACAAAATGACTTTGAGAGCAGTTGAAATCATTTGTTTCGAGAGACCTTTGAAAACATTAATGGAGCCACAACCCAAAGCAGCCCCGAGGACCTGTAGTATGTGTTATTTAAAGGCTAACAAATGTCTCCATTACTTTAAATGACAAAGAGTGACTCAAAGAACTGCAGTTTCTTTTAATGGGCAAAGAGACACCCTCTGATGCAACCCCACAATCAATAATACATTTCCAAACTGGTGCCTGTGTATGAAACGCAAGACTTAATTTTAAACCTTAATAACTTTCTGTGATCTCAACTCTTCAGAAGTCACCTTCTTTTAATTAAATTTATAACCGAAAAAACACACTGGTTTAAGAAGCTCTCCTTATGAGAAGGAGAGGCTTAAATTTATAACCAAAAACACACTGGTTCAGAGCTCTCCTCTGCTCGCCTTCTCGTCTTCCTTTCCCTTTACCTCCATAACTGTGTGAGTTCACACAGTTGTAAGTCTTAGCGGTACTCTCCACAGTAATGGGCAAAGGCATCTACAGCATGTGATTAGCGTAGGGCAGGCACTGAAGCGACTAATGGGCAAGTTTAAAACACCGTTTCCCGGTGCTCCAAAATCACCAATTAGAGTCAACAACTTCCACTGATTCCCAAACAGCTCCGTCTCAAGAGGAACACAGAAGAGCTTCGAACTGAACACTAGCAAAGGATGAATTTCATTTGCATTCTCAGCCTCCGACCCAAACCGCCTTCACGCAGAAATGCAATTCACTTGTCTAATGCTTCACTTTTCCATAAGTCCACATATCTATGTTTTCTTTTTGAAGAAGAGGAAGCCTGATGATTGACAGATGTGCTAGGGAAAGGTAAACACTACACTAATTGACAACACACTTAGTTTTTGTGGCACTTGATGTTTTTCAAGGGGGGAAGGCAGGCGTGCAGAACATGGGAACTCCTTTGAGAGGACTTCCAGAGACTGAGTGGGACTTAATGGAGGCTGGCTCGGGGGAGGTAATTAAACAGTTGTACTTATAAATGAATATCTGAGTGAATGAATGCGAGATGGGAAGAGGGGGTTGAATGCAGCCCAGTGAGAGAACTGTACTGTGTGCTGGGCCAGGCTGCTGAGCTTTAGGTGCTATGGCTCAGAGATCAGAGACTCCGAGAGCTCCCATCTGAGCTCTGAGACTTGCTTGAATGGTGCCTGTTGAAGAGGTGCTTGTGTTGCAGAAGTGTGGTTATGCAGACTGAAAATGCGCATAGAAGGCACATCATAGGACTACTTCATACATGATAGCTGTTAAAAGCTCTCTTCATGCAGGTGAGGTGAGTGTCAGGTGGCTTTAATGTGTGTATTCAACATGGGTTAAACAAATCATTTCCAATCCCATTTTCTCTATGGTATGAGATTTCTAAATTCCCTTTTATACAATTATCTGAAGACAGATTTAGCTTCACTTCAGTGTTTACTTCAAATATCTACAAAAAAATGAGAGAAAAAATCTGGTGAAATTCCACAAGCAAATAAATTATTGGAAATGGTTGCCAATGATTACACTGTCTTTTTATTACAATGAACTTTTTTCACAAAATGTAATAACCCACATTAATCTATGAAAACTGAAACTATCTTTAGGTCATGTCAGTCCATACTAAAAGACAGAGAACTGGCAGAGAGCTAATCATAGCTATAAGTTTAAATTTGTTTACAACCTCTGGTTCAGCACATCGGAAATGAGTGCACCTCAGGTGCCACTTACTGCCCACTCTACATCATTATGGTACATGGTCATTTTCTCAATGTGAATCACGATGGCGGAGTAATGACTAATGGGCTCAGCAGAGAGGCCTGACCAACGCTCTGTTCTCAAGCTGCCGGCAGTTTCCTCAGGTGTGAGGTTGTGCCTTTCAAAGGCGGCGCTGCCATCCGTACCGCGCTAGCGTCAATGGCCCGCTGAGGCGCAGAGCACTCTGGGGGATTAATGGACTACTCGGCAGCTGTATGGCAGCAGTGTTGTGGCAGCGTCGTCTAAGACCTCAGAGCCTCGCTTGCAGGCCCAGTCTTACATTTTCACCTCTTTTCATCCGGCAAAGAGAACAAAACTCCCTCTTTGCCAAATGAGCTGCTTATTAGTTCCTGCGGGCAGGATGGGGTGCCTTCCCTTACTTTTCTCTCTTCCCTCGCCATGTCTCTCTCACTCTCTCTTACTTTCTGCCCAAGCCGATAAAACTTTTTTTTTTTTTGTCGTTTCACGGTAGAAAACTGTTCTTTTTCCACTGAAGTGGTGGCTGGCTCTGAATCAGATGGAGCGGGCTTGAGCCAGATGAGAGTAGGAACAAAGAGCATTGCTACTGTACTGAAGACGCCCACAATAACACAGCTGTGGATCCCGTTTGATGATGCTGTGGGATGTGTGTTTTTTTTTTTTTTTTGTACTTTCTCTCTTTTTACAGAGTGAGATCAATACGCTTCTCTGAAAGCAGTGACTCGCTTGGCATAGAAAGGCTCATGCAAACAGCCATTTGCCAAGAGTGAGGCTGTCCAATCACAGAACAATAGCAAAGTCCCCAGTGTTTGGTGGAAACCATAGAGGTCATTGCTACTGTTCCTCTCGCCCATACTCCAGCAAGGTAGTATAGTCAGGATGCTGCCAAAGCGTCAAATGTGCAAATGGCTTCAATATAATGAAGAAGAAGCCACGTGGTCTTCTTACCTGACGTCGTAATGCTTTATGGTACTTTTTCTAAAGCTCTGAATAGTTGGGCAGAGGAGAGCACACATTTACGGGACATTTATTATTACAGTATTTCTCTCCTTCACCATCAGATGTGAGCCTAATATTATAAAAATGCCTCTGGGAGAGGGGAGAATGATGCGTGCTGTAATTCAATATAAGCTACTGCATTAATGTGTGTCCAACATAACACCTGTGTCTGCAGGCATCAATGCAACCTCTGGCCCCAGGCTCAGCCCAGGCCTGGATTTATTTCCCACTATTTAAAATGCTCTTATAAAAAAAATAGGAGCGCTCAGCTTATTGCATAGAGCAGCATTATGTCGGCAGTTTCTCGAGGTTACTTTGTTTGGCTGGAGCGCCAAGGATCTTGGCCCAGCCACAGCGGCCAGAAGTGGCGGGGAGCCATCCTGGCCAGTCAAGCCACTTGCTAGTCAGAGGGATGGGGGAAGGAGGAGGTGGTGGTGTTGGTGGTGGTAAGGAGGGTTGGTTATGGAGCAGAGGAGGAGGAGACGAGGCTGGACTTGGGTGTTTATACATCTGGCATCTGCCTGGGTCAGGCCGCATATGGAGCACAATGCGTGTATAGCGTCTGTGTGTGTAGGGAGTGTGTGTGTCTGAAGCGTCCCTGCTTTGGGAAACTTACCTAACACACAAGTATCTCCTTGTGTGTAGTCTGTTTACTTTGTGTTACTTTACACCTCTGTTAGCTTATTATGTCCTCCTTTTATAAGTCGCTTTGGATAAAAGCTAGGGGTGCAACGGATCAGTGTGTCCACGGTTCGGTTCGGATGCAGCAGGGTTTTCCAAACTGTGGTGTGTGCACCACTGGGGGTGTGCAAAGTGAAAAGAGCAAGGGCAGATACATGTGTTTTTACTAAAGTGTTAATAAACATTAAATAATATGATTAGTGCTGTGCTCAAACACGTTCACTATAGTAAATAAAATACTATACTGGAAGGGTCATACATCCGCCATGACTCACGCATCCCCTTCTGGCAGGCTGTACACCCCACAGTTGGGAAAATATCAGTTAAATTGTCTGTGCTCTAACAAACAGTAGGTACTTTGCTCTATCTATTTGAAAACATGGTGCACCATTAAGTATAAAAATTTGAAATACAAGGCACTGATGAAATCAAAAGAGTTTTATTATAAACGTGGAACACTTGGAATATGGATCCGTAATGCGTTTATGTCTGTCTGAATTGACCGAGTACTGCTGTTGGAAGGCTGTTGCAATAGTTGTCAGTGTTTTGGTTGAAGAGGAAGTATCTTTACGTTTTGCTCCGCTTATATTTATAGTCGGGTGGTTGCGGCGTAAGTGTGCTGCCATGTTTGAAGTGGAGCATGATGAATACAAGAACGATGCGGAGCAGTGTTTGCAGACCGTGCGTTGCTTGTTTACCGTCTTGTTTCCTTGGTCATCATATTCTACGCTGAAACCAAAATGTTCCCACACCGCGGATTTCAGAGACGATGGTGCCTCTTCAAACTTGGGTCTCGTGTCTTCTCCTACACTTGCCATGTTTTCTGCGCTCAAACGTTTGTCTCGCATACACGTGTCTCTTCCCCAGCGTCTGTGTCAGAGGGCTGATAGGTTGAAGGCAAGCTCGGGAAAATTCTCATTGGCTCTTGCGTCTTTGAAGGCGGTACTGAAGAGAAACCATTCCCCCGGGTCCTAAACACCCTTGCGCGTCATACGCTACACAGAATGCTTAAGCAATGACTTTCTATTAAACAAGCAAGTTTAATATCTCGCGTATCCGAAATCCGATCCCATCTACAGAATGAACCGAACCGTGCTAAAGGAACCGAACGGATTCGAATACAATCCGAAACCGTAGCACCCCTAATATAAGCGTCTGCTAAGTGTCACGTAATGTAATGTAATGTACACATCATACATGAGGGAGCAAACATTCCGAGGGGGCGCATCGGCAGCATGGGCAGAGAGGCCTGAATGTGTGGCCCTCTTTTCTCCAGCTCGCACGGACCAACCCCTATATGCAGATTTCACACCCATTACGCCTCCTGTATGCAAAGGGCCGATGCCCGCCAGCCAGAGGTATCCATTTGAATGTCCCCCCTCGAAGGATGCCAAAGGTTTGGATTTTCCCATGATAGTCCCTCGGCCCACCTCCTCCTCTCCCCATCATCCTCCCACCGCCCCGCCACCCTCCCCACCACGTTTGAGAGGTTGAGTAACCAGGATGGAATCTGCCCCTTTTCATTACCCTGTGAAAGGCTAGCTGTGAAATTGTCACCAAAATTTAGCTGTGTGCAAACAGGAGGTTAGAGCCATCCAGCGACGAGACGGATCAGCTCACTGGGCTCTCTTTTCTCCCCCTTATTCTTCTGTGCAATCCGAGCCCACTGTGAACAAGTGCCGTGGCTGCCAGCTCCAACTCCGCACTGCTTTCAAGGGAGTGCATTCAGGCTCCTTTTAGTAGCCGCACACAAAAAAGCTGTTCAATATCGACCAGCCACGCTGCCAGCTGCTAAAGCTTTGAGGGCTTGGACCTTTAGATCTCGACCGGGAAATACTTCCCCCAAAGCACACTTTATATCAATACAGAATGTTTCCTCACATCAAATAATCTGTCACTTCCATTCACAATGTCTGAGACCTTAAAAGATATTTTCACTTCATTTTAGCCGGTTACATTTTAAGAGCATTGTTAAGAGTTTGTTTGTACAATCGGCACACCAGCAGGTTCTAGAAAATATGTAAAAATGATTCACAGTTCTTTATAAAACACACACACAAAATATCAACCTATATAATACAGGTTGGGTGGTTGATGTTGCCTGACAGTTGGTTGCCTGAAAATTAAGTATTTGGTGTGAAGAAGCATTTGGTCTTTGTTTTGAATAAGAATGCAGCAACACAAAATGACCGCAGTCACATCAAATTTGTCTGATTAATATCTGTGAAAGAGCATTTAAAATAATCTCCAGCAGGGCCTAATTTCCCTCCATTATGTCCCCCAAAGTAGGCACTATATTGCATATTAATGGCATTAGGACTAACATCTGCTTCAGTCATCATATCGTAACGTGCTTTGCTTTTGAGATGTGCTCCTCTGTATTGCTGGTAATGTTAATTCATCCCTCTGATAATTATTCAGTTTACATGTGTAAAGACATCCTATTCATCTTAATGGAATAAATCTAACTCCAAAAATAGAGTAGACCAAAATTGCTTTTTGAAAAATTATATTTCAATGGAGATACATATTTTAAAGCCTTGGTACTCACTTCATGATTTAAGAATTCCACCAGTGAATAGGTGGTCATTTACAATTACATGTTAATTGCAATATACATATCATATTTATAGTTCATAAATTGTGTCCTAAAATTAATATTATTATAGACCCTGACTCGTGCATCACATGAAAACAGAAAAGAAAAATGGTGCACGTCGTAGGGAAAGTGAAATGAGCCTTGTTTTATTGAAGCTAAAGTTGCAACTGGTATAGTTGAACCTGATCAAACCATTCAATACTCTCCATTAAAACTCCTTTGATGCAGTCGGAAGTGCTGGTTGCTTTAAGTGACTTTAATCCTAGTGCCTTCAGAGTTCTGATGTGGTTAATTTCCCCCTCTCTTCCTGGCCTTATCTTTAGGACTGCTCTATAACAACATTTTAAAAGGGGGCTGTATTAAGAGGCTTAGCGTCTACACATTTTGGCAGCAAGAAGGTCACTCTGGCAAATTGGGTTCATTAATCTTCAAGTATATGCCAGCTCTTCCGGGACACACTTTATACTTACATTTCTCAATTGAATTGAGTCTCGTGACTGAAGATTACTGTAAAGAGAAATTTTGCCAGGCGATAAAGTCTGCTCAGTGAGATTTTTTTTTTCCTCAAGTTTTCCCAAGCACAGTTGTTCACTTCCTCTTAAGCGCAGCGGAATGTAGAGACACTTAGGGTGGCATGGGAGGCTGAGTTGAAGTCATTCACCACTATGTAATCACAGCCACAGGCGTAATTATGGCCCTGTACTTGTATGATTTGAATGTTTGACAGATGATGTCTTCTCTTCCCTCTAGGATCCCAGGACATACAGACACCACTTCAGCGATACTCAACTATGTTCTGTCAACCATAACAGCATGAAATGAACTCCTAACTGTGTTCAGAAAGGTAAGAAATTATAATAGTTGCTTACACACCATGTATATACACAATCTGGTAATGAGGTGTCTACCCACAATTCATCAGTTACAGTGTTACTGTAAATGTCTTTGCAAGTAGAAATGGAAGTCAATGAAAGGAATGTTGCTCCCAACAACGAATATCGAAAGACTAGGAATGCAAAAAGTAGATGTCACGTTTATGACAGCTGACAGACACATGGAGCCAGGGCCATATTGATGTATAGAATGCTAAAATGGTCTGGCAGATTTTAATATCCATTTCAGTTGTTTCGGACAGCTGACGGGTGACAGAATTCCTATGGTAACATAATGTAGGCAGAAAATAAATGCACACTATAGATGTAATCGATGACATGTTGTCCAACACTAATCAAACAGTCTTGAAACTGGGTCAGTCATTGACTGATATTGACTGGAGGACGGACAGTCTTCAGCATAATTCAAGAGACTGCATAACAAGTCCTGCTAGTCCATTATATGTTCTCATGTCATCATCCTGCCCACTATGACATGTAGCTGTCATGTGTTAACTAAGATGGCTTCAACTGTGTGAGATGGTAGCTGACTACATTGTAAGGCAGTTTGTGATCTGGTTTACAGATGATTTGGTTTTCATGTGGGAAAAAACCTCTAAACCAGCCCTGACTGTGAATGTGCTGAAAAAAGCCAATGTTACAGGACAAAGGCATCGCACCTGAACAAACAAAAAAAAAAAACGCATGAGTAGCCATGTTCTGTCCTTTCTGGTTACTCTGTTGTGTAGTCCTCCCGCTGGCCTCCTCATATGGGTTTGCCTTCACCTCATCTCCATGCAATTAAACTCTCCATGACCAGAGCGCCCGTTGGGACAGCGCTCTGAATGCCCCCCACAAATTAGATCTGGACCTTCTAATCAAGTTAATCAAATTTTTATTTTTGCAGTTTTGTTTTGATAAAGCGCCCGCCCCGTCATCCAGATGGCGGCTCATGGCTCTGCACTGCTGGCTGATAATGGCTCTCATAAAAGATGTATGGCACATGAAAGACTTGTCAACTCCTCTTCACCCTCCGCTTTGTACTGTAGCGGCCACGGATGATCAGTCTTGTGTGGCCAACTAAATCATTCTCATTGGACAAATGAAGTGAATCCTTGCTGGGGTATGACAGGAGAATGGGACAGAGAATTAGAGCCTGCTAATAAGGACTTAGAGTGACGTCCATATGAACGCTGTGCTTTCATAAATCGTGGTCTTTGTTGATTTTAGATATCTCCGTGATACTCTGGCTTTAGAAACAGATGGTAATTTAAACCAAAGAGTAGTCAACCATAGTTAGCGTAAAGATCAGATAAGGCAGACCATGTCAGGGATTTCCTGCCCGCCATTCCACACCTTCCATATTTGAATCTGACTTCCATTTCTAAATTCAGCCTGTTACACACAATATGCAAGAACTTCACAGAGATTCAATCCATGCAACCAATCTACTCGCACAAAGGAATTATAGTCATGATGCAAGACTTCAAATAATATCATAACAAAACTGGTTTTCAAGAACAGGGCGGTGTACAGTGAAGCCAAAAGCTCTAGAGAGTTCTTTGTCAAGCAGATGGGTCACAGATGGGTGACGCCGTTGCCCCAGCCAACCCCACACACACACACACACACACACACACACAGGCGCAGCCTTGCATTTCATATTCATACTCTATCTGCTTCCGTAACGCAGCCGCCATCATTAGAGGCCGTAATTGTCTCACATTAATGCTGGGTTATTGGATCCGGGCTATATCTGCCGACACAATTAGAGGTAACTTGATGTAAACCCATTCAGCGGTGAAATAAGGGGGCTAGGCTCGAGCACACACCACGGGCCAAGATGGTATCAGCATCAAAGGGCTCCCGGGAGCATTGTGCGCCCCACACATACACCATGGCACTGTACGGCACCGGGTCAAAGCACTTGCTACACTAGAACACCAGAGGTCATTCACTCAGCCTTTCTCCACAGCCCCTACAACCACCCCCCCACCCCACCCCCCCACCCCCCCACCCCACCCACCACCTACCCACCCACCCCACTGGAAAGTTTGGGTAATCCAATATAGCACAATGCATCAGGAATTGGGGCTCAAATGTTGAGATGACTTAATCTGGTGTAAGGCTTGAATGGGGTCATGCTGATAGAGCTCGTCTTTGATGGCATCTCTTTTCTTCGGAAAGACGTTGCTGGCGTTCAATGCCTTGTAAAAACGCGTGAAAGCCGACACAGGACGTGATTGCCCCCATCTAGGGTGAGAGCTTTACACAAGAGAGCTGAGAATCGACTGTATTGCAGGTGCACATTGAAGCGCACAAAGAAAATGGTCGCCAATTTGTTCAAGACTAAATGGGGGTGCATACACACACTTACATGGAGACACACACACACACACACACACACACATACACACACACACACACACACACAAGCCAGCCAGCTAGTGAGTCATATTTCAGTGGCAGCTCTCACAGCTCGAGTTAATGCGCATGGGGAATCAACTCATTTGTTCACCATAGCCTTCAAGTGGCAATATTACTTAGCTGTCTCTCTGGCTTCATTCGCCAGGGTTGCCATTAGTGTGGTTTCACATGACTTTAGCCAACCTTTCTGGGGATTTCATTAGGTGGGTGGCTGCAAAAAGCAAGGGTGCCGAGCTTCCTCCTAGATTAATAATGATGGCTCACCGCTTGGCTAAGTGCTTCGGCTGCAGGAACATTATTAGTGCTTATTGGGGGGCAGAGACAGAGAGATCGACCTGCGTGATGCCAGAGCCAGGACCATGTCCATTTACTCTTTTTCCATGATAGCTTCTGATCATTACACCACAAAAACAGGCCTCCACCACTGCCAGCCCCTAAACTGGCCCGGAGAACATTTTGTCTACTCATTCTGGGAACACAGGGACCGCAAAGCAAACAAGGTCGTTGAGTTTGTTAAGTGTTTTGTTTCCAGTTTCGCTTTTAGCTTGAACTCACGTTTCCCTTTAAAAAAAAAAAAAAACTAAGATCTTACAAGATGACACGCAGTTTCTTTTTAGCTCGCCATTGCAAATACAATATACGGTGATCAAAAAGACAGAACCCATACTTGCGTATAAACCCATACTTATAAAAACCACCAAACAGACAAAAACACAGTGTGCCAGGACTGTAAGAGGCCGCAGCTTGAAACGGAAGTGACTGTTGCAAGTGGCAGCTCGTATGTTCTTGATAAAAACCCAAAGAAAGCTTTGCAGGGTTTTGTCATTTGCTTGAGGTGAGCAACCTACAGGGACCTCCGTCATCACGTCTACAGGAAACCAGACGGGTGAAAAACAGTAAAGTCAATCAACAGTCAATCAAATTAACTCGACAAACCACCAAACCATGGTCCATCCAGCTTAATCACCATATTTTCATCACAGTTAAATATCAGGGAAAACAGAGTCAGCGTGGCTGGGCTTCCAAAGTCCCTAGGGATGTGTGTTTTTATTACCTTAAGCCAGCCCCGTGACAATAAATCCTCCCACCTCTGTGCCCCTTTGAACTTTGCCACTTAAGACGAGCTTCATTTCAAGTTAAAGTCCACCCCCCCACTCCCCAACTCCCCAGGCAGAGAGCTTTTTTTTGCACACTTTGTGTAAACAGAGCGTGCTTTTTTCACGCAGAGCTGTTTTGTCACTGGAGATTTCCTGGTTTTGACTATGGAGGGGCTCTCTCCATGGGGCACTTGTGTGGTGGGAGGGGGGCAGGAGGGGGTAGGAGGGGGACCGGAGGGGGGGCAGGAGCTTCACTGCTCACCCTGGCGTCGCTTCATCAGCAGGGTGTGATGCCTGCGGCAGCTCGCTGGCCACAACAGCCCAGTTACCAGAATCCACGGCCACACACAACACCAAGCCATGAAAAACAAACACGCATGAAGGGGCGTCGCTTTTCTTTGCGATATGACAAAAAAACCCCGACAGCAGATCGCTATCGACACACTCAGTTGGAACGATGCTGAGAGATGGATAAATCATTGCTGTGTTTTTACACTCTAGTAAATTATTTCAAAATGACATAATGCAGCACTAAGGGAAGGACTGTATGAAAGTAAGAGGCAAATAATGAAACACGTTGTGTTTCAAAACAAACCTGAAGAACCCCGAAGTCCAACTAACACACATTTCCAACTAACCCACATTTCAAGGTTTTCCATGGTAATGTGCTCGTGCTAGATATGTATGTTGGGGTGCTATGTTGGGGTCTTTTTAATGAGCCTAGACGTCTGGGCTGTAGCAACTGAGAAAGCAGAAATATCTTCATACTTGAAATTAAATCAAAGTCCCACATATTAAAATCAGCACTGTAAAGAATATAAATAGCTACCACACTTCCAGGGACATTTGCATAACAATCAACTTGGCAAAGAATTTTTTTTAATTATTATTTTTCTTTTACCAGACCAAAAATTGTACATAGCCCTAACAGCATAAATAGGTCTGCAATGCAAATCTGTCAGGAATTGTTTTCATTTCATGAGAGAAAATTACTATTTAGGTTACAGCCATGCAAAAACATGGCTATAAATCCACTGAAATAAATGATCAAAAGAGTTTTTTTTTCCCTAAGGTACTTAATCTAAACTCATGCTAAAAAAGAAAAGATAAAATATATTCTCTTAATTGAGGTCCTAGGTCAATGTTGGGAAATGATTAGGGTGAGTAGCGTGGTGATTTTTGTTTGTTTCCGCTCTTGTGTGTGTGTTTGTGTGTGTGTTTGTGTGTGTGTGTGTGTGCGTGTGTGTGTCTGAATATGAGTACGCAAGTGTATGCATTCTGCAAAATCTGGGTGTTGGAGCATGATCTGACTTAATGCAACAGCAACATACAACTGGGCCATTGTTAGCAGCTACAGCCCTGTGACACTGGATTTAAATTTCCCTCCTAATTCTAGCAATGTGGGATTTTAGGGCAATATCGATAACACCAGGCTTCATTGACATAGCATAAATCAATCTAAAGCAAAAACTGAATAAATCCCGTCTGTCTTTGTTGTTTTGAGCATTTCATTTGACTTCTTTATGAATTAATCAATTATTCTTAAACTTCCTTCTGAAACTGTGCAGTGTTGTGGCAGATAGATAGCTGTGGATATTGATCAAACACATGGACAAACAGGGAGCGGCAGAAACAGTGATTTCCTGCTACCCACTCAACTTTGATCAGGCTACACTGTCAGTGGAGCTGAATGAAACAACCTTCAGCCTTTGAACTGGATTTTCATCTGAGGTCCTATTCTGATGGGTATTCCACACACACACACATCCACACACACACACACCCTACACACACACACACACACTACCCTTTCTCTCTCCCTCTCTCTCTCTGTCTCTCTCTGTCTTTTTCCATTTCACTGACTTCTAGATGGCATACATCCCACGGGATAGTGTTGAGGCGCACAAAACAGGCATCGTGACACGTGGTGTGGTTTGCTCTACATGACGCGAATGCAAGGGGTGAGAGACGTCACCTCTGACACGGCCCCTGCATCAGTAGCATGTAAACTTACATGGCGAGATCTTTTATTGATGTTGACTATATATATTCCTGGATCCACATCCCCATCATTTATAGAGCAAAATACATCCCAGTGACCAAAATAAATGCTTTTGCCTATTATCCTCTGACTGTAGGCAGTCATACTGTGGGCGGCGATCAGCTTGACGCATCATTTAATGTACAACACACTGTCTAAACCTAGCACCTCTAACTCTTCCCCAATGCGGTGCACCAAATACATTTCACAATGTGCTGGGAGCACTAAATTGTTTTTCTAGTTTAGCGACATGGGGATGAAAGATGTCTGACTCCGTACGCCGTCAGGCATGTGTCATTTCATTTCCTGGGCTGCCAGGCAGACCCCTCCAGTGAGGTTTTCCCCAAACATCCTGGATCAGGTGACAGTGCAGTGGATTATGGGAGGAAACTAATTGATACAGCGTTTCGTTTTTTTTCCCCCACTCCTTTTTTGTGTGTGGAGAGAACACAGGGGGCCCTGTGTGCGCCCCACAGGATAATACATGACCCCGGTGCTCTCCATCCAAGCGCAAGGCTACCACAAACAATACCCTGGTCAAAACCAACATCCCCAACCGGCTCCGCTAAAGAGAAATGTTGAATTTACAACTCTCTCTCAGTTTCCCTCTCCCTCGCTCTCTCGCTCTCTCTCTTTTTGTCAGTCCGTTTAGGCCTTGTTTATGACCTGCGAGTGGGATGAAATTTTCGTGCAGCTTTCTGCTCCAACGGCAGGGCCAATTTTTTCCCTGGTTTGTTACATTATTAATAGAACTGTTTCCTGTGCAACAACAACAGCTTTGTATCTGTGCCAGTGGCTTTGCCATTCAAAACATTTTGTTGTTCTCATGACAAAAGGATGGGGGGGGAGGAGGCCGGCTTGGCAGATCAGCTCTGGACAGAGCACAGGAATCAGCCTGTCAGGTCCCAAACACTGCGCAATTGGATACGCCCTTCAGCGCTCATAGGTTCACAATAACAATGATCGATGAGGACGGCTTTGTTGGTAGTGCATGTGTAAAGAATGATCTAGAACTTCAGGGCTCCTTGAAAAACAACAAAACAACTGATGTGCCCATTTTGAGTGCCACAACCTTTGGGGATGAAGACAACCTTGTGACTTGCCCGGTCCCTCCCCCCAAAACCAAAAAAACCCCAACCCGCCCCATCCACTTAAAAAAAAAAAAAAAAAGGCCAACCCCAGCTGAAGACTTAGGCCAAACAATGAAGGTGAGCCGCAGACATAGGGGGATGGGGGGACGTATTAAGTTTCCGCTCAGGATCCGAGCTGCTGTTTTTGTAAGAGCGGGGGCGAGAGCAAGCCAAGGAAAGCAGAGGCGCCGTGCTGGGCTGGAGGAGGCCAGATAATGCTCTTAGCCCTGCGAGTCAGGAGGCCCTCAGGATTTGAGCTGATCCCTGACCCATTGTTGAAATGGAGGGAATTGGCCGCCAATCAGTACGGCCTCGTATGGGGGGGGGTACATGGTCTTGGACAAGGGTACAGAGGCACAGCTTTCACCCACTGTTGGTTTTGCCCAACAAAAATCTGAACCAGAAAGATCAGATTTTGCCCTAAGTTCAGGGGTAAATACTTCACATTGTTTTTTTATTCCTCAGTTTCACGACAGAGCAAAGGTAACCAACAGGTTCTTTATAGCGAATGTCATAAAGATGTAAAGGCACACTGCAAGTTATATGGAAATGTATGCAAATGGTGCCGTGAAACGTCCAAACCACCAAAGTGCCTCCTGGAAGTGTGCAATTATCAGCCCAATAAAGTTGAAGCCATTCACCACAATGAGGCTCCTAACTTTTGATGTCCTGCGGCTGGATGTCATCCAGTGTGTCTGGGTGAAAAGCAGCCAGACAGCTAAGGTGTACGGCAGTTTGCCTCCAAACAATCCCTGTAATGGATGCCCCAAGACAGATGGCATTCTCGCCACCCACCTCTCCAGCAGCAGCCTCTAAGGCTAATTGCTGCATTCGGTAATCAGAATTAAAAGCTCTCGTCAGCAAAACCTGTCTGATGGATACCCACAGCCGGACATACTGACAGCCCTGTGTTTTATATCGCCCATAATGCACTCTGTGCTGACCTTCCACTACCGTGTTGCCACCACTTAAATTCATTTACCACTAAAAGCAAAATTGCTGGAAACAAAGTGACTGAATAAATATTGACCTGTTTGTTGGTGATAAAGACAGCAATTATATCTGTTTGTTTTACAGATATTGTTAAAATTTGTCTAATTTTCATTTAATTTTCATAACAATAATTAAAGCCCAGGCAGAAGAGGACAGATTGCTAAGCGTATGCCTTGGAGATGGTTAGCATGCTGTTTGTTTAAGACAATCTATTTATTTTTGGCTGACTGGCTCTAATTGCCAGATATGTAAAGTACAAATTTACAATTATGGCAATTTCTGCAGACGCACAAACCATAACACAGATGATGTTTTGTATTTAATTTTCTCACAGAAGACTGCTCGCATGAAAGAGACAACCTGAAGACATAGGTTATAATAGATACCTCTTGTTCTTGTTGAGTGGAAATTCAATGTCCATTCATGCAGATCTGCTGTCTGAACAAACACATCAAATTAGAAAGCATATGTCTGCTACACCTAAACAATCTGTCAAAACACAACAATTACACTGTTGTTGGCGTGACACTGTGTAGTTGTACAAACACACGTGTCCATCACAAACACATAAGACAAATAGGAAGCATAATTTAATGCACTTGTGGCTAGAAATAAAGGAAAAAGTGGTTGTCAGTGTGATGCCACAGTGATCACTTCCTCCTCAGACACTGCTCTGAAGAAATTAGTACATTTCTTTCATAATCTGAGAACAGGAATAATATCACTGCTGAAGATTTCAGCAATTTGTGAAATATGATTACAGGGACAGCTGCAGCAGAGTAACATTATTTGAAACATCCCCCACCCTCATAACAGCTATGCTTGTTACTACGGAATATAATTTTCAATCACCCCTGGCAGACATCTTTAAAATGTAGGCGGAGAGAGAGAGAGAGAGAGACACGCATCAGGACTGACATAAATATGTGCCCCTGATATACAGCCAAAGAAATCACAGGCAATATAACCTATGAGTCTGAAGCATATCAGCACAAGAAGACAGTGGTGCATTCAGATTCCTTCCCAGAGCCTCGAGCGATAATATGCAAAGCCCTCCTCCAATATATTCTAATGACCCATCACCATTTTCCAGCATGGACATTACGGCTAAAACAAAATCACGCTGACTCCAGCTCATTATGGCTTCCCTTTACTGTTAATTATCCAAAGGGTGTTTACATGAGAAGCAATCAAAGGCTCAATGAGGGTAAGGCATTCAGAGCGCCAGCCACTTCTCTCTGCGCCCCGACACTTGCATAAAAGACAGCACAGGATTCAGATGCTGCTGACAGGGAGAATTTGTCACAGGGTGTGTATGGGAGTCATTAGGGAGCATCATAGACTACACGATGCCCCACAGGCAAAAAACAAAAAATTACAGAACAGTCCCGAAATGTATTATGCTCGAACTTTATGACTCCAAGACCCATGCAGCAAGCTTTCTCCTCTCTAGTCTGTGATATGGGATACCTTCAATATCATAAAAAAACATTAGAAATCCCTATGGGTCCAGACGTATTGGACACCCTGTATAACATATATTGACACACTGGGATACATAGGCAGAATTCAAAGCTTCTGAAACTCAGCTGGGGACCACTGGGGAGCAGTTTTGAGATTTTCCGTATAACAGCATTTAATCACGGAGCTGAGTAATACAAGGACCCAGCCCAGCTGTCTGAAAGTTTGAGTCAGTGGTGTTCCCATTGACACACTTTGAAGCACACTCATCAGAACAGCAAACACAAGCACTGGAGCAAGGCTCATCAACAGAACTAGTCTTTTCCATGACACATCAGCACAGCTAATGCAAACAATGCTAATTACTCCAGACCAAGAAAAAACAAGAAAACCCCCTATGCTTGACTAAACATCTGCAAATAATGAAACTGTGGCATGATATGTCAGAAAAAAAACTTTATTCTAATACACATGGCTGCCTCTGTAAGGCTGTTGGAAATGAAACAAAAAACTTTCTGTGTGCCAAAACATCAATCAAAGCAATTTGACTGAACATGTGAACAGTTGGTAAAACAGCATGTCAACAGGACAACCTAGCCTGTTGCAAGCGACTGTCAGATATAAGATCTACACAATGCGCACTGTACGATTTCTGTTAGCTGGAAAATGAAATGAAAATAAAAATAAAATGCAATGGAAAAGATTCAAGATCAGGCTTTGGTATTTGAAAAATGGACACACAAATCTATGCACTTCGAGACTCCAATAAAAAAAGCTTGAGTTTGCTTTGGGAGTTTGCCTGGTCTGGGTTATCAAGGCCACTCCTACTTCACAAACAAGGCAGGAGGAGTGCCTATCTCTTACTGATAAGAATGTCAAGGCAAAACCCCAGGCATGCTTTTCTGCAAGGGTGTGAAAGGCCTGCGAAAGGCTTATCAGGGCGTAATCAGGGTCGAGCATTCAACAGGTGAGCGCCGCAGTCCGAGATTCCGACAGTGACACGCAGGACAGTAGCGGCGAGGACGCGCTCGAGCCATATGGCCCGTCGGCTGGAGACTCTGCTAATTAAAAGTGCTTCACCAAAGGTTACGTCTGTAAGCCTCAGCAGCTGACCTCTTCGCAACCTGATAATATCCTAATTAGACAACAGTGTAGAAGCCTACAATACTGAGTGCACAAAAAAACACTAGTGTTCGTAGTGCGAGTTTTAATGACTGTTGATGCCTTGGCTAGAACGTGTTAACACTTGTGTTAAAGGACAGTGAGAAAAAAAAGAACACAAGAAGACAAGCGTGTAAACAAAGCATGACATCAGCAGTCATATGTTCAAAGCAGCTGATGACACCTTTGCGAGCTTTAGCTGCTTATTTTCCCACACTGTGACCTCGGCACATTTAATAGCTGTAATGTGGCACAACATGTCAGAACAGTGGGGCTCAGAGAGGGACGTGTTGGGCCAGAGCTGAGCGAGCTATTCCCAGACTGGCTAATGTGGGCGCTGACGGGCACGCCAACCTCGCCGCCCCCTTCCCCTCCCTTCCACTCCGCTCCCTTCCACTCCACGCCACTTCACCAACCATCCCTACCACAACGCGCCAGGACAGCTCAGATTAAGAGCCCTCTCTAACACTTGCGTCCCTAAAACAGGAGGGTGGAGGTGGAGGTGGGGGTACGGGTGGCGGGTGGCTTGGGGTCCTCGTCTTTCATCCCCTCTGAGAACTGTGCTGTAATTACTGGTGCGTTTAAAAGGATTCGCTCTCATTAGCGAGGCGGAGGAGATTAGCTCTGGTGCCATCGCAGCGGTGTTATAGGTTTTACGGTGAAATTTCTGCCAGCTACGGGGGGAACTGTTCATTTTGGACAAGACCTCAAAAAATCACTGTTTCACTCAAGGTTTGCTTGGGTGGTGACCAATGTCACCATAACATCCTGTCCACGTTGATAGTAACTGATCATAGCTTTTTGAAGTTGGTCTCACTATCTGATGAACTCTAATAGGTAATAATAATGACTCAAGCAATGCAATGTGATGTATGCAGGAGAAGTCAGAAAATCAAATCTGGGAAGGAAATAGGCATATGCTTCATTGCCTTCTAATTCCTCATTAAAACTGCGGCAGGCCCAGGCAGGGCTCGGCAGCGTCTCTCCAGGGGCCGGCTCTATTTGTTTCATATGCGGTTCATCGCTGCCGTCTCCTGCGTGCGCTGACGCTAACGCAAACTGTCAGCCTCGCCGACCACAACGGGTGTCACATGGCAGACGGGCGCCGCCACCAACCAACCACGCCACAGAGAGGGGCAGGCGGCGGAGGCCAGGGGAGAAAGAAAGAGAGAGACCCACTCGCGTCACACCATGTGCCTGCCACCCCCTCCCAGTCAGCACGTGGGGCTGTTTCCGGAGGGGGCAGGATGCACTCGGGGCACCTGTGCTGGCCGTTGCCATGCTGTCAGCCAGTGGGAGCTCGGCAGAGCACAGTGGAGCATCTCTCTCTCTCTCTCTCTCTCTCTCTCTCTCTCTCTCTCTCTCTCTCTCTCTCTCTCTCTCCGCTCCTGTGGCGAATAAAAATGACATCACAATTCAGCGCCATGATGTTCACTATCTGACTTAAAAAGCCCCTGACAAAGGCACAATCTCCTGTGCACTACCCGCCAGCAAGCCGCCTTATATAATAATGGCACAAACAGGTCTATTCAGCACATCTCCATCAGTGACGATCACCATGTTGCTGAAATATGCATGAGGGACTAATCTGAGCAGATTTCCCTCCACACATTTCCTCAGGTTTTATACCGTATTCGTGCGCTTGCGTAATCTGCCGGTTCGTCTTCGTGAGCTGACAGAAGACGACATTAAATTGAAAACACAGTGAGCGGTGATTTCCAAATGAGAGGACTGGCTCATCTGCTCTGCTTCCCGCCGGCGAGCGAAGACGATGAGGGGGGGTGGGTGGGCAAAACAAAGGCACCGGTTCTGCATCTGAAAACCCATTACGTGATGAGTCAGAGAATCAACTCCCTACTCGGTGCCCAAGGAAACCACGACTGTGTGAGAGACATAATCCATGACTCCTCCGACATATATCTCATCTTTAATCCTTATTTTGTCTCTGCCCCCGGGGATTTAGAGCTCCAGATAGTAAAAGGTTAGCGCTGAGTAATAACGCACAGATACATGCACACATATGCTTATATAAACAAACAAAGTAGAAGACTTCCGAGATTAAAAAAGGATCACCTTTTTCCATTAAACGCTCATTATTTGGAAAGAATCATATATTTCGATGGTGCAACAAAAGCGTTGTTCATGGCTTGCTAGGCTCTCTCTAGGTTTTGTTTTGTTTGCTTCGCTGCCTGAGATCGCGGGGAAAACTCCAGCATGAGGAGGAGTACGCCCGCCGACCCTGTGCACCACAGATAGCTCCGAGTGCAAATAAACTGTCTGATCCACCCCAGCCCTCTGAGAACACAGAGACTTCGGACAAATACCATGTCATGATTTTGACAGGGAAAGGGCCCCTTCTCCTGAAACTGAAAAGTAAACGTCAAAAGTGCTTGACAAGGCTGATCGTATGATGTGGCTGCAATTGGTAAATAAACTCCATGTGATTGTCCAGCCAGACAGAATATCGGCTAACCATTTTTTTTTGCCCTGACTGTATCAAATCTTTGCCTGTCAAACTTAAAACAAAAGCTTGTTACATTAGAACATGGGCTCATCGTCACAGATCTGTATGAGATTATATTTACCCTGTTTAATCTGTAAATAAAAGCCATTTTTGAGGGCATTGTGAAAACTAAAACAGAGAGACTGTCACAAGCAGAACAGCATAAAGAGTGTAAAACTGAGCCTCAGCACGTCTTCCTTGCGGCAGTGGTGAAATGAACACAATGCAAGCATGCTGGGCAAGGCCAGCATGCAACTGACTTGGAAGAGCAGGCTGTTCAAATCAGCTACATTACATTACATTACACTTAGCAGACACTTTTATCCAAAGTGACTTACAGTACAGGACACAAATCAAGCTACATCTTTGCAGAATTAAAGTGCAAGCAAGGCGTGTTAGTATGCGTGTCTTTGTGTGTGTGTCTTCATGTATGTGTGTGTGTGTGTGTGTGTGTGAGGTTTGTGTGTGTGTGGGTGTATGTGTGTGTGTATGTGTCTGTGTTTGTGTGTGTGTGTCTTCGTGTGTGTGTGTGTGTGTGTGTGTGTGTGTGTGTGTGTGTGCGTGTGTGTGTGTGTGTGTCTTTGTCTGTGTGTGTGTCTTTGTGTCTTCGTGTGTGTGTGTGTGTATGTGTGTATGTGAATGTGTTGCATTTAGGTCAAAAAAGAAGGACATGAATGATGAGACCTCCAAGGTTACAGGGTGCCATTTGCTGAATGTGGATTACTCATAGGTAGGAATCAATGAATTCCAGCACTGCAATAATTACTCCTGGTATTGGGGCTCTGGAAAGTCAGTAAATATTTACATCATGCAGATGAAGATAACTGGGAAGCCATTAGACTGGTATGTGATGCACAGCCCACTAATTAACAGGCGGCTACCAGGGGACCGCACTCCCACGGCCAATATAGACCGAAAATTGACAGCGTTCTCAGCTTCAAGGGGAAAACAAGGTTAAACATCTGCTGAGACTAAAGTGTTGATGCCACATAACCACCCCCCCCCCCCCCCCCCCCCCCGCGCTCCAACGCACAAGACACACATCCCCATGCACCTGCCTTGCTTGCCTTGTTTACATTTTTATTTCACAGCGATATGGCAGAGACAGATTACATCATACACAAATAACTTGGGCGCCACGCCAGGGTACATTAGCGTACGAGAGCCGTTCGCTCCAAAGCTGTTCTTCTGTGACTCAAAACGTGCTCGTGACCAGAGTGTCAAGCAACAGCTAACACTATTAGCATTGACGGCCCAACACCATCCATCACCCCCCCCACCCCAGCCCTGTCTGGACACAATGCCCCTGATTACACAGGACGATAAACGAGCAAGGGAGAATTAGCTTATCACAGAAATTGATTGTCTCGACAAAAGTCAACAAACAGACGCATAGAACAGCAAATATTGGGCAATATAAATATGGGTGCTTTACATGTGCAAGAGGAAGTCGTGGAAGAACAAGGATGCCGTGCAAACAACCATTTTCACACCTCCTGTTTGAAACACAAAACAATACCAGCTGTAAAAAATGGAAGGTCACAGCCCGTGTGCGTGCCTGTGACATGAATTGACCATCACTGTTTTAAACAAGGTGTGCGGCACAGCCTCCCCTTCAAGCTGGCTAAGGCATTTGAGACCATTACCCCTCTAACAGGCAGAAAATGTGACTATTTCACGCACCTCCACCTTTGGAAAGTGGCGTGGCTGAAATACAGAATGGCCAAGACACGGGACGCTGGAGCCCGAAGCCAAAGGGGCTCGGCGGAGCAGATGGTCCTCCTCCGCACTGCCCTGTCCTGGAGCCGCTTAGGCGACACACAGCCGCGGCCTAGACAATGATGTGCGCGGGCACTGATGTGTTCTGGGACAGGTCCTCGTCATGAATAATTAAAGATGAGAATTTGGCAGTTTTTCACGCGCGGGTGCAAGGTTGCGGCGTCCTTTTTTTCGATTGCTTTTTTTTCCCCCCTTCACAGAAATGCGCACAGGCTTTACGCACTGGCACGCGCCCTTGTTCTATCGGGCAGATTGCTTCGAGGACATCAGTCACATTATGCAGCCCAATCACCTTGTTATTCAGACGGCAGTATAAAGAGCTGAGAGATAGGACCTAAATGAGGTTCAGGCCTGTCACAGGGCAGGGCAGATGGGGGAGTCTGATAAAAATGTTTTCATGAGGGGGGCACAGCCCCCCAAAGAGCACGTCGTAAATGGCAGCTCACCGCTTCATGGTGGTGTATATTTATTCATGCAAAAGAATATCAGAAAAATTATACTGTCTGCAGAATTCATAATACTCACCAGCTTCTGATGAATATCTGAGAATATGAAATAATCTCACCACCATCAAAGATGTATTTTTCTTTTGCTTTGACCTGATAAAAGTGTGGATACATCTTCCAGCATGTGGTTAATGACATTTTTGAAAGTATATGATTGAAAAAAGTAGCTGTTACAACATTGGCATAATAAAAGATGAAATATGTTATGAATATTCAAGAGTGAAATAACCTAACAACAGGAATACATAAGTGTCATACCACTGTGGTTTCTTATTTCAGTTTCTCTGGGTCCAATTAGTCAAACAGCAAAATATTTAAAATCAGTTAAATATTTACCAGCAGCACAAAGAGAGTTATTCTGTACACACTGATATCCTTTTATTAATAACATGACTTGATTTTGGTAGCCACTCTGCACTGGCAAAGGCTTAGCGCCGGTCTGTCGGAAGCTGTAAAGCCTCTTTAGATCCCTCACCAAACAACCCATTTGTCTATAGCAAGATTCTCAGCCTAAAGCTCCATGCTTTCTTACTGACCTATGACTGAGGTCTAACACAATACTCAAAGAGCGCTTTGAAAGTGAGTGAAGAGAGAGGGGGGGGGGGGGCTGGCTCCTGTTTCTGGGGATAGACTGATGGGGTCACGGTGGATGAAAGGCCCCTCTTTTCCATATTGAATAGTGCGGTAGCATGCGTTGGACAGGTTGCACAAAGATGTAATGGATAATTCGGAGCCACTCCTTGAGACTTTGAAAGGCTCTGTAGCTGTTGTTTTCCAATAAGAAAGGGACATTGTTTTTCCTGGACAGGCGGCGGTGTGGCTTGCACCGCAGAGTGCATGTTCCAAGAGCTCTGATGGGAAAGTAAACTTTATAGTACCTCAGATGAGGCCCAGATTGGACTATAGATAACACTATCAGACTCCACCAGTGTGTGTGTGTGTGTGTGTGTGTGTGTGTGTGTGTGTGAGTGTGAGTGAGTGTGAGTGAGTGTGAGTGAATGAGTGTGTGTGTGTGTGTGTGTGTGGTTAAAATTTACAATAAGGAACTGTTTCTTAAACTTGTAAACTTACTCTGATTCATTTCCTATTCTTTCCAGTTAATCGATAACAAGATAATAGCTTTAAATAAAGGGAAGTTAGCAGCACTGTAAGGTACCTTAGGTGCATTACCTTAGTCCTTAGTCATTTGCTTAAGGGTGACTGGGCTACAATTATCAATGCTGCAGTATTGCACAGTGGATTTTGACATGTACATATCAAAAAACAGATATATCTGACAGGCTGTGTTTTTCCTTTCTTTTCCTTCAGGTCATCTGAGAGAGTGGACCTTAAAGAAGGTGAGCGGACTTATTTCCATCTGAAGTTTGAGTCTGAAATCGTCTCTCTGTCTCTCTGTCTCTGTAGTGGCAGGGGTTAGTGCCCCTTACTTGGCTAAAGTGAATATGCTTATGTTTATGCACATCACACACACTCTCTTTCATTGTGTGTGTGTGTGTGTGTGTGTGTGTGTGTGTGTGTGTGTGTATGTGTGTATGCCTGTCCTACTTTCATGGGCCAGGAGGTCCTTGCTTGGTTGTGTTCTTACGTCATTTCCTCACTTGTTTAGATGTCCAGCCACACAATTTAGCGGTTTTGTCTCAGATCTGGATGGACTATAATCCTTTTACCAAACTCAATGATGCCGGACCATGAAGAGGAATTAGCCCCGCGGATACACAAACAGACATAATAGCATCAACCCACACACAAACATGCATTCACAACTCACGTCACAGACAGATACACAGACAGGACACAGACACACACACACACACACAAACATGTATTCACAACTCACATCACAGACAGACAGACAGACAGACAGGACACCCACACAGAAAGATGCATTCACAACTTGCATTACAGAGAGACAGACAGACAGATAGGACACACATACGCACAAACAAATACACACACACACACACGCACACATACACACACACACACATGCACACACACACAAACCAACACATTGACACCACCACTTCTAACTCTTTTAGTTACAGCATCTCAGGGAGATCAAACAAGAGCGCTTAATCACGTTTTATCTGATGCTCATGATAACCACCCTCTCTCCCAGTCTCCCAGTTACATCTTCACTTAACTCCTAATAATGCATCCCCATCCATCCAGTGGTCCCCGACTCTAGGTAATCTAGTCTCTGCGCATCAATCCTGCAGGGTCAGACGGGCGCCTGCGAGCATGGGCTCCCCGCTCCCCTGGACTGGGCCAATTAAACCCAGCTCCATTCAATTACGGCCGTGATGAAGACACTCATCATTCTGTCACAAGTGATCGCGAAAGCAGAGCGTCAGACCTCCTCCTCCTCCATGGCTGAACTTATTACTTTTGAGCCTTTTTGCACTTCTCTGTCTCTCTGTCACACACACACACACACACACACACACACACACACACACACACACACACACACACACAATGAGATCAGGGCTGATTTCAGGAGGACTTTTAATGAGTAGAGGAACAAAACGAGGAGGGGGAATAGAGCTGCTCTGCTTCATCGCCGCTTCGCTTCACTGCTGTAGTCCCGCCCGCCTTGCGAGAGGGATGTCCCCCCGCAAAAAAAATCATGCAACGGTCACAGCTCTCTCCTCTCTCTTCTGTCTGCGTTTGTTTTGCTTTATTGTGCGAAAAGCAAGGTTCACAAGATTTATGGCCCCTCCCCGCGTAATCATGTTGCTGTGAAGTGCTGTGACGTTTATGAATGCATGTGCTGTGCTGTGCTGTGCTGTGCTGTGTGTGTGTCAGAGTGTGCTAGCTGCAGGGCTTTGCTCTGTGCCGTGACAGGGAAAAGCTATGGTGTTCCCCCCCTCCGGTTTCTACGGCGTGCCGGATCGGTGAGCCACAGTAATTATGTTATACGTCAGGACGGATTGTAAATATTTTCCATTACACGTTGGACACCGCTGTGTATGTACACTGGTCCTCGAGTCAACATTAATCACCATCCATTTCTGCCGACTGAGTGATGCTCGCGTGATCGATATGCCTGCTTAGGCATGAGGCCTTATTTACCACTGCTGTGGCCTGCAAGGTCTGCGCTTCAGGAGTGTGTTTGGTGGGGGGGCAGACACCACAATAAACCCCTCCTCACCCCCACATGCCTTACCTGCAGCTCCTCAAGGGCACTTCTGAAAAAGGAACCTCACTCCCATCGCCATCTCTGATTACATCGAGTATATGGTCTGTGCAGGGATCAAGGTGACTTCCCTGAGGGAAAGAAAACAGGCAGAGCTGAACGAAGGGGCGATATGGATAAAATGTCCTTAAACATTTTATAATCTATTAAAACACCTGCTGTGAAAATTATGGCTCGTAACTGCAATATATACACACCCAAACATATGGTGACTTTAAAAACCCATTTGTGACGAAGATGTGTTTGTGTGTACTTTACATGCCTAAAGACACACTATCTGGTGTAATAAAATGGATGTTTTTGTTTTACGAAGCTAAATAATCAACATCATATGACACAGGTGTGTGAAACGCTGAAACCCCTGGTCTCCATTTTTCCAAACAATAAACCTACTTTCTAATTCAATTAAAGTCTAACTAATTGCCAGCTTTAGTCTTGCGAGGCACTGTGCCAAGTCAGCCTAATGTCAGAAGTCAATACTGCTGTCAAGTAACAGCCAGAGACAGACAGACTCTTGTCATAGAGACAAAAGACTAATGAGGTTACTCCAACCAATATCCTTTCTGGCTTTTCTTAAAGAATAACCCCTCCTCAAGTATCCTCCCCATATTACACAACAGCTTGTTTTAATATCAGGAATTTTATAGCACTCACACTCCGGTAAACACCATTCATTTCATTCCACTCAATATTTACTACATCAGTGGGATCTCTGCAGTATTAGCAGGGCTCAGTCTGAAGGCTTCCTCCATCATGGAGTTATAAATACCACATATCATTACTGATGGGGAGTCCGGGCTTCTTCGCCAGCCCATCTCCCCTCAGTTAGAGGCTCGTGCTGTGTATCTTACCCCTCGCCGCACTGCTGCTAGTGCACTGTAATTACACAGAGACGACCCCATCCCTGGTAATTGCACTTGTCACCATCGATCCCATTAGTCCCGATAAGTAACTGCTCAAAATGGCGTGCTGACTAAGCCTCCGTGCCCGGTCCACATTGCCACGCGTGTGCTGTGCTGTGCTGTGCTGTGCTGCAAGCGAGCTGGCCCTTCGTCCCCGTCAGAACTAATGAAAGCGCACTGAGGTCTTTAAATTAAAGGCCCCTGACATCTATCCCACATGAAAGAGAAATAAGAGCACCCGGAGCACTGCTGCATCACTTCTGGAGGTGTCCCAAAAGCCCCCGTGTTAAAGGAACCTCACTCTACTGCTGAGAGCTGTAAACGCACCTGGTTAGCCTTGTCAGGCACATCAGGATAAATATCTTAGCCTTTCTTATGAAGGAGAATGAGGAGAGAAAATGCAAAATGTGCTATTTAAATACAGCATTACATAAAGCATGTTGCGTAAGGTCAGCCTGCTGGCTAAAAATATAGGCCCACACCGGTCCAGTCCCTATATATAATGGTGCTGAATTATTCAAAAGTGTGTGTGTGGGGGGTGGGGAGAAGGGTAACAAAAAAAAGAGATGTGTTTATGCAACAATAACAGCCATGAAGATTGAAAAGATAAAAACATCCTCCTGTGAGGTAGCGTGTCAGCCTGGCACACATCTACATAAAGCAGACCCTGTGTCCTGACCTCAAATCAAATCCATGCTCCAGCTGCTCTTATAACACAAGCAGACAAAAAAGTAGAACAGCGGGGAAAAAAAAAACGAATACAAAATACAAATACATAACAAAAAAAATTATGATAATAATTATTACGGCCGTAAAACTGCCTTAGCGCTCATGACCTCACCACACTAGAGGCATCAATTGACTTACAGCTACATCGCGACACGGGAGGCCCAGCTCTTTTTCCAAAACAAGTCATTCAGACTATGAAGCACACTCTCGCAAGGCGAGCAAAATATCACCCACCCTCCAGGCCAGGCCCTCAGCTGCATATTAATGCCCGCATCTTGGGTGCCTGGCACGGTGGGAGGACAACAGGGGCTCCGCGAGTCCAATTAAAAGCGATGCCCGAGAGCCCGGGGACTAGCTTGTTAGCAGGGGCTTGACACCAGGCCGCTGCCCAGCTCTGCAGTTGCTTAGCATGGGGCTCCTGCCAGGGCCGGCCAGGCTTGTCGGCCCCGGGGCCCAGACTGTCTCGCGGGGCAGTGATGGATGAACTCTTAAAGGGCTGTACTGGCCGGGGCTCAAAGCCGTCTGTTTGGACTCTTGTCTGAAGTGGGAAGGTACGCAGGCAGCTGCAGTCTCCTTTTGATTAACAGCGCAGACGGTTTTAAAAGAGCAATCCTCAACAAGGATGGGCATTATGTTAAGAGCGCATTAATTCATTGGTCTGTGTGACAGGCACTTTAATCTATTTCCAGCTATTTCCACAGAGAAGCGCACATTGCCCTACTTTGAATGGCACTTCAACTACAACAGAATGCATGCAACAGTTAAGGTGGCTTGAACATGCACCTTGAAAAATCTGGGAATTTCTCTGCTGTATTATGGTGTAACCTGATCAGAGAAGACAACGCACAGTCACTGTGTGTGGCTTTGGCTGGGAGAAGGTTACCAGGGAATAAATGTGCACAAACCACACTTAGCCCATCTGTTTCTGATAAACAATGACACACTGGCAGAACTGCAAGAGTACCACAACGGCTTGTTGGGGGAGCCCTGGCACACGCGCACACACACACACACACACACACACACACACACACACACACACACACACACACATCTGCAGAAGCTTCATCTGGGTGACTCACCCTTCCCCCTGGAAAAGGAAGTGGTATGGCAGATCATTTAAAAGCCTCCCAAAGTCGATCACCACACCCACGCTTGAGAGCTGAGGCCAGGTCAGCCTCACCACCGACCACATGAGGAGAACGTTCTCCACGACAGCTCACGAGCCTGCTATGCATTAGAGTCAAGCCATTCAAGTTGACACTAAACACTGGCTATAAATAATCCTTCAACTGAAATGTTGTAAAGCTTGTTTCCCCTCTGTGTAGTGTAGGGTAGTGGAGTGTAGTGTAGTGTGCTGCGGATCCAGGTCCTAAATTTGTGAACATGGAACACAGTCTCAGAAGACTTCCTGTTGAGGTTGTGTTAGTTGGTCTCAGACATGAGAAATTGGCCAAGGTCAGATGCCTCTCCGTTGTATCAGCCTCCCTGAAAAATGGGAAAAGCTGCTTCTCTGTCCATACTATCTGATAACCCCTGCCTCCATTTCAGAGTACTATTCCAAACTAGCCCCTAAGACGATCTCTGCTGTTGAATCAATATCCACTTTCCAACTTTTCACTAGTACCATGGCCTGGGCTGGGAGGTATATTAGCGTGAAATCCCAATCCTTACCAGCAGGAAAACAGCTGGAGGCAGACAGAGAGAGAGTCCTTTCTCCCACTTGACACACTTTCTTAAGGTCTTGGAATTTCAAGTAGGACCAGTTTTACGCAACTAGATTATTCATGAATTCAATGCAGCTTGGACAGTTTGAAATTTTACATAACCAGTAAACCAACCACAATATTTTCCTTAGCCTTGAAAGGTTGGAAATTGTATGACTGGCTTAATTCACTCCATAAACTTCCTGACCAACTTAAATAGTGCTTGTGGCTGTGTGTGAACTGTGTTTGTGTTCGTCTCCCAGTGTCAAATGAGAGCTTTGCTAGATGTTCCAAAGGATACAGTCGAATCCAAACATGTTGCGAGTAGAGAGAGAGAGAGAGAGAGAGAGAGAGAAAGAGAGAGAGAGAGGGAGAGGGACGTCGTCCCCAGCTGCCGACTTGCCAAACGGTGATTGATCCCATGTGGCTCTGGACTTGGCATTAGCTCCGATCTTTTATCAAAATCTCCCCCCGCCAGTACTCTCTCCGCAACACCCTCTTAGCACACAACAACGCAGCCCCCAACTCTGCAAGACTTTAAACCAAATCGCGCTGACCCAACTTCTGAGTTTACAGCCGGGCAAAAGGGGTTGGGGTTGGGGAATGGCTGTTGGGCTGGGTCGGGGGGAGAGCTTGCATGAGAAGGATTAATTTCAGGCAGCTCCCCGCTCATGTGCGTTTGGGGCTTTAGTTTAATTACAGTGTCATTACTGGGATGAGGAACCGCAGCGCCCGGTCGGACTGGCAAGAGAAAAAGACATGGCCAAGCAACCAGATGGCTCCCCCCGGTGCAAGCCCTTTTCGGTGCTGCTCTCTGACCTTCCACAAAACAAGAGTCATTTTAAAACAACCACCCCCACTCCTTTCCCCAGCAAGGAGACGGCCACGGAGGTATAAAGCCCACTGTGAACAAAACAAACGGGATGAGTGGGAGAAAGAGGAAATTCCCATACAAGGCCATCTGACTGTGTGTCAGTCACCGTGTGTGTGTGTGTGTGTGTGTGTGTGTGTGTGTGTGTGTGGGGGTGTGTGTGTGGGTGGGTGGGTTGGGTGTAAGGAGAGGGAGAGCAGCTTTAGTGGGAGGGTCCCGATGCAGCATGAGCAAACAGTCCATAAAGGAAGGGCCCCGCCACTCTCCCATTCGCATGCTAATGAAAGTGACTTTGTTTTGGGGGTTAAAAAACTCTCGGGGGGCCACGGCCGCATCCATCCGAGGCCTGAACCCGGACCGCAATCCCCCTGCATCCTGCGAGCACAACGGGGCTGGAAATAAAGAGCTCAGTAAAGGATGTCAGGGTGTCAGCTCCCATTAGAGTGGGAAACACTGTGTGTCCGCACAAGCGTGAGGGGCTGGGCCCATGCGCCGGCCTTCCTCATTGAGCACGTCCACCCCGAGGAGGCCCTTGGACACACTGTGTTTTTTTTTTTTTCATTTGTCACACAAAGGCCCCACAGAACTGATCTGCAGGCAAAACATCCTCTACATTTCCGACGTCTTCTGTTGTTCGGCCCTTTCAAAACCCTTTCTTTCACGGGGCACAAAAAAGACGGAGAGAGAGAGAAAGAGAGAGACAGACAGAGAAAGAGAGAGACAGAGAGAGGGAGAAATCGATGGCGCGGGAAATAGTGCGTAGCTGGAAAGAACACCTTCTAGTTTTTATCACAAAACTAAACAGCAAAAAAAATTCAATACTGAACTGCTAATGCCCATTGGGCAAAAGTCCTGTGCATATTTAATTTGTTGTGTGGTTATTCCTACTTACTGAATGCCCCGGAAAAAAAATGTATACTCTTCGAAATGGTTGGATGACCTACACAACTTACATGACTAATGGTCTTTAGATCTCTAGTTTGAAGTGACTGTGAGAAAAAAAACGCCCAAAAAAAAGCGAAACAAAAGAGTCAGTGAAGCAGCAAAGGCCTTGAGAGGTAGCGTAACCTTTGGTAAACTGGGTAATTGCTCCACAGTTTGCCCTCAGGCAATGCTGTACAGTAGCGAGAGGCCTTCTCTCCCTCTCTTTTCTCTTTCTCCCTCTTTTCTCTCCTCCACACTCTCTCTCTCTCTCTCTCTCTCTTTCTCTGTCTTTAGTGCAAAGAGCACAAGAGAGGCTGTGTTTCATCCTCCAGAGCAATCAGAGCTGCATTAGAGTGGGACAAACAATCGGCCTCCCAGCATTCACAGACCACACGACCAAGGGCCCCGCTAGCCTCCTCGAATGGCCACACTGGGGAGTCAGCCCTTGTTTACCGGCTGACACACACACACACACACACTAATACCTACCGTAAGCTCTCTCTCTCTCTCCCCCACACACACTCACAGACACACAGGTGTGCCCTCTGAATCACCTGCAGGTGTGTGTGTGTGTGTGTGTGTGTGTGTGTGTGTGTGTGTGTGTGCGTGAGGCGCGTGCAGCAGTCCCTGCCATAACTTGTAGCTCAGCAGTAAATCCATGATTGCTTAGAAGTCCGCTCCAAAGGTTTGTTTTCTGCCCACGCCCACGTGTTCTGCTTGAACAGGGACTGTGCCTGTGTAAGCACAACAACAAGAAAGAGAGGAGGAGAGAAAGAAAGAGAGGAGGAAAGAAAAAAGTTAGAGATGTAAAGGAAGGAGGGCAGGGGAGAGGGGGAGGTCCTTAACTCAGGGACAATCCAGCACCACATCAAACTATCCACATACTTCAAACTGCTCTCTGTGTCTGACCACTCCCACCACTTCCAAGCACTGTCATCAACCCCCCTACTCACCCAACCACCCACACACACATGCAAGCACACACACACACACAAGCATACACACACACACATGTATACACACACACACACATGCAAGCACACACACACACGCAAGCATACACACACACACGTATACACATACATACACACACACACACACACACACACACACACACGCACACACACACACATACAAGCACACACACACATGTATACACACACACACACACACACACGCACGCACACACACACATGCACACACCCACGCACCCCATCATCCCCACCACCAATGAAGACTCCCATGGTGAATCAGAGATGTGCACACATACAGGACTCATTACCAGGCTCATTGTTCACCC
The DNA here is from genome assembly GCA_027475355.1 of Coilia nasus. Classification (NCBI taxonomy): domain Eukaryota; kingdom Metazoa; phylum Chordata; class Actinopteri; order Clupeiformes; family Engraulidae; genus Coilia; species Coilia nasus. Next base: position 11,391,399 of record CM050207.1, read on the forward strand.
CGCTCTGTTTGGCATAGTCTGGCAGCAGCACTGCGTCACTCCACTCTTCTGAGGTAAATGAAGCCAGCGCTACAACAAGGCACAACCTCGCCGCTCGTTATTTCAGGCCTTCCCAGGGAGTGGAAGTAGAACTTTAGCAGATTCCTGGTTTTTGTGCGAAGGGAATTAAAGTGTTGAGCATGCTTACTACAATGTGTTATGAGTCACTATGTACATAATTAATTGTGAAGCTGAGTTTTCAGTTTTTTTTTTGTTTTTTTTGGCGCCCTCAATCCCTCACAACTTGGATCAAAGCACTGAGCTGGCAAACACTCAGACAAACCCCCAAAATATCCCTCTCAGCAAGTGATTACAAACAGGTTGCCAACATTTGTGTTTATCACATATCATTTCCAGTCTCCCCTGAATATGAAAGCACAAGTTGTGTGTGTATGTGTGTGTGTGTGTGTGTGAGACAGAGTGTGTATGTATGTAAGTGTGTGTGTTTGTGTGTGTGTGTGTGTGTGTGTGTGTGTGTGTGTGTGTGTGTGTGTGTGTGTGTGTGTGTGTGTGTGTGTGTGTGTGTGTGTGTGAGTGTGTGTGAGTGTGTGTGTGTGTGTGTATGTGTGTGTGCGGGTATGTGCTGCAAATGTAAATGTGAGTGTGAGTGAAGCGCAGGGTTAACCTGGGACGCCCAAAGCTGACATGATTGAGTCACAGACAAGTGGTAGTGTTCTAGTTCTGCGACAGCTCCACTCCCCTCCCCATTCGACCCATACAACAAGCTCTATTCTCTGCTGCCTTCCAGAGAGAAACATTCCCACACAAAGGAAGCGGGCCTTTACATTTTGGTGGCCACAACAAAACGGGACGTAAAATAAATGGCGCCTCTGAATCTCTTACGAGGCACAGCCCAACACGAGCTGCCAGCAAAACATTGTTTAACTACAATTATCCAACACCAAAGAGGAAAAAAAAGTATATGGTTCTTTTTTATTAACAAAAAAATCTCCACAACAAACTGAATAAAATTAGCACTGATTATCTGAGACATGCAGCAGCACCAGGCTTTTGTTTCGGTCTGCAGGCTGATCTCAAACCAGTAAACACATAAACTCCTGTGCTTCCAATCAACACCACGGCAGATCTCTTGGCCTGAGGGCTTCATTTGCACAGGAGCTAAGGGGTGGGGGGCGGGCTACAGTGAAGAAGCCTGAAATTATGGATTTTAGCTCAGGGGCCTGAGGTTGAGGCCGTCCCTGTCGCCTTATCTGAACACGGAGCCACCGATCCCCCACTCTAACCTCTTGTAAATGACTCCACTTAGTCTGAGAGAGGAGCACGGCAACACAAAGGAAGATAAAATTAACACCCCGGAGCTACAGCCATGCAGAGAACACCCCGCTCATATTCCCTATTCTTCATCAACTTAATATTCATTGCATTTTTTTCTGCACTCTTTCTTCTCCACCTCCCAATGTTCATCAGAGGGAAAAGACCTATAATGTGGACTGCTGGGAAGTCCTAGTGGACGGAGCAGGCTTATTATGGGGTGCTTAGCCAAAGACAAAGAAGGGGGAGAAAAAACAGGCGTAAAGACTTTAGTTAACATGCAAGAAGAAGCTTGTCCGGGGCCGAGAGGGAGAAAGAGCCACTATGCTAAGCTACTTCTGAGCTTTATCCTGGAGGCGCTGAACTGCAGAAGGTGTTTTCTCCATTATGGAAGCCATTAGTTGTTGGGGAGTTTAACTCCTCACAGCTTCCAGTTTTCACAGGCATAGACCCCCCCCCCAACAAAAGGTGTGTAAAATGGGGTCACACCTTTTTTCCCTTCGTGAACACTTCTACATGATGTAGCCTCCATCATGCTGCTGCTGTGAGCAAGTGCAATAAGAGTGACTGGAGTCTCTCGACTTGATAAAGTTTACATTGAATTCTAACCCTCCTCTAGCAATGTGAATATAAATATTTCCATTTTGTTTGGTGAGGGAGAGTAGTCGGCGAGATTAACTTTTCAAGGAGAATGTTTTGAGTGAGTATTTTTAACGAATTTATCTGTGGGAAACATATGGCGCTCCCACACTTTCCAAAGGAAGAGAGAAGGAGAGCGTTCCAAAAAATCTATAAAAAAATGTTTATTTAGTGCAAAAGCGTACTAGAAAATCAATAGTGTTGCAGATTCTGTTCTGAAAACAATTTAATTAAATGCCCTCCAAGGACCGGCTGATCACATTGATAGCAGCAATTCTAAGGCAATTTTTTTTTTAAACTGAACTGCAACTCGGGCAAGCAAAGGCCGTGATCCATTTTCGGCATGTCCTGACAAATGCATTTGAAATGACATTTGATACGTCTGTCCCCTGAAACAGCAGTGAAGTGGAAGCACTAATCACATTCTGCATCCCCGGCTGTCTCAGCATCCCTCTGCAAGCACAGCCTCACCGACGGTAAACAAAGAGGGGGGAAATAATTACGACCGTGTCTCAGAATAATGCCCGCCTATCTGTATGCTCTGACCACACCGATAACTTGTAGTTTCCAGCTGCCTGGGATGCTGGTAAGTCTTGCATTAGCTGCCCCATCACGAGCTGTAGCTGCCTGTGACAGGAAACATGGGCAAGGGGCAACCATGTTGTACAATTCAGATACATGTTTAACATATGTTGCGCAGTGACTGATAACATGAACATGTATATATGTTGTTAATATTACAGCTCCATTTGTCTGGAAATTATGTTCCAGTTAGTCGCCATTCAGCTCCACTATATGTCATAAAGGGCAGCCTCCTATCCAATGTGGGTTTTTTTTTCCCCATTAGTGACGGGATTGTTGAAGGAGTCTGTATCCCTGTTTACAAGCATGGCATAGACACAAACCCATCAGTGACTCATATATAATGGGGGCACGGCTCAATCCAGTGTCTCAGCAGTCCGCAACACCCGGGAGCGCAAAGTGCTGACTAATGAATTCCCTTTAATCTTGCTAGATAAAACCCCTGATAGATACACTGGCAGCCATTTTGCTGCACACTCCAGTCTTCTCACACACACACACACACGGCGAGTTGCAACAGGAGCTGCACGCACAGCTGCACGTCTTGTAGAAGCATGTTCTGGCAGACTGCTGTCATTTATTTAGATAAAACATTTTTTTATGTTAACCTTCACTCGTTTTTTTTTCTCGCCCTTCCAATTTTCCCGTAGGGTTTAGTTAATTAGGAATCTGGTAATAAAAGCCTGCATCAGCATGCCTAATGGGGTGACCTGTTGAGACGGGATTACCTCAAGCAGCTGCTCCTGGTTTCTTTAATATTGCTGTAATGAAACAAGACAGCTACTCATCTGCAGGACTTAAGGCTGAGATCACACATTAATCACACTCCCTCTATGATAAGTCACACGGTAATGAAGAAGTCACATTAAAAGATAAACCATGTTTCATTTAATGTAGGTCAAAGATATTACATTTGACATAGTTGTGCAGAAAAAAAGTATAGAGACAGTCAGGCAGTGCCTTTCTCCACAATCACAAGCTTCGATGACTGCTACTGGTATATTGCCCACTCTGTCCTACCGATGGTAACTTGGAGGGGGGTCTTTCGTTTACACCTGGTCCTTAAACACAGAACCATTGACATTCCAGAGGACTGTGAATGCTAATCCCCCTGAGCTAAGGACTTCCTGGCCATTACCTCAACAATGCCACTGGACCCATTCTTACTAGTAACACCCTGTCATTCTCTTACATATTAAATCAGGAGGTAAATTACCGCAGACAGATGTCTTCTTGGTGACCCAGTGCACTGGGATTCACTGAAGTACCACAACGACTGTAATAATATTACAGAAGATTGCGGAGTAGATCCTTGGCTGAACTAGGTACCGCATTTTAAAAAGGTGGTTGTATTAAAGATGTATGATAACACAAAACTATCATCTTAAAATAGACGTCTTAAGGCACTTTTAGCTGTGGTCACATTGACTGTGGTTTAACCTTGGCTATGAAATCCTTTTTTAGATTTCATTTGCAATTGATCGAAATTGTATACAAATACATTTATTCCATATAAAGAGGCCAATGAGACATTGGATATATAGCTAGCTTCAGATTGTGAAAGGCTCATTCTCTTAGCTAAGAAAGTGCCCTGTCCACACAACCGTTATCCGAGTATCTCTTTGCTATACGGCAGATTCAGCAGCCTTTACAGATATGTATGACTTGTTAAGATCCAATAGGCTCTACTAATGTGGCAATACTTTAATTTATTTAGACGTGAATGAATGAATCTCCACATAGGTATGGATCGTCACAGAAACGTTAAAATTATGTAGTACTTACCCTGCGATAGAGATCATAAATACTCAACACTAGTGGGTCAATGCAAATTATTTTACTGGTATGCAAGACGAACGCTATGTGAGAAAGAGAGAGACAGAGGAAAGAAAAAAAAGAAACAGAGATCCTGGGTACAGTGGTAGGTGGGAAATTTTGCTGTGCCCCTTCACCCCCAACAGCTGTGTGAGGCCGTGTCCGGAAACCCAGTCTGAGAATGTGGGGCGAACTTCCCAACATGCTCCCACACACGGCAGCTGGACATACATGTAGTCAGCACATCTCCCCACACCTGTCTCTGTGTACGCCTGCGTCTGACAGACACAGTGGCTGTGTGGCCACTACATGATAACTTTATAACAGTATCCGAGGAGGGGGTGGGCAGAGAGAGAGGTACGGCAGTGAATTATTAGCCGGGCATGAACGATGAAGCATAACAATGATTAGATTCCACGCTTTGAATGTGGTATAAACTTTATAAAACTCATATTATTCACTCAAGTGCATCTAAACACTTCAGATAACTGAGAAAAGGAAGGAACAAGGCATGGGATTAAAACGCCAAACACCCACGGACTATATTATGACATTCAGCTAAACCCCCTCATCACCAGCTTCCTCACAGAGCAGTTCATTAGACGCCTGCATCCTTCATCATTTTCTTCTCGCAGGATTCATAAAATGCACCCTCAATAATCACAAGACATCTCACGCTGTGTAAATAGCAGGTTAAAAGAGAAGTGTAGTCATTACTGATGACTCCATGAGATTCAAATAGTGTAGTGCTTGTGTTATCTGATGGGCTTGTGGGCAACAGAGTCAGTCTCCAATGCAATGTCACACAGCATGGAGCTGCACAGAGTACAAAAAGCACATTACAGAACACCACAGACACAAAATGAGAAATACATCAGGCCCTGCAATTGGGTAATATTAGAGATTATAGATGTGGATTTTGAAAGCTTCTAGTGAATATATAATGGCCTAAAAACGCCATGTGCGTTCTTCAATCAAGTGTCACTTTCTACCATTGCAGTCATATTTCTCAGAAAATTGCCAACAGCATCGGTCATGAATATGATTATGGCCATCTATGGCTTTGCGTATCCAAGGGACATACATAATTAATGCGAGTGTCAACAACAATCTAGAAGTACCGCTGTATTTTTTATCACTGATAACATCCAACAGTGTGCCGCCAGATCAACAAGTTCTTTCCAGCTCAGTGGGTTTCTGCTGGTAACAAACAAAATTAACGGAAATAAATAAAGAGGAACATCATCTGTCATACTTGTAATTGAAATTGATTTTTGTTGTTACGGCACAAAACAATGATATTTCCAGTCAAATCCTGTGGAAATATCACAAAGCAGAAGGCAACCACTGATCAGACACCAGACACTTCATGAGTCACTGCTCTCAATTCAGTGCAGCTTTGGAGTGTGAACATCTCAATCTAAAATGATATAAGCAATAGTGGCATGAGAGGTCTATTGATTAGTGACACAGACTGAGCCAAAATGGCTTCCTGGCTCCTGCTTACTGAACCTCCTTTGCAGACAGTGGCAACAAAACAATATTCCCAAGTTATTATGTGGTAGCGCTCAGACATTTCTTAATACCCTTAGACATTTATAAATCTGGTAATTTTCCCTTTTGTGCAATGAAAACAGTGGAACTATGGGGGATAACTGTAAACAGTCATCAAATGCCATTTGCTTTGTAGACCTGCCTTTTTAGCTACATGCAAGGGCTTAATCCCAATCCTTCGAGATGGGAAGGGCTCTGACTTGTCTCAACCTGGTTCTTGTTCCAGTGAATGGTTCACCATTAAACCCTGAATCACTCGTAAACACATGATACAGTGCACACCCAATGCTCACGCAACCATTTCTGAGTGGTCCGGGAAAAACAACATTCATTAAAACCGCTGTTCAAAGGTTTCTCATAGAAATGGGGAATCTATTGCATTGGGACACACCAACATCCTGTTACTGTAATTAGGAAAACTACCCAAATACAGCTGGTGTCCTGGCCATTCACTACTCATGTTCACTCATTGGGTACGAGGTCAGAGTGGATGTGAGACAGCCCTGACGTAGTTCACCATTTCCCAATACTGACTCATTTCCTATTCAATTGAGCCACATCTTCATAAGATTCTTATAAGATAGTATCAAACTTCAAAACTCAGAGGCAACCCATCTAAAATGTGACGCTGCACTGCTCTGCCCTGCCCTCATAGACCTCAGCTCTTAAGTGGGCGACCAGTTGTTAAAACAAATAATTACACACCACTGAGTGAGGTGTAAGTGATTCCCAGCTATGCCCCGTCAGATATGTCAGAGAGAGTCCGTTTGGGTGGCAGGGCGCGGGCCGAGTGGCTCCTGCGAGGCCCTGGCCTGATTGATTAAGAGGCAGTCACTGGCATGCTCCTGGCCCTGCGTGCGCCATTTGTCACACACGTGTGCCGAGCCGCTGAGATTCCCATCCCCGGGCCATCTGCGGCAGGCATTCCTCGCAGTAAATCAGGGCGCGGCCCGCCACTCTCGCTGCTTGTCCCAGACCCCGAGGCCGTGGCCTGCCAGCCCCCGAAGGTCACCCCCCCACACCACCACCTCCACCCCACCCACCCCGCCACACACACAGGCCAGAGCACTCTTCCTGGGGGACAGTGGCAAAAGGACCCTGCCAGCACTGTCCCATGTCCTTGCATCATCCATCTACTCCCACCATCCCATCGCAATTGACCCGCTCGCTCCCTCAGTTTATCGGCGTTGAGTGTGTGAGCACGTATGGATTCTGATGCAGATTTTTAGATAATCAGGAGTATTGAATGTGCAGGATGGAAGGGCAAACAGATGACCGCCACAGGGGCGCATGTCCCTGGCTGCTTTTTGTACTGCGGAGATTTAAATAGGACTTTCACACCTCACTTCAACAATGGAGCCTAATGTCAACGTGGAGCCAGGTAGAAAAGCACCCTGTAAATGCATTCAGATGCAAATGTCTTAAGTAGCAATCAATAATGGGAAAGCAGGCAAGGGGGTGGGGGGGGTTTGCAGACCAGAGCATCCTCACATCTGTGATGGTAGTTTGCTAATGAGCTAGAAAGGGTGAGTGATTCCTTGAGTGCTCTAGCATGGACATCATTTAAGAAAACAGATGATATAGAGTGCAAGTGGGAATATTTCAGTACAATGGCCAAAATAAATACAATTAACCAAAAGGAAACTCGTAATTAGAAATGTAAAGCCTTTTACATTTTGTCATTAAGTACAGTACTTCATACTTAAAAATGGTTGGCTACATCCACAAAGACTGATTACAATTCAGGCTGGGTTCCAGTTTGTACTGCATTGTTAAAAATCACAAGCACAATTTCCTACATTCATATTCCCATTCATCCATGCAAAAAACAATGATCTGGGGAACACAGACCATTCAGACAGCTTTGTCCCAGAATGTATAACTCTACAGTCACCCCTTGCTCGCCTAGCTAGCCTTCAGCAGACGCATGAGTATCCGCCTGACGTGATTTCCCATGGCAAACTGGGTTAATGGGACAAATTGTAAGAATTATTTCCTTTCCACAGGGTAGAATTTTAGCTGTGGCCTAATGTTTGTGTGTGTGTGAAAGAGAGAGAGAGAGAGAGAGAGAGAGAGAGAGAGGGAGAGAGAGAGAGATAAAGAGAGAGAGAGTGCTTGGATGTTTGTTTTTATTTTTCAAGTAAGTGTATGTGGACTTCTATAGTCAAACATTTCTTTCATTATTGGTTAGTTTGAGGGCATATATTAAAAACTGTTTATATATATAATATATATTTCCCATGGAGAAAGCAATAACACAAATTTGTCGACAGTATTATTTGTCTCTGCGTTCATAACAAGACTACACATAGTTCTCTGTAGAGAAAAAAGGCTCAAGCTATTGCACTAACATTTCTGTCGGGGTTTAGGTGGCTGCAGGAGTTAGAATGTCATAGAAACTGGTTTCTCTGCAGATCACTGCTTTTCTCCCTCCAACTGAAAACAGTTCTGTTGAAAAGCTTTAACAACCTCTTACTTAGGTTGGGGGATGGGGTTAGAGTGGAGTGGGGCACCGCTGGGTCACCAAAGATGTGGGGGCCTCTGCTGCAAAACGGGAAAAAGGAGCGGGGAAAGCAGCCAAAATACACATCTAGCCAAGCCTAGGAGAAGAGGTTGGGGGCGGGACTAGCGGCAGAGCGTGGCTTATTGGTAGGCAGCAGACCGCTCGCTTGATGGACTGAATCAGGGAATGGATCGAATTACACCATTTGCCGTGCATTAGTTTGTTTTTCTCCGTGCCTGCGACGCACTGTGAGAAGTTCTTACGACTTCAGCCCTCTTATTTGGATTTGTTATAATACATAAACGGATATAAAAATACTTTCCGATGAGGTGAGTTATTTTTCATAGATCCGTTCTGCTCGTTACAATACTTAATGTATAGAAAAGTGAGAAGATAAAGATTTCGGGATATCGCAAGTGGTAAACTCACTTGATTCAAAAGCGCTCTACACTACAACTGTGCTTTCGAGTAGTGAATATGCACAAATATAGTAACATATCCTGCACGTCATGCTATTTTTGTATGTAGTTCATCTGTTTAGTCTTGCTCTAAAGTATGTGTTATTTTGAATTTAAGATAAATTACTATAGTTAACACTGTGATATATTATGATTCGGAAACAAATGATACATTAGTTTATTGTGAAGACATGTTTTCCTCCGTGATTTCAAGTTACGGGGGGATGGTCGAGCCGGGGGAGGGTGCTGCCTTGGTGCTATTTGATCGGTGTTGAGCTTTGAAGATCAGAAAGCTTCGAGTCCGACCCAAGGACGGAGTAGCTTGGCGAGTCTACGGGAGCGCCGTTTCCCTCTCGTATCGGAATTACTGTTAAGGTTTTCAACTGGACACCGACACGAAAATGGAGTGGCTGTGCTACAATGGATGTGAATCACTTTAACTTAGGCTACCGTATGGATATTCAGTAGGCTCGAGGGGATGTATTTCGGAGATATGACGACCCGCTAGATTCTTTTGTGGTTGTGTGGAAACCAGGTAGGCAATTATTGACTCTTTAACGTTACTGGTTGGAAAACGCAAGCTCTTATCCATTTTTTCTCGAAGGCTGTAACTGTTTTGGGATTTATTCTTTTCAGAATGTAAAACTTCGTTTGCTTGCATACATGTAAGGTTTGTGTAATTACCAACTCTGAACAAGACTAAAAGTAGCAGCCTGATCATGACTCAAAGACCTAGGCTATTACACTCGTTCTGATGAAAATAACCTGGGTTGTTTTATTCAGGCTAGAGGTGAGTGCAAAAACTACATATATAATAGAAATAACCATACAACATCCTTATTAATAATTTGTTGTAACCTAAAAGTGGACCATGTGTGTTAAAGTAAACACCGTTTGCGTCATTCAAGGAAAACAAAACCAAGTTTCTGTATGTTTATCCAGGACAATGGTGGACTGTTCCCATGCATTTACTGGGGTTTAAATGGACACCTATTTGCTTCGTAGTATTTTAATAGTGTCGAATACGCGAACAGCTGTTGTTTTAACTTTTATTGTAAATCAGCGGAGCTTTGCGCATACACTGCCAAATGAATATGCATTTTATTTTTCTAAAATAGCAAACCGGACCAAACAAAATAAACGGAACGTCATGCAAGGTACAGAATATGTCCTCCGATGTGCCGTTCGTTTGTTCTCTAGCCAACTCCTAGCGGTAAAGAATAAATAAATGACCGTCCAGTCCGAATATGAGAATGTCTGAGTGCGCCTTGTAATAATGGATACAGGCGTCGGTGGTGTAGTCATGTTGCATTCGTTAAATTTGCCCCCGCAGTCATGCATTAGCGAAGAATCAATTTACCATCACATCCATTAACTATTACTGTTTTGCCATTCATGCTGCTCTTAGGTCTTTGTTGGTCAACTTACTGCATTTACCACAAAAGACAAAGATCAGTTCTGAGTGCATTTACACAAATACTTTGTATGTTGCAGTTTTTTGGGATTGAATGTGTTTTGGGTCAACACAGTTTGTCTTGTGTAACTACAGAAATATTCATAGCCTGCAACACAACGCTAAAAACTGTAGGATACAACTTACGTGTGGTGTCATGTCATTATATACTTTGTTTTACCATCATTATTTTTTAACTCTGATACATACATTTTTTAGTTTTGTCATTTACTTTGTCCACTCTGCAAATGTCCTACCCAATAGAGGTTATGGACAACTTACAATAAAATGATCCCATATTTCTTAACAAAGCACCTGTGTTAGGGACTGACCACATGTGTTGACCAACTCTCTTGTTGTCTGGAAAGTCTGCAACAGATCATCAGCCAACCTGTTCCAGACCACAACAGGATGCTGGTGCTAGCACAGGCTAATCATCCCCAGCCCCCACAATGATCATTGGCCTGTTAACAACACAGCTGGCCACTGCTGCAGCAGCAGCTCCCTTCCACATCGCTGCCTGTGCGGTCAGGCTAGAGTAGCTCAGGCTAGCCCTCGGAGCAGGGAGGGAGGGAGTGGTCCATTGTGTGCTGCCCAGGCTCCCAGGCCCCAGAGCCCCCATTGTTCCGCGCCACACCTGCAGCAGGGAGCTCTTTATGGGGGAATTAAAGCAGAGCCACGGTTGAGTCGGCCAGGCCTCTCCCATTTCATCCTTCTCACGAAGGTAAGGGGCGGTGCGGATGGGGCTGTGGTTGGTGGTGGTGCGGTTGGATCAGTGCTGCCAGGTTTCTTTCCAGTGCACGCCGAAGCAACAAGTTCAAACTCCTCACAACTAATCCTTTCGGACAAAATGCTTAAGCACCACACACCATCGTCATCGAAGCTGAAAAGCGGTAATCTTTTCACTGTCGTTGCTGAGGTCCCGGTCTCATCAGATATCGCTGTCCCCCTTGAGAGAGGGCTCTGATTGCTTTGTAAAGGCTCAGATTTAGATGGAATAGCAATATTGTTTGTCCAATTTAACAACCCTTTTTCACGGCATACGCCTCAGGGAGTGCCAGAAGTTCTTAACAATAACAACAGAGCAAGCTGAGGGAGGGATGGAAGACACCTGGATGGACAAGTGCCAAATTCACAGGTTATCTGATTTTTGTGGCCTTACAGAGTTTATGACTCGCACAGCATGTAGCACAACTGACCCACCCCGTGGCCACCGAAATGGACCAAAGGCTTGATGGCTCTTGTTCCATCTGGTGGATCCAGGCAATCTTATTGTTGAGGGGGACTGAGGGGACACCTGTTTGTATTGTCTGCCAGGCTTTTATTGCCCCCATTTTTCCTGCAAAGACCCCAAGCTACAAGGACAGCTTTGGCCGCGCAGTGCTGCAGACAAACTTCTCCGAAACAACCTATGTGCCAACAAAAACTGTGAGCCAGCGACCCCGGTCCCCATATTATTATTTTTTTCTAAAATAAAATGAAACCCAGCCAACAACATCAGTGGGGAAAGTGCGTGATTGTGAGACACTGAAAACCCCCCTGTAATAACAGGGGAGTAGGGTGGGAATGCTAAATGGTAAGAAGTTGCGTGACTAGCGGACTGCTCGCATCCTGGAACTTGTCGAGGCTCATACACTGGAGGGCAGGAATAAGAAACCGTACTGAGACATTCAATCGAAAACATGTTGCGCCGGCTGTAGATTTGCCGAAGTAATTTTAGACCGCTGACCTTTGGTTGTCCTTTTGTTTCTGCTTTGCATTAAGTTCCTGGGCAAAACTGCTTTGCCCTCGCTGGCACTCTAATGCACTGTGGCAGGGAAATACAGCTAAATGACATGTATATTCAGCGCTTTTCCGTTCTCCCCATGAATAATGATCAGTGAGCATGGGGCGCTTTGGGCGTCTGGTGGGAATATGATTCACTTCAGTGAAAACCTTCATTTCATGTCCTGAGGTTATACAGAATATAGGGGGAAATTCCATGGCAGGATGTAACAAAAATGGTTACAGGCCAGCAAAAGGTCCTGAACAGTGAGCTCCCCTGATAGAGAGAAAGTTGTTTTTGTCAGGGATGCCATTTGTGTTGATAAACTGGTTAGACTGTGAAAACTGCTGACTGGCATTCTCCTCAGATCACTGACAGTCCAGATATCATTTGTCAGTTAGAACCATAGAACCTCCCTGAAATGCATCGATCCACGAGAGCACAATGTATGACCTTTTGAAATCCACAAACTGTCCAGACATTAGTCTTAATTTCTTAATCAACTACACAAATGGCTTATTATTTCCTTTCACTCTGTTCTCTATTATGGTTTAAAGTTCCCGACTGTTCATATATCAGAAATTAGTTTTATTCACATCGCCCCACGGTAACAGAGTCACAAGTAAGTCATACAGCCGAATGGGCAAGTGGTGAACTTTTTTACTGCTATCACATGGATAGCACCCCCCATCACATGCTGACAGCCCATTAAACGGCAACCGAATGGCTAATCAAGTCCCTTTTTATTCCAATCCATTAGATTGTGGGCCATATCAGCGGGTCTGTGCCCAGTGTGGCCCTGGAGCAGGTGTGCAGTCGGGCCTAATTGAAAACGTGTCAATACCAGTGTGTGCGCGAGGCGAAGGGAAAAAGGGCACTCTGGCGCCTGAGTGCTCCACTCCCCTGCTCACCGCACGCTGCCGGATAATCCATTTTCCGGGCTGTGTGTTGTCTCCCAGTGAATTGTTTATATCCGTTCAGACCCCATCCGCATGAATAATTTGTTTGTCTTATAAATATTTGACCGGACATCTCTCATTAATATGCACATACACAGAGATGTCTGTAACTACTGTCACTCCAGGACACTAGCCAGCCTCAGCAGCTGTGATGTCACTGTTATTTCCAGACCCAGCCTGTCCGTGGGGCATGCTAAAGTCAGCATCTCTACACACACACACACACACACACACGCTACATACGACCAGCTTTACAATGCTAGTGTTAAACATAGCTTCTCAAATCATGCAGAAGCACACAGCAGATTGGCGGGCAAAGGACAAGCTGTCACAATGAGGCTGCTAGGATGCCCTTGTGCCAAACAGCAATAACGGAGTAGCGATAACAGAGCATTTGTAATATGCCTCCTGTCTGCGAGGCACCCCTCCTGCCCAAAACTCTGGGCTTCCTGTGAGAAACAGCTGTAATAATGGCTTTGAGTCACCACTGACTGTCAGTCATCTGCTACATAGTGCTGTGAAAGAGAACAGTGTGCTTTTTTTTTTTTTACAGCAAGACAAATGCTGTGATGTGAACAGTGGGCCGCACGATTTTAACACACCCAGTACTGTACACCATTCCTTAAATGTTGTTGTTTCTGTGTTTTTTTTTTTCAGGTAACATCACCGTTTTTGCCAAACAGGAAGTGTCCACTTTCTGTGTCAATCATGGGCAACAGACCTTTGTTTCCGGTCATCTTTGTTCTACTGCTGGCTCCACGCCTTGAGGCCGTCAGTTTCCCTGAGGACAACATCGCCATCGATGTGGTTGACTACCACTGTGAGTATCAGCTTTTGGCTTAGAAGACAAAGAGGGAATGTGCATAGGTAGAGGCTAGGCTTTCTGACTTCCTTCAGTGACTTAAGGTGGTCTTTTTGACTGACAGTTTTACTTGAAGTAGCTTACGAGTGGCATACTGAGAAGTCAGCATATAATACAGAGTACGACGTACAGCCATATGTCGAGTCAGCATGAAGTCATGTGTGATATTATCTTTGTCTTTGGGTGTGAACAAAGAAAAAAAAGCTGCAGACACAGCAGTGTGCATTTATGTTGTTGCTCTAGATTTCATTACATTACCAGGGGATTTCTTCAGAGCTATTATACATGGAATATATACAGTCGATCAATACATACTATTGATCTTGTGACCCAGTAATCCCAAATAATGCTGCATCTTATTCCTGGCTCAGACTCCCGGCAGTACCCAGTGTTCAGGGGCCGTCCTTCAGGCAATGAATCTCAGCACAGACTGGACTTTCAATTGATGACAAAAATCCAAGACACCCTCTTCATCGCTGGCAGGTACATCTCTTTTGCCCGGGGTGAAGTCCTTGACGATATTGGGTCTGGTAATGCTCAGACTGAGATGTGTACTGGCAGCATCGATCTGCAGGACTGAACTATATCACAGATTGGGTCACACTCACACTATTACTTCTATTTCATACTTCTCCTGGCACTCACGTTGCTCTCTCTCTTTCTTCCCCTACAGAGACCAGGTCTATTTGGTCAGCCTTCGAGAGTCGTACCGGAATGAAATCATTCCTTACAGAGTAAGTTTTAAGCGTTAAGCGTTATTACTCATAAATTCACTTACTGCTGTCAAGCCAATGGTCATGTCTCTGTGTTTAAACAAACTCATAAACCACAAGTTGAAGAGCTCATAAATGAGAGACTGGAAACACTAAAGAGTGTGTTAATAAACTTTTTTTTCCTACACCATTAAAATAACAGAAATTAACATGGAGATCAGGCCAAGCAGACAGGGAGATGTGTGCCTGGAAAGGAAAGCACAGAGTAAGTATCTCAATGGTTCACTTCCTCTTCTAGTGCCGTATGCATGTGAAGGGACTCTTCAGACCCTCGGTTCTTGACTTTTGCTTGTGGGTAATATGTTCTCCATTACTTCTGCCCTCTTAGGATGAATGTCACAACTTCATCAAAGTACTCGTCCCCAGAAACGATGATCTAGTTTTCATATGTGGCACGAATGGCTTCAACCCCATGTGCCGATACTACAGGGTAAGGAACCACAGAAGACGCACTGTGCTGAGTAAAAACACTGGTCACACGTGTTTCTGTGTGTCATTACTGGACAGAGCATTTTGTCCCAGGTCCCTGCATATGCTTTGGGTTATGGCTATGTGTGTGTGTGTGTGTTTTTCACTCTCTTGGGTTATAGCGGTCTGTGTGTGTGTGTGTGTGTGTGTGTGTGTGTGTGTGTGTGTGTGTGTCTGTGTGTGTGTGCGTGTGTCTCTTTGTGTGTGTCTGACTGCATGCAGTGAACCACTGACTGTGCCTGGCAAACAAACTGCCTGGCACAAACATGATTGGAACAATCTCTGCAGTTTCATGTGAAGTTGAGATAAGACATAGCTGTTTACACATGCTTCTGTTCCCCATTCAGCTAGATAATCTGGAATTTGATGGGGAAGAAATCAGCGGCTTGGCGCGGTGCCCATTTGATCCCAAGCAGACCAACGTTGCCCTCTTCGCCGGTATGAAAGAACCCCCTCTAAATAATAAGGCAGGATGATGAATGGCTATTTCGAGTGTTGAGGGGGGCTTCGGGCTGAAAATTAAAGGGCGCCGTGAGTGCCAGGGACCCATCACAGACATTAATCATCATTTTTCTTTGGCCCCAATGAGTGGTGTACTAACAGTATCCATGGCAACGGAAGCCCTGAAACTGTCAGCAAACAAGAGCACAACCTGTTTTGCAATAAAGGAATTGTTTTGTATCTGTCAGGAGTCCCATACCCACATAATGAAATCCTGACCCTGCTCGTGTCCTTTTTTTTTCAGACGGCAAGTTGTACTCGGCCACAGTGGCGGACTTCCTGGCAAGTGATGCTGTCATTTACCGAAGCATGGGGGACGGCTCTGCCTTACGGACCATAAAATATGACTCCAAGTGGCTGAAAGGTAGGCATGCTGTTTTACTGCCTGAACGACTTGGACTTAGTTATTCATTTACAACCTGCAATGAAAAACTATCGGAGGAAAAAGCAATTTACTTTCCTTTCTTTCCTTAATGTTCCTGTAGTATTTTAGTGGCATGAGCACAGAGACTGAGTAATTATTTTTCAAGAAACGAGTACTTTCTGTGTACTACATGCACACACACACATGCTGTCAACACAAGATGCTTATAGCTTTATCTCAAGAAAGCGGTGTAGTTTTTTATCTATATTTTCATTCTTGATGCTACCCCCTATCCTGTACTTGCTTTCACGCTAACTGGGGCTTTGTCCCTTAAGAATAAAGATGTCTGGCTTGTGTACTGCACAGCATCCTGTCAAACAATCTAGGTCAACTCTAAGACACTTTCAGCTACTGAAAATGTTATATCAAAAATTCAGTGCAGGTCATTGACAATATGAAAACCTCTTTTCCAGAGCCACATTTCCTGCACGCAGTCGAGTACGGGCAATATGTATACTTTTTCTTCAGGGAAATCGCAGCAGAGCACAACAACCTGGGGAAGGTATGATATTTTCTAAGCAAGACTGCATACATTATGAGGATCCAATACCCTCTGATTTATTTCATACAATATATGTAAATATACTGCTGTGCATGCGCACTCACACTCAATACTCCTCAGCCCCTCCAATATAATAGATGGTTCCCCTCTGGTATTAAAAAACACTTCACCCCCTGCATCTTGGTTTAAATTCACCAATACATCACAAGCGCATCACTAGTCACATTTCAAGCACTTTCACTCTACCACAGGTTAATAAATATTTCAGTCACACTAATGCAGGGGATGACACCTGTGCGGTGGGGAAGATTTGCCCTGGTAAATTATTAAACCTGTAACACCTGACCAATTACTAGCCCAAAGCCTGTTAGTCAAGCCTGACCTCGTTTAGTAAGTGAACAGCATACTGAAAATGAATGCTACTACTTCTCCAAACTAAAAGAATCCTCGTTTGAAAAGACATACTTAAAATGGTGCTTGTTTGCTGCCTCGGGGTAAAAGAAGCCCTCTTCCCATGTTGACGATGGTGGTAGCATGTGGAGATGTATTATTCAAACCCTGGAAGCGTTTCTGCTGCTGATTATGGACTCTTGCCTTGTGCTGTCCCTGCAGGTTGTGTATTCCCGTGTGGCACGCATATGCAAGAACGACATTGGCGGATCCCAAAGAGTGCTTGAGAAGTACTGGACATCGTTTGTGAAGGCGCGCCTGAACTGCTCTGTCCCCGGGGAGTCCTTTTTCTACTTTGATGTCCTTCAGTCCATTACAGACATCATTGACATCAACGGGGTCCCCTCTGTTGTCGGAGTTTTCACCACTCAGCTGAACAGGTGGGGAGAGTGTCATCAATACATATCTGAATTATTTGATCAGTTGGTGAAATAAACTCTAAGACATTTTCTCAATCCCTTTTGTTCTCATTAACAGCATACCTGGCTCTGCAGTGTGCGCGTTCGCTATGCCAGACATTGAGAAGGTGTTTAGCGGAAGATTTAAGGAGCAGAAAACTCCAGACTCCGTTTGGACACCTTTTCCTGAAGATAAACTGCCCAAGCCAAGGTGAGGTTCTATCAGTGAGCACAATAAATGTTAACCATCATTTAAGAAAATAGGTTTTCCATGAACATACAGTGCACAACTAAGAGCCACGTGCCAGAAATGAAATAGTAAAATGATTCATTTTGGTTCATTATCTGCCTCTTACCATTTAGACCTGGCTGCTGCGCCGGACACAGTCCAGCAGAGTCCTTCAAAACCTCCATGGAGTTTCCAGATGAGACTTTGATGTTCATCAAGTCTCACCCCCTCATGGATGCGGCAGTACCTTCGATGGGAGACGAGCCTTGGTTCACTAAGACACGAGTGAGGTAAGGAAGTCTCCATCCCTCATCTCTTCGATCACAAGAGCTGAGTTCTGTGGCGAGACATTTTATATATTTTTTAATGTCTGCTCCCCCGCAGGTACAGACTGACAGCACTGGCGGTTGACAGTGCAGCAGGACCCTACAGGAACTACACAGTGGTATTTATCGGCTCAGAAGCTGGCGTTGTCCTCAAAGTCCTTGCCAAGTCCACTCCTTTCTCCCTTAATGACAGCGTGCTGCTGGAGGAGATTGACGTCTTCAACCGGGCAAAGTATGTGGGCGCCTTCCTCAAACCTGATACTGCTGTGCTAAAAAAAACGATACAGTGATATATATCAATATTTCTAAAAACGATATAATATCGATATTCTGGCTATTAATATTGATACACCCCCAGTAGCTACTGCACAGAGAAATGCACTATTGATTCTAAACCAAAATGTAGTAAATGTACTTCAGTTCAGTACAGTAAGTAATAATTCCAAAGTAATATGTATTGATATCGGAATCAAATTGAATTGCACTGTGTCGAAAATCGTATCGTGAGCCCTGTATCGAAAATCGCATCGAATCGCCATGTCCTAGATGATACCCAGCCCTCAAACCTGATATCCTCTTTTTTACGTATGCTCGTTTCAAAATTTCCCAAAAAAATCGAACGAAAGGCCTCTCTTACTAAAACGCTTGTTGTGTTACTTCACTGCTGGACAAGACTGAGAGACTCCTGAGAGACTCAATCAATAGAACTGGTATCACTTTGTGTGATATTTCCCTGACCTTTCTGTCTCCCTTTCTGCTCACTCCAGGTGTTTATCAAGCAATGAGGACGACCGGCACATCCTGTCATTCCACCTGGATAAGGACACACACACGCTGTATGTGGCTTTCTCCAGTTGTGTCGTCCGCATTCCCCTGAGCCGTTGTGAGCGGTACAGCTCCTGCCAGAAGTGAGTCTGACACACGTGTACTTGACCACATGTGAACAGCACCTGTTTTAACACTTACTCTGGCAAAATTTATGCTGGCAACATCCGCACTGTTCGCTTAATAAGCTTTTCTGTTTTTGTTTTTTTTGGGGTTTTTTTTAGGTCATGCATTGCATCACGAGATCCATACTGTGGTTGGATGCCCCACGGTGCCTGTGAGAAGATTCCTCCAGGTGTCCTGTAAGTAGCCAAGTTTGCAATGCAAATGGCTGAGAAAACAACTGGTTGACAACTGAATGTGCATTCCTCTCATGCGTCTCCTCTGTCAAAACTTACAGCACGGGCTATGAACAAGACGTGGAAAATGGCAACACAACGCGACTTGGGGACTGTCATGGTGAGACTTCATTGACCATCCATACCCATGCTCAGAAACACCATTAGCTCACAAGCGTCACACTAGTAACCTCTCACAACATTCTTCTGCAGAACCTTACTACTACACACATCCAACAGCCATACTGTACTAATAATGGCACATGTAATGCATTATAAACATAGCAGGCAGAGCTAGCACAAGAGACAGCAAGCTGGACTTTCAGACTGGAACAGTTGCCTGTCACAGGGAACCTTTTTTTCCCCGTGGATGTGACCAAATGGATAACTCTGCGATAACTTTTTGCCCTTTTTGGTTATTTAATTAAACTTAAAACACTGGGTCTTTTTTATTTTTGTGTTCTATAATTTTGGATTATTTTATGCTGATTTCCTGTTCCTTTAATTCCTTTAGAATTTTTGGCTACTACATCTGCGCCAGATTACAAATCATATGGCGACCCAACCTCTGGTTAGTTTTTATTTCCTTTTACTCAATTGGTTTCTTCCCTTCCTGAGTTCAGCATCCTTCAACCCCACTCTCCTTCCGTGCTGCTGGCCTCAGCCCCCTAACATGCTCTTCATCCCTCACCACCTCATCATCACAGCCACCCAAAGACCCTCAGCGTCCAAGTCATCTTTATTCACCTGTGAAACCTTGTATCACACCTCTTCCTTTTTCCAACTCATGCATGTATGTCACCTCCCCGGACTACAGTCCATGTATGTCACCTCCCCGGACTACAGTCCTTTTCACCCCTCATCACCCCTCCTTTCCACTGTCAAATGAAAACTCTCCTGTCCTTTTCCCCTTCAAACTGTATTCTGTCTGCCAAATGAATGTTTCTGATTTTAACTGGCATTAAAAAAACAGCTAATGGTTTATCACCAAGCCTGTTTCCCAGAACGAATTCTATAACTGTAGAACTATTGCTGTTCAGAATATATATCTGTCTGGGTAGACAAGCTTTTAATAATACAATGAAACTTTGAAAAACAAATATGGCATTAACTGACCATACACCATACCTACTAACAAGGTTGTTAACAGAATGCTTTTCCCACCATCTGATCCCGTTTGTTAACAATTTGTTTGCCACCACAGACATGGAGTTGTCATCACCGTCAGTCACGCCAAAGGCTTCTGACCCCATAGACTCACCCAAAATCATTGCCACACAGAAACCTGAACTCATTGGTTCAAGGAAATTTGTGCTCCAGGATGACCCAGCCACTTCCAATTCTTTTGACCCATTGCCAGGTGTCCAGGAGGGTAAGGCCTTAATAGGGAGAGCTCTGCTCTGCTGAATGGAGTCCTGACCAATAGCTGCCATTAGTGAGCCTTACTGACAGTGGACCAGTATCCCTGACAGAATGCTATTCTAGCCGCACACTGAGCAGCACAGCACATTACAATAGCAAGTCACGGAACATTCGCTAGGCGAAGTGTCCCTTTCAGAATAAATGCATGTACATCAAAAAGGTTTCATTTGAAGCCAGAGAACATGTCATCTCTCTTCACATCACATAAAATTGTTAGCAGTAAGATTGCAAAGGAGCTATACAGGACTTCCATCAGCATACATGGCAGTTTTTTTCTTTGTTCTTATATTTCATTGGTTGTCTATGATTTATTGTCATGTTATTTGATTCCTTTCTCTGTTTTCTCTCCACGTATAAGTATTCTTTGATGGGCTTTATGTCACTTGAATTCTCCTGTTTCTGTTTCCATTCACCTCAGTTTTCTGTACACCTGGCTTTGTTTCTGTCACCGCCATTATGCTATTAACCTGGGTTAATCAGGACACTTTCATAAGGCCTGGTATTAACACAACACTTCTCAAGCGGTTCCTGCACCTATGATGACTAACTCTTTTGAATGTCTGTGGTAACTAACAAATTCTAGACTTTCGAAGCACAAACCAGCAGGTGATGGCATCCCCTTTTTTCTCTCTCTGTGCACAACGGTTAACCATTATTTTTCTTTTCTGCTGACAAAAGGACAGCACATATTTTCCATTAACCAAGGAAACACTATCAAAGCTACTAAATTGCATGCCATTTAGAACTAAAATTCTATTAGCAAAGTATTAAATTAAGGTAAAGTATCTAACCACGTTAAATATATCTGCTTGAAAATAACCCCCTGGTGAAGACAACAAATACTCTTCTTGCCAATTCCTGACACCTCTTTGAATGAAAACTGACAAATACCTTTGGGGGCGGGAAAGGTGGAGAATTCATGCATTCATGCAGTGTGATTCGAAACGGGAGTGAGAACCTAAAAGATTTACAACGATTACGGCATGTATCTTACACTTCGTGCTGTGTGTTTCAGGTATGTGGGACATTCGGTCAGCAGAGTCCAATCAGATGGTGCACATGAACATTCTGATCACCTGTGTGTTTGCTGCTTTTCTACTGGGCGCATTCATTGCTGGAATGGTGGTCTACTGCTACCGGGACGCGTTCCTCCGCAAGCCAAGGAAGATTCCCAAGGATGCGGAGTCCGCGCAGTCCTGCACAGACTCAACCGGCAGCTTTGCCAAACTCAATGGTCTGTTTGACAGCCCAGTTAAGGAGTACCAGCCCAACATTGACTCCCCAAAGCTGTACACGAACCTCTTGAGCAACGGAAAGGACATGCCACCGAGTGAAGACACGAAGACGATGATACTAAGCAGCCAGCCACCAGAGCTGGCTGCCCTCCCAACACCAGAGTCTACCCCAGTGCTCCAGCAGAAGAATCTTCAGCCTCTAAAAAACCAGTGGGAAAGGGCTCACAGCAAGGTCAATGGATCGCGCAAGGACTTCCCCTCAAGCCCCCCGCCACACACTTCTGTTGGAAACGTTCATATTCCCAGTGCTGTTGTTCTCCCCAACGCCACTCATGATCAACGGTCTGCCTACAGCACTGCCGAGATGCCCCACTCTGAACGGAAAGTCCAAAACACAGAACAGTCTGGTTCTAAAGCCAGTAGAAAGGACCACCGCACCTCCGTGGATGCCAGGAATACCTTAAACGATCTTCTGAAGCACCTGAACGACAACAATGGTGCACCAAAGGCCATTCTTGCAGAAATGCCACAGAAGTCCAGGCAGCACTTGATGCTAGACCCCATGGTGAGCATGACGGAAATACCGCCAAAAGTTCCCAGTCGGGAGGCCTCACTGTACTCTCCCTCCTCCTCCCTACCCAGGAACAGCCCAACTAAAAGGGTGGATGTCCCCACCACACCCACCACGCCCACAGGGCCCATGAACACTTTGGAGAGGCAACGAGCGTACCACCGGAGCTCCTCGCAGAGGCACTCCATTTCATCCATGCCTAAAAACATGAATTCTCCCAATGGGGTGTCTGTGTCACGACAGCCCAGCATGAACAGGGGAGGGCACATGCCTCCCACACCTCCATCGCGGATGGACTCACACGGGTCGCCCATGGGCATGCATCCGCAGCCCTCGGTGTCCCGACAGAGTAGTTATAGTGGGCACGGTTCACTGCCACGCATGGGCCTAAAGAGGACACCTTCGCTAAAGCCAGACGTGCCCCCCAAACCCAATGGCTTTGTGCCACAGACTACGCAAATGAGGGTGGTAAACAAATACAGCTACTAACAGAGCAACACTGTTGTTGGTTTCACTCTACTGATTTGAAAGGTGGAGTGAACGCATAGGCCTGTGCTGGTTGCGTGCTAGCGGTGGTGGAGTCTCCCCAAGCGAGTGCTTAAGCGCACTCAGGAAAAAGGGAACTCACAAGTGGCCAAAGAAGCTACTCTAGCTTACGCCCACCAGTTGTCATTTCTGTTTTCACACCATTCACAACTCGAGTGACAGGTGGCAGCCTGTGGGGAGAACCTTCCATTTCAAGACCCCGAGAAGAGGCACGGCCAAGTGTTCAGAGGCCCTCCTGCGTCAGAGGCCACGGCTGGTCTGCGGCACGGAGCACGCTGGTGGTCCTCCTTGTACAGGCCAGCTGTCTTTGTGGCTCGAAGTTTTGACACACGGGAATACTTGAAGAATGGATTTCATTTTTTTTTTCATTGCCACCATGCACTGTCATCCCATTAAATGTGAACTTCACAAATGTAAGAGAGGGAAAACATGTATATGGTTCAAGAAAGATCAAACTGAGCAAAAGACACAGGCGCAGGGAAGCAAATAAGTGCTAGTGTTCAGTAGTGCAGAGTAGGTACCGCCTGCGTGCTATCTAAAGCGCACAGACTTCACAGACAAAAAGATGCACTTAAGTTCATTTTGCAGTCAGTCATCTTTAAACAGGACCAACTCATTCATGCCATGTAACTAAATCCCATTTCAAGGTACAAAAATACATGTTGTGTGGACGTAGTACAGTGCAAACATTAATCAGCAGTTTCTGTGTGTGTTAAGTCCAGGGTGCCTACTTGGGCTGTTGATGTTATTTTTTAACTCACTGGGAAAATTACTAAACATTTTGCTGCTATCAGTTGAAATGAAAATAATCATTGTTGTGTATTTTGGACTCCATGCTCGGTAAAATCCTCTGGCTCTGGTTGTCATGTCTTGTGGGCATTTTGGTTTTCTTGGCTGCCTGTACAGAGTGGTACCATCAGCGCAATACCATGCTGGTCACCTAGTTGTGCACTACCATTGAAGGCTAAGCAAAGCAAAGATTACCAACATGGAGGCAGGCTTACTGAACAACTGGGAAAGGCTTAATTCTTCCTTTTATTCAAAACCATGGTCTGACATGTTAAACATGCTTCAGGTCATTCTAATTCTTCTGTTTGTTAAGATTTTTTGCAAAGAAAGCTTTGAGTGAATTTAGCCATGAAGTCTTGACACTGGGCACTGAATGAACAACAGGGCATTTTATTGAATCAGTTATTACAGCTATTGTAGCTTAAATACAGATATTCTTATTTACCTCCCAAGTATTAAACAAGTGCTTATTGGAATTTCTAGCATTTCATCACTAATAACATAAATTGGAAAAAGACAGTTGTGGTAAAATTTCCTCAAAAGTACGAGAAGTGTTTCTGACATATCCCTAACCCACAATAAAAGGGATTACTAATATTTTAATTCAACCTGTTATTTAGATAAACTGGTTATGCATAGTAACAACATAGTTATAATTCCTTCTAAAATATAACTGACATACCCCTTTCCAAGAATGAAATGGTATTTGCCAGTGTGGTATGCTTGAGCTTATATATTGTCACCTTTTTAAGCTCCCTAAAGTTGTTCAGCACCAACGTGAATGCCAAAATGCATGTCTGTCACTAGTGTTCGTCTCTTTGTGTTCTTGAGAACCAACACATAACTGCATTGATGTCGCTGCAGAGTGAAAGGGCCAGTGCTGCTCTCGGTCTTACAACTACTTTAGATTCAGTAGTAAATATTCTGTAGTTCTATCATTTTAACAAATATTGTACAATCATTGCAACATATACCAATGTGTCCTGCGCTGTCATGCCGGTTATGACAATGTTGTAAATAGATATAAATATATTAATATTTTTAGGCAAGTTTACCTAAATCTGTGCATTGTGTGCCTTATACCAAGAGTAATTGTTCTTAGACGTGCTAAATTGGTTCTGAAGATTCCATAATCTTTTCTACAATCTGACAAATTTGATTGGCAAATGACAAAAGGTGTGCCCTGTCAGACAACTTCAACTGCAGTTACTGGGAGCGTTAAGAGTCCATTTAGTGGCAAACATTCCATTTCAGGATGTGTGATCACAATAATCATTTAATCCCACGGTAGTTTTTGGAAAGGTGCTAATTTGAAACACTAAGGCTCCCCATGGTGAATGTATTGTGACAGTGGGATGTAGACCAACAGACACTTATCCGAGGACGAGTTTAGAAAAACGTTTAATTCTTTAAAATTCATTGAGAATGCCACCAACTGTTTAAGATGCATAACTGAACTTTTATCAACAAAAAAGTTATGATCCTCAGTGTTTTCTTTTTTGGGGGTTGTTTTCCTTTACTTAATACAACCAAGTCATTTCAATGTCTTGCATTTCAGTATATTGAAAATAAGGTGTCAACAACCTGTATGAGCCCAAAGTTACATTTTGTTTACAAGCGATGATTGTATTTGAATAATTGCCTGTTTGTTCAGTTGGATGTCATCATCTGCTAATACTCAATTTTTGTACTGACTGAGAGCTGCACATGATCAGTGTCATGATAAGCTGCCTTGTATATTGCAATATGAATCGGTTTTTCTGTTGCAATCTGAATCTAAGCCTTTATTTCAGTCTATGTGCAAATGAACCAGATGGTTTGAATTTTCATTTTTTTTTTCAATCCTGTGTGATATGGGCAGTTGGAATACAGTACAGTTGTATGTTTTACAGAGTATTTTAACGTGTAGATATATTGTAAAGTTGTACTGTGAATGTGTACATAATTATGTTCTTTGTTTTAAAATTATTTTGGTTGATTTTTTTTAACACGGCATGTATAGTTGAAATAAAATATCACTGCATATACGAGTACGTTCTTTCATAATTATAATGATAATCAGATAGCTTGAATAGCACACAGTATTTAAAACCCAGGAACATAACTCCCATAACTGTCACACCTTTACTAAGCGTTACTAAAAACCAAAACATAAATCACCCTGATGCAGTGGAGGCGGCTGGGCTGGGCTGGGCTGAGCTGAGCTGAGGAGAGGGGGGGTGGGGGACTTTATTTTTAGACGCTGTCTTGTTTTGAAGTTCCAGGCCAGTGGAGAGGCGAGCACTCCAGATAGCAATGGGAAAGTTTCCAAAGTCGTTTGTAACCGTAGTGGCCAACATCTGGCCAGCTCGCTGCAGCTGCTCAGAAGTGGGGTGCCGCACAGCTGGCTGATAAGATCAGGTATGGGAGGACTGAAGCAGCGGGGAAGGGTGACTGGCTGCGCCAAAGGCAACTGCATGAATTGCTGAATGTACAGTAATTACACTGTCCACTGAAGAATGACATTTCTTCTGAGAACGGCTGCAAGCCTCACCAGCTTATCTGCCATGATTCATAGTGTTGTCATTACCACTGCAGACAAAGCAATGTTTAATGGCTTCTTAGTTTCCGCTCCACGTGGGGACATTTCTCACTGTTCAGCATTAAAATGTCATGTCCAGGAGGACACCATCCATCAGCAGGTCATTTTCACTGCAACTGCGGAGGTATACGCAAGCAGATTTAACTCCACACCAGTTAGGAGCCACATCAACAAAGATTATAGCTCATAATGTTGCCTATTGGGAAGGGGTTTACTGCAAATAGCTTGCAGAGCCTTGATGAAAAAGCATTTATTCTTCAAAATCACCACAGCAAACAACCCACACTTTCAGCTTGTTGTTTTCAGACTGGGGCAACAGCAATAGCCGCTGCTCTGTTTATCCCAGCTGAAGTGATTCTGTGTTTGATCAAGCAGCTTTTGTGTGTCGTCACTGCCATCCCCATGTTGGCACAAGTGGCTCTTCATTTGCTTTTTCCAGGCAGCGCTGAAAATTCACACTCGGCGGTAAACCCACCATTCCTCCTCCCCTTTTCACACAATAGTGGCACATTCCCAACCCATGTCACTGGCCCGCTGAAGAGGGGGGACGGGGATGGGGATGGGGACGGGGGGCCGGCACAGGGATGGACGTCTTGATTCAAATGCAAGCCTCATCGGCCCTGGTCTATAAAGAGGATAAATAACAAGGGGACGGGCAAACACGGAGCTTTGCTCGCCTCCATTCAGGCCGTGGCTACTTACCCACTCCGCATTTTACCAGGGCGACGGGTCACTAACACAGCAGTAGACTCAGGAAAGAAAGACTGGGAAGGGGATGGGTGAATGAAACCTTAACACAAATCCAAACACCCACTATGCCCAGTTCGAGTGGGGCAAAGTAAGGACAGAGGACATGATAGAAACTCAAATGATTAAAAAGCTATAATCACTGCCGGGGGAAAGCAGACAGTGACAAAACATATAATGATCCTACACTGCATACAGTGCTGAGCAGCTAAGCCATACACACCCTGATCCTGATCCTTGCATAGCCTTGAGAAAATTTCACAGGCTTCAAAGGCAACTACAAGGTAGCAATTACACAGAAAATTGTGAGGAGCATGTCTGTTTTTTTATTTTTTTGGTTGTTGTGGGGTTTTTTTTTCTCAAATAACAAAAACTTGAGTTTAAGGCATAATCACTCTGTGGGGAGCAGCTTGAGCAGGGGTGACTACAGAACATTTTGCACTTTGAAGATAAGTATGAGGCAGAGAATAAAAAATAAAGTAGAAATATTCTGCGGGTAAGTGAATGACTTTAAATTGTGCTTCAGTACATAGCATTAGCTTAATTAGTGTTTAAAAGAGAGAAAAGCAGTATGATGTGCTGTTGACTGAATTCAACCCAAGTCCTTACAACCTCAGAATGTGTAACACGAAAGAGAAAAGCTTTCTATGGTAAGGGAGAAGTTATACGCACCGCTGAGAAAGATATTCGTAACTAAGGGACAGAAAATCAGCCAAGCTGAATCAATTTGACAAAATAAGCAGAGTGCCAAGCTTCATTACAAAACCAAGAAGAGACAAGAGGTTAGGGGTGAGGGAGATGAACTGCCCAGTTGGGATTTAAGTATTGGGATTGGGGTGCCAACTGGGAAGCACTGTCCCTGAGTCCACGTAACCTCCCATCAGTGACACTTAATCCATTGCTCTACCTCTGCCTCTGCCCATCATGCACCTATGCCTTGCCATGCCAGCTTCTTTTTAACATCTGAGGAAAATGGCCCCTCTGCACCTGAGCACACAGCAGCTGCTTTCACTAGCTTGACAAACTGTCACAAGATCTTGCTGACCCACAGTACTCAGCATCCTCTCTGACTAAAGATGAAGTGTTTCCACAGAGATTAAAAGATGATCCTGACTCCACAGTCCACTAGTGACAGGTGCCACAAACGCAGTCACTCAAAGATGAAAAACAGGAATGATGCATTTCGTGAGATATGTAGGTTCAGAAAGACAAAGGCCCTCTCTTCAACTCTTACCAAGAGCTGGTGTCAAGGTCATTTTCACCCTAATGCGATTCAAATGAAATTCCTGCTTCGTATCTAGTAAATTTGACCTTAACACAAACTATTATGCAAAATCTGCCAACCCCCTCAGCTGTTTAAATGTACTTGTCAATCAGGGACTTTTTAGAGAAAAAAAAAGTTTAAAATGAACTAAAATGACTTTTTCTTAGAGACCTATATTATGCATTCTGGAATGGTTGTTGGTCCTGAAAAATAGTAGAGAAGTTGGAGGGCTTTTCCATTACGGTTCAGTATGTTTTTTTGCTGACACAGCAGTAAGCAACAAACAATAACCCTGCACAGGGACTTGGTGGGGCGAGAGAGAGAGAGAGAGAGAGAGAGAGAGAGAGACAGAGACAGAGAGAGAAAGACAGATAGAGAGAGAGAGAGAGAGAGAGAGAGACAGAGAGAGACAGAGAGAGAGAGACAGAGAGAGAGAGAGAGAGACAGATAGAGAGAAAGACAGAGAGACAGAGAGAGAGAAAGAGAGAGACAGAGAGAAAGAGAGAGAGACAGAGAGAAAGAAAGAGAGACAGAGAGAAAGAAAGAGAGAGACAGAGAGAGAGAGGTAGAAAACTGAATTGTCTAATGTGTCTTTTCTTATAAAACCTACCCACACAGGCAGCACGCTGGCAGTGAAACGTAAAGGTGCTTAGCTGTGCATTCTCATGAGGAGGCCTTTGTCAGCTCCACAGAGGGTGAGGCAAGTGGTGGCACGCCTGGCAGATGCACGCTGCCATGACCAGGGCCCACGAGGGGCTCTCTGATGCCAGGGTGGGGCTTGGGAAATCCCCCAGAGCGGAGGAAAGCAGCCAGAGCATTATGTGGAAACACACCCTTATCATCGGTCTTGCACGCAAGTGCTTTCGCTTGCCACTGACTAATGGGAGAGTTGGTGTTAGTCACCTGCGAAGGGGAGAGGTGTGTCTGGCTCAGGGGGGAGAACTGTGCTGGTGCTTACTGCATTTCTGACGATGGCATGCTTCAAACAGCAATAAAGCATTACCATTCCCCCTCCAGGCAATCAGACGAGACAAATTGGCAAGTGAGCTCTGGCACACCTGAGCCTGAGTAAAGACAAAATGGTATCGTCATGTTTTATGAGTCCATGTCAGGACCTCTGTGATTGTCTGCCCTCTCCATGCTTATGCATAGTGTGTCACTGTGACTCAGTGATGCTTCCAAGCCAAATGCTTCTAAGCATCCCGTAATTTCAGTAAATGAATACCGTAATGCAGACCTACATACTGAACATTGCAACACTACACTTCAAATTGATGCTATTATAATGGTAGCTGCATCCCAGCATTTCGGAGTTTGGAAAAGTCCTTCATACGTACCTACATAACATTTACTTATTATAAATAATAAATGTTATTTTAAAAAAAAAACGGACTTTATGACTATAAATGCCTTATTTGCTTAGATACTCCAAAGCCACTATTTCACAAACATATAATTAATTCCCCCTACTCATCCACCCACACCCCCGCCTCCACTGAGTGAAACGATGAGATGGTGGGCTTGGCATGTGCAGGCACACACAAAGGCCTCTTCTTACCGAGGCAGGCCGCGCAGATCGATGGGTAACGACCGCAGCGCGGAGATGAGCTGCCACAGTCACGGCTGCTGGGTAAACACAGTGCTTTTGTGCCAGGGGGAGCGCTCACCTCAGGCTCCGCAAGCTGGAGGGAGGGGGGCTGGCGGGCAGGCTGGCAGGCTGGCAGGCTGGCTACTGTACTGCTGGGCAGTGCCAGTGAGAATCCCAACAAGGGCGACTTTGTAAACCAGGGCGGGGTTTGCGATCTCCGGTTTGAAAAACAAGCACAGCGAGCATTGGGGGCTAAAGAACAGGGAAACGCACATCAGTCAGTTGTTGGATCAAAAATTTTTTTAAAAAATCACGTCCTACAGTGGCATATAATGAACGCCTTGAGGCATGAATGTGTTGATGTTCTTGCAGTGCGTTTTCCTTTTTTTTACTGCCCAAGAGTGTGTGCTTTGCAGAAAGTCTGTCCTCTGTCCCAGCAAACAGTAAAACCGCTTCAAAAGCCCAGAGTGGATTTGAACCCCAGTAAAAGTGACAGTGGGCCCAAGGAGGGTGGGGGGGGCAGGGTCGAGCGCAGGTTGAAGCTGGGCCTATTATTTTCCTGCCTAAGGAGAGGCTCTTTCATTGGGAAATCTGCGGGGGAGAGTTCCCTCTTCCAGGGCCTTTGTGTGGAACAGCTCCATCTCACTGAAGAGGACAAGGTGGATTGGGGGTTTGGGGGGATTTGGAGGGAACAAGCCTTTCTGTTTAGGTACAGCAGGGGGTGGTGAACGCAGAGGGGGTGTTCACTCTTAATCATGAGTGTATATCGGCTGAACACTCTGTGTGTGTGTGTGTGTGTGTGTGTGTGTGTGTGTGTGTGTGTGTGTGTGTGTGTGTGTGTGTGTGTCACGGGGCTTCAAACAGACAGGGGGAGGGGGTGTTATCCCCGTTCTTCTCTGATTACACAAGGTGAGCTTTTATTACAAGGAAACCCGGCATGGGCATGTCAGGGGTAGCACATCCTGGTGTTACCACATCTCCAAAAATTCGACACTCAAAAGATAACATCTTACTGAAAATCGCAGCACCACTGACAGAGCAAATATCTCTGTATGAGGTTCTAGTGCTGCTGCTCTCAAAAGCCTGGCTGTAGTCCAAATACTGCTCCGAACCTACCAAACACCTGCACTTGTATTTCAGGCAAATATTTGTTGATGCAATGCTAATCGCATCATTGCATCCCTGCCTCTTTTCTACTCCTCAAACAAAAATGTTAATGAATATTGATGTTTAGTGAGGTTCAGGCATTACTTCAATAAAGATAGCAAATATTGTACATTGTGATAATGATAACTGGCTGGAACAAAATGATAAATTCTGTATTAAACAGGTTTTGAAAGATGTGCTAAACTTGTTTATCTTGCCACAGTGCAGAGAGTTCTTCCATGCCTGCAATCTATGAATACAATAACTGTTTTGTCCAAGACCTATTACATAAATAGTTGAACTTCCAGTGCTTCAGAAGTCAAATGTGTCATGAGGTTAGAATAAAAAAAAAACATGCCTGATTACTTACAGCTACTGAGACCTGTCAGATCCATTACACAACAGAGGAGTGCTGACTGACTAACAACAGCTCCCAACCCCAGGGTTCAATTACAGATAGGGTTTACAGTGACAACGCTGCCACATTTATACATGCCAGTGCTCTGTACACGGGGAAAGAGAACAGTCATGCTTTTCACGGGCTTCTTAAATCAAAGCATGACTGCACCTTCCTTTGGCTGAGGACTGCACAACGTCAGAACACACAGCACATGGGGTTTAAACAGAGAGTTCTCTGTTCACTTTGTGGTCTACAAAAAATATTTCAATATTTAACCATTTTTTTACAGTTCAGCTACTGAGTATTTTAAACATAAACAAAAGTAGTTACTGTGTATACTGAGTATACTGTGTTTGATAGTCTCTAGTAAAGACCAGCTTTTACAGGAATTATTGCATATTCCAAAACTAGGACATATTAGACATGTTTCTTATTAAAGGGCATATGCAGTGTAGAAAATATAGAGACTAGGTTAAGATCTTTTGTATAACTGTTGAAGGGAATGTGGATGTAAAATGAACAGCACAATAGTTCAGCAGACATGGAGGTTTTCAGTGGCTTTCCTGGATCTAATTTCTCGACCCTCTTGACATGCATCATGAAATAATTCATTTTTCACAACCTTTTATTTTTTAACTGATAATACATGTCAGGCACTGTTATGAGGACACCCCGTGTCTGTCTTGATGCAGAGCAAAGATGCATGTGACAAAAAAATGAAATTGTGTTGCTTCCCCTGGTAGACACATGTGCAGATCTTCACCTGACCTTCACTTCTCCAGATATCTTGAGTTTGGGATATTAATTCCCCTCCCCTTGCCACTGACCGCTGCGACAGACTCTTCCTGTTTTCTTCAGCTTGTTCCGCAGCGACTTATGAAGGCTCAGCAAAACACTGTGTTTATTAATAACATATACACCTTGAAGGGGGCAGGCACAGAAAAGACCACACTTCACACACTGAACCTCTCCCTGCATTTTATCTTTGTATATAAAAACATGCAATTCTTTCTGACGGTGATTTCAACGTTCACTTTGCAGACACACACTTCCGCATCTGTATAGGGCTGTTTGTATCGTGTTGTTAAAAAAAGAAAGCCTCAGCCAATCAGTTTTGCAGGTGCTTAAGGATCATTTATCCAGAGCTAATAGGCACAGAAAATCTGAAATAGTCTGTCATGTTAGATAGAAGACTGTTCCTCCTTTCAGACCATTGCTTCTTCGGTGAGGAGAGAGGGAAGAAACCATCAGGTGGTGGAGAAAAGGGGCTCAGCACTTCTATATTCTGAGGCCCCTGCCCACCAGTGTGGGAAGGTCATGAATTTGAATAGCAGGCCTTTGATCGTGGTGGGACACAGACTGACTTTAGCCCAGTGAGGTGGAAATGAGGGGAGAGGAGGGGAGGGGAGAGGAGGGCAGGGGAGGGGAGGAGAGGGGAGGAGAGGGTAGGAGAGGGGAGGAGAGGGGAGGAGGAATCTGCCCTACTGCCATTCAAGGGATGGAAAAAAAATGATAGAGGCCCATAAAAAACGAATCTGAGCCTCTGAGCAAATAAACGAGTGTAAGGGAGATCAAAGTACCAGGGCCAATCACAGCACTTGTTAGCGCCAAGAGACACTTGGTTGGATTTGAGCAGACTGTGTGGGATTTGTAGATTGGAGAGGTAAAGGGCATGCAGGGACCAAAAAGCTTATGTTTTTCTTCCACAAAAACAAAAAGCCATCTCTGCAGTCTGCAAATCCTTGCATGCTCGACTGCACAGATTTGGCTTATCACTGACTAAATATAGTAAGAAGTGACCGATCTACAAAACGATGGTGGCCTGTGAACATGTCTCACCTGTGGATCCGATGTACTTGTAGGTAACAGTTGGGTGAGCTCAGCTACACACTTGCTTAGGGCTAGTGTAGGAGATCGCTTCTCTCCCTTTACCTGCATCGATCCCCCACTCCCTGCAGTCTTACACTGACTACGGCTGGGTTGTAGGCATTGTTGTCGTTGTTTCACTTGATTTACCATGGTTGCACAGAGAGGGGCCAGACTGTTCAGTTAGCCATAAATTAAATCTTTGCCACAGTGGGGGTTTGGGACTGTTTTTGTGTGTGTGTGTGTGTGTGTGTGTGTGTGTGTGTGTGTGTGTGTGTGTGTGTGTGTGTGTGTGTGTGGGTGTGTATATATATATGAGTGTGTGTGTGTGTGTGTGTGTGTGTGTGTGTGTGTGTGTGTGTATGTGTGAGTGAAAGAGAGAGAGAGAGAGAGAGACAGATGGAGAGAGGGAGGGAGAGGGAGAGAGAGAGAGTGAGAGTGAGAGAGAGAGAGAAGCTGTCAAAGACAAAGAACTAGAGTTTGTTCGTGTAAGGTTATGTGGAGCAGTGCTGGGGGGTTGGGACGTTTGTAAGTTAACCCTCCCGTTCCACCCATTCCTCTCACTGTTGTCAATATCACTTACAGAGAAAGCAGAAAAAAATAACATTTCCAGCCCAAATGTAGATTCATCTACAGTGCCCATGCCTCATATTATGTGTCGCCGACTTCTCAGATTAGCACAACTGTCAACCACAACGAGAGAAAGCAAATAAACAAACCGCAACATTTCCAAATATGTCAGCTTTTGGGTTGATGAACTGGATCCTGTGTTGTACCCACAAACAAATACTTATGCTGGTATCAGATTTTGTCCTGAGGACAAGCTCATCTATTCTTGTACGAGAAAACACCCCATCCTCTGAATGGTACTACCTTAAGCCCAAGCCCACATATCCCTTACGATTGCAACAAAAGAAACCTTCACTGGCCAGTAATCCAGTCCTTTCTATATGAATTGCCCAAACAATGCACTTCATTATATGCCTGTGACAAAACCACCTATTGTCTCAATTTACAAAAGCCATAATATGTGTGCAACTACTTGTTATACAACAAACAACCTCCCTATTCCATATTTGATTCTCTCTGGATAGTTTTTTTGTGAGATCTTCAGAGAAAATCATCCTTGGCTGCATATACTGGCATCAGAGTCATGGTTTGAAATTGTGTCTTTTTTTTTTCGTCCCTCAACACAATGGTGTTTGCCAAGACCAACTCACAGAAATCCTCCTGATGAACTGGGAAAAACAGCAGAGTTCCCTACATTTGAAAGCTTAGTGCAAGTGTTTTATCAAATGCAATTCGTAATCCTTACAAGTCGCTGTACACTTTGCTACAGTAGATGTGCATGCTGTCCTTTGCTACTGTTACTCTTTGAGGGAGATGGTTTATTAGCTACCCAATCACAATTTGTATCAAATACATGGCTGTTAAAGGTAGATCTTGCCACATATTATGTTTTAACTACTAACAAACAAGTATGTGATTTATAGCTTAAGACTTAGTAATGAGGGGGAAGTGAGTATTTACTAAAACAACACAGAACAAACTGAATGTCCAGGATACTTTGACCTTTCCATGGGCATGCCTCTGATCCTGTACAACTTTAACACAGATCTCTGTCTAGTATAGTGCACTTCATGAATCCACCAAATGTGACCACGGGTACTCTCCACATTTCCCAAGCACAACACAAAACAGAAACAAAACAATTCCACAACCCCATGCAGGAGGAACATTTGGACTCCATTCTACCAAAATGCTAAGCTCCAGCAAGTCAGCTCTACAAATGGCTCTTCTAAAGGCCTCAGAGGGACAGATGGTCACTCTGTTTAGGTGGTCTTTGGTGAAGGTTTGGTGGCACAGCTGACTCAGCAAACTGATAGAGAAAGAGAGAGATAGAGAGAGAGAAAGAGAGAGAGAAAGAGAGAGCAAAAT
Organism: Coilia nasus; assembly: GCA_027475355.1. NCBI lineage: Eukaryota > Metazoa > Chordata > Actinopteri > Clupeiformes > Engraulidae > Coilia > Coilia nasus. The sequence continues at coordinate 11,426,627 of CM050207.1, forward strand.
CCCTATCAGTACACACACCACTTAACAAAAACAAGCCTGCACATCATGTAGTGTATAACAAAGCCTGTCCTTATTGACCACCGGCCAGACAATAGCTTGGACACCACAGGGCCTCACCTCTAGGCCAGCCCAGCTATACTAACAGCACGGGCGGTTTCAGCAGCTCCAGTTGGCCCGAGAGTGCCCTGTGGTCTAAGGCCATTCAGCCTGCGACAGCTCAGGGAACATCCCGCCCCGGACTCCATACAACTGCCAACAATGACGGGTCACCTTCCATTCACCCAAGGGCCCATTCAGCTGGAGGGCTTTGTTCAGCCTGACCCCTCGCTGTGGGTCAGCCAGCGAACGTGTCAAAGACAAACCAAAGGCCCATTTTTTTATTTCTTCAAATGAGGGACATCCTAACAGCCTTATTTGGGCCTAGGTGCTACAGCTGAGAGATTGTCAGAAAAGAGGAAAAGGAGAGTACTGCGTTGGGTCAGTTGTTTGGAAAAAAAACAGGTGCTCTTCGAAAAAGGACATCAGAGACTTAAGAAGGTAACTTTGATTATATATTTTGGGGGATAGTCAAAGTTACCTTCAAAAAGCTGAGAGCCATACCCTGGGACTCAACAGCAAATCCTATTACTGCTTTGTTCAATGCAAAAAAGACTTCTGAAAGACAAAAACAAATGACCACAATAGCAGATTCTCAATAATCTACTTCCTAAGTATACCAGGCTGTTAAGACGAATGCTAATGCCTCCACCCCAAGGAAGAATACGTCAGGCAAACAAGCACACGGACTAATCAGTATTTTGAATTGCCCCGGCCAGCAGATTCCTTCAGGATTTAGACCTGCTTGGCTGGGGCAGGGTGGACAGCCGGCAGCGAAGTAATCTGACATATGGCGATCCTCAGGCTTGGAGCAACAGCCTCTCCCCGAGCACTTTCACTGTGCCCACAAACAGCAATTAAGAAAATGTGCAATTAATTACCAGCCGGCAGAGATAGGACCGAAACATTGATTGGTTGCCGAGGACACAGCAGGGATTCATAATATAACATAACATATCGACAGACTCGAGAGGACCTTAAGAAAAAGTGGGCCCTTACAAATGACCGGCAGGAGCATATGAAGTAATTTCATAATCAATCTCCTATTTAGACTGATCATAAGATAAATGTACTCCGGGCTACGCATAATGAATATATACAAATACAGCCTAATTGAAGCTAAATACTAGCTTACGTACAAAAACATGTGCCTGTTTCTGGAAAACACTCTATGGGTTTAGTCACATATTTACCCAATCACAGCTCACTCTCTCGTCCTAGTGTACTCTGCTACAGTAAACCCACACCAGGGCGAAATGACACCTGCTGGCTCCGAATGCACTTGCTGGCTCTACTTTTCTACTTTTTCAGGTGGAAAAGCGAGTCTGTCTGCTGACTTGTGGGCATTTGGCCACAGAGAGGTGATCTGAGTGCAGGGAGCTGTAGGAAGCAGCCCAGACGGTACTGGGAACAAACTGCTACTCTTTTTCTCCCTCCAAACTCACCAAGTGTCACTGAGCAAAAAAAAAAAAAAAAAAAAAAAACATCGATCTGAGAAGAACAGCGCAGCCTCAGGACATACACTCTCGAAAACACAAAACATGCCCGCACACAACGTGCGTGTTCAGACACAGACAACTCCTTTACAAATGGCTTGCTGCACACAAAAAACTCCTTGTCTTTCTCCATTATCGACCATTTTCAGTTACAAACAATAAGTTTCCTGAGCTGCCATTCATGGTAAACTATTCAGAAGAAGAAAAAAAGCATCCATGATTTAAATCAAAGCTGCTATTCTGAAAAGAAATGTAATCGTTGCTGTGTTTGACGTTAAACAGCGTGCTAATAACATTGCTGTTCAAGGTGAGACTGGAGCAGCCACGGTGCTCTGTCAGTGCCCTGCCAGTCATACAGGGATTTGTTCATTGTTAGATGCTGACCTTCAGACTATCTCAAGGATGCTGTTGCACAGCCTGACACAAAACTAATGCTTCTTCATTGTGGTTTGTCAGAGCTTATGTTTATGGAAGGGAACAAAACTGTCAGTATCAGAGGTTTGCACTCAGTACCATTGACCTTTGTTTTATTTATAAATCTTACAAGATATCTGCACCAACCAAAAGGGCATAAATTGCATTTGTCCTGAAAGAGCTTGGCCTCTATCTATTAGTGTCTGCTTGGCAAGACTGTGTTAGGTGACCGGAGCGTAAGACAACAGGACACAGATCAGGTGTTTACTTGAAGGAGCTGCCATACTTCATTATCTGCTATAACCGCATCTTACCAGTAGATGGCACTACTCACCCTGTGCTGCTCACATCCCAGAAAGCTACAGAGGGTGTCAAACAGGGAAGGGCATCCGCCATATGATCTGCTGAAGACTTCAGTTCTCCATGACACGCTCACAACATCATTTCTTAGTTGGCTGTTGAAGGCAGTAGCAGAGTTTCTGAAGATCTGAAAGACAGTTTGAAAGTGTCTTTTGATGGCACATTTGCTATCAAACACTATATTACATGATATTGAGTACATGCCAACCTGACTACATCTCTAATAAGCCAACATAAGAACAATTTCAAAACACAATTTAGTTAATACGAGACTACAAGATAATTCAAAATAAATATGCCGTACCCTCATAACCATTAATGCAACCATTCATGCTTCAGTTATTTGGTCAAGGCCATGACACTAACTCATTCAGTCAATATGAAGGGAAGAGGAACACACTGGTTCAATAAAAAATTTTGCTCACTGTTCCAGTTTTATTCCCCCAGCTCCAATAACATTATACTTCATAGCTGTACTAAGCTCTTCCCACAAATTGGATCTTATTTTCGAAGAATGCTTGGAACACTTCTTTAATCAAATATATTTACTCTTCATTACTGTAATTGCCCAGAGGATGAAACTAAGCTGACCACAGCAGATTTAATTATCGCACTTTAGATTTTTTTTCTGGAGGAAAAGATTTACAGAGTAATGAATAAGGAAGCCTCCCAGACTATTTTCATGACTCCTGAATGCTGAGATTTCATTAAGCAAAACAATAGATAACTCCTAATGTTCAAAAGCTTCATATCAGCCAGGAACAAAAAAAATACTCTTAGTCTTTGTTTGCAGTGCATTTTATAATGTATATGTAGGCTATATCCACATATGTACATATTCACTTCCTTAAAAAACAACAAAAAAGCAGATGTTACAAAGTCTACAGCTATCATTACTATTATACTGTTATTATTTAGCATGAATCTGCTACCATTAGTGTGTTTACCATTGAAATCTTTAAGAAATGTTTGCATGGTCTGACTTTTGGGTTCAGCTAAAGGGGAAGCCAACACACTGTTAATGACGTCTATCGTCTGCGCAAGTCTTCGCCAAAGCCTCTTTCATTCCCCCAGGACACTCTCCACTGCTCTACAGACTCATGACTCTCAACACAGCCTCACACAAATGTTGCATGAGGCCTTCACTGGTTTGGGTGCTTTTCAAAAGCACATAAAGGAACTAATTGGTCCACGATGCTTCGGCCACTCATTCAGGCTTATGCCCTGGAGTACAGCAAAGCCGCTCCACCTCAACCCATTACTGCTCCTCTGGCCTGGAGACATTTACATAGAAGTGCTCGTCGTCTTGAATAAAGGCATCCATGGCTGTCCGAAAAAACGTGTGGAGAGGTCTTTTCACTGGTTGTCAAAAAAAAATTTTTTTTTAACCATATTGCTGATTTTTTTTCCTAATTAATGAGTGACTATTTCTTCATATATCAAAATCCTACCTACCTACCTATGGGAGCTTAGTGACACAAGCTGGGCCCTGACACCTCCTGAGGCCCTTGTACAGCCTCTGAATATGAGATAATGGGGTAGGCCAGCAAGGTGAGAAGACACTCTGGCCCACCCACCAAGAGGTAATTACTGCCTTGCCTCACTCAAAGGAGAGCACACCGGACCAGAGACTCGTCATTACCACAGCTTCCTCTGCAGGCTTATATGCAAGCGGGGAAAATTGATGAGGGTCATTGTCAAACATACTTTTTAATTGAGCTTGGCTTGCAGAGGGGTTGAAAATGACACTGCTGCTGTGTTTCCGTGAGAAAGAAACGCCTGGCGAAGCAGCCTGGAGGAGAAGCACTCACAGAGATTTCACTGTGGCTTGTACGTTTGCCAATGCAGTGGTTAGGCTTCATATGAAGTTAGGGAAGAGATATCTGATTGTCCAATGTGTGAGTTTTCCCTGCTCTAGTTTTGTTTTGTTTCCCAGATCGGTCACTTTACTTAGCCTATTTCACGCAGATGTCCAAGAAAGTCTGTAAATTCACCATAGGGAGGACATGCAAATTAAAAAGTACTTCAACACCCTATTACTCCAGGTAAGGTGCCAACAATCTAATGTAATTTGTAGCGACGTTCAACATTTTCCAGCACAAGCCTCAGGAAAAAAAAAAGAAAGAAGGGGGAAAAACACAGCAAACTGTGAAGCTCCAGTCTAGCAAGTAGCAGAGAGCTGAAATTTAAGCTGGCCTGTTCCTGTCTCTCCCCTCCTGGGCCTCGCGCTCAGCTCCAACAAAGCCCAAAAGGCTGCACAGCATTTCGGCTCTGAGTATGAGAACAGCACAAAACATGTGGGTGTAATAAGTGTGCAATATGCCTGATTTGGACAGATTTCAAGACACAGACCGTTTCAATTCACGTAAACATTGCTGTGTGCTACAAACCCACAGAAAAGATGGTGTTGCACGTCTAATAAAACAAGTATGGCATATACAGTGTGCACTCAGCAGTAGCAACCAACAGCTGAAAGCTTAGCTAGTACAAGTGTTCACATTTCCAGAACCAAACATGGTCATTGTTGTAACCCACTAAAAATGGAAAAATACAAAAGGAGCTCTTGCCCACTGACAAGATGGACAGGCAAGAACAATTTTCTACAGTGTCAGATATGAACTAATACTGCCATCTGCTGACTGTATTAGATAATACATACAAGAGTGCAAGTCAGAAAACACGTTTTTATTTCAGATTACACTATATTGTTTTAATATTTCATCAGAAATCTAAATGAGAATTGTTCTATCAGTGTCTTATTTTTTCTCCTTTTTTGTCTTTGTATGTCAGAAATGTTCAAATCTGTAGACAATGCATTATGTGTACTGATGTAGGTCATCAAAGCCTGAATACTTATAGGCCTACCTGTTGTCGGTCTGTGGCTGTGGCTATTATGTACAATTAACAGCGATGTTCACTTGGTAAGTGGATTGTCTCTATCGTTTTTGAGACTGCACTGGAGTGCATTTCCTTTCCAAAACTGAGGAGGTCCCTATATCCAAGACACCTCAGAGTTCATGTGCAGGTCCAATCAAAACATTGCAGAAGAAAGTCCCACTGTAAATTAAACTTTGACTTCAGATCAGTTAAGAAATACAAACTAATCTGACTACACGTAATCGTGGAAATGTAAAGATTAGGCTAATTATATTTTAAAGCACATTTAAACACCGCATTCACTGACTACTGACTATGCATAGAACAGGGTAGGCTAAAATATGCAGGCCTATACACATTGGGAAACCAGATTAGAGCCTCCTATTGCCAATGAAATGTATCGTGGGGTAAGTATTTCGGTAAAACGCTTATTCTCACGTACAAGTATGCCTCTAGGTGTTCTGCAGCATGCTAGGTCAACCTTCAGTGCCGCACAGCCCACAGGTTGTCTCGCCTCTTTCACGCGTTAGCCTACCTGAGAGAAGGTTAAATCATTCAACTTACCAGAAGACCAAGTATCTTCTGAGATAATTAAGAGAAGAGCCCATCGTTCAGACAAAGCAGGAGGAAACTTCTAAGCACAGTAAACGTTGATGCTCAAGGAAGTCCACACAGCATCACCTTTTCACGAAGACGACGCATGAACATGCCCCAACATGATCTTGCAGCCTCGTGCGCCTCATCCGCAGCATCCTTGAAATGTGATAGCGCTACAATTTGTTACACGACAGACTAAATTTCTAATCATCTCACTAAGCCTAGGCTACATCAAGTTTTTTTGTAAATTGACAGTATATGTGGTTCTTTTTATTTTTCAATTTATGTATTTATTATTTACGTAGGCCTACTTGCTGAGCACTTATTATAATAGGAAGTAACATGTATGTAACCGGGTGGAATTTATATAAATGGTGATTTAGGAGTTAAATGCGGGTAAAAACCTGTGCCCTAAGGCATTCCAGGCTGTTGATATGGTCTCATATTCGCCACATGTATGAGGTGTATTCAGGTGGAACAGAGTAGTCTCGTGATGCCCAGTCCCTCATAGTGCAGCGTGCAAATGATGATGTCGTTGACTGGTCCATGTAGAAGTCTAGTTCGGCTGTGGATGTAAGAGGCTTAAGACTGTGTTAACTGTAGTATGTTTCAGCTCAGCGTGGCAGTCCCATGACCAGACATTTTGTAGTTTACCAGTTAGTATATGCAGTCTAATTAGATAATGAATAAAAAGGCAGGTTGTCACAAGAAAAGGAGAAGAGGAATTTTGTTACATATTTTCGCCTTGGTGCTACTTTTGTATTGTTCGGTACAAGTGCTGTTCTTCATTTCGAAGTCATTTCAGCATTTGAGTTCTCCCCGAATACGCCGAGACACAGGTAAGAAACTTGATTTAACACCACATGAGACCGAAACCAATGGAGCCTTTTGTTTTCATTTATGTTCCATTTGTTGACAATTGTTTCTAAAAGTCAAACTCTTAAATTGACTGCTTAAAATGCATGTTTTCTTCCAGAAAATGACACGGAGTGCGTATTCCCACAGTCGTCAGAATTTCCGGAGGGCTTTTTTACACTGCAAGAGAGAAAGGATGGAGGAATTGTTATTTATTTTATGATTATTTTCTATATGTTTCTGGCTATTTCTATAGTTTGTGATGACTACTTCCTGCCATCCCTTGAGATTATCAGTGAGCGTAAGTGGTCATTTGTAAGGAAATGTTTGGTATTCGGTTGATAAGGCCCAACCAAGGTTATGCACTGAGAGTACCGCACCTTACTGTTATACATTTTTACAGGTCTAGGGCTCTCACAAGATGTAGCTGGAGCAACATTTATGGCAGCTGGAAGCTCTGCACCTGAACTAGTTACAGCTTTTCTGGGTAAATAATCCTGTACTTATGTTGTATAAGTGACCAAAAAGTCTCAAATCGTAGTTTCACTCAGGTTGAAACCCATTTAATCATGTCACTGTTAACTGTTATTGGTTTGTATGATATTATTCATACAGGCAACAGAGAATGACTCATAAACTAAAATTTCTCATAGGTGTTTTTGTCACAAAGGGAGACATTGGTGTCAGTACCATTGTGGGATCAGCAGTTTACAACCTCCTCGGTATTTGTGCGGCATGTGGACTCTTAACCTCTGTGGTATGTACTGTAATCTTGCACGAGAGGTTGTACACAAATGGCCAACTGGACAGTCAATCTGTTCTAGGTCAATGACAGACATGTCACCTGGGTTGTAGTAAAAGACTGTAGTAAAGACATACTACGCTGTTCTAATGTCTTTTGTTGACACTATCTAGGTGGGACGACTCACTTGCTGGCCACTGTTCAGGGACTGTTTGGCTTATGCGATAAGCGTGGCTGCTGTAATTGCAATAATCTCAGATAACAAGGTGTACTGGTGAGTACCTTAGGAAACACTCATTTCCTCAATATACTGTACCAGCAACGTTGTGGAACAGTAGTCTCACACTGCATGTTTAAAGCAAACAAAGGACACTCAATTTGCTTCTGCTGGGTCATGCACCTTTGGTGATTGTATTGCATTATGTAAATGAAGAAAAATATGTTTTCTGCATACAGTGACTGCAGAAGAAATTAGATTGCATTAGGCTGCATCACGTTACGCTGTCAACTGACATTACATTTCAATTATCAGGCAGTAAACATGTAATTGTGATGAATGATATAATAAGTGTTCAATACAACATTAAAGTGCAATGGCAGCGCTATTCACAATGTAGGCATGGTTTTAGCTATTTATGGGCTTATTTAGACAGAAAGCGTTCACAAAAGACCACAGTGATGAATGACTGTCCCATAAGTAATACAGCTGTTCAGAATTTCGATGAAGTTCCTCAAGTACAGTGCAGTTAGGATGTGTTGCAGAAAGTACACACAGAAGAAAGTAGCAGAACTGTGAGCCTGCAACTCTTTGCCACGTACACTCACTATATCATCCAGAAACAGAACAGCTGCCCTCTCTGCGGTGCGGTCCCTCTGTGTGGTCTTCCACAGACGCCTTGCAAAATCGATTACAGTATTTTTATTATTATTTTTTTATTACAGGCAAAACACAGCAAGATGTGGCATAATTAAGTGTTTACTCTGCCACGGTCAATTGACAAGTGATTATAATAGGCTCAAACTTGAGGGTGATGCAATGTAATGCAATCAGTTTCATTTCTGGTGCAGTCACAGCATTGAGCATTGGTGCAAAAAAATAATACTTCTCAAGGGTGGTCTCTAACTTTGGGCCACAATTTCGTCTCACCTGAGATGCCATCTTTTAAACCAGCTCTGTGTAACTTACTGCTACACATCCTGTGGTAACTGTACATGCTCTTAAAATGCTTTATTCATCAAGCCTGGTATAGCTTTGTATTGTAAACTACAGGAATATCTAAGGTTGAAATGCTTCTCAGTGCGTGTATGCTTTGATGCGGTGTGTCCTCTTCAAGGTACGAAGCAGCCTGCTTACTTCTGGTGTACGGCGTGTACATAGTGGTGCTGTGTTTCGACATCAGAATCAGCGAGTACATGATGCGTAAATTCAGCCCTTGCTGTACCTGTCTGGCGAAGAATGTGGAGGAACGCAACGAGCAGCAGCCCCTGTTGGGCTGGCAGGGTGACACCAGCCTACGCATGCAGCGCAGGTCCAGGACAGACAGCGGCATCTTCCAGGACGACTCGGGATACTCCCACCTCTCTCTTAGCCTTCACGGGCTGAATGAAATCCCAGAGGGTAAGTACAGTTCATACAATTACAGTGTGGCAGCATGAATTATGAGTTGGTCTGCAGAAGTGTAATTTTACTGTGTGTATGAGTGTAAAAGTTTTGTACACTCTAACAAATTGTATGAAGTGGACATGAAATTGTTCGTATTTAAAAGGGAATTTGAACAAACTGTTTGAATTATAATAATGTACTCAGCTGTCCAGAGCTCCATCCAACAAGATAACAACCCTAAGCACATTGCAAATTGTGTAAAATACACAATTTCTGAAGAGTATACAAATTATGTTTGGCTACACTGAATATACATTTATTTACAGCCCTTTTGTGGTTATTACTTTTTAAAAACCCAAGCTGAACCTCTATCTACATACAGTACAAAGTCAAAGTGAGCTTTATTGTCAAAAAAACATATGTACAAGTTGCACACACAGAATTTGAAATTGCAATGCTCCCTAGGCCCACAGTGAACATTAAACATCTTATAAACAAGACAGGAAGACATGACGACATAAGACATAATAATATAAACACAACAATACATATACATGAAACATACATTTTAGGAATGAACTTGTGTCATTCCTGCATTGTTTTCCTCTGCAGATCATAAGAGTGTTTTCAAGATGCCTGAGAACGACCTGAGGCGCATCCTCTGGGTTCTCTCCCTGCCCGCCATCGTGCTGCTCTACCTCACTGTGCCAGACTGCCGCAGGCGCTTCTGGAAAAAATGGTACATGGTCACCTTCTTCATGTCAGCCGTGTGGATCTCGGCCTTCACCTATGTGCTGGTGTGGATGGTTACTGTGGTAGGTAAGGGAGAAGAGCCGTTGTGATGACCTTATGACACTTCCAGTAACGTATTTGTATACTACATATTACTGGTACTGGATAATGGGGAGATACAGCATATACATTTGGAATTTGGGTTCTTTCTTCTCCATCTTCATCTTTCTTTAGTTACATTTTTTAAACACTTCCTTTTGAGGCAAGCCATGTGGACAAATTCAAAGAAGAGATGAAAGTGAAAAAGGAGTTTCCTTGAAGAGCCTATGTTTTGAATGGGAAGGCATCTGAAGCACGAGGGAGCAGTAGGCCATGCAGAGTAAAGTCACATGCTGTACCGGCTAATTCCTGAAATGCCGCGAGTTGTATCCCCGGGAGATTAGTGTAGTAGCCCCCTCATCTCGAGCCAGACGTGACTTTCCACCAGCCCAGGATTAATCCCCGTTTTGCCCTGCGGGGTTACCATGAGAAAACATGTGATGCTAGCAAAGGTTGTGGAGTATAATAGGATTATTATCCTTCTAGCTGTCATGAAAGTCTCACATGAGGAAAGGAGGAGAGTTGGCATTGTAAGACTGAATGGACCGCCCGGGTACTACGAACCCTGTAGCCCCTGGAAAGTGTAATGTCTGTGGGAACATCCTGAGCACGGTTGCTTCCAGGAAGACATTCTTAAAGTTAACAATTTATTGTCTTCAGAAACAGTTTTTAATTAGGCACACAGCTCTCCATATATGCCTTCTAAAACCTCACGGGCCCTTCCTTTATTCAGAGCATTGCTTAAATAGCATTAAGAATGCATCACCCACAGGTCCTTGTCTTGTTTTTGTAGGAGAAACTCTGTCCATCCCTGACACGGTAATGGGCCTCACTCTGCTTGCTGCTGGGACCAGTATTCCTGACACTGTGGCCAGTGTCTTAGTAGCGCGAGAAGGTGAGATTATATGACACAGCAGTTAAGTAATGATTGCTATTGCATGACTCAACAGATTTCAACACACACCAGTAGCTCAAAAACAGTTTTACCAAAACCTAAAAAAAGATATAGCTGGTTTTTATTCCGGCTCATTGAGATTCACTTGTGAAGAATTATCACCTACTACTATATAATGGCCAGAGTAAAATTTAGCCCTTTACTATCCAATTGCATTGCCCCTTATCGATGACATTCCACAAAATCTGGCATGTGTACAAAAAGCAATTTTGTGAATTTCAAACCTTTACTAAACATAAGCTAGGCACAATGCTGGGCTTTTAGTAGGTGGTGCTACTTCACAGATGTGTCAGAATTAACCGTGGGCCTACAAGAGGCCAACTTCTCCTAATATGGTTCCCGAGCTACTACACAAACATTGCTTTAGACTAGAGCCTACCCCACTTTTGGAGACAGTAGCCCAGAGGGGCAAAGCACCCATTACATTATAACCACATGGAACTACAAAAATGCCAAGTTTCATGTTGGTTGATGACATCTAAGTATATTGTTCACATGGTTCTCCTGTACCAGCAGCCATAACTCTGCAATCTAATAAACCACATACTATGTTTTCCTGTTACTCTGTCAGGTTTATCTTAAATTAATTTTCTCAGTCTCTTATGCATATGCAACATTTACAAAGTTCATTCAGGTTTTTCCCTATTAGATTGCTGTTTGAAGCTTTATTGAAACTGAGGTTTACCAGTGCTGTGATAAAAGTGAAAAATCTATATTTTTAGTGTTGCCTTTTCCCAGCAACTCTGTATTTTACATACACATGCATATGTACAAATGCAAATGCCAATCAAGTGCATTAACACTATGTAACTCGTATGATGGGATGTATACACCAGTGAATTTCACGAAATGCTCAATTTACAGAAGATAAAAATTTCATACCACTGAATACCTCCTCTTGCTGTCCATTCCTGTGGCAGTCACATTACACATTAGTGAGCTGTATGTCTAGTTTGCTTAACATTTAAATATAAAGTATCTTCATATTAGTTTTTTCTTTCATCCCAGGCAAAGCAGACATGGCCATGTCAAACATTGTGGGCTCTAATGTATTTGACATGCTCTGCCTTGGTCTGCCGTGGTTCATCAAAACAGCGTTTGTGGACACCACCTCTCCAGTCGAGGTCAACAGCACTGGTTTGTTGTTCACCGCTGCCTCCCTACTGCTCTCCATAGTCATCCTGTTCGTGACCGTGCACGCAAACGGATGGAAACTGGACTGGAGGCTTGGAATCGTCTCTTTGTTTTTCTACATTCTTTTTGCTACTCTATCCATTTTATATGAACTGGGGATCATTGGAAACAACCCCATACGAGCGTGCAATGATTAACTGAGTACCCAAAGCTGTTGCCCCGACTCAGGAAACACTGGACAGTTTGAAGAAGACTGACTTGCTTAGCCTTATCTCATCTTCCGGATGAGTCAGTCTCAGAAGGCCAAAACTGATAAGTGTTTATGATCTGCCTTTATACGAGTTACAGGAAGGACAAACAAAACAAATAAAGTGGAAAAGCACAAAAAAACTTCCATTCACCTCATCTGTTGGGGTAAGGCTGTGGTAACGGAAAAATACCACTTCACAACTTCATGGAATTCAAATAGCTCGTGGTGTGAGGAGTTTGTTCTAAGAAGATTAGTTTATGGTTTCTAAGCTAAAACTAACCTTAGGTAATAAACATACTTTGAACTCACAAAAAAGGTTAAAAAACAGCCATGTTTAAAAATTAAAAAGTTTATTTTGTCGTTCAAATAAACTGGTGGCCCACAAATTAAAAAGGGTTTACAAAAAAGTAAAGGAAACACATCATTGTATATAAACAAACCTTATACACATCCAGTTATTGAAGCTGGTGGCGTCATTGACTGAGCTTGCGGTACAACAGTGGGTTATTTGTGGGAATGTGTTTTTAAAACAAAACAAAAAAACAGGGTGATCTGTGGTTATTGTTACTATGATGAGTTATGCGTTTCTGTCAATGCGAACATCCACTTCGCGGCCGTTAATTTTAGTGCCGTTCATTAGCCGACAGGCCGTCTCGGCGCTCTCTGGTGAGTCGAAACGAACCGTACCACACCCTTTTGACCTCCCGTTCTCCATTTTGATCTCCGCGAACATCACCTGACCTGAGATACACATCAACGCAAACAGTGTAACTACACAATTAAAGTTCAAGATTTAGCAATGTCAAAATGCATTTCATAATCCAATGACGCACTTACCACAATGGCTGAATTTTTCTTTCAGTTTCTGCCAGGTAAGGTCATAAGAAAGCTAGAATACCAAAAAATAATTCTTTGTAAGTCACAAATCTAGGCAACCAAGTGTCTAACACAGAGATAAAGTAGCAAGGTGAACACGAATACTTACGTTTCTCACAAATATCTGACACCCTCCTTTCGATCCTGATCCCCTGTCAGACATTCCTCCGCCCATGTGACCGCCGCCGCCGCCACCAAAGCCACTGCCGCCAAAGCCGCGGTTCATGTCCATGCCACCGCCCATCCTGTCGAAGCCTCCGCCTATACGGTCCATGCCCATGTTCCCCATTCCACCACCTGTGCCAGAGGAAAGAGACAAGAGTCTCACATTAAGCACATCAGGGGTTTCTTGGGGTTCACCTTGTAAGTTGTGCCCTTTCAATATAGTCAGGGTTTTTAAAAAGGTGATAGGGAAACGACATGAAGCCAATGACAATCAACAGGCAAAATAATAAGTTGGAGTTAAACGGCATGGGATGTTAGCGGGCGAGAGTGTGATGTACCTAATCCAGACCCCATGGGAGCCATGCCAGCATTCCCCATGCTTCCTCCAAAGCCTCCCATCCCTCCTCCTCCACCACCTCCTCCTCCTCCTCCTCCTGATGGGAGAAAACGCACTGGCCGTCAGGACTCAACAGCAAGCCAAACATAAAACAAGGCCGCAATCCATACAGACATACAATGAAAATGAGACTTCACACACAACCATAGCTGCTCTGAATGTTAGTGATGTACAACTCCAGCAAAATGACACTGCTGTAATGTCTCCCACACGGTCATTATTTTCATTAATGGATCATTTTGAGCCAGGAGTGCATCAATAACACCTGACTTTGATACCTCAAGACAGAATAAACAGATGTGTTTGTATAATGTTTTGACATTCACACAAAGCTGCACTGCATATCAATATTTTGTAGTGTGAACAGTAAACAGAGATTTCAGGGATGAGAGACGTGTAATAATGATATCATGCCACCTCCACCTAATCTTGTCCGGACAGGGTTTAAGACATCTCGGTTGGATTCGGTTGCTAAAGGCGATTTTTGACTGCAGGAACTCAGGGCAACTGTCCAGGTGGCAGAGGCACCCTGTTAATCACCCTTTGGCCTTTTTACATAACATTACACTTAGCAAACACTTTTATCCAAAGCTTTTCCATTCACACTGTGGTGTAGCACACATATCTATATAGTAACCAGACCAAACCTGCCACAAGCTTTTGCTCTTCGACTGTATTGTCATTACCCAGCACCACGAAAACATTGCAGCAGTGGACTTTTGCTAGCAAGCTGGTAAGGTACCACCAAAGGTGTTCATTGGTTTGAGATACAGCAGTTTTGGGCCACTCAGAAGCACAACAGTGTACATTTTCAGCCCAAAAAATGTCCCAGACATAGGCCCTACAGAGGCCGGTGCTGCTGTTGCAATGTGCAGAAAGGTGCCAGCTGTTAAAATGGCCTACAAGCTACTGTTGTGGAAAAGTAGTTTTGATCTCCACCTCACCATTATGCAGCTATGGCTGAGGTAGGGAATCCTTGCAATAGGAATTAGGATAGTATTGGGTTTTTGCCTTTTTGTTATAATCAGTCTTGTAGCATGTCACAAATTTGGAACCAGGCATCTTTCTAAATAATTTCCTATATGCACACGTAAAAAAAACAAGCAAATCAAATTCAGCCTCATGCAGCTTGTCTCTGTTGAGCCATTCTAACACGCATGCGTCTACTTAATAGAGGTGAATGATGCAGAACAACAAAAAACCCAGTAAATGGCCTCACCAAGTCCACCAAAGGCATCGGTGAAGGGACGATTCATTGACATGTCATTCCTGCCAAAATCGCGATCCATTCCCATGCCAGAGCGGTACATGTCTACAACGTGGGGGATACAAAAAGTTAAAAAAGGAAAACAAAACTAGAAAAGCTAGAGAGCGCAGACCTCTGCCAATCTAATCACTTTCAAATTAACCCATTCTTGACCTAACCTGAAAATTATCAAAATCAATCCATAACCTTTTGAGTTATGTTGCTAACTAACAAACAAACAACCGCCTATGATTACATAACCTCCGCAGGCGGAGGTAAAAAAAAATAAAAAATAAAATAAATAAATAAATAAAAAACTTTGAAACGAATGTGCAAGGTTTTGGTCCGAACATGTGCCATACCTCCCATTCTTCCCATGGGGCCCATGTCACGGCTTCCGAAGCCCCCCATGTTGCCCATGTTGTCCATGCCACCGAAGCCACCACCCATTCCTGAGGAAACAAAATGGCAGGACGCAAATTCAAAATCAGTAACATGCATAAAACAACAATGTACTTAAAATCCATGTCTGTAAAATTTGACGGCCATGCAAATGGGAACAACGGGTAAGGGAATTGACACATTTAACCATAGCAGCCCTTTTATCGAACTTTACTAAATGTAGTAATTTACGGTCGGGGCAAAATGTAAACAAGGACATCATTCAGCTCACCTCCCATTCTGTTCATGCCGTATCCTGGTCCGTCCATGCCTAATTAAGACATAAACAACGTCATTGACTTTGAACTCAAAAAAAAGGCAACAAAGGCAACAAACTTGGGTAAATATATACCAGAGGAAGTTTTACTGGTAGTAGACCAATCCACTTAAAACCTGTCTCAATCACACTGTGTTATCTTATCTAATTGTCAAAGACCAAACTAGGTCAAACCACGTTTGTCGTTGTGGCGTTAATGCCATGTTGTTTAAACAATAACTTGCACACTGACCGATGGCTTAGCCATGACACTGCACAAGACAGAGTTGCCAGTTTTGACCATGACATACTGGCCAAGTTTCAGGCCAAAACATTTTCTGAATGAAATTCAACAGTTCAGTGGAGGTTAAAAAAAAAAAGAACATCCATCAGGCAGGGCCTATCTAATTGTTCTAAATAGGATTCAGTGTGATTCTTCAATGGCAATGAGAGTTGCAAAAATATAGATTTAAACAACAAACGGAAATCAAAAGTTCAAATCATTGAACCAATCTTTCACAATATCTCTTAGTTGAACACTCATTTAGACCCATGCAGAGAGGAGAGAGGAATGATGGGGACACCAAATTGACATGTTACTAACGGTACCTCCAGGTCCCATGGCTCCCATTCCTCCACCTCCGCTGAGCCGGTTGGCATTGATTGGCTGGCCACCGGGACCAAGACCCATACCGATGCCTCCAAGACCCCCTTAGAAGTGCAAACATCCGCTGCGTTACTAACTCAAAGGGGACACTGGTCATTTTAACACAGAGACTTAATAAAGGATGGGACTCACTTGGCAACTGAGCCTGCTTATCAGCTTGACGAAAATCATCACCGGGAAGAGACTTCTCATCCTACAGCATAAAATACACTCATAACTAAGGAGCCTCTGCATGACAATACAGGGAGCAGGAGAGAAAAAAAAATAGACAAAAGAATGCAAAATCAAGTTTTTTCCCCCACTCACCATTTTGACATGCATAGGCCGGTCAAACAACATTTGTCCGTTGAACATAGCTTGATATTGGAGTCAAGGTACACACAAAGAAAGTGGGGTAGAGGTACAAATCTAAAATTCAAGGTTTCATGTTTTTAAATTCTGGGTGTCTCTGTTGCGTAACAGATGAACTGTCTTAACGTGAGGCCTACTCCATGCTACATTTCCACTAATAATGTACTTAACAGAGAGAGGCCCATGAAAGATTTTTCAGAAGGATACAGATAGCCTGGACAGCTTCCAGGGACTGCTCAAAAGTAACTGTTCCCATGCCACGGCTCTTCCCATCTTTATCTTCCTTTACGTCAGCCCTCTTTACTGTTCCAGCCATGCCGAAAACCTCTTTGAGCTTTTTCCAGCCCACTTTAAAATCAAGCTGGGAAACACAAAAGACGATACTGATCTTAAGGTTCACATTGAGATGGTGAGCGATACAAATAACTTGTACATGAAATCTGCTAACAGACCTCTAGTTACAACTTTGTGTTATGGCAATGTGTCACTTCCTCATAAGTTTACTGTGGCTGTAATGGTTGAATGATAATGAACATAATGAAGACATATGTAAATGCTGTTTAGAGCCAGCACTCTATATGTCAGCAACTTCAAACAGCTGGTTGGCAGGTGGAGATCTCACTCGCCAAAAGTTTTTGCTCATGTCTACGAAAATAATGTTTAGCAGTGACATATCAAACATTAAATCTACAGAAATAACAGTGATTAGCACGTCTTACATTGGCAACAAACACAGTGGAGCCTAGTCTTCCTGCCTGAAGGCCGTTAATGATCTCAGGTGGAATGTTGGGATTGTTGGCGATGGCAGGAGGGAGGTTCATCATTCCTGGTCCACCATCTCCACCTCGACCTCCCTGGTACATTCCTCCACTGCGCTGAAGCACCCGGCGGGCATGCTCTCCATCAGGATCCTGAAACGTGATGGGAGAAACACTAAAGGTGAGGTTCCTGGCAAGGGAGGACTCTTTTCCTCCAACAGGAAATCCACCGTGGGGTGGTGGTGGTACATACCTCTTTGATATTTAGTGGTCTGCCATTCAGATCATGTTTGTTCATGACCTCAATAGCTTTCTTCACAAACTCCTCATCCTTAAACTCCACAACACTGCAGAGAGGTGAGAAGTTGTTAAATGTTGCATCAAATCATTCCAGCATCAGACATGTCTTTGATAGAGGGAATATTAGATTCTTACCCGCAACCCTAGGGGTGAGACAGAACAATCCAGACAGCAGGGCATCAATCGAAAGAGATATAAATATACACAGTTACCAATGGAAGGTACAAACAAAATTTCATTAGATGTTGATTAGGAGGATGGAAGCAATTTCTGAGGACGTGCTTTGAAGAGGGAATTCAAACATCAAAGCGAGCATAAATAAGTGTGTAAAGCTTTTAATGTGAAGTTAAGATATAACATCTGAGGACACAAATAATGATAGGATAATGCTAATCAAATTTATGAGGCAAAAACTGAGTGGGACAGAGCACAACGTGAGATGCTGTGGAGGGGGAAGAAGGACGTTATGAATTGCATAGGATGGCCAATAGTTTCTCAGGGACATACTTGGAAGTGAAAAAATACATGGCAACACTCATAACAACAGGTGTAATAAAAACAAATGCCAGATTTGATGACAATCATCAATCAATGAAACACCTGCACAATTGAACAATTGTGAACTGAACAATTCTCATCGTCTCTTATTGCCTTTGACAAATTGGAACTACCACTCTTAAAAACCACCAATTAAAAACTTCACAATAATAACACTTTAGGTGCTTTAGTAGTATGAATTTCAGTATAGTTTTCCTGTCACATTTGAGAGAAAAAAAGCCTCAACAAAACCTCTACAGAGCCACCAACAATGATAGAACAATTCCCTTGCTAGTTAAAGAACAATTCACATGTACATCACCTGAGATATCTTTACCAGAAGGAACACAAAAATGAAACTGCTGAGGGTATTTAAAACCTCGTGCAGCAAGTCATCCACATCACTTACCCTTGACTTTCCTTCAGCATCCTTAAAGAGCTCCACGTATGTAACCTCACCGACTACATGAGACATACAAAGGGGGAAAATACCAAAAGAAAACAATGCGTTTAAGATCACCAGTCTTCTCTTCACAGTCGGCCTTGGCACACCGCTACAGGTGGAGAAGCTCCATTAGAAAGAAATCAACAAAGAACATCAATCCAGACCAACATTCCACTACACACCACCATGCCGTAACGGTTCGATTACTGAAACACCAAATCAGCCAAGGACAAAGAAAGATCTAGAATCAGCATGGGTATATTAAGCAGGTTGGTCAACAAGTTTCCAACAAGTCTTGACACTGTTTTACTGTACTGTATTGACCTTCCATCCTTCAAAAGGCAATGCACAGCAAGACATTTTGGATTCATCATCATTTTTCTCCTAACAAATTTCTGCACAATTAGGGTTTCAGTGCTACAACTTAAACGAGGTTACATTTTGGAGCTGTCAATAAAGCTAAACCAAAGAAATCTTCATCAGATAATGTCAGACCACAAACCTCAAATATCCTCCCATGAGGAATGTTAAAATAAACAACCAAGCCTAGTGTTTGTCACTGCTCTACACTAAAAAGAAAATCACAACATCACTACAACACAAAATGTGGTGCATTTGGAATGGTTCCCAATTTGTCACTGAGGGGAAAGAGAGGGCATCTTTGAGAGGGATGATTACACCTCTGGGTGCTTTACCTTTCTCTCGCATTAGATCTTTTATAGCCTGCCACTTCATATCATAAGGGATATTGCTAATGAACACTCGGTTTCTGTGAGCGCCTTTCTTGTCTCCCGGCCCTGAGTGTTTATCCTTAGAGTAAGGATGGTATCGGTTAGCTTTCCGGCCGCCAGACTTCTCTTTTCCTTCCGGTTTGTCCTTCGGTACTTCCTCGGCAACGTCCTCGGCTTCACTGTGGAGAGGAGGGAAACATTCGGTAAATTCTCATAAATGCAGCGCAAATCAAAATACAACCTAATAAACAAAGTGCCCTATATAAAAAAATTACTCGTTAAATCAGCTGGTACCACTGCATGACAACCCCAGTTGTCAACTCCCCTGCCATCAGTGATGAGTGCAGTACAAATTCATCAGAGTGGATAACTGCTATGGTTGATGCAAAATGTTTTGTTTGAGCATAATCACTAACATAATCGTATACATTTAAGCTATAAACAAACTAATAGAGCACATTAACGTTAACTTCCCCACACTGTTCATAGATTTGCGTTCAGCAAGAGCAGTTTCAACTAACTTACCGATGTTTCTAAAGATGAACAATAGGGATGGCTTATGTTTTCATACAGTACAGGCAAGCTATAGCTAACGTCATCATTAGCCAAGAAGTCAAAATATTGTCGTTTAAGAAAATAGCGACCTCCTCCAATGTTTGCCAAACACTGGAACAATATAGTGTACTTTTGGTTGGTTTCTGAGCGGTTTACCTATTATTGAAAACAATCGTAGTGTCGCACTCCTTTATGCTAAGTTAACATTTCACTGCGGACAAATATTGTCTGTTAGCATAGCAACTTAGCACTTTGTATTGGAGACCTAGCTGTATCTTCAGAGCGTTTTCAAGATGCCACCCACTACCTCCACGGCCTTTTAATCTGGATATTTTGTAGTGTAGAAAATTACTAATGTAGTTGTTTTGTTACTTTAGTATAATCGCCAATTGCTTGTACCAGATATTTTCCAAGGCCATATCAGACTTTGACCAAGGCCTACGTTCTCCATTTTAGCTGTTAGCTGCTAGGCTAGCTCACTTGTGTAACATTACGAAACCCAGGAAATTATCAATAAGAATATAGTTACTTTTTCACGCCATTTGTTGTCTCTTGGGGTGCTTCTTCTTCTTGTTCAATCTCTGCGTCTGCGACAGGAGTTGTTTCTTCTATCTTGTTCTCAGAATCCAGTTCAACATCGGCCATGGCTGCTTGATTCTATCGTTCGAAAAAAAATGCCGCTTTGGCTCACTCTGCTTTGACTGCGCAGTTCAAAATTACAGACGCCCCCTCCGCGCTGGTGTTGCTGTCGCGAGATGAAACGAGAGAACGTCTCTAATTAATCAGCTTTCCCAGTGCTGTGAGAATCATACTGGTGAGAATTAGCTGGGTGAATGGGGCCTGGTGCTGGTCTGAACGTTGTATTACATTTCAGACATTGATTCTGACTGGAAAGTTATGTCCAGTTATAGTGTTTTTGAAAGTCTACACAGCATGCATTTAGTATGTTCAACTGAATCTATAGAGCTAGCCCATCCTAAAGTAAATGGAATTGTCTCAGCTTCTGTGGAGGGGAAAAGACTAAGCATTGGTGTTACTCCTGAGTCTGAACATGATGTGACAGTTTTAGGTCACAACAGGAAGATTTAACGTACAAGACTTGAACTTCTTATTCAGCAAATAAATTAGGATTGCATGATATAGGTATACACAGTAGACCTTAGTTTCTAATTTCAGCACAGTATATTATCTTGTGCAAATTCACCCAGATTTTCAAATGTTTTTATTTTTATTTAACTTGTGTTTAGGATATTGTATAATTTCACAAGTGCCATGTTGTAAGTGCTAAGAAGATTATTAGCCTATGCCATGCGCATGGCATTTCATGATACTTTTTTTTTTTTTTTCAATGTCACGTTACTTGCCTAGGCTTGTATAAGGCATATTTTGGTTTGGATTTCTGTTCTTTTACAATAACTGTTTGTTGCATTTATGCATTTAAGTAAGCTTGTGTATGACTGTGGACGGTGGCACACCTTCCTCATTAAAATGTACAACACCTGCTAATACTAATAATAATAATAATAATGTCATGTGGATTAATTTAATAAATTCCATGTCATTCATTTGAAGTATGCTAATTCATAATATCTAATATCTTTTGGTAGTGTTTTAAGATTGCAAAGGGATTCCACAAAATAAAAAAAACATGTATGTGTTTTAACAATGTTTTAAGGAGAACCTTGTTTTATCTGACAATATCTACACCTACTTGAGCATGTTTAACTCCTCCTCTCCAGCTGTGACATTTTTTGACCCTGACCTACAAAACTAGCTTATTAAGGTCATTCTATTGCAATGACCTGTGACCCACTCCCAGGTTATTAATCAGTGGAGCCACTGTGTTGTTTTAAGCACATCATTAGGTAAAAAGTACTCTACTCTCCATTCATCCAACTGTGTGAAGGGGACTGTCTTTTAGTCTTACTGTCCTTTGACCTGCTTTTATGGTTTTACGCAATGAGCTCAGTAAAGCAAAATTGTGCAACTCTCCTTATCTGTGGGAAGTAGAGTTTGTGCTATTTTGGGAAGATTTAAGTCATATCTAGAAACACCACTCTTTTTTTATGTCGATACATACAAAACAGCTGATATATTGCAGTTTCTGTACTTGTTACTGTAACTGAAATGTTTTAATGACCCTGCATTCCAACTGATGACATTGCACCTGCTTTGCCATCTTGTGTTGTACTGTAGTCCTGTCTATGGCTGTTGCTTCAACAGGGAGATTTAGACAGGGCTAACTAGGCTACGCCTGGAGGCATTTACATACCTGAAGTCTGATAGCCTTTTCATCCTGCTTTGCAACATAGTTGAAGTGTACATGCTGTAGTCAGGGCTTTTCAGAAATGTATTGCGCAATCTCAAGAAAAGAACTCTCTATATTCCCAGCCTCCAATCAAAGTATCCACATTTTATGGCAGCATATTATAGTGTAGTCTTGTGCAATGTTAACATGGAAGTCAGCTTCCAGAACTGTATGTTCCAAAACACAAGTTCTTAGTCATCCTCTTTGTAAACCAAGTCATGTCACTGGATCATTTGTTTTTCAGGGTTAAGCACTAAGGCGCAGCTACACATGTAGTTCAAACATGTTTAGTTCTATTTAAGATGGAGAGAGCTGTAATACATTCTTAAATGGTTCCTGAAATCTCATTCTCAACAAACCACTTCAAACAATTAGGGCTCATCAAATGGAGATGTGTGGACTTTGTTGTATTGCAGAGTAAAGCTCAATCTTTAATTTGAGACGAACACAGCACTCTGCCTGCTTGCAGACACAAATCTACTGCAATATGCATATGAAGTTATTTTTTAAATGGACAAATACGCACTGACATGGAAAAATATGTGAGTGTGAGCCTACGAGCTACTGCTAATCTATACAGTGAATTGTGTGTGTGTGTGTGTGTGTGTGTGTGTGTGTGTGTGTGTGTGTGTGTGTGTGTGTGTGTGTGTGTGTGTGTGTGTGTGTGTGTGTCACAGGAATGTTAGAATAGTGTGTATTTGTATTAATAACAGAATCTATGGACAGCAGCACAGACTGTTATGATGGCAAGAGAGAAGGGGGGAGTATGTGTGTTTTGTGTGTGCACGTGTGTACGTGCATGTGTGTGTGCATGTGGGAAAAAGAGAGAGGGAGACTGTGTGTGTGTGTTTGTGTGTGTTTGTGTGTGTCTGTGTGACAGAGAGAGAGAGAGAGAGAGAGAGAGAGAGTGAGCATCCACTGACAGAGGCAGAGAGATGGAATGATAATGAAGATGAGGCAGCCTGTGGAAACCATTGTGACTCTCCAAAAAGAGGCAGCGGCTGGGATTTCTGACCTTAAGACATCTGCGACTGGTGAGCTGGACTGTGCAACGTGCCAGGAAGACGCGGTCTCTCGTTCCCCCGGCTACCCCCGTCAAGAATCCGCTCAGCAGGCTGGCCACACAGCTGAACTGCAGGGGGGGTCCTGTCTCCTGCAATTAATTGAGACGGCTTATGGAGAAATCAATACACAGCTTTCGGAATCGTCTCCTGACAAAATGTTGGTGCAGCTCAGCAGAATCATAAGCAACAGGTTTGTGAGGATGGAGTAAAAATTAAGGTGAGTGATGAATGATTTCCCCTTCCTGCTTTTTCTTTCTCTTTGGCTTTTTTTACGCATTTCTTATCTGTAAACATAACATCCGTCTCTCTTTCCCCTGTCACCACCTGCTGCTCCATGCAGCCTGTGGCATCCATAGCACGGCACCCTGTTTCCTCCTCTCTCTCTCTCTCTCTCTCTCTCTCTCTCTCTCTCTCTCTCTCTCTCTCTCTCTCTCTCTCTCTCTCTCTCTCTCTCTCTCTCTCTCTCTCTCTCTCTCTCTCTCTCCCTCTAAGGGAGTGATTCATTTATTGTATCTGCTCATATCATTTGTAGTCATCATGTATTCAGCTCGTCCACATTCCCTCCTCCTCTGGCATATTGACACCACACAATACGCTTGAGTGCTGCTCAAAAGTAACAGGTATGGCAGCTTTTCTTCCTTGCTGTCCATGCATTGTCACAAGCTATTTGCGACAGATATTTTGGGTGATAGAGGTAACCAGGAGTCTCTCTCTAACAGACATTGCAATCGGGTTTGGAGGCACATTTAAAATTTGTGCTTATTATAGAGAATTCACGCTGGAGAAAAAAAATGTGTTATTGCCATTCTCGCTCATCCCTGTCTTCCCTGATCTGTTTGTGTTTTTTAATTTTTTTAGATTGTGCACTCTAGTTTTTTGTTAAAGCTGTGGCTGATTTTCATGCATGTCTTTCATACTATAAACCTTTGTCACACTGCCGTAATGTATAAAGGCACAGGGCTATTGATGTGTGATTAGATAACCATAAATTATTGTTTGATATTTTTTGTGCCAAGTGTAATCATTTAATCACCTTACCCTTTTAAGGTTCATGCTCATGATTTTATAATAGGCAAATGAGTTTTTAAAAAGAAACAGCTAACCACTAGAATTGTGTTTTTTATATATACTTTTATATATAATTTATATATTTAATATATTTTATTTGCTTTTTTTAGGATAATATGCAGGTGATGTCTAGCCTGCTGTCAACAGAAAGATGATGAGCAGCCACTACAACCATTCTCTGGCAGCTATCAGTGGGCATGAAAATATTGCTCACTCCCTGACACTGGAGCAAAAGACAGCGTTCGCATTTGTGGGCATGCTGCTGGTATTTCTGGGGCTCCTCATAGTGCGATGCTTCCGAATATTACTGGATCCTTACAGCAGCATGCCATCCTCCAACTGGGGTGACGGAATGGAGGGTTTGGAAAAAGGGACCTTCGAATATGCCCTG
Source organism: Coilia nasus (assembly GCA_027475355.1). Taxonomy (NCBI): domain Eukaryota; kingdom Metazoa; phylum Chordata; class Actinopteri; order Clupeiformes; family Engraulidae; genus Coilia; species Coilia nasus. The sequence continues at coordinate 11,451,393 of CM050207.1, forward strand.
ACATGAGCCAACACCCCTCTCTCCCTCTGTCAGTACATGCCATTGCTGCTCCGAAGCCTCACTCTTCTTGGCAGGCAGCCTTGGCAAGCAGCTGTGGGCCACCAAATAGGATGGAGTGGGAAAATGGGACGCCCAAATATGCACTGAGTTCAATAAACTTCACCAAGCACTTTTGTCTCCACACACGATTTGACATAAACATCATCCCCTTTGACTGTCACTTTGGGACATGACAGCTGTCATTGCAAGGAGGTCCACAGGATCCAGTCATTGGGGGAAAAAAATAGAAAAGAGAGTCTCAGGGAATTAAAGACTCACTCCTTGAGGATGAGCGGAAGATTGCAGACATGCACCTTAGGAGATGCACACGTGTGGCGTGGCTGCACTGCTTTGCACACGTAGCAGGCAGACAGGGTTTACGTCTATTACGGTTTTGTAAGCATTCCAAGTGCAAATTTGTGACAGTCTCCAACACCTTTCTTCCAGGTAGCTGCTGTGTACAATGGTGATTATGAAAGGATTTGTGGTGTTACACTATTTTGTGATTGTAGTTTCAGCCTGAGAGATGATAGTGACAATGAGGTGTATTTGGCACTGTTGAACACATTGTCTGACCGTGTTAATTTTAAGCAAACAAATGTGTCTGAGTTAGTTGTAGCTACCTGTGGATATGGACTATCTAGAACTACAAATATGTAAAAATGTCTCAGACTCCACTTACATTACCATTTACCAAAATTACCCCTTGACAAACCAGAACATTGGGAGACTATAAAAATAGTGCATGACACCATGACAGGCTATCATTTAAAGAGAGCTCATTTAAAAAAAAATAGGATTTGAAAATCTCATAAAAGGTGCTCTGTCTTCTTAGCGTCTGCTTTAAAGAGAGTAAAAGACAGAGACTGTCTCTGTCACACAAAAAGAAAAGGTCATGTCGATTATGGAAATGGAATGTTGACCTGCCATGTTCTCAATCTGTTCTAAGCCTCATCTTCACTGAGCATACAGTATATATAGAGAAAAATTACCCCCAATGTGAAATATCTGCACAAGCAAAGGTTGTAAGGTTGCTGCATGCCTAAAGCCAGCACCACACTACCAGTTGTATGAGCCAAGTGCTGACACGTCTAAAAACAGCCCAACCCTTTACTCTACTGTGGTCCAAAGTGTACAGTGAAACTCTCTGATGTTTCTTGTCCTGTGCGTTTGCCTTATACTGTGACCTTGTATGGGGTTATGTGCCTTCATGACTTACATGACCGTTAGCTTAGTAGAGATTAGCTGAGGAACTGTTATGAAGTGCTGTGTGGTATGTGTTATTTGTGACACATAATGGTGTTGCTTCTTCCCGTCCACATCTGTGACTTTCAGTGTGGCTGGCTGTGGATATTTTGGACACCGTGGGAAATAAAGCAATTTCTTGACTTAAACCTTTCCTGACCTTTATTCTCTCAGTTGGAATGTTATTATTATAGAGTAAATAATAATATGTTGGAAGCAGGTAAAGCAGATGAGGAGAATGGAGGAATCCAGTCCACAAGATAGAGGAGCCAGTGCAAGACGTATGCGTATGCGTTAGATGTATGCGAGACGTATGCGTTAGATGTATGCGACGTGTCATAAGCAAGTGTACCGCACCATGCAGTTGCACACAAATATAATCCATTAACCCCTGATTTTGACGAGACAGGCAAATGAAAGAATGAGGGAAAAAAAAAAACAGCAAGCCAGCCAGCTATGTGTTTTCCTCCGTGGCACCCTCTGCCTGACACTCCCATCCAGTGCCTGAGCAGCAAGGTATAGGCTCCACATCCTGCTCAGACAGCAACGGGATGCCAGACAGGCTGATAACAAAGAGCCTCGGAGTGCCTTCAGCTGGGGCCTGTCTGTCACACAGCGCATACACACTGACAGCCTCCACCGGCACTGCCACCGCCGCTGTCTGGCTCTTTGCGGCACCCATCTGAACATGTCCCCAACACACCGGCCCCTTCAGCGTGCGACAGCTGGTGTCACCGGTCCACCTGAGTGCAATTACAGTGCGGTGCGCCTGGCAAATCTTGTGGAGAGATCTGCTCTGTTTGTGTAGGGAAGGAGGACATGAAGGTGGTGTAAGGCTACAACAGAATGGCTCAATGATTTGGTTGTACTGTGGACTTGTACTGTGCACCTCAACTTTGTTGCAATCTCTTAATTGGATGCTCACCCTCTGGCTGATAGTGACCTTGTCCTCTGCTCCTGTTAAACCATTCACTATCCCTCTGAGGATCTTGTTACTTCTAATTCAGTCTGAATGCTAAGCATGCCACAGTAGAGCAGCAACAATCTGTTGTTGTTATTGATGTAATCAATTTAAAACAAAATATTAAGCATGTTTGGGATCTTCAGCACAATTTAATTGTTAGCAATACACAGTTTAGGTGTACAGAACTGGGAGGTCCACTGAAGGTCACTTTTTTGTTCTTTTGCTATGTTCATCAGGCGACTTGTTTAATGAGAATTGTGGTAATTTGTAGGTAATAAGGAAGCATTTTCCCTAATCACCCGCCCCTCAAGAAGCAGAAAGGCACTGGCTTGGCGAGAAATGCCTTAAGCATGTTCTCAGTACACGTGGCTTCACATTAACTTATGTTAACACCTAATATTCCTTGTGACTGCCAGTTATGTCATTTCTGTTCATTTAATTAACATAAAAAGCACTTTACTAAAATAAAGGTTAGTCGTGTTAGAATGCACATTTTAGAAGAGAAAACTATTGTTCCATGTTAATGAAATTGACGTGAATATAATACATGGATGCTAATGGCTAAAAAAACATCAACACACTACCAGATATCAACAATTTATATGTTTGGCTGTTATTACCAATACAAAATCAGCACAAGAGTTGCCACAAAGTGCCATGCAAATGTCACACGAATGTCTGCAAATTCCCTGTCACATGACAACAATAAAGGCTATACCCCTCTACAGGACTTCCAGTTTACACATCCATAATTGACCCCAGCCAAAACTGTTGTTGGATAATATAGTTTCTCTCATGTGACAAAAACAAGCTTCATTTCAGCAGAAAAACAAAACTGGCTCCATAAGCTGATGCCAAGATACTTCATGTGAATCAGTGGTTTTCATTTGTGCACCATTACACGTCTTTACACTAATATGACATTAAAGTAAATGTCATATGGTGAAAAGGACACATTTGTTGAAAAGCTACCTCAGGTTTCAGTTTTGAGTTTTTGACCATGACCATGTTTTTACTATTCAGTCTAATCTTTTAAAAATTAAACATAAATTCCAAGGGAAATGAAATTAAATTAGGGACATTATAATGCTGATTCTACCTTCAAGGTAGACATGATATGTAAAAAAAATATCAATTAAATCTTTTATGAAAACTATCCTCTAGGTTGCGCATGATGGAAATTACCAGTTCTGACTGGTGTCGAAATCAATGAAAGCATTTCCTTTAAAAATACACTTCCACGTGTCTGTTAATCACTGACTTGTGATTCACTGGCAATGAAACCTGGTCCAAAACTAAAATACAGGTAATAAAAATCTAAAATTGTAGAACAACATGTGCCTACCACCTCTGCACTTCAGACAATGGCATTAATAATCGATACCTTTCAGTGCAGCTATAAAAGCCTTTATCTTCTCTTGACCTTAATGGCCGAGTTAATTTTCAATCTACTGCTGTGTGTCCTCTTTGATGGAGCAAGGGCATTTTTGGAACCCTTTGCTCAAGTCTTTAAGGGTAGATCCTATGGTTGAGCCAATGGCTTTTGCTCTCAGAGGGTATGTGAGATAGAGAGGGTATATAAACAGATGCACAAGGGTCAGTGCTACCTGTTTGAAGACCTTGCGTGAAGAATAAGGCTCACCTGAGTGCACCTGCACCATGTCTTTGAATTAAGAATAAAGCGTTTTGGTCCAAAGGCTGTATTTTTCGATCCAAATTTTAACTTGAAATCTGATCATTCGTCCAGAACAACAGATTTTTTTTTTTTTGAGGCTTCCACTCCAGTTTTTGTGAATTTTTTGCTCATTGACTGACCCTGTTGCTGTGCAAAAGCGTGACCATCTGAAGAGCGCAAATGGAGAATCCGGCCTTCGATCCTCCAACGTATGAGGAGCCCGAACACAGAGACATAAGGCCATCGGTGATCAGCGCCTTCGGCCATGACACACTAGACCGCGTGCCCAACATCGACTTCTACCGCAACGCTGGCAGTGTCAGTGGCCACAGGGCTGTTCGCCCCTCTCTGCAGGAGCTGCACGATGTCTTCCAGAAGGTAGGCTGCCCCTCACACTCACTCTGGCAATCTCTACGGCCTGACACCACAAAAGGCGGTTTACGACTGAAAGCAAATACTTCTCAGTTGTTTGAACACTGGGCTTGGGAATGAGAATATTTGCAAAGCAGCAAGGTATTTATGGTCCATTAAGGCATTTACTTATTTGCTTTAGTGGCATTTCACAGCCTTCATAAAGAGATTGGTTTCAAAGTTGATATAACTTAGTTTAAAAAACTGCTAATAAACTAACACACGTACAGGGCAAGCTATTTAACTGTTAAAGGCACACTAAAACACCAACAGCAAAAGAAAATATAAATATACTGATGATATGAAAGGAATCCAACCTATGATAAAATGCAATACCCACCAAAACATTACTGTTATTGTCATAGAACTCAGTTGACATCTCTGTGTTTGCGTCCATTGGTTGTGCTATCAGTTGTCAAATTTGTAGTGTAGTTTGGGAATGTAATGCTCATAATTTAACTTGCAAGGAAGCAGTGTGCAAAAATCAGCAAAATGCTGGACATGCCTGTGTGGTGTGTTGGTAGTTAAAATGTTGGGCCCTATAAAGTAATATTAAGTTGGCCCCCTTCTGAATTAATAACAAATAAGTGTCCTCAAAAGGACCTCTGTCAGTGGTGGGCCTGCAGAATCGTCTTAACTTTTCTCCCACCATCATTGCCCCTAAATGAGGGAAGGGGAAACTTGCATGAGAATTAATTATCCTCCCGAGGGCAAAAAATGACTCATTAACTCATAATAGCTAAGTCAATGCAAACTGAAGCCAAACATGTTTTAAATCACTAGCCACATCACCTAATAATCCTTTGAAGTGCTTGTGCCTTTGCAATGTGTAAAATCCTTTGCATTTTTTTAACTTAATAAAATATTAGTGCACTAAAAACTGATGTTGTGTTTGTTCTGAGTTCTGGCTCCCAAAACAAGTACTTTGATGGACAAAAGTACAAAAATGCCTGAGGCAGACAGCACATTGCTTTTTTTCTATTCTCTTGAGCAGAAAACAACTGTTTACACCATACATGATCATACTGAGGATGGATTGGAATAGATCTAGTTAAGATTTATTGCAAAATGTTGATGCAAAGTTGGATGAAATAATCCAAACATACAGTACACGCAATCATTTGCATTGTAACATTCTTGCAGTTCCTCATTATATCACAGCATAACTAATAGTGGTACAACAACCTGCACACTGCATCAAAGACACATCGCTGTAAACTATATTTTGAACCTTAACATTGTGACATCCTTTTATTCTCCTGTCTTATTAACAAGGGAGGGGTTTCGATTCCTGACACAGTGGATGATACTGATGACAGCCTGGGCACACCCTCTGTTGATGCCGAGATGGCTCTAACTCCCCCAAAGAAGGACGGCACTGTTAAGTTCGGCTGGATAAGAGGAGTCTTGGTGAGGAATGCGATGGAACTGTCGTAAACTTCAGTGGCTCCAGAGCTGAGCCACTTCTCACCAACGGTGATAGTTTCATTGTAGGAGTGCTTGTGAATCACAACAGTTAAATTAAATGACAACATCTGCTTTTGTCCTTTCCTCCAGGTGAGATGCATGTTAAACATCTGGGGTGTTATGCTGTTCATTCGCCTGTCATGGGTGTTTGGACAAGCTGGGGCTGGTGAGTCTCTTCTATCAGTTCTATCAATGATGTTTAGATTCATTATCTCCACACCTTAATGGCTCCTTTAAGTAATCACTTCAACCTCCTCTGTACAAAAAAAAAACTGGCACTCATCAATTCATGCTGAGCTTGCCATCCCTGCTGGAAGTCACATCCACATGTATAACTAAGGATCAGGAGATAATCCGTTTTTTTGTACCCCATGAGGTGACAATGTCAAGTTAATTATAAGAGATGTACAGACTTGAAAAGTTCTTCCTATTGCTTTGGAGGGCAATGAGAGTTGAGCTTGTGCTAGGTGTTTGAGAGACGACGGGTGGGGGTGGGGGGGTTACCGAAGGAACAGAGGATCACAGGGGGATATGCAGGGGATGAACTGCAGGGGCCGCGGTCAGGAGAATTATTTGCTTTCCCACCCGTCCTTCAGCTGGAGGTCAAATAACAGGAGGTGTGTGCAGCACATGTAATTCCAATTTAAATGGCAGGGGGGCACTCGGACTGGCTGCCAGACCCATTAGGGCACCCATTAGTCCCTGACACAACCCTAGTCTTCGGGGCACCAAAGTCCTCCTGCACCACTTATGTGTGCAGTCTTATGCAGACCGTAGTACATTCCTGATGAACAGGCAGGTGCTAATGTTCTTTATGGGCTGTGACTAACGATGGGCAAGGCCTCACAGGCTCTACTACTCAGAAAAGTTGCAGGCTACCATGACTTGAGTAAGAGAACAGGCCCCAAGGCACAATTAGCTTTAAAAAACTGGGTACTTGAGAAGCACTGAAGCGTTACTTTACCTCTGAAGGTGCTGAAATGATTTCATTAGGAGTTCATCATGATCTGGACTCTCACCACATTGTAATAGCGCTGTATGTAGGATTGTGGCCAAAACCGGTATTGCAATCAAATTTGTTGTTCTCCTTTCATGAGGCAAGAGGTAAACGACAAGATCAACAGAATTTTCAGGCTGTGAATTACATTTTAAAATGATAATATTGTTGCTGTACTATTGTTGCCACTGTAATGAGTATTTAAATTCAACATACTGTTTTTTCTTTAATACCCAGTGACATCTCAGGACCACTTTATGATAACACACATTTTCTTATATATAGCACATTAAAACTAAGTGTTTTTTCAGCAAAGTCTTTTTGTGCCTTGTTTGTTTCATGCTGTTTTAGGTCTGGGTTGTGTGATCATCCTTTTGAGTACAGTGGTGACCACCATCACTTGTCTGTCCATGTCAGCCATCTGCACCAATGGAGTAGTAAGAGGAGGTAAAAAAAATCCTCTATAAAAATCATAACTTGTCCTACTAACAATTTTTGATTAGCGTGAAAGCACATTGTGTCATAAAATACAACTGATTCAATAAAATTATTGCAAGAGTTATTCAATGTGAATACTGCAAGAGCACTGTTAAGAAAGCAATTGCAGATGGCAGCCAAATAATGTTGATTAATATCAAAATATTTTTTTTCAGGAGGGGCGTACTACCTGATCTCTCGCAGTTTAGGACCTGAGTTTGGGGGCTCAATAGGTCTCATCTTTGCCTTTGCCAACGCGGTGGCTGTTGCCATGTATGTGGTTGGGTTTGCTGAGACCGTTGTAGACCTTCTTAAGGTTGGTGATAGATATTGCGACAACCAAGGTGATAATATAAGAACACAACTTCTTGCATGTGCTAACAGCTGGTTCATTCACAGGAGCATAACGCCCTAATGACAGACCCAGTCAATGACATTAGGATTGTCGGCTGCATCACCGTGGTCTTGCTCCTGGGGATCTCAGTAGCAGGGATGGAATGGGAGGCCAAGGTAAGCTAAGACCAAGGCCGAATTTGAAATGTTCACTCATTCAATAGAGAATGAGGGAACACATTGGACACGGCCCAAAACTGAACCCAATACTGATGTCCTATTGTTGTAAAACTGCAAAAAAATAGATGTTGAACATAAAATAATAGCATAGCTTTACTGTTGTTTATTTATTTTTTGCTCAGGCCCAGATCATTCTTCTTGTCATCTTGCTGGTGGCCATTGCCAATGTTTTTGTGGGCACAGTCATTCCTGCAACTGAAGACAAACGATCAAAAGGCTTTTTCAATTATCATGGTGGGTAACATTCTAAAATAATGCTATTTTTTTCTTTTCTATCCAAACAATTCTGAATGCCACTTTTGCACAACTGGTGTGAAACAGATGTCGCAGAATAAGGCTGTTATTCAAACAAACTGAAAAAGTGTATTGTTAATTAGGATTCGCCCTCTTTTTGCCCACAGCATCTATTCTGGAGGAAAACTTCATGCCTGACTTTCGAGGTGAAGAGAGCTTCTTTTCGGTCTTTGCCATCTTTTTCCCAGCTGCTACGGGTATCTTGGCAGGGGCCAATATTTCTGGTGATCTTAAGGTATGGAAATGATTTCCTAAGATTTTGAGTTTGCTTGTTTATGCACACTTATTGACTACATAATGACTACAGAATTAATGACATTTTTGTTAAACAGCCCAATTTAAGTAAGTTAACAAACAATTCAATTTAACAAGGCTTAAAACATTGATTCTTGTATTTTCTTTTTCTGCCTTGTATTAAATTGTTTGTGTACAACTGAACATTATTACCAATACTGTCTGATGGATATATTTAGCTTACATGTTGGAAAAAAACTGCATCATAAAACTGTATAGTTCTCAGTCTAATATGTCTATATACAGTGCACTATTTAAAAAGTGCTGCCTTAAACCAACTAATGGCTATTGCGTTGGATAATGCATCGGTTTAACTTAACAGTTTGCTTACTTAATTTTTTGGTTGGTATGTATTGCTTTTTACAGTGAATAATGTCATAATACAAAGTTTTTGGTCTGTTTTTAGTGTTGAAATGTCTATATTTCTGTTTGTAATTTGTTCTTTCAGGATGCCAATGCTGCCCTTCCCAAAGGCACATTGCTGGCTATTATAATCACAGGTATAACATACCTGGGTGTGGCACTTTGTGTAGGTAAGTACATCTCTTCATAATGTAAAATGTAAGAGAACAGCATCCATCATTTTTTCCTCTATGCATATATATTTGCATTGCAGCCATTTAAGGAATTACCTTAAAACAGATTATTTGGAACAGACTTAGTTTAATAGTCAGGCAACTATATTAAAGTCTAAGTCTATTTATGTCTGTGTCTATAAGACAACTCTATTAAAATCGACAGCTTTTTGATAGATTGCTATTTTATACACAGCATTACTTCACCGCAGAATGTCCGTACAGCCTCACCGTGCCTTTTAAAAATCAATAAGCACCAGGGCTCATAAAAAGCCTAATCAGAAACCTGGCATAATGCCATCTCTGGATCAGTGTTCCACTGGTACACACCTTTCTGAGACATCAATGATACCCTAACACTGCCAAGTACTAGCCAGAATGTTTTTCCTACATGAGGGCATATACTCCAGCTTGAGATGGTAAAACAGGACACTATGGGAAGCCATAGTCTTATATCTACAAACCATATATATATCAGTATTACATTATTTGTAAAATGTCTTTATTCTTGCACCTCATTTGCTACAATCTCAATGTCATCATTTTATTGCCAATTTGCTGCTGAGCATGTTCTATCTAGATACATTAATTATATTGTCTCCATTGTTCTATTTATTCAGCTGCAACTACTGTCCGTGATGCAACTGGCACCAACAGTACCATTGTTGAGGGGCAGCACTGCAACTTCTCCGTGGCGTGTGATTTTGGATACGACTTCTCAGCTTGTGCATCAGAAGGTTGCGGCTTTGGGTTGATGAATAACTTTCAGGTAATCGCTAGGTGACAACGTTATGTATGCCCAGGGTGCACACGTATTTAAGGGCACATGCCAACATGTCAAAAGACCTCACTGGATTTAGAGTTTAACTCTGCAGATGCTTCATAAGTGCATATCCAGAACATCTGTGTCATAAGTCACAGTATACTATAAAGTTCAATGCAGACTCAGTTCCAAATCCCTACTCTTCCAGGTCATGACCTTGGTGTCAGGTTTTGGGCCTCTCATCATTGCTGGCACATTCTCAGCCACTCTCTCTTCAGCTCTTGCCTCACTTGTCAGTGCACCCAAAGTCTTCCAGGTGGGTTAACATCAGATATCCCTTAAAGTACAGACTTGTAAACACACACAACCTATTTTGGGAAACCATGTGCTTAAGCAGATTCTGCAATTGAAAAAAAGCACAACATGACCTGAACTACCTTTTGCAGGCTCTGTGCAAAGACAAGATCTACAAAGGCCTGGAATTCTTTGCCAAAGGACATGGCAAAAACAATGAACCCCTTCGAGGCTATATTCTCACCTTCATCATCGCTGTGGCATTTATTTTAATAGGTATGAATATTTTATTAAGACAGTAGGTTTGGCCTACATGCCAGGACTCAGATTTTTGTATCTTTTATAACTGAAATGTATGATAGTAACTAGACTGATGAGATTTATTAATGAATAAAAGCTGATAAAATATATGAAACAAGAGTTTGAGATCCCAGATTCAGAGATTAAAAACCCTGCCATGTATTGTTTTTGCCTAATTAATTAGCTGATCTACCTGTCTGACAGGTTTTATGCTCATTAGGATCAGCTGGTTCAGTAAATGGTTGGATCAAATATTTGGTTTGATTTGATCTGATTTGAGTTTTCCCTTCTGAAGATGGAATGTCCACCTCTGCATGAAACTTACATTGTATTTTACACATCTTATTTTCTGTATTTTTTAGCCGAACTGAATGTAATTGCTCCCATCATATCCAACTTCTTCCTGGCTTCCTATGCTCTGATCAATTTCTCCTGCTTCCATGCCTCCTATGCTAAGTCACCTGGTAAGTATTACATTCATCCTCAAATAACAAAATAAATAAATAAATAAATAAATAAATAATTTACATAAAATATAAATACTTTTTTTTGGTAAGTGAGCTCGTTCCTAATATATCTTGAGAATTTTAAATACTGGTATACAACTCTTTTCAATAGGATGGAGGCCTGCCTACAAATATTACAACATGTGGCTTTCCCTGTTTGGAGCTGTGTTGTGCTGTGCCGTGATGTTCGTTATAAACTGGTGGGCAGCGCTCCTCACGTACTGCATAGAACTCCTTCTTTACATCTACGTGACTGTGAAGAAGCCAGGTAATCGACAAAGCATCTGGGCTATACTAATGGTAACTGCTTGTGGTGGATTGCAAATTAAGCCACGTGCTTTCTTACACAGATGTCAACTGGGGTTCATCAACCCAGGCTGTGCAGTTTGTCAGCGCAGTGAATAACGCCCTTTCGTTGTCTGGTGTGGATGATCACGTGAAGAACTTCAGGTGAGCACAGAGGGACTGCACTCTCTTTGCTGGAGATGGGGATGCAATGGTTAAAGCACCAGCATCATGTGCCCATGTGGACACAGGTTTGAGTCTGGTCTGGGTCATTTCCTGACCCTAACCCATCTCTCTCTCCCACTCATTCTCTGTCTAAAAATATTCTTAAAAAGATCACCGGTGATCATAGCTTGCATGTGTCTAACGGCACACATTTCTAATTCCCTAGGCCTCAGTGCTTGGTGATGACTGGTGCTCCGATGAACAGGCCTGCACTCCTGGATTTAGCCCATTGCTTCACGAAAAACTATGGACTCTGTGTTGCATGTGAAGTATTTCAGGTGAGACGCTATTTTTTTTGCTCTGTGCAATTTCGCGTATCCAGTGACATTTTAAATACGAATACCTAAGTTAACCTGTTTGGGCACAAAGATGAACTCTGACAACAGAAAGCAAAAGTCCTGCCACATATTTGTTCCAGAAAATTCACTGAATCCTAATTAGCTCAACTCTTCAGCCAGGTATATGAGCTAAGTAGAGAATTAGAGAATTCACCTGTATTGTAAACACAAGCAGAAGAAATTCATGGCAGGACTTTTACTTTCTCAAGTCTTTGCTTATCCATTACATGACATTACATTACACTTAACTGACGCTCTTATCCAGAGTGACTTACATTTATTTAGGTACAGGGTTACAGTTACAGTCCGTAGAGCAATGTCCATATTGTAAACATGCTGCTGAATACCTCTGAAATCCTCACACGGGCACGTCTCGCTAACCATCAGGGGCCACGATCGGAGAAGCTACAGGAGATGAACGCCAGTATCGAGTGCAACCTGGCGTGGATCAAAAAGACCAAGCGCAAGGCCTTCTACAACGTAGTGGCAAACAACAGCTTCCGAGAGGGCGCCGAGACTTTACTGCAGGCAAGCGCGGCAACAAGAAAACTGTGAAGTTAATGACAAACTGACAAACTGGCGTGATTATGGCCCTATTATCAAGCCAGTGATAAGGATGTTCAGACATTTTCTCTTTTCAAACAGATCGGTATGTTGTTTTTTAGTGCCTCAGTAACTATAAGCAGGCCATAAACGTTGTCCCTTTGTTCTGCCGCAGGCTGCTGGGCTTGGCCGTCTAAAGCCCAATACTCTCGTCCTGGGCTTCAAGAAAGACTGGAGAACAGCTGACAGAGAAGATGTGCATAACTATGTCGGGGTGTTTCAGTGAGTCCTTCAGCAAACCCACATTCACCAAAAAAACATGATCATAAAAAACAACTCTCAAAATTGTAAGAACCAAGTCAGTTGACCTTGCACATGTTTTTTTTTTTCTTTTAGTGACTCCTTTGACTTCGAATATGGAACTGTGATGTTGAGGATGAAGCAGGGCCTGGATGTGTCTCACATCTTAAAGGCCAATGGTAAGCTCGAGCCAGAGTTGTGGGAAAATTCATATTTTTCAGATGGAAATGAGAGCTCTGTGATAATGTGCTTATGGGTGTGAGGGTTCAAAGTACTTTTAATTACAAATTAACTGTTAATAATCCATATTCAACTGTGGGCTTCACAAAAATTCCCATAGATAAAAGCTATATCAGAGACATAATAAACAATAAAACAAAGGCCAGTCATTATGACCAACTACAACCAGACTATCAACAAAATAACATTTACCTTTGCTTCAGTTGAACGTATAACAGCTAAATAGATAGTTTGGTGCGACAAAATGCACTGTGGTGTGGGAAGCCATCATGTGAAACATCATGTGAAAATGCAGTGTGAAACTTTTGAGCTGTACTGCATATCAGATGTTAAACGAAGAAATAATACATGAAATCTCTCTGTGCACCCTCAGAGGAAATGAATCGACAGGCGCTGGAACAGCAGGCTGAGAATGAGCAGTTCCAAAATGGAGGCAAAGGCCTTTTCAAGAAATCGAAAAGATCATCGCAACAAGTGCTTACAACACGAGGTGCTTTGAAATTTCATTCCCACATATTACTCGTATGCTTTGGTTTTTTTTTTTTTGTAACATTTGTAAAGTAACAATCCATCAATCCATGTTTTATACATAACACATTTATGTACCAAAGACTCCAGGGATCCTTCCAATGCCTGCATAATCCAAGCATACTAGAAAGAGTGCTTTCAGCCCATTCACAACAACATCTAATCCAGAGTCCTGTACAAAAAGGACTTTGAAGATGTAATCCAATAATGTAGTCACTTTCTCCAGTGGCCAGGAAGCCTATCTAGGCATCTAAGACACTCTGACAGAAAGTTGACAGAAGCACCAGAGTTCAGAATGTCAAAGTCGAGTCTGTGTCCTATAAGACCTTGCAACATTCAGAATGACTTCATTTTTGTAACAGTTACAATGTAAAGCAAACATTGTCGCAGCTTCCTAGAACCAAGCTTGTGTCGTTGTATGTGTGTGTGTTGCCTCCTCTAAAACTTGCCTTATTTCTTTGCAGTGTCTGTGAATGTTCCCCAGTCTGACGAAGTGGCAAGGGCTAACCAGGGGCTGATAGATGCAAGCACACAGTTCAAAAAGAAACTGGGCAAAGGCACCATTGACGTGTGGTGGATGTTTGATGATGGAGGTAACTAGAACACTGTGTAAAATACAATTATTAGATCTCACAACATTCCTTGAAGCATATGAAACTAAGCTAGACAATAAAATAACAAAACCTGTATTTTCACAACTTTCAAGTATTTGAGTCAGACGACAAGATATTCACCTGCTTTATAACAGCTTGTCCTTGTTGTTTATAAGGCTTGTGGAGAACTGCAAACAAAACAAACATACGCAGCTAGGGCTTACTGCCAAGCTGTCACATATCGGTTGTGAGGAAGGGTTTGGTCCTCTGTGTGCTCGTCAAATGTAATCAATGTTCTCGCTGACAGGCCTGACCCTGCTGCTCCCTTACATCCTCACCACCCGCAAGAAATTCAAGGACTGCAAGATGAGGATCTTCGTCGCAGGGCTGCCTGGCCGACTGCAGCAGGACAATGAAGAGTAGGTGGTCACCAAACACAGGCGATCCAGACACATGCCCATGCAGTGATCTGGATATATGTTGCCAGAAATGCACACTAACTCAATATAGCCATGTGATCTGTGTAAAGGGCGTACTGCAGAATACGCACAAGAGTATACTCATTTATGGATAATCCGCCCCCTCCTTGTCTTCTAGAATGGAGATACTTCTTAAGAAGTTCAGGATTAAATGTGATGACATCCATGTCATTCCTGACATAAATGCAACACCTACCTCTACCAGGTAAATTTAAAGATATTTGGAGTATAAATTATGAATAATGTAAATATATTTAAATAACTTTATCAGGATAAATAAAGTATCTATCTATCTATCTATCTATCTATCTATCTATCTATCTATCTATCTATCTATCTATCTATCTATCTATCTATCTATCTATCTATCTATCTATCTATCTATCTATCTATCTATCTATCTATCTATCTATACACATATAACTTGCAATAGAGTGATTATGTATAGAATGTGTCCTTGATGTATATTTCTGTCCCTTCTGCTACTTTAGCTCCAAGGCATTCGATGACATGATTGCACCTTTCCGACTGAATGAGGGCAACAAGGAGACTCCCCAAGCAGAAGCTCTGAAAAAGGAGAACCCGTGGAAGATCACAGATACTGAACTAGCATCATTTGAGGAAAAGGTAAAAAAAAAATACAAATGTTACTCAAAAATTAACTTAGTCTGTCAAAATTTGCTGAAAACATGGTTAAGTCCAACACAATAACAACAGAGCTTTCTTGTACGGCCTGCAATTTACACACTTAAATATGTCCCTTGCTTCTTGCTTTTCATTAGACAAATCTCCAAATCCGCCTGAACGAACTCCTACAAGAGAAATCTAGCACAGCCAAGCTCATCATTGTGTAAGTGCACTGGAATTTATTTCATAGCAATTATAATATATTTTGATAAACTGCAATTAAAAAAACTTTGGGAGACTGTAAACTTGTACTGACCAGAGTCCATAATCTATTGTAGGAGTTTGCCTATTGCTCGCAAAGGAGCAATCTCTGACCACCTGTACATGGCCTGGCTGGATACCCTGACAAAAGACCTTCCACCAACACTGTTGATCCGAGGAAACCACAAGAGTGTGTTGACCTTCTATTCTTAAACACCAAACACCAAAATGGTATTCCCTTTCACAAAAAGCACCTACGTGTGTGCTGTGGAATATGTCAGTTAGATAATCAGCAGTGCTGCCCTCTACTGGTATTGTGAGTTGTACAGCCAGCCTGTTCATTACGTTGGAAAACATGGCAAACATTGGTATTGGCAAACAATGGTAAAATTCAGTGACTGTAAATATATTTGAGATCAGTTGTAAGATCCATATATTTTAAAAGCAACTAAGTAAATACTAATATATAAGGCCTCCTGTCAGGGCAGCAATGGAAAAGTAAAATGTAGATAGCCTTAAGGTTATTTAAAGTAGCCAATAAGCTAATTGTTATTTTTCATGCACGGACAACAATATCTCCCCCCATATATCTTAAAGTAACCAAATTCTGTGAAGCTGTACATTTTGCAAAATTCTTGTCTGTTTGTTTTTTGGTGAAGGATAATTTTTCTGTTGTTTTCTGTTTGTTAGTTTTGTCTGTGTTTGGATGCTTTTCTGTACAGTGTTTATTTAACATTGTTATCACTGTCTTAGTTTGTGTAAGGAATAAATCATTAAGAAATATCTAACCAAGTGTTTTGTTGTTGTTTTGAAAAAAGATTTTTTTGTTTTTGTTGCTGCATACATTAATGGACGTTAAGTTCCAGATTAATAATGTAACTATTCTGATGGTGACCCAAAGCCATATTAGACACAGTTTCAATTACGTCTTTGAAGTAACTGCAGCAAATTGCTTCTTGAAGTGAGGTTTTATTGGCAGCAACATATGCTAACATCACCTACAAATTCATTTATGGTTAGGATAGGATACTGCTTATGTTTCAATTTGTCTGAGGCATAGATTGTGGGTATATAATGAATGCAGGTAAAATACATTGCCTTCTGTTTTCTCTGTAAGAAATGTACCGGCCGCTTCCAAGTCTTTACTGAGTTTGTTTTTAATGGTCTTTGGCCCTTGAACTAAGACAAACTTTACCGTTTTGACCCGAAAACGTTGTCGTGTGGACGGGCCCAAAGTCTGACCAATCCTCTGACTCACTGAATTGAAAACATGCAAGGAGCCTCTATGAGTTAAAGGTGGGGTGATACTTCTTCCACATGCAGATGATGACCCCTATGGTGTTTATAGAAGAGCCAGAGGTTTGGAAATGTGCTTGATTGATATGCATGTGCAACAATAACGTTACAGGTGTCTTGGGACAGTTCCATCTTCTACCATAAGATATTCTTGTACAACGTTTGGTATTGTGAAAAATATATATTACCCACGAAATTTGACTAACCTTGCTGATTATACACACACGGGAGGTCGAATAACTTTCAAACGACTTATGATCTACAGGTGGCTCCTTGCCTTTTCTGGCCCTTATTTAATGCTGTCTTCTGTTGGTGACCTTCTACACAGCTGTAGACCTTCTACACAGCTGTAGTAGAATCCATCCTCTGCTCGTCCATCACAGTCTGGTTTGGAGCAGCCACACAACATGACAAACACAGACTACAGCGCACAATTCGGTCTGCAGAAAAAATCATCGGTGCCCCCCTGCCCTCCCTCCAGGACTTGTACATTGGGAGGTCCAGGAAGCGGGCAGAGAACATAATCAAAGACCCCTCTCACCCTGCACACACAATCTTCGACCTCCTTCCCTCTGGTAGACGCTACAGATCCCTGCGCACCAAAACTACCAGACACAAAAACAGCTTCTTCGCCACTGCCATCACCCTACTGAACAGCTGAACTACACATGCATACATACATACATGCACATATGTGTATATGCTTACTGTTATGCCCCTGTATTCCCCCCCCCAGCGCTTCTCTTGCACATGACACAAGCAAAGTCTTGCCTAGGTGTCCCCTGCCCAGCAACTCAGGACTTTTGGTGCCCCCCCCCCCCTTTTTTCGCCTTATTGGTATATTGTCATACCGGTTCTTTAACCCACTGTAACACCATGTGCCTACTTGTTCAATTATTGCCCATATTGGGTGCCTGTATGTATATTGTATATTGTATATTGTATATTGTTGTCCCTACTGTGCAATGCAAGTACACATACTTGTTTAGTCTATTGTATTTATTGTATTGTATTACGTTCTGTGTTATGTGTATAGAGAGCTAACATCTGCCGGAGTCAAATTCCTTGTATATGTAAGTATACTTGGCCAATAAAGCTGATTCTGATTCTGATTCTGGTGTCAATACTTCACCTCTGCCATTTACTTTATTACTTATTTATTTATAATGTATGGGTTTTGAAGTTTACTGGCATAAATGGGTTGCTTGGTCAATTTCTGGTCAAAATTCCATGTCAACAATACAGTTGGCATTATATGCCCGTATCAGTACCACTTGTGCTGTCGCTTTAAGTACTGTCATGCAGGCTACGCGATTACATAAAATAGCTAAGGTGACAGCTTTGTGTAACTGACCTAGAGCTAGCATGTGTCTGTAACAGACCTAGCGTTTAAAGTGCATCTCTAATTGGGAATGGGACAAGGACCAAACCCATGGAAGGTAATTTAATTTCACAAAGCACTGTGAGCAATTTTGCAACGTTATCCACAAGCTATTTAGGCGTTCTGGAAAGCAAACCGCAGAAGTTTCTGCATCTAAATTAAGTAAGACTAGTTAAGCGGTTGCGTATATGGTAGACATGGCCATTATGCTGAACGTCGTAGGCTATATTTATGAACGCTACCCCATAGACATCCTAGCCCGATATCCAGTCTGATAAACGTGATGCACGTCTGTATCAACGTCAGACGTGACTTCGGCGGAAATGTAGAACTGCTGTTGAGGTTCTATCAGTCTATCCAGTTATGGTTGTCCCACTCTGAGTAAGGCCATTGACAGTACGAAATAAGGCGTAACTTACATTTTTATTTAGTATACACACGACTTCTCAGACGGCAAGGCACTGGCCAGCCAAAACGGTCGGCAGCGGAAATTTTGGGTGTTTTGTTCCTGTCTAGTCCTCATCAATTGTTACGCCTACAAATCGACATAGCGATGCTATCGATGGGATAACTGTCAAGATACATTTTTCTTTTACAGAAGAAATGGCACGAATAGTTCGAAGTACTATTTGGCATCACTTAAATGGCAGCGTCACAACTGCTGTAGGGGTTTCCTTTCCAAGAGGACAACCACACTTTGCTAACTATTCAAGGAACTTTGGATCTGCTTGCAAAGGTTACAAGAATTTGATTTAATTTTTAAAACGTATGGAATATTTCAAGAGATTAGAAAACAGTTGTGTTTGTGTCATTGTAACCAAAGACAAATAACGCGTTAAAGAACTGTGTTACCTATGACGTTACATTTGTTACTGTCAGAGCCATAGCTCTGGTTACTGTGTAGCTGAGAAATGTTTCTGCACGGGGTTGTTTTGGAGCAGCACATTCTCGCGAGAGGAGACGGTCTCGCGACAGTAGTCGGTAATATACAAATATTTTACATTGTAAATATTTAAACGTATTATTAACCAAACTCTAAAATTGTGCAGAATATATTGGGCATGTAATTGTGTACTTGGGAACAATAATTAGCCTTAGTTTGGACCGGATATTCCTGTTTGGGTATGGCGGGATATATATTGGCGGGTAATTCGTATCCTTGTCGGCTGGACGCTGCAGAGACCAGAGACACAGTTGCACAGTAGCAGACCTGTGTGAAGTTTGTCTGATATTGAAGTAAGGCATCTACTTTGGGGCTTAGCTATATTTTTTATTGGAAGCCCCAAATAATTGAATATATTTTGACATTCAACTGCAAATATGCCTTGCTCAGAGGTCACAGAAGCAGTCTCACCTTCAAAGAAGAGTAGGACTGAGTTTGTCACAGACATCTCAAAACCAGTCCTGAAGTTTGCAAAGTTAACCGAAAATGCTACTGTTCCCACTCGAGGATCCGCTAAAGCAGCTGGTTATGATCTGTACAGGTAAGCGCATATGAGGTTCATATTCTTACCACACTGGCCAAATAAGTGTAAAGTTTACTCAGTTTAATTTCATGCATTAATTAATGTGCATGGAGCAATATTAGCGACGTGTATAATAAACATTATCCACGCAGTGCCTACGACTGCTCCATTGGACCCATGGATAAAGCCATCGTGAAGACTGATATTCAAATTGCAATCCCACATGGATGCTATGGGAGAGTAGGTAAGTGAATGGAAGCGGCCATAAGTGTGCCAGATAAAATAGTGTTAAGATTGCCGCCAGTTATTTCAGGCAAGCGACAGGCCTAACTAAGCTAGTTTGTTAGCCTATGGTACATGATGTCTCCTAACCATGTGGATGTTTCGTTTTTGTTCTCCATAGCTCCTCGCTCGGGACTGGCTGCTAAACATTTTATAGATGTTGGGGGTAAGTTGGCTGTATTGCACAACATAAGTATCTGATTTGTAGTTCGTGCAAAACATTTTTCAAGATTGCGATCCTCAGTGTAATTCAGTGTGTCTAACCTTGAATGCGTTTATCGTAGCTGGTGTTGTGGACGAAGACTACCGGGGAAATGTTGGAGTTGTGCTCTTCAACTTTAGCAAGGAGACGTTCGAAGGTATATGGCCTTAATTTTGTCCCATACAAATGTCGGTGGGCACCGTACAAATGCCTGCAGGTAATAATGCTAGACTTCCCGTTTTTTCTTTGTGTTCAGTTAAAAAGGGGGATCGGATAGCCCAGCTGATCTGCGAGAGAATCTGCTATCCAGATCTGCAAGAACTTCAGGTATGTCCTTTCGATATTTCAAAAACCAGGTTTAGTCACATACCTGGGTATGTGATAATTCTGAGTGGAAAGCCTTCTGAAAGGAGTTAGTTGGCTTCGTTTTGCCGGGAAAATAAAACCAGGTGACTCCTCCTTCTTTATGACGTTTACGACCCACTCAGTCACTGAACAAACCACCTAGTTGAAATACCCCTGATGGTAACACCATGGGCAAATTGATACTTCTTCCGTTAAAATAGAGGAGTAATCAGCACCCATTTGGTCCCAAATGAAACATGATGTTCATACACTCTTGCTTATTTAAGTTTGCTTTGTATATGTGTCTGTGTTTACTCCCAGACATTGGACGAGACTGAGCGCGGTGAAGGTGGATTTGGCTCAACTGGACGGAATTAACTGGCACTGTCGTTTTTTTAATACTTGAATGAAATGTTATGTACTGTATTTGTGATGCAATAATAAAGTTAGTGTTTTATAAACCTGTGCTGTTGTAGAGTCATTCCCAATAGATGCCAGATCAGTTAATTTTAGTAGAAGCACAGCATCAACCTTCTAAATTTGGCAAAAAAAAAAAGAATAATTATGTTTTTAAAAAGATTCATTCTGCTCTTCCTATTTTTTGGTGTTTACAAACATCAATCTTGTACTTGGATATAGCTTTTATTCAAGTCAGTACTGCATGCTTCATTTGTTTTTAGTGATCACGTGTTGCATATATTTTTACCCATTGGAACACAATAACTGATCTTTGCTATTGTGTAAAGAGGACTGGGGAAATTATTGAGGTCTTTGGTGTTAATTAGGATTTTTGCACTGAAGAGGGAACCTAGAACTCTTTCCTAAAGATATTTACCACAACTAAACTGCTATCCTTTTGTCTTGACATGTTTTAATGACAAACCTAGATGAGTTGACTCAAAGTAGAAAGGCTTCTAAAAGAAGAGCCTGTGACTGTCCAAAGAAGCTATAGGGTTATTTTAATATGAGGTTTACTTCTGCAGTCCCTTTGGCAGGTGTGTAACTAAGCCACGTGCTTGAGACAGGTCCCTAGCCATTGGAACATCTTTCTATGGCCATCTGTCATCTTTTCACAGATGGAATAGGCATGCAAGTGAAATGTTTATATAGGACTCCCAACAGTTTAGTACTAAAGCTTGCCACAGAGGGGAGCCAAAATATCAGTTTCAAATCCCTAATGGTTTGTGGATTTGGCCCTGATTATGTTTGCAGTGTTAGTATAGCGCTCTAGTATTTGCAACTTCCTTGTCTGATATGCTTTTAGATGTATTCTGACACATAGCCAAACTTAACTGAAATGTGGTATAGTTTAATATTTTAGCACAGCTTTTTGTCATTTGGGAAAGCAGCTTTTTTTATGGTGAAATGTGGCCTTTGGGTGGGTGTGGCACAAAGACTTTGTGAAGATGTAAGTCTCTTCCACCTTTCAAATACACGCAAATTGTATGCCTGTGAAAGAACTGTGTGTGTAACTCTGAAAGTGACGTTTTTAATGTTTATCTGCCCATGTATGGTTATGGGTAAATGTACACCCCTACACAAGGTCTTAATGACTTTTATTCACTCAGAGGTGGTCCTTCATCTGGGCTATTATAACTAAAGTAAACGATCTTCTATGTGTAATACAAAATGAGGCTTCCCATATCAGACCAAACATTTTTCGACAGTATGAGGCAGTGGGATGTAGTCTTTCTCTGCCCATTTCATGTTTACTGTGGTCTGCAATAAATACACTAATCAACAGGCTGAGCAAATATGTCAATCCACATTATGTTGAAAGCGGATCAGCAATGCATTAAGTGCTGAGAGCTCAGTGCTGCAAATGTATTCGTATCCGGTTTGTAAGTCATTTGGCAGATCTAGCGGGTGTATCAATAATATTGTATTATAAAATACAAAAAAACCGTTGTAACTTCCTCCTGCATTTCTAGGATTCTAGGATTGCAAAAAAAAAAACAGCCAACTACAGCAAATAATGCCCACTGGACAATGAACCATATATTTGCTCTGTTAATGAAGTTGATAGTTTACAAAGAGCACAAAGTACTTGTGCATTCTGTGCATAAACTCTAAAGCATAAATCTTAGACAGTTGGCCCTGTTTAAACAGTATAATTTTACGCTGTATGTAATATGGCAATGCCTCCTCATGTCTTTGGTCATGTGGTGCCTGGCCTGAAAGATAAGGAATAGAATAAGGAAGGATAAGAAATAATAATAATAATAATAACACAATGATGATTGATGCTGGAAAGGTTTGGTCTACACAGGTGTTACTGCAGATACGTACAGCGTACGATATGAACTAACTAAGGTCTTCGCTTTTCCAAGACTAAAAAAATGGAAGCTGGAAGAGAAGGCGAATGAGTTGGTAAGCACTGCTACAGCTGGGCATTGCAGTTTGTTACCAGAGTTAGTGCAAGTCTAAGAGTTAGGCCATTCCCCATTTGGGATTGTCAATTGCCCAATGTGCAAATATAATATAAATATAATATATTTGTAAGTAAACTGATCACTGTCATATTTATTTAATATCAATGGTGATTCCATGGAATGGAATTAAAAAAAAAAAAAAAACGGGTTTGCATACGGCCACATTCTCGTCTTCATTTTTCCTCTATACCTCTGAAGTTTTCAGATGTTCCTGGAATATGCAGTGGTTGAATAAGGAAAGCCACTCCTGAACCCCATAAAACCAAAATATTTTTTATTGTGAATTTACACCTATACCCCTCACTGATGTGAACACAGAAACGAAACTGGTACTTAAGTTGGTGTTGTTGATGTCATCATCATGGGGGATGACAGCACTGATTGTACTTGCGCAAAAGTGTGTGGCCTTGAGGACCTCAGTGCATCATTTTGGTTGAAGTCACAGATATTTATCATCGGAATGGTGTACACAGTTTTTTTTTTTTTTGTAAAAACAAACAAACAAACAAAACAAAGTAGTTGGTCATTATAAGCACCATAACGAAGCCCTCTTCAATTAAGGGCTCCATCTAGTTTACAAATGCTTCCAAGATTAAAAAGTGGCATGATTACAGTATAAACACACTTAATTTACACATAGCATAGGCATATACTGAGAACAGAGAGGCTATTGAACTAACTGCGGTTGGTTGCAAAAGAGATGGGAAATGGCCAGCTATTGGCCAGGACTGCGTACGGCCACCGTGCTTGTGGAGTATTACAGTGCATTTTATAAATCTATGTTGTCATGTTACTAGCACCAGTAAATATGATTAGCGTTGATGTAGTCAGTAGAGAAGATGGGGGAAAGCATAATTATGAAGCGTAGTCCATCAAACTTTAAAAAAAATAACACTTCTGACTGCCAAGTGATGAAAAAATCTCAGCATCAGTGCCTTCCTGCAGTCTTCGTTGTCCCATTACGCATTGCCAGATTCAACATATCATAGTACAAAATCTTATTTGAAGACATTCGTTTTTGTTTTTTTTTTCATACAATGCGTATCAAAGTGGTTTTGTCAGCAGAATCCATTTCTAGTGCTTTAAAGAGGCACTACGGTTTTGTAAATTCTTACTGGAATGTTAAGAGATTGTACCTATGATATATGGAATCGCCTTTGGGGAATCATCGATACTGTAGTAGTCCCACCCGCTCATTTCTTTGGTGTCAAGCCCTTCTGTTGTTGTCCCACGTTAATGGAATACAATCTGCACTTTCATTGTCAGTGTGTCCCCCAACTGTCCCGTGAGGTAGTCTTTGTCATGCCTGTCCTCCAGCTGAGCCAGTTCTTTCTTATTGTACAGAGGCACACTGCTGACATGTAAAGAGTAGGCTCCGGGGACAAGAGCTTTCTTCTTGGCTAAATGGAGATAGCTTATGCCCTCCTTCTGGTTGATTTTGAAGAGGCCCTCGTCGTTGCCGAAGTCGATGGTGTAGCGGACGTGGTTGGTGAGAGTTGAGAGCGCCGGGATGAACTCCAGGATGTGGTCTTTGCTCCTCACGTCACTGATGTTCAGGTTGAACACGAGGGTGTCCTCAACATCCACGCTGGCCAGGCTGACAGTCTCCTGCAAGTACAGTAGTTCAGAAGACGAAAGTTATAATTATTTCTTTTTAAACACTAAATACTAAGTGTAGCAATCGTAAAAGGCTATTCTACGAGCTCTATGTATTGTCTTAAAACTTATGAAGGTACACGTATGTCGTATGGAGAAGTAATCACTGAGTTACTCATAACAAACTACTATTGCATGATGACAATGCACTTTTAGAAAATGAAAAGTCTCTGATGTTATCTATGATGATCATGATATGCTTGGATGATTTTAAAACAGCCATTAAAAGGTCTGATTAAAAAGTCAGCCATTAAAAAGTCTAATGGTGCTTATAAAATAAATAAGGATTGCAATTCAAAAAGAGCCCTTAGGGGAATACAGAAGAGAGAGCAAAGACCATGTGCCCTTTCTTGCATATTTGATACCAATTAAATAAAAACAAATATCACACACACACTCAGAGTCTGTCATACACACAACATTTTAAATGTCATATCATAAACAGGTAATGTGCCAGAAATGTACAATTCCTGAAATGTCATAGGTTGCGGAAGTGGAGGTGTGAGGGCCGATCATCTCTGCTTGCGGCTATATTTTATATTTCTGAAGCACGTAAAACAGTTTAGAACAATTAGTTAATATCACCTCATGACCCACAAGCTCCCCATTGCTTTATTGTGTTGTTAAAAAGCCAGTTTTCTTACACAGCCCAGACTTTGTAAGCTAAAAACAAACAATATGTGGCAGCCTGTGCCCCTACACACTGGAGTTTCTCAAAGAGCACTTAAAGTTGTAGTGAGCTACCTCCCTTGCATGTTTTATTCGATTCTTGATTCAAATATAAAGTTAGTTGTGTTGGACAAAAGCATCTACTGAGAAATTAAATGTAATGATTTTAAGTGTTTTATAAAATGTAAACCTTATAATATTCAGCTAATGTCTCCTCATGCTCTATTAGCTCTCCAATCACTTATTGTGTTTGAAAAAAGCCATTTTCCTTACACTTAGTTCGAATATATCATTCGTTGTGTTGAACAAAAGCATCTGCTAAGAAAATTAATCGGAAATAACACAATATCTTGCAGCGCTTAACAACACATTTCCCGGAATCATTTAAAATCAGTTCACAAACCAGCCACAGAGATTATCTAAAATAAATGCCTTGTGTTATCTTTTTACGCCTGGATTACCTGTGACTCTTCCAGAGATTCCTCAAGCGTTGCGTTGGTGCTCCTGCGTTTCCTGCCCTTCTTGGGATAGCCGTTGATCTTGCATTCATAGCAGGCCTCTGGGGAGAGGGAGTTGTCATCTCCTTCTCCAGCTTGGCCTGCGACTGGAGCTCCAGTGCCAAAGCCAACACCAGAGATGCAGTGTCTGAAACACACGAGCACAGGTTAACCACTCAACCGTATGGGAGGTTAAAGCACTTAAACGATACAAATACTTGAAAAGCGTTTAGAGAGCGCAGACCTCCGCCAGAGCAGCTCAGATCACCACCAAAATCTAATCAGTTTTAAGTTAGCCCATTTTTGACCTACCTTGAACATTTAATCAAAATCTCTCCATAACGTTTTGAGTTATGTTACAAACGACAAACAAACTAACAAACAAACAAACGCAGATGATTACATAACCTCGGCTGGCGGAGGTAATGAACGACTGAAATGCAAAAGTAATTTATGGCATGGATAAGATTGGGGCGATCATGCCATTTCCCTAATGTTAAGCCAAATTCCAGAAGTGATCCCCAAAGACATATCTGTTTACACAAACACACTTACTATTACACACAATCATTGTTCTGCAATGTTTCTTTGAGAGAATCCCAGCTGTAGAAGGTAAAAATCCTGCCGCATATTTAATCTAACCATTTTCTGAACCAGCTGATCCTAATGAACTGGTCAGATCAGATCAGCAGACAGTAGATCTGCTACTTACGAGGATACAAGCATATTTTATTGTCACATGCATAGACATACTGGGTAGAGTAGATCATGGAACAACAGTGGAACTGCTGAATTGCATTACTTAGTGACGTCACCTGTATTAAATGAGGCAGGCAGAGGGGATACATGGCAGGACCTTTACTTTCTGAAGCCAGGCCTGACACCTGTGGTTCCTTATACTACTATATTATCCATTGTGAGTTGTCCAAGCCACAACAATAAGCTGTCAGTCTAAATCATACAGCTCTGGAAAAAAAAAAGAGACCACTGCAAAATTCCCTAAAATCAGCATCTCTATATGTATGACAGCCATTCCTTTCTAGTGTCAATTGAATGTGGAATTTGGGAGAAATGTTTTCAGTAGTTTACAGAAGAAAACAAAAAAGTTCACTTTACTCACACATATACCTATAAATAGTTAAATCAGAGAAACTGCTAATTCTACAGTGGTCTCCTAATTTTTTCCAGAGCTCTATACGACTGGCGTGTCTGGCATGTCTCACCCTTGTCCAGCTCTGAAGTAGCCCGGCGGGCAGCCACACAGGTACCCTCCGTCCGTGTTGGAGCAGCCGTAGTTGCAGGGGTTCTGCGAGGACGAGCACTCGTTGACGTCCTGGCAGCCGCCGCTCATCTGCTCGAAGTTGAAGCCCGTGGGGCAGATGCAGCGGAAGCTGCCCAGGGTGTTGTGGCAGGAAGCACTGCCACAGACCTGACTGTTCTGGCACTCGTTCTCGTCTGGGGGTGCCAAGGCAGATGGGGAACGGGTGAGATAATCCACACAGCAACGCACACATTCCTTCACATTAGTGCTTATTGCTAGGGCTGTTAAACTATGTCTGACACCTCGAAATTAAGCAGTGCCCACACCATTAGATGATGTCATTTTTTTTATTCTGTTAATGGGCAGCATGTTTCTAGTTTCTGGGGTTTCATGCACATGTGCACACAAGCATACAAGCATGCTCTGTCCACTGTGGTATTCAGTTGTCTTATCCTTTTCCCAAATGTTTCTTTGCATAAATATTTATTTTTGAGCTGTAAGCTCAGACAGTGTATTTCTGTGTTTGCAGGAAACAGAGGGAGGCTCAAGTGTGAGGTCACTGCTCTAAAAAGATTAGACATCCTTTCAACTTTGCATAATCTGGAAAGGAAATGGTGTGCTTCCAGGAAAGGGAAGTGCTGCACTCACAGAGCTCACAGGAGAGAAAGGGCCATGGTGACGAGGACAGATTGAGTGTGTGTGTGTGTGTGTGTGTGTGTGGGACCTTCTGTGAGGTACTCACCCACACACTGGTTCCACTGGTAATGCTGCAGATAACCTTGTGGACAGCTGCACCGGTACCCACCCACCAGGTTCTGACAGCCATGCTGACACCGGTGATTTCCATCACACTCATCCATGTCTGAGTGAACACACACACACACACACACGCACACACACACACACACACACACACACACACACACACACACACACACAGGCATATACACAGAGAGTTGTTTAAAGGTGTACTTCCATCGTGTTTTAATTCATTTTTCGGTGGTCTCTAGTATTAATGAATGCCCCGTGAGCCGGTTTTGGTAAAAAAAA
The DNA here is from genome assembly GCA_027475355.1 of Coilia nasus. Taxonomy (NCBI): domain Eukaryota; kingdom Metazoa; phylum Chordata; class Actinopteri; order Clupeiformes; family Engraulidae; genus Coilia; species Coilia nasus. The sequence continues at coordinate 11,479,223 of CM050207.1, forward strand.
TGCTTTAGTGCTTCTGTTTCAGGCTGTTCTAGTTTGGTGGAGGAGATGTAGCAGGGAGAATGACAGGTTTTCGGCTATGCTAGTCACAGGCTATGATCATTCGAAGCCCATTCGGTCATAACGAACCAAATAGAAGATCTAAATATTCTACACAAACACACATACTTACCTATACTTCGCTAAGTGAATGTGTGCTGCAACAAAACTTCTCCAGTAATCACAACTGTGGCAACAACGTGCAGCATGCATATACAACTTGGGGTGACCTGTCGTATTTCAAAAGAGCAAGTACTAAACAGTTTCTCGTGGAAGCACTCCTTTAAGTGTTAACCAAGTTAGGAGTTAGCCTGGTAAACCCGCCCCTCGTACTTTATTTCATTTTGTACAGAGGGTCTGGACCGGAATCTCTTGAGGGTCATTTAGCAAGTCCCAGCATGGCCGATCCAATCAGCGAACAGAGGGTGTGTTCATTAGCCGTGACGTTGACCTTGTGTGCTACATTTGAATTGTAGTGCGTAGGTAGGCTAATTGCATACGTGACGACCAGGCATTAGCGATTAGGTAAAGGCAGAGGCACTTTTTTAAAACTTCAGCAGAGTCCACACCTCCAACAAATAGTTTCTGATCGTGTCTGTTCCAGACCCTCTGTACAAAATGAAATGAAGTACGAAGGACTGGTTTACCAGGCTAGTTAAAAGTAGCCATAACATAGTTTCACTTAAAAAAAACATGAATGACAAGAGAGGTCAGAAGACTCTAGTTTGGTACAGCACATCAGTCTCAGTTTCAGCATTTAGGTGTTGATCTGACTGGAGTTTGGACGTGGGTTCTAGTGCCTGACCTTCACAGCTCTGCCCGTTCTGGTCCAAAGAAAAGCCTCGCTGGCACTCGCAGTTGAAGCTGCCTGGGCTGTTCTGGCAGACACCGTTGGAGCCGCAGAGCCCTGGATCTGTGGCACACTCATTGTTGTCTGTTAGGAAACATACATCGTATTATTCTTCATGGCATGTGAACAGCAACATAAAATGACCAAGTGTATCATGAAAAGAGTGAAGTAGTTAGGTGTCCAAACACCTGGAATTTATCTTACTTTATAAAACAAGTTACATGCAGTATATACATAAGCTTCAGAATATAGCATTGGTGATACTAGTAAGTTGTAAAAAACCTTATAAGTTCACTGTACAAAATACTATCCCGACACTTACTTCAGCAAAAGTATATGATGTTGTTTATCCTTTGATCATTTCTCTTTGAATTGGCCCAAGTCTACTGAGATGCCACCATAACAGCAAATACAATTCACATTTATTAAAACCGCTCTACAGAGAAGTCATGGGAGCTTGAGGAGGTGCTGCCAAAACTCAAATTCATGACAATAGAGCTCCATGGTATTCCATAACAAGCAACTGTTAGGTTGCCATCTCTACAAATGAGTCAAGCCCTCCTGGACTTCTTCCGCCATCACACTGAATCCATTAATCCCACAATAAAGTCAAAAGAGAGCCCACGAAAGGTATGTGAGATAGGCAGATAAACAGTTGTTAAGCAACTGTGTGTGTGTGTGTGTGTGTGTGTGTGTGTGTGTGTGTGTGTGTGTGTGTGTGTGTGTGTGTGTGTGTGTGTGTCTGTGTCTGTGTGGTGTGTGTGTGTGAGGAAGAGGGAATTTTACCGATGCAGGCGGTGTGGTGTTGTGTAAACCCAGGAGGGCATTTGCAGGTGAAGCCTCCGATGGTGTTGACGCACAGGAACTGGCAGTTGTGCTGCTTGGTTGAACACTCATCCAGGTCTGCAATGTGGGGTAAATTAGAGAGCAGTGCACACAGCATATAGTATCACAGCATAGTTTTTGAAGATCTGGAATTTCTTACAAATGAAGAGGTGCAATTTCCCCATACATACAGTATGTTCTCTTTAACCCAGTACTAATTCTGAATGGACATGGTGTGGTGCACCATGACTGTCTATATCAGATTAAGGTGACCAGATGTCCCCATGTTTTCAGGGCCAAACTCCATCTTTGGTTTGGTATTCTGTCCCTTGTAAAACAGACGAACACTCACTTTGTCTCATTTGTTTTTGTAGCTAAAACATTAATTATTTTAATGATATTTACTGCAGAACTAGGAATGCCTTGATTTTACAGGAAAATCTGAGAGATCTGGTCACCCCAGATCAGATAACACAGTGTCCTTTTAAGAACATCCCCTAGACTTAACAGTTAGACACTTTAGGACACAAAGGCTTTACTTTTGGAAGAAGCAAAAACAAGAGTGACAGATAAGAGGAAGCAGGGAGCATTCATTCACTGATGAAATTCCCCCCAGAAAAAGAGGAGGAGACAGAGAGAGAGACAGAGGGAGAGCAAGAGAGAGAGAAAAACTGTCTGGGATTGGAGCTCCAGGAAAAGGGAGAGTGTGCCTGCCAAGTAACACAAAGCTCTGGTCTGCTTTAGCTAACACACAGCTCCCTACTCTCCAGGCAGACTCACAACCCAAACACTTCACATGGTGTGTGTGTGTGAGCGAGTGTTTGTGAGATTAATGGGTAGAGGGTCACTGTTAATTGTACATTACCCCCCTAAAACCATGACCTGTGCCTGAACTAATCCCCCGGAAATAAGTGAGGGTAGCAAACCTCTCCAGCCCGCAACGGTAAATAACGATAAGGAATGGCGAAATAATGACTGCCATGCAAGTTCTGTGGTTTAAGGTTTGTTTACGAGCTAATGCTAACTGGAAAAAAGAGCGTTTCTGGCAGAGTAAAAGGAATCACAGCCTGTATGGACAACTGCTAGCGGGCCAACAGGGGAGGGGGAAAATGGTGAGTGTTTCCCATGGGGGTGTCATAACTCTCCATCTGGGGCAGCTGGTCTGGGAACTGTAGCCATGTCTCGCTCACAATCAGAGCAGAGAGGACTGGTTTGGGAATACTGATTCTAGACCAGTTTTTGGAGAGGGAGTAACGAGAGCTAATATGTAGCAGTGAGTGAGCAGTGAGCACTCCCTTTCTTTTCTCCCGAGCAGGAAATTGGGCAAAGGGCCCAGCGTTCCCCTCCGCCAAAATGGTGACCTTGAAAGCATGTCGAGAGGGAATGTGAAGTTTTGTCTAGTGAAGGACCCCTCACTGAACTCTAGTTAACTGGAAAGCCTGCCGAGTTCATAGACTCATAGTGCCTAGCTGCATGTGAACATGAACTACATACTGTACATACAGTGGGGAGGTTCACAGTGCCTTAAACTTTTATTTATGGTTGTAAAAATCCTTGTATAACACGAGCCCTGAAGGTGTTTTCGCAAAAAGCAGCAGAGCAAACACTAGGTTTTGACAATTATTACTAATGGGCGGGCCACCATAAAGACATTTATATCCCCTCTAAAATTACATTTATAAGTGTTGCTGAAGATGTTCAAAACGGAATGAAAAACAACTTCGGATCTACTTTTTCTTGAGTGGCAATCACCATATGCCTACAGGCGTATCTGCTGTGCATGCATCAGCAAAAGCAAAAAGGGCGTTACCTTTGCAGCTCTTGCCGTCCTCCTGCAGGATGTAGCCTCTGGGACAGGAGCAGGCGTAACTGCCCTCTGTGTTCTTGCAGATAAAGTTGCAAGGCTTTGGGGCCTGGGAGCACTCATCCACATCTAGAGCAGGCAGTAAAGCGTTTAAAGACAAATAGTTTTGTGAGGTGGGTCATGATGACAAGACATAGGAAATACTGAAGTGCTTTAATATTTTGCCCAAAGGCATGCATACACTATAATTTTTGGCTCCAGGGACTGTAACTGAAACCCTGTAAATATCTGTAAGTCGCTCTGGATAAGAGCCTCAGCTAAGTGTAATGTTATGTTATGTTTTTTGGGTTCAGGCCGAGTTTGGGCTTAATCGTGTGTCATGCACCGTGTAGTATCACATGGTTGGAAGAAAATCCACCATATTTGAAATCCTGGTTGCCCCTTGTAAGGTTATATGAAGCAGTGCTACGAACTGACTCGTCTCAACCTCTCTCGAAACCCTACGATTTAGTCTTGGAAGTACAGTTTGAGTTGGTGCTGAGTAAAATGATTAAAGAAATGGTACTGTACAGTATATGCCAGGCTTACAACTCTAGTCTGTAGTCACTCACCAACACACAAAGTTCCAGCGATGTCAGGTGTGTAGCCTGGTTTACACACACAGATGTAGGAGCCCAAGCTGTTGATGCACTGGCCATTCTTGCAGAGGTTACCCATCACCTTACACTCATCAATGTCTGAAGTACAAAAGATTTTATCAGGGGCAAAACACAAGAGATTACTAGGCTTGTCATCATTATCATTTTATCATTTTAGCAGGGGCAAAACACAAGAGATTACTAGGCTTTTCATCATTACCATTTTATCATTTTAGCAGGGGCAAAACACATGACATTACTAGGCTTGTCATCATTATCATTTTATCATTTTAGCAGGGGCAAAACACATGAAATACTAATGAGATTGCTAATTAGTGAGTTAGCCACATCAAGCCAATTTCAAGCTCTGTTCTGTTCTGTTCTCCTTGTGAGTATCTGTGTGCTTCAACATGAACGTGATTCCTGAAGGAGGGGTTAACCTTTGCCGTCTGTGGTGTAGCCAGGGCCGAGCGGGCACATCTTCTTGTACTGACTGGTGCCAGGCAGGGGGCAGAGCTCACAGTTGGGGCCCCAGCCGCGGCCCCCATCACAGCAACACTCGGACTTGGTGACGCTGTTGCGATTGCTGGATGTCATCTGGCACAGGGTCTGCAGGACCTCAGTGAAGCAGAAGCCTTGTCTATTGTCTGCAGACAGGTAAGGACAGCAATGCAATATCTTTTTTTCTTAAATGAGCTTGGTAGGCTTTAAAAAAAATCAAAGCAAAATAGTACTTTTGAAACATAACAGTAGCTACAGTCAGTACAATTCCCCCCATGTTAATACACATTGAATCTCTGCTATGTTAACAACAGAGGTTTGAAAGTTACACTCTCATTCCATTACAGCATGGACCATGTCAGTACTACACATGTATGCAGTATGACTGTCAATACAGTGGGAATCCCTTTCCCAGAAAATAGTATGTACTGGTACAGTATGTCACACCAGACAATGGCTAAACTACACGAAGAGGCGCGTGCATAAAGCTTGTAAATGAGAATAGAAAAGAAAATAGTTTATTATGGATGAACTGCCTCATACCAATGCACTCAGTCTGTGTAGGGCTGGGGCTGAAACCTTGGTCACACCTGCAGCGGTAACTGCCAACGGTGTTCTCACATCGCCCATTCTGACAGATGCCTGGCTTGGTGCTGCACTCGTTCAAATCTGACAGCAAAACAGGGACAGCACAACAAAAAATAAACAGCTTGGCATGACTAGGTGGCTACGTACATTCACCATTTGTCTGCTATTCACTAAATATTTGTTCACAGATAAATGAGGAACTGGAAACCAGTTTCATAATACTTGGGTTCATTCATTAACCAATGACAAGACAATGTGTCTTTCTCTAAATTTGACTTTACATACAACCTTTTCATAATTTCTACAGTTAAAATGACATAATGCCTGAGAGAATATTATGTGTATATTACATTTGTTGAACTGGGGAAATGTAATGTAGAAATAATATATCATCTTCAAATGAAATTTCCTTTGCAACAACATTTCAATTGGCTAATAATTAATAAATATTCTTTCAAACGAAATCAAATAAAGAAAACCCCCCAGCTGGACAAGTCTCGATAACTGGCACTGAAATTTACATACTTAAACAAAATTTTGGATCAATCATACTCTTCAGTCTTTCTGTGTATACCACCTCATAAACTTGCGCCGAATTCATAAGGTCATCACGAGAGCCATTAGATCTTTTTTTTTTTTCACCAGGAGGGACCAGTACTATTTACCAAGGCTGGAGAAGGCCTGCACACCTTGGCAGAGTATTTTGCAAGTGTCTCCACATCACTGTATACAACTTGCAAACTAAAAGCGCAACACTGCCTGCTATACAGACAAATCACTTTAATAATGTGAATTAAATGTAAGTGGTTTGCCTGTCTAGCCAGCAGTGTTGTACTTTTCGTTTGCTTTTACACAAGCACTATTTCCACCATTTTTGCACTGAGCACAGTGCAGTGTGTGACCATACCCATACAGCCCTCTCCGTTGGGCTGGCGCATGAAGCCCGGCGGGCAGATGCACATGTATGTGCCAATGAGGTTCTTGCATGTCATTCCACGTGACTTGCAATCGTCAATGCCCTCCTCGCACTCGTTCTGGTCTAAAGAACAAAAAAAAAACAACAAGAGAACACTTCAGTTACATCACAGTGTAGCGTGTGCATATGTAACCTCGCAAAAGTGACGAATGAACATGCTAAAGCTCGAAAGCTACAACCTCTTGACCACCACTGTTGCTGTGTGTATCTCAAAGCATTATGTCACTCGGGGTAGTGCGGTCCCAGAGTAATGTAATACTCTTAAGCCAGCTAGGTTTGGTCTGCTGGCGAGTTTGAAAATGGAGCTACGGGCCTGTTTATAAGTGAAATGTAAATAAGTGTGTATATAGCGAAAGCGTCTGAGGGGTTCAACCTGTTGGGAGTTTACAATGTGCAAGACTCTTGTCCACTGCACTTCAGTGTCTCCTTCAGGAATATAAACGCACTTGTGTGTATTTTCCATCCTCATAAATACTGCAGAAAATGGTCTATCCATTACGTAACACTGAATTTTGGATTTACATTATGAATTCCTTTATTGAAAGACAGCAGTTGAAGCTTACGCATGCCACTTTGTCTGGGCTTCTCGTCAAATAACACCTCTGTGTCTTCTCAAGAATGCCATGGGAGGACAACGCCTTCTCATTTAACAGCTCATCAAATTCAAACTCATACACTGCGACTAAAATGACCTTCCAATTGTTATCAGGGAGATGGACTGCATTTAAAGCATCACCTATATTTCACAAGGCTCTCTCTCTGGATTTAAACAGTCATCTCTGCTACGCCATTTTACCGAAGGTTTGGCGGAGTACCTTTGCACATCCTGTGATCCTCACGAAGAATGTAGCCAGTGGGGCACTTGCACTCGTAGGAGCCGTGTGTGTTCACACAGCGGAAGGCACACAGCAGAGGGTTCAAGGCACACTCGTTCACATCTGCAAACAGAGACACGAGAGATGAAGGCACACCACTTAACAGCACACGCGCAATTAGTGGTTCCCTATGTCAGGCTACAAATTCCCGATCACAGCCAGCAGCACAATTGTTTTTTCTTTCGTTTTTTCAAAGAAAAGATTAATGTGCAGATAAAGTGTCCATATGGGAAGTGAGACGTTTAATGGATTCATCAGCGAGGGCGATACATCACTGGTCATCATGGTGCCATCACCATCGTTTCCCTTGGCATCCGAGATATCTCACATCTGTGTAAACAAATGTTGAGCAAGAGCAGAATTAGCAGGGCTGCTGAAGATGAAAGGATCTCACACCGTACCCTCGCATGACATCATCGGTCCCGGCTCAAAGCCCTCATCACAAGTGCACTCGAAGGCCCCAATGACGTTAGTGCAGGTTCCGTTGCCACAAGGGCTGCCAAAGTCACACTCATTGACATCTGTAAAAGGGTGAAGAGAATGGAGACCAAATTTTAGTCTGCAATGTCCTAAGTCATTAATGTTTACCACAACTGTCTCTGCTTACTTTTTAACTTGCCTCCTTGCATTCTTACACATTTGAGCTCAGTGATATCATTGGTCCAGATACAGGACTTGCAGAAAAATACTGCCTATTCTACGAATGTATTATTCTGGTTATGGGGCTTTTTTACTTTTGTAATCCTATCTGGACTTTTCCACACACACATACCTTCACAGTTGACACCACTGGTGTCCAATCTGAAGCCAAAGGGGCACTCGCAACGGTAAGACCCGTCCGTGTTGATGCACTCTCCGTTATTGCAGGCATTGGGGTTGGTGGAGCATTCGTCAATGTCTAATCCAAAACAGCCATCATTAAACACTGACTCTCTCTGTCTACTGTTTATTTACTCTTTATATATTTAAAGGGAAAGGATTTCAAACTGCTGAGCATAAAGCAAGCTTACCGAGAGTCTCATCATCGGGGCCAAAGGTCTGGCCAATACTGTGGCACAGCACTCTAAACGCCTCTGGAAAAGACAAATGAAAACATACAGCTTAGCAAGGTGCCTTGACACTAGGGCTGCACGATATTTGAAAAATGTGCGATATGCGGTAACATTGCTGAATGTTGCGATGACGATATGTTTTGAGATAAATAAACAAATATTAAAATATAGTTTGAACGTCTTTCAGTTTAATTTTCACCACTAGGCCGTAGCCAGTACGCAGCCTATGGGGTGGATATCAAGGGCAGTAGGGCTGCATTTGATTTCCCAAAGATCTTCCTATGTGGAAACATGGCTTAACTGGAATAAATGGCACATTACTGTAAGCTGTTTCACAGTAATGACCCATTCATTCCAGTTAAGCCATGTTCTGCGATATCACGATACTGTATGTTGCAATGTCACGATATTTTCAATATATTGGCCAGCTCTATTTAACATTAAATGGACATTTTATGGCTATGCTACAATCAAAACAAAAACAAACTTCAGGGTGTGGGTCAAATTAATGGAAAAGTTTGGTGTGAATCAATCCATAGGCATGCTGTTTAAGGTCACAGAGTGGTGATGCAACATAGGCAGAATAATGAACTGGTATGCCCTATTCAGTTAGTGTTGGCTACCAGTTTAGTATTTGGTGCATGTTGAATCAAATGTTCTTTCTTTTTCCTACCAACAACACTTAGTGACCTCGAATAACAGGGCTATGGATTGATTTACACCAAAAAGCCTATTGTCAGAGCCGTGGGTGGTGTCTTGGGAGGTGTGGTGGGGGAACTGGACTAACCCTCCTCCGTGCTGGGGCAGATCTCACAGGGGTCGCCCCAGCCTTGGCCTGGCATGGCACTGCAGCAGCAGTTGGCCTTGGTGGTGTTAAGGTGCTTCGGAGCCAAGCAGCGTCCATTCTCAAACCTGGTGTAGCAGTAATGGATACGCATATCTGATGGACAAACAGACAGACAGGCATAGGAAAACATGTATGGTGGCAGATAAGTTAGGAAGCACGAGGTGAACATTTTACTAATTAGCTCATCTACCTGGCTGATTAGCATCAGCTGGTTCAGTAAACTGGCTGGAGCAAATATGTGCCAGGATTTGTACTTTCTGAACCTGAGGGGTCTGCCTATGCTTACAGCACAGGTTGGGATTTTAGGTGGGATTTCCCAGTGTCTTGAAAGTCGTCTTTCCAAAGAGTTGGAGCTCACTGGGGCTCCAGGAGCCTGACCCAAGGCCTCTCTGGGTGTGGATCCCACCCTCTTCATTAGCAGAATCAGAACCATCGGGCCACCGAGACGTGCCTGATCGGAACCGAGGTGCAGGCTCCGGCCCAGGGCCCGAGGGCGTTAGCGTTCATCACATGGCCACCGTAGCGTAGACACCCGAGGCTGAGCTAGACGCCATCCTTCACTCGTGCTCACTGGATCCCTGCGAGGGACCTGTTTTTCTTCCTGCTCAGCTGGTAATGAAAAGCAGGCGGTGAAGACGTGGCCTCTGGAGTGTTTGTGCTGGCCTTTGCCTTGCTCTACACAAATAATCCGTCTGACCCCCGTAGATCATACGAAACACACACACGCACACACACACACACACAGACACACACCTGGCTTAAAAGCGCTGTGGAAGAATGTGCGGTGAGCGTTGCATTAACCTCGCCCGTCCCACCCCAGCCCTGAAAAGCAATTTCGTCCGCTTATTTTTCCTTGTCTTTCACCAAAAACTGAGCCATAACTTCTCCTTCACCATCGCCTGTACCATCACCATCAGCATCACCATCCCACATAAGGTATCTTCTTGCATGAAGAGTACAGAGGGAAAAGTCTGTGGTATTATAACAATACACCCAAGAGCCAGCAAAAGCATTAAGAAGGCACCCTATTATAATATGGCAGTCAGGATACTGGTGAAATTCTGTAAAAGTGCTGTATTTAACTGAAGAGGATCCTTGAGGCCATCTTTTGTTGAATTGTGAGTTTCTCACTCGAAGTCCTGCTTCTCATTTTCGGCGGGCCTCGCCCATCTCCCAGCCACTGTCCCGTCCCACGTGTGGGAGAGGAAGAGGGAGGCAGAGGCTGTAAACCTTTTCTTTTTATCTTATGTCATCACTGTCGTCAACACAGGGGGGAACTCCCAGACACATTCGTGCTCCGCAGATGACGAAATGGAAAAACAGCGGCCCCAGACAGGGAACCTGACACTTCCTTTCGCATCCCTGTGGGAGTAGTAAGTGGCCACATGGCCCCGCACTTAATTGCTAATAAATCAGGGTGAATATACACCCTGGTGATTATCAGTAAACTGAATGCCATGTAAACAACAGACAAGGTGGGACTTTAACACATTTACGGGCAACCATATATCGGTGGTCACACATTAAATTCCACATTAAATTCTCTCACCTGCTCATCTTAGCCTGTAAATGTAACCTAATTAGCATAACCTTTACATTGTGCTTTTATGTTTAGTTTAGATGTTGCTCCTCTGACTTTTGAGCTCAGTGATAAACATAATGTACATTGGACTGCAAAAAAACGATGTCATTATACTTTTGTGAGACTAATAAAATCTAACTTTTAACATGTGTTAGCATCTGTCATACAGCTGGATGCAACTTTTTTAGCCAGCTACAATCCAACAAAAACAAAACAAACACACAGACTGGTGGTCCACACTGACCCAACTCTTGGTGTTTGTTAGGGCAATGTACAAGCACCTTTAGATGTTACTGCAATTGTTTTACTTCTTATTAAATTACATTAAAGCTTTCCTAATGTAATTGTTTTTCTTCGGTGTAATTCTGTAACATTCTGGCTTCTTTTCTCTGACAGTGTGGGCCACTGAGCTACTAAAAAGTGAAAGTCAGTCCCACTGGTCATTGTGATCACATTGCGCATCACAGCACACGGTGCCCACAACGAAATTCAACCTCAGCATTTTTAACCCATCACACATATGAGCAGGGGGCAGCCATAACAATGGCATCCGGGGAGCAGTGTGTAGAAACAGTACCATGCTCAGGGTACCTCAGTGGCACTACTGGCGAACCTGGATTCGAACCTGTGATCCTGCAGTCACAGGTCCGACACCTTAACCACTAGGCCACCACTGCCCCCCAAAAAGGAGGTAGCTATGAAGCCTTACCCAGGCATCTCCGTCCGGACGAGGTCAGCTGGTAGCCCTCCGGACAGTCACATTTGAATCCGCCTGGAGTGTTAGTGCAGGTGCCAGAAACGCAGATATCTGGGCTCTGTGTACACTCATCAATATCTGCCATAGGGAAGATAAAACATAAAGCAATCGATCAATCGAAAACAATTCATTTATCTACAAAACCACACCATTTCACCTAAGAGGGAACATTTCACATTATATAGGCTAGCATTCCCTGTCAAGATCTTGGATTTAAACATTTTGACCGAAGATTAGAATCTTTGATTTTGACCACAGTGTTTTGTTTTCAGACTGGCTTAGAAACACAAGGAATACATTCTTCAAACATTACATTTCCAGACTGCAAGAACATCACGAGGAAAACGTTTTACGTCAGTAACACTGAAAGAGTTTTCATCTTTTATTTCCTGATGGTCTTCTACATAACATTGCTTAGACATATGAAATACTGGACAAAATCCATGTTTTTACAGTTATGTGGGAATGTTATAAGAATGTTTTTAGAATGAGAAATTGTTAGCCGGATTCTTTCTCAGCTCATAACCTAGTCACGTGGTTATTTGCAAGTTTTAAATAATATTATGCTTATGATGCAAAACTAGTACAGTTTGTAACATAATACTGTAATCTGTACATCTGTACTGTAATAATGGAAAGTAACATGAAACTCAACTGAATGTAGAAGTGACAGAAAACACAAACAAAGGCTATGGCCTCAGCAAACTCATCTGTGGTTTTTAAGAGAGACTGAATAAAGTTGACAGGAGGTTTTTTTTTTTTTTAAACAACTTTGGCCTTCCTGTCCAACTCAGCATGACTGGCCCGTGAATACTCCACCTGAGAATTGCAAACCACACAACTCCTGACCGCAAACTTGTGTGAACAGGTGTGTTTCTTTGAGTTCCTGAAGTTTGTATGGGACACTGTCAGCGAATGCTAAGTTTAATTCGTTTAGAAGTTGTATGGTTTCATTTAACTCCTAAAACAGCTCTAAAGTACTTGCAGACCTGTTTCTTTATAGAAGGGAATAAAAAGCATAAAAACCGGATACCGGACACCTTAAAAGTGTTGGGTTGCAAAGTATTATGGCCTTGAGGTCTCTGTGGCCCATAAAACATTCTCTTTTCAACATAACATATATGAATCTATTTAACTGAACCTACATGTTCATCTCTCTGTGAGGAAAAACGCTAGAGACGGGAGAAGCTCTAGGTCAGGATGCAAAGTTCATGGAAGATTCAACTAAATGTCCGTTATCCAACCTTACATTATGTCTGTCCTGTTTGTGTGTGTGGGTGTGTGTGTGTTTCAGTGTGTCTGCTTAATTCATTCGCATGCATCCACAAAACGCAACAGATGGGAAGCTGGGCTTAATTCAGCAGACTTATGACCAAGGAACAGTTCTCATCTTTTATCCCCTGACACCAGGAATGGAGCTCAAGTCTCAGGGGCTTGTCTGCATCACATTATCATGATTTGAAAGCTGAAGTGCACACACATGAAATGTGGTCTCTTTAAAAATATGACTGGGAGGTACCGACTTCATACCTTCACACTTCTCGTTGACGACATAGTAGCCGTTGTGACAGATGCATCTGTAGGAACCATCCAAGTTCTGGCAGGTCCCTTGGCCACAGGTTCCAGGGTTGTCAGCACACTCGTTGATGTCTGCAGGGAAGAACAGGACATTAGATGGGAACCTTGTCATATTATGCTCTTAGAACAACATTTCTGGCCTGCGGAAGAGTACAGAAGTTTAGATAGCTGCTGAGTGGTGGTTACACACACAGGTAGTGGTCACTGAGATCACCCTCTTAAAAGGCATGCTAACACTTTCTATGAAACTTGTATTCACAAGACTCTATAAACACATTCATAAAAGGAATATAATGCATTCATAAAGTATTCATAACTACTCATACATACTTATGACTTTAAGGCCTAAGGCATAAAGCTCTAGCATAAGCCCTATTCCAACTTCAAGTGATGCAGTGCTTTCTTGATCATAAAGCATTACTTGACTAACGAGTCAGTCATGAGTATGTATACATAGTTATGAATACTAATTACAACCATTATTAAGCTTTATGAAAGCATTATAACTCTTCATGAATGTGTTTATAGAGTCACATGAAAACAAGTTTCCAAATGTGTATTATAAATCCAATGTGTGTTGTGTTGCAATATGCTCTCAGAACAAGAACATTTCTGGTCATCTATTACTGCTGTGCTGCGACTCGGTCATTTTTTTTCTGTCTCTCTTTTGCACAACCTCAAAAATTAGCCACAAGAAATCGTATCCTGTTTTTCTTGGCAGCAGCCGGTGCGATGGGGGCAAGGGCCTTCCTCTTACCCACACACATCCTCGCGTCTGACGTAAGCTCGTAGCCGTCCCGGCACACACACAAGAAGGAGCCCACCGTGTTCAGGCAGTTGCCATTGCGACACAGACCTCGCTGCGTGGCGCACTCGTCCATGTCTGAAATGCAAGTCAAACGCAAAAACTGTCACGATGCACTGAACAGTCAACAATAAACAGCTAACAGCCAGTCGGTGAAAAAAATAAGTGCATAACCAGGTCTGGTGGTAAACATTCAGACAAGGAAGGCTACTAGGGCAAACACAAGGCATTCAGCTGTGTGCCCTTTGGTAAAGTGCAAGCAGTTTAACAAGATTTCTGAATGATAATCATGTCAGTGCCCTGTCAGTTTGGAAATTCTGCGGTGTGTGTGTGTGTGTGTCTATGTCTAGGCAGCATGAAACAGGAACGCAGTCATGCTCCTCTAGGCTTACCAATGCAGTCATTGTTGTGGGACTGCTCGAAGCCGGGGTAGCAGAGGCAGTTGTAGGAGCCCAGTGTGTTCTTGCATGTTCCATTTCCACACGGCTGCCGCTCACACTCATCCACATCTAACACACAGAAATCAACCACATCAGTTAATGTTATTGACATACGTTTCATATGACATCATTTATGTTTATGTTATGCGTATATGTTTAGTAGATGCTTTTTTTGACAAAGTGAATACACCTGTCTGAAAAATATGTAACTTCAGACATACCATCATAAAATAAGCAAAAAATGTCAATTAGGCAAAAAAAAAAGGGCGGGATAGCAAATAACTTGTGGTCTTTATAGGGAAATAATCACTACAAAAAACATAATATACTGCTTTATAAATGAAGACAACATACTGAACATTCCCCATACAAATTGAGCAGAAAACATAACCCACTTAGTTACAGCAGTGAATACCTATTGATTCTGCTTTAAAGTAACACATGGGTGACATCCATTAACATTGTAAGATAATAATAAAACATGTGCAAAGTAAAGAGGTACAAGCATACATACATACATACATACATACATACATACATACATACATACATACATACATACATACATACATACATATACACACACACAGACATACATACATACATACATACATACATACATACATACATACATACATACATACATACATATACACACACACACACACATACATACATACATACATACATACATACATACATACATACATATACACACACACACACACATACATACATACATACATACATACATACATACATACATACATACATACATACATACATACAAACACACATACAAACGTACTGTATATATACATGCTACATACATACATTGGTATGTGCAAACTGACATGAAAGCTAGTATTAAATGAATGCTGCTTACCTATGCACATGGATTGGTCTAAGGTGGTCTTATATCCCTGGGGGCAGTGGCAACGATAGCTCCCCACAGTGTCAATGCACTGTCCAGGGTGGCAGACACTGGGGTTCTCAATACACTCATTACGATCTGCAGAGACAGAAAAGACAGACAGTCAACAGATCTAATCGCCATCATCCTCATCATCCTCCTCCTCCTCCTCTTCCTCACCATCAGTGGCAATCAGGATCACTTCCTCATCCTGTTTGTGTTCCATGCTGAAACAGCAATACAAAATCAATACTTGTACGCTGTAACTCACGTTACAGAATCTCTATCTATACCATCAACATGACTTCATGTCCATCCCCACTGACTTATCCACATCATCAGTCATGTCACGGCCATTAGCACCATCCCCACCACCACCATCATTGTCCCAATCTTCATCCTCATCGCTGCTACCTTTGGCCTCCTACCAACACAGAGAGCTATTCTGCCGCACACAAAACAAGCCCAGCCGGTGGGAAGCCAGTGGGATGAGCATTCCCAGACCCTGACTCATCCAGAGAGGGGCCTTGTGCAAAAAAAACCCCACAGCAGCAGCAGCAGCAGCACCACCACCAGCCACAGCAACAGCAGTGCTGGATCCGTACGCTGGAGCGGCCTGGCCCTTGTGATGGATTGCCCTCCTCCAGAGCTTGAAATAGCTCCTGCTGTTGTCCAGTTATAACAGAGCATAGCTCATGTCTTAATGTTTCCTTTCATGCGAGAGTCAGGGGGCGGGGGGTCGTGGTGCGGGTGGGGGTGGGGGTCGGGGTTGGGGGGAGGGTGGGGTGGGGTTCTATCCCAAGACATTGCTCTCGCAGGGCACAGTTCACGGTTTCAGAAATGTCAAAAGCGGACGGGGGATTTTTGTATTTCACAGTAAAACTTCCTGAGTGAGACTTGAGACCTTGGTTACAGGCAACAAAGCTGACAATAATTTTAAGCCATTGTGAGGTTTTTGTCATTGTATCATGGTTGAAGTATCTCAAGTCAAAATATTACCGTGGTATTCAGGGTTGGTATTCTCTATGGGTTCATTGTCTTGGGGAGTAAAATACTGACAGAGAAAAGAATCCTTGGACATTGTAAAATGAGTTTTTAAATTGACACAGATGACCCAATTGGGTTTATGTCTCATACAGGGAAACAGTTTTTTTCCCTTCTTCCTGGTGTACACAACTAGTCACTGTTTGGCTTCACTGAAGCTAGGATACAATGTTTACTTGTGTAAATACGAAGGCTCCATCGTAACCGGAATACTCATCTCCATGTAAACGCACTCTTGGACTCTTCCACTCAGAGACTGTTCATTTATGATGGTGACTAAAAAGCCTGAATCAACATTTGTACCGTGGAATTGCCATTATACAAATAATTCCTCGCAATGTGAGTTGATTTCATCTATTCTGTTCTGTGCGGTTATGACTGTGTGGTTATAAGGTGGGGGCTTACCCAGGCACTGTCCAGTGGGAGTGAAGCGATAGCCTGGCTTGCACTCACAGCGGTAACTTCCAGGCAGGTTCAGACAAGCAGCATTCTGCTGGCACACGGGTCCATTCTGACACTCATCAATGTCTAAGAATATGGGAATATACACACACACAGACACACACACACACAAACAAACAGACACACACACACACACACACAAATTTAAATGAATATAAACAGGCCATAGCCCATCTTTACAGTGATCTTACTCGCAGTGATTCATGAGTGGCCACAATGGCCCACGACACAAAATGAAAACAAGGTTAGCCATTAGCATCTGCTTCTCTGTTTCTGCTTGTCATGGCATAAGAAGAGGCCCTGTGGGCAAAGACATGTACAGTACGTACTGTAAGGTGCCAACTACAGCAGAGTGAACTAATGTACACTACCAACCTTCGCAGATGAGCAGCTTGTCATTGTAGACGAATCCCATGGGGCACTCACACCTAAAGCTACCAATCATGTTGATGCATACGCCATTCTCACACAGGCCAGCAATCTCCCGGCACTCGTCGATGTCTGTCAAACCACAAAAGATAAAAACACTTGTTAAGTTTTGTATTAAACAAATAGGCAACACGTTATTAGTTAGAAAGTTCTATAGAGTGTCCACAGATGCTGAGACAACAATTAATAAACAAAATGCCCAAACTCTGTGTATTGTTAAAGTGAGGGTAAAGGGTTGTGTTCAGTAAACAATAAACAGAACAAAACTGAATCTCAACAAACCATCTGTAATGTATCTGTGGGCAGACTATCCAAATTGAGTGTTACCGAAAAAAATAAAAAATAAATAAAAAACATAACATGGTACAGAAGTACAGAACCGTACACTTTCACACTAATACCTACCGATGACCTGTCCAGTGTAAATGTCGATGTAATATCCAGGTCTCTCACTGCCGCACAGGATGGCAAATTCAGCTGAGAAGGAGAAAACAACACACATTCACAAAGGTAATGTTTGGGATCGGGCAGAAGAAAGTAAGCTAAGAAAGGCCTTGTTATTAGAGCTGTGCACCAACTTGTGCTTGGCACGGGACACTGTTCACAGGGCTTGTTCCAGGCTCTGCCGATGTTGTAGGAGCAGCAGCACATTTTCTTCGTGACGTTGAAGTTGAGCTCCCCGTCACATGTGTGGTTGTCCGAGTAGTAGTTCCTGAAGCACAGGCTCTTCCTCATGTCTGTGTACCACACATCACACACACACACACACACACACACACATACACACACACACACACACACACACACACAAACACACACACACACACACACACACACACACATGCACGCACACACATACGCATAAGTATTAAATATCACAGTGGTGTCTGAAATATCCACTTGTTTCCTACACAGTGGTGAGTCAGCTATATTGTAGAGCTGTCCAAACTCTTAACTGTAAATGTCATTGACATGTGGTACTCTATAAAATCGTCAAGAGATGCATAAAAATGCAGGATGCTGAATTTGTTTGCTACATCCATCAACACTATCCGTCTACTGAACAGGATGCATTGCAGCCTAGCGTGTGTGTGCACGTGTTGACAGAACAGCTGTCAGTAAGGTCAGATATTCCAAGGAGTGTCCAAGAAGTATCAACGGCTGCCTACTCTTATCTCTTGGTTAGTTCGCTATAGAGCAAACCCTACATAGTTCATATGTGAGTGAGTGGATGAGAGTATATTTCAGACATAACTGTTACTTTCTTTATTTAATATCACACCTTAGCATTGTAGTCTCTGCCATAACACCACCGACACGTTTGTCTGAGACGCTATCTCCAAAAGGTTAGATGCGAAATTATGAATAACAAACTCTATCTGACAAAGCAGAAGTTACAAGGCCAAGTTATGAAGCACACTCTTACCCATGCAGTTGTTTCCACCATTGACTTGCATGTAGTCTGGTGGACAGATGCAGGTGTAGTTGCCGATGGTGTTGTAGCACTGACCGGGACCGCAGATTCCTGGACGCTCACACTCATTCACATCTGGAACAGGGCAAGACACGAAGAAGATGACATCTCATTAGGGAGGATGCTCATTGTAACCATGCCTGTGAGCCTCTTAGGAACAGCAAAAAATAAGCTAGTCCTGTAGTCATTTTTCTTTTTCTTTCTTTATATATATTTTTGTCAACAGAAAATGGATCACATCCTCTGCAGAAATGCTACGAAGGCTTACAACTATCAGGCACAACTGATCTGTTCTCCCATCTAATCAACACAAGGCTCAATTAAAATGCCATCGAGCACATGTCGACCAGGGGGACTGTGAGTGCTGGTCTCCTAGGGACCTTGCATTGTGTGACAAGTGTTCTATCGTGAGGAGGGCAACTGACCACAAAACAGGGGCCCCATGACAGGGGCCGTCTGGGCCTCCTGCACGGGATTAGAGCCTTAACTCAGCCACTCCTCTGATTTATCGACACATGTGACAATGCTGGGAGAACACGACGGCCGCGAGACAACAAATGTGAGCATTGCTTGTTTTGATATTTCCTTCCCCCCACCACCCCCTCACCCCCTTTCGCCTTCCTGGGAAAACAAACGGCTGGTCTCAATTTCCTTTCTGCCTAAAATGTTTCAGAGATGGAGCCCGAAGGGAGACAAAAACAGACTTTTTCTGTGCTTTTACCTTCGCAGACCCGGTTTTCTTCGTTCAGTGCGAAGCCCTTTGAACATTCACACTGAAAGCTCCCAAATGTATTAATGCAATTTCCTCCTTGGCACAAACCAGGAAGCTCCAGACATTCGTTGATATCTTACAAACCAATGGAGAAATAAAAGAGAGAAAAAAAAAATGTAAGTTTTTCATTATGTACTACTAAAACTTTATTGTATGTAACAAATAAGCTGTACACCAGAGCAGACAGTGGTGTTTGTGAGACCTACAAATGCTGAGCAAAGACATTTACCTTCCAGAATGACAGTAATGGGGTTTGGCCGGAAGCCCTCTCCTCCAGGACACAGGGTTTTGTACTCCGCTGTAAGAATTCACATCGGGACCGCTGTTTACCAGAACCCCAATGTGGGCTACAAGCGGTCATGCAACAGTGTAGCTAGCAAACAAAATGACTTACACCCACCACCAGACCCCCCTATACCCCACCCCCCCATACCCCACTCCCATCCAAACATCCCACAGAGACGCTCACCATATCCCCCAAAACAACCCCACCAAAGTTAAACAGTTGTGAGATTTAATAAGGCACTTGCTATCACGACGTAATCTACTTTATTAAAAACATAGAAAAAAAAACACAGACAACACCACAGTTAATTCCACACATGGCTGGCGTGCCAAAGAGTAACATACAGGAGTTGAGCGAAGGGCATTCCTCGCAGGGCGTCCCCCATGCCTGGCCCTGGGAGCAGCAGCACGAGGCCTTGGACACCCCCTGCCCGATCTCGTTGGAGCAGTGCAGGCTCTCGGACGCGTCGCCACGCGACTGCACGTCCAGGTAACAGTTGCCAGATCGAGTATCTAGGGACAAATGCAGACAGTGGCCAGGCCTCAGAATTGTTTTTTTTTATTTTCCAAAGGGATGGGAAACATTTACTGTAGGTAATACTGACTACATCTATATGGGGGGAAACATGAGCAGCTTTTAGACAGCTATTCTAGACATGTCTGAACACAGCAATCCCTCTGTGGTGGGCTGTAAACATGATTGCATTTAATTAGAAGTACAGGTCTCAGAGGGGCCCTTTAAGGCACTCAGAGTGAGCAAAGGGTAAGAATAAAAGGCAGTGGCTACCGGTCCAGAATTGCATACCAGTAGATGTAAGGATATTGGTCCGAAACCTATTGAAACCTATAGTCTATATTCTTCCAGACCAATACAATGTAAAGTTATAGGCCCGGAACTTGAAATCTGTACCATAATCAGGTAGGGTTCCCACAGATTTATCAGATAAAAAATCCCTACCAACCCTAACTCTAACCCCAAACCTAACCCTAGATTCCGTCCATTTGAATTTCCATACCAATAATACCAGTTCTAAGGGCACGGAAGCTGCTGTACCAGTAGCCACTTCAAAAAAACAAAAAAAAAACAAACATACCCACGCAGCCAACCCCCGAGGGATTGAGCTCAAAGAACGGTGGACAGTTGCACACGTAGCTGCCAGGCGTGTTTACACAGTGGCCACTTATGCAAATGGTTGGATCAGCACACTCATTGACGTCTGTAAGGTAAAAGAGAGAGAGACATTATAAAATATGTATGGTGGAGCAAGTTTGACATTTACGTTCCACTATACTTGACTGTTTGTGTAGTTTGGCAGAATGGGATCTACCACAGGAAACACATGAAAAAAATGAGCTTTACATACTATTAAGACTTTTTGAAGTTGTCACACATAGGTTTTGTGTACATATGCATGTCTGTGTGTTTTCTGTGGTGTCGATATGCCCACAAATGGCATTTGTGTGCGTTGGCAGGCCGCAGTTGCTGCGAGGCACGACCACAGCTAAGCCTGTGTGGCTCTGCGGTGTTTCTTCCTCCATCGCCTCCCACTATTAATGCACGCGCTCACTCCCCATGACAGCGCAGCCAGGGGAGCATTTGGGGCCGACTCAGTGTTTCCACTGCCATTATGCGAGCGTTGCCATCCATTGTACTGGACTGTCAGGATCCTCGGCGCTGGCTCTGGATCACCGCCCGAACCCCTTGCCTGTAACGTCTCCGCTGCGTGGCGCCCACGAACATGCGAACAAGGCCCGTGTGTTTGCCGTGAGCTTGGTGTCATTACCACCCCGTAATAGCGGTCAAAACAGAGGCTTATTTACGGCTCCCTTTGACAGATTTTGACATAATCGGCCCCTAGGGTGAATGATCAGTTTGGCTAAGGCTGGTGAGTGTGTAATATTTGCCTGACCTCATTCCTGAGTCACCAAATGAGCCACCTCGGAGTGGGGAGTCCAATTTCCACCGGGCTCACAGGAAACAGCCATCTGCATCATGGGGGCCCTAATCACTAATGTCCTTTGCTATAAAAAAGTGTGTGTGTGTGTGTTTGTGTGTGTGTGTTTATGTGTGTGTGTGTGTGTGTGTGTTTGTATGTGTGTGTGTGTGTGTGTGATTGTATGTGTGTGTGTATGATTGTATGTGTGTGTGTTTTTATGTGTGTGTGTTTGTATGTGTGTGTGTATCTATGTCTGTCTGTCTGTCTGTCTGACAATGTACTGTCTGTCTTGTCTGTCTGTCTGTCTGTCTTGTCTGTCTGTCTGTCTGACAATGTGCTGCTTACCTGTGCAGTTACCACCGCTCCTGTCCAGCTCGTACCCGATGTGACATTCGCATCGGAACAGGCCCGGAATGTTCTGGCACCTCCCACTAATGCAGACGTTAGAGAAGGAGCACTCGTCTATGTCTGTGCGAACAGAGAGAGGGGAGAGCAGCTGTTAGGGATTAGCAGATCATGGGACCTGGGTGAGTGGTGAGGGGGGCGAATCAACACAGAGCGGCGAAGAGAGGATGTGTGAACTCTCGCCACCGAGTGACAGTTCTGGGGCAAAGAGGCAGGATGAAGTCCAGCGGAGGAAACCCACACCTCCTCAGGAAGCAGCTGATGACAGCATGCCATCAGGTCCACTAACCGCCTGTGCATTAATGCACTCAACATCCACTCATGACTGATTACATTCACTGGGTAAACAGACTTAAACAGACAGATATTAGACATGTTAATGAAAGCTTAATCAGACAGCTAAATACACAAATATTCTGAAGAAATATCAGTTGTTTCATCAAGTTTTTACATGTGGATGTGGGGGAAACGAACAGGATGTAATGGGGTATTCAGGCGTAGAAGTGTGGTGCTGCACACAACCTGAAATAATAACAATAATCTTTACTTGTATAGCACAGTAATTCATACAAGATGCAGCTCAAAGTGCTTCACAGTTTGGCAAGAAAAACACTTCATTTTATGCAGTCCAGTGGCGTGGAAGCGGCAGAGCACAGTGACGCAATGACACAATGACGCAATGACGCAATGCCTTCAGATAGACACCATACCTTCGCAGGCTTTGCCGTCAGGCGTGGGGAAGAAGCCCATGTCGCACTCGCAACGGTAGCCGCCGGGCACGTTCAGGCAGTGGCCGCTCTCACACAGGTTCACGTTGTCGGCGCACTCGTCACTGTCTGCACACACCAGAGGGGGGAGCCACTGAGTTACGGAGAAACTGCCAGGGGCAGGAAGGAGGGATTATAAACCCGTTTGGGGGCTAACGGTTGGGTTGGGGTGGGAGGGGGTCACTGACCTGAGCAGTAGAAGCCGTCACCAGTAAAGCCATCCTTGCAGACACAGCGATACGAGCCCATGGTGTTCATGCAGTCTGCGTTGTGGCTACACATGTGGGTGCCATTGGAGCACTCATCCAGATCTGCCACAAACGTAAACACAAGTTCAAGTTCAAGTTTAACTTCTAGTTTAGTGCTATATGTATGGTTAGAAAACAAGTTTCCCTGCACAGTGAAATTCTGTCTTTGCTGTCCACTTGAATGCCACACGTAATACCACACGTAAGAAAACACATTAAGACATAATATAAGACATAAAACAGCAAAAAGCAAGTTATCTCTTTACACAACGATATGCGATATAGGAGTCCATGAAATCCTTCTGTCTGACAGGCTGCCTAAGGCCTGAGTGGTTAATGAGTATTCCTTGTAATGCAGACTGTAAATCTTAAACCCACACAGAGCCGAGAGGAAATGGAGAAAAAACCTTGACATGACCTTGACCTGACCTCAGACTACTGGTAACTCTGGGGTACAGGATCAACCCTGACAGGTGATGAATGGGCTCAGTGTGTGTGTGTGTGTGTGTGCTTTGTGTGTGTGTGGTGTGTGTGACTGGTGTGTGTGCATGTGTGTCTTTGTGTTCGGTGTGTGTGTATGTGTGTGTGTGTGTCTTTCTGTCTGTCTGCGTGTGTGTGTGTGTGTGTGTGACTGGTGTGTGTGCATGTGCGTCTGTGTGTTCGGTGTGTGTGTGTGTGTGTGTGTGTCTTTCTGTCTGTGTGTGTGTGTGTGTGTGTGTGTGTGTCCTTACCTGTGCACTTCACGCCGTCGCCAATCCAGCCAGGGGCACAGCTGCACTTGAAGCTGCCTGCTGTGTTGGTGCATGTGGCATGCCTGTCGCAGTTGTGGGCACTAATCTCACACTCATTGATATCTAGTAAAAAAGTTACAGAAGAGAGGAAGATTCAGCTGTTGAATTAACAGATGACATTTGGCAAAAATGGGTTGAAGGTTTTTTTTTTTAAAGTATTTTTGGGGGCCTTACTGGGGGCTTTATTGTGATAGAACAGCTGAGATATTGACAGGAAGTGAGTTGGAGAGAGACACGGGGTAGGGTCGGGAAATGACCCAGGCTGGACTCAAACCTGGTCTACATGCTGAGCCACAGCACCCCCGGGTTGAAGGTTTTAAAGAAATATTAAACTCTTGTTTTGTAGGCCAATGGACATTTATTTATGATGAAAATGCAGTACTCTATGCATGTTACTTCTTCTTCAAACGTCTTCTTTAAAGGTGTACGGTCACACATGTGTTATGGGAATGTTGGGAGGATAAAAGTTCAAAAGAATGTTGGGCTCCATGGAATGTAATGTGGAATTTTAGAATCTTACATTATTGTAGAACAAATTCTTTCATAGAACGTTAAAAAACCTACACGTACAGGTTAATTGCCTGGTGGATAAAGTCAACGCGATCTGGACACTGAGAAGTAGTAAGTCCATGTTCTGCTCAATGACATTGCCCCATAGGGGGGAGAAGCAAGCTGCAGCACTGATCTGGTTTTCAGCTGGAGGGGCATCTCTGGACTCACTATCAAGCCTCCTGACCGCAAAAGCACTCAATAGAGCAAATCTAATCCGCCAAGAATGCAACAAACTTATTTCCAATTGGAGCGCCGATTGCATGACTGTCTGTTTGGGCCTGCCGTTGGAATGCCCCGAAAGGCAGCGCCTTTGTCCGCTCAGGAAGAAGGAACACCGTACAGTCATGCATCCCGCTGCCCATCAGCCATGAGAGAGAGAGAGAGAGAGAGAGAGAGAGAGAGAGAGAGAGAGAGAGAGAGAGAGAGAGAGGAGAGAGAGAGAGAGAGGAGAGAGAGAGAGAGAGAGAGAGAGAGAGAGAGGGAGAGAGAGAGAGAGAGGGAGAGAGAGAGAGACAGAGGCTGCCACACGCCCGACCTGGATCAGCTCCCCCCCCCCCCCCTCCAGCACACCTCCCTCTCTCACCACCACAAGGCTTTCAGTCAGTCTGCCCCTAATTGGTCTCCATGTCCTGTGTGTGTGTGCGTGCATATTTGTATGTGTGTGTGTGTGCATATTTGTATGTGTGTATGTGCATGTTTGTATGTGTGTGTGTGTGTGCATTTTTGTATGTGTGTGTGTGCATATTTGTATGTGTGTGCATATTTGAGTGTGTGTGTGTGTGTGTGTGTGTGCGTGCATATTTGTATGTGTGTGTGTGTGTGTGTGTGTGTGCATTTTTGTATGTGTGTGTGTGTGCATATTTGTATGTGTGTGCATATTTGAGTGTGTGTGTGTGTGTGTGTGTGTGTGCAAAGTGGTGTATACATGTAGAGAGCAGGGTGAGAGGTTCTACCCACAGAGGAAGAGGATGTCACAACACCCCCCCCCCCCCCCCCCCCCGATAATCGGAACAGTCCTAAAAGGCAACACAGCCGGTTGCCAAGTGACGTAGGTGTCTGCACAGACAAACACAGCTGGCAGGAGCCACTCTGCGTTACTCTGGAGCTGTAGCTAAGGGCCAGGGTGAAATGTTAACGATTGGCATGTTTGCTGGCCCACACCCCCTAAAAATGCAAGACTCCCTCCACTTAAAATATGACTCCAATAAAACACAATGGCGTGCCTACTCTAATTTGCCATATAAACGATTGTCTTTTAATAGTGGAGCCGTTGTTTCAGGACTAGATGTTCCAATGGAGAAAACAAGCTAGCACTGGGAAGGCGTTTTGAGAACAATTATCAAATTCCTTTGGAGTGGAGTTACATGGAGCCTGACATTAAAAAAGTGAAACATGTCAGCTTGACTCTCATCATTGTCATGCTGAGAACAACGTGGTGTAAGAACTGAATTTGCTGGGGGACCTCTGAGTGTGCTAGAAACAAAATGCTCAATGTCCTCTCATCTCATGGGAAACAGGGGATCTGTCAGACATCTGCAAAGATGTCATGTATAAAAAATTCGAAATCATCAAAAGTCACGAAATAGCCAAAAACAGAAGAGTTATGAATTTCTGCTATTCAATGAACATCAAAACAGAACTTTGAGTATTGTGTGTTTCTTAATGCCATCTGAGATTTATGAGCTTCACAGAAGGCTTTTATCCTGTGGAGCCTCTGAGGTTTCTTCACATAAAAAGATATATCTTGCCAAGATATAAAAAGTTATTTTCTTAAACAACATTAACTATGCCTACATAACTATGCATAAAACATCTTTACTATTGTCAATAAGTTCAAAAGTTTAGAGGTTCAATCTAGAGCAAAAACAACAACATCTGATTTGAGGTAAATAAGAGGTATACCTACAACTTTGATTGAATTAACTTAGACTAAGGGACTTTTAAGTGAATATCTGGTCAGATCTAGTATGTTTTTAAATATTTCAAATACATTTTTGTTCATGACTGTTCTCGGGTCAAGTTAAATAAAACTGGGTAGACATTAAATAAAAGGCCTTGGCAAGAGGAAGGTTATTTGCAGTTGAAAAGGGGAGAAAGCTCAAAGCACATAGCAAAAGATGTACACTGGCTGTAGAAGCATCTGGAAAGCTTTCATGAGAAACAATCCCTGGCCTGCTGCCTGCTGCAGCTCCACAGAGGCGAAGCTCACGTGAGAGAGGCCTGGCACTGCCACACCAAGACTTTAGAGTCTCTCTTTCTTTCTCTCTTTCACACACACACACACACACACACACACACACACACACACACACACACACACACACACACACACACACACACAGACACACACACACACCTCACACACACCCCACCCCTCCCTCTCTCTCTCTCTCTCTCTCTCTCTCTCTCTCTCTCTCTCTCTCTCTCTCTCTCTCTCTCACCTTTTGCTCTCCCACACATCTCTGCCACACCAAGACTTTATATTCTCTTTCTCTTTCTCCACTCCGTCTCTCTCTTTCACACACACACACACACACACACACACACACACACACACACACACACACACACACACACACACACACACACACACACGCACACACACACACACATATCTCTTTCCTCCCCCTCTATCTCTTTCTCACCTCTTTCTCTCTCTCTCTCTCTCTCTCTCTCTCTCAGCTATCTGTCTTTCAGGATCTTCCTTGCTTGTGTTTTATTCACTCTGTGATCTGTCATCAGGCACTCCAAAGGCAAGGAGAATGAAACATCATAATCATGCTCAATCTCATTAGAGAGAGGAGGCCGTTCAATTTTCACTGTGCAAATTTGAGACCTGGCCCCATAAAAAAAGATGCCCTTGTGTTAATGTAAGGGCCTGAGAGATGTCATGAGCAGATTACAGGACGCTTTGGAAATATTCATATGATTACAGATACTTAGATACTTCCTGTGAACCTTTGAAACAAAATTTGGGGGTCCAGAGGAGGGAGTGGGGGGTCATGAAAACAACTGCAGCACGCAAAGAATGTGGAAACTCCACCAGAAAAACAAAAAAAAAACAAAGCAGTCCTCCAACGCAGAGCAGCGCAATCTGCTCCAGGAGAGAGAGAGAAAAAGAGAGATTGTGAACATGTGTGTGTGTGTGTGTGTGAGAGAGAGAGAGAGAGAGAGAGAGAGGAAGAGACAGAGAGAGGGAGAGACGGAGAGAGAGAGCCGTGTCACACTCACGTGCCAGTTTACGTCTCCTAATAGCAAATTCAGATTGCAAGTTTCTTAAAAAATGGGGTTAATGCTTTGCACATGGACAAGGGAGGGTAGCTCCTCTAACAAAGGCAGGGAAAAGCCACGACTTCTCGACAGGGCTGAGATTTCAAGCGTGTCTGCTGCACACAGTGGACATCCCATGTGCACAACAAAGAGAGCCCTCAGAGGGTGATTTAATGTGGACTTACAGTACACAGGGCCACTCCTAAGCTTGTAAAGCCCTGTGCCTGACAAATGGACTCCCACCCTATCTTTATATGCACAGCAATGGAGAAAGAGAGAGAGAGACAGAGAGAGAGAGAGACAGAGAGAATGAGAGAGAGAAAGAAAGAGAGACAGAAAGACAGACAGAGAGAAAGAAAGAGAGAGAGGGGGGGAGAGAGGGCGAGAGAGAGAGGCGGGGATTATTCCCCATAGGCAATCATTTGCAGCTGGATCAAGTCAAAGAGTGAGGCAGAGCTTAAGCTGAAATGGTGAAGGAAAGGACCCAGCCCTTGACATTTTTACTTCCAAACAGCTTGGAGTGGAGAACAGCTATGGTCGTGCTTTAGTTACGCACCAACGGGGCCCAGTACAATCCTACGGTCACAATTCCAACTTTGGTGTTTAACACCAAACATGTATTTTCAAATCAAAGCACAACTACTCCAGCCAATTGCAAGTGCACTCTGCAGGAAAAGGTAGAAAGCGGCTGGGATACTCCTTTCAAGAATAATAAAATAATTACAAATAATAGAGATGCATGTGTTTTGAAGGGACCAACACACACACACACACACACACACACACACACACACACACACACACACACACACACACACACAAATATTTATGGCACACACAAATAGTACACGTTCATGGCAACACACATACACATTCATTGAGACACACTTACGACAGCTCATTCTCTTTTTATATGGGCCACCTTAAACATTCTGCAACCCTGACAACCAATTCAGTACACAAGCAGGAATTCCTGTATCTCGACTGTTAATACAGAGAGATGGAACTCATCCAGCCATAAATCTAAAAAGACAGCCCCTGAGCCATTATGGGATGACATGGTGATAGTGTCAAAAGTAACTTTATACTACGGTAAACCAACTAGTCAAACTAGTGTGCATTTGCATCAGGTACTGTAATGTTCAGAAAATGTAACTAGTATTTAAGTATTTTGTTTACCAATCAGAGCTCACATGAACCTGTATGTAAGCTGAGCAGTCATGTTCATTTATAGGATTTTGGTGGTCAACTTTCCTTAGTTCGATTGATTGTCCAACATGTTATAGCCAAAGGTTTCAATTCCAATTAAAGTGCTTTTTGCCACTCCAGACTGTCTTATGAAACACTTTTGTTGAAACACAAGGCAAATAACATCTGCGTAGGAGAGGAATGCTTGCTGCACTGCGGAGCAGGGGTGGGGGGATTCTCCGAAAGGTTGCTTTATGATTCGGTCCCACTTGTTTGTTTGTCGAACTGGAAACAATCGTCGATGACAGGCTAGCTGAGTCATGCCGATGGATTGCTAATAAAACCCAGAGAGCTGGCGGCCAAGCATCACGTGAGCACATTTTGGTTTCACAGTCTTATTCTCCCTCTCCCATTCCGCCTTCTTTGTGTCTAACACACACACACTGACACACACACACACACACACACACATACACAGACCAAAATTACACACATACCAATAGAAACACACACCCATCTTGTAGATTTTCTTTTGTCAATCCTATTTGCCTGACTGTTTTCCAATTTTCCAGCATTCTTGCTGTTCTGTGTTGGCAGCTCTTTTTCACACTGCCTTTCCACTCTCCTCCAGTTCTGTCCACTCCCCCACTTTTTGTAAACTCCTCTCTCTCTTTCTCTCTCTCTCCCTCTCTCTCTCTCTCTCTCTCTCTCTCTCTCTCTCTCTCTCTCTCTCTCTCTCTCTTTCTCTCTCTCTCTCTCCTCGCTCTCTCTAACTGAAGGTCATGGTCCCATTAGCCTCTGTTTTAGGGTGGCGCTCCGCCCCTTTCTTCACTTTTACCGTGACCTCACCAATCCTGGACATTCACCATCAGCACCAGATCATGGCTGGCTTAAACAGCTGTATCTATGTACCCACACCACACACACACACTCACACACACATTTACAGACATGGCTGGCCTACATGTGACCGTAACAGGCTGTTATGTGCGTACACGTACTGTATGATGTATGTGGACTGACTCGGGTGTGGTCGCATGTCTACATGTGAGAGTGGACCTGCCTTGTGAGAGTGGACCTGCCTTGTGTGGGCATCCCAAGCGCCTCACAATCTTCTCCAGCTGGGCTTTGTTTTCATCTTTGGCTCAATCCCACTCACCTATCATCAGCTAGCTCCAATTAGCAAACAACGTCCTTCCGTCAGTGTCTGTGAATGCAGTGTTCTCATGACCTGCATCGTCCTCGCGCCTTCCAAAGAAAGTTCATCCAAACACTCAGTGAGTGATGTGATAGGAGCAGAGAAAAAAAAAAGACCTTTTCTGGTCACACCCCCCCTCGATCATCTAACTTCTTTGTTTTGGAATGGTTGTGATGTTTCAACCAAATGGCCCAAACATTAGTGATGTATAGCTGGAGTTAATGAAAAGGCAACAAAGGAACACACAAATGCATAATTTGAGGCATGTGGCATTTAGCAAACGATCAACATGAAGTCCCAGTGACCTCATGCTCCACATGCAGCTCAGCTGCCTCTTGCCCACAGGGCCCTGGGGAGAGAGCAGAGCCTGGGAGGGTACCACACCATGGGCCATCTTCACAGAGATGGCATCAGAGATGGTTAATCCAGCTTCAGGGAGCAAAAGGCCGTACCGCATATTTGTTCCAACGCTCACAAAAACATCTGATGCTAGTAAGCCCAACTCTTCAAGCAGGTAGGTGAACTAATTATTGGCATCAACTGGGTTATGTGCACAGGTAGAACGGACCAATACATTGGCAGGTCTTTTTTTGCTCTTTGAAGTCAGGATTACCAACCTCTGGAGGGCATCTGACACACTTATGAGACAGTGGCTGCTGTAATGTCACGTCACGTTGAGTAAAGCCTTTTGGGAATTAGCAGAGCAAAGCAGCCACATGTGTGCTGGGTCTCCTGTCTGAGTTATTCAGACGCAGTTGCAGGGTGGGCCTCTTGGTCAAGGCTGGATCAGTCACTCTTTACCAAAACGAAGTTGGGAACGAGGGGTCCTACTGTAACCACAGGCCAAGACATGTCAGGCAACAATTCACTGGGTAGGAGTTTTACCCTATGCCAATTCTACCCCCTCTCTGCCTCATTGCTTCACTTCTTTTTACTCCCGTATAATTACTGGCAGCTTCCCCTTGACTCAGTAAACTTTCGCCTCCATATGGCGTCTGACTGACATCATCCCCCTTGCGTTCCTCCAACCAGGGGCCGTCTGTCTGTATAGCTGAGCCTGAGAACTAGGCTCCGTCTGACTGCCGGGAAGAAAGGGTTCTTTCATTCACGCAGAGCTGTGCTCTGAATGTAGTAAGTGAGCCATCTTCCCTTTTCCCTGACCAACTTCCTAAGGTGTGAATGTGACCTGTCATGGCCAGATGACGACTCGTGTTCCACGTCTAGCCCCTGAACCTTGTGGTGTCTGTGTGTTTTTTTACAAGTAGCTACGTGGCTAGCTGGCTTTTAATTCTGATACTAGCTATTGCAGAAATATGGCAGGCTATGTGGAAAAAGCTATCTTCTCCGCAGGGGCACACCACACCAGCTTGAGTTTCGACTGCTCCACATGAACCAATCGAGGTCGAGTTCAAAAATGGCAAACAAGAACATTGGTGTTCTGTCACAGTGGCCATGTCTAATGAATGTTAGCAAGGAAGGCTAAGCACTTACAGGTCATTCAAATAGGGCTAGCAATTTACTATGTGATTCATATTCAAGCTACAGGCTTCTTACTCATCTACGTGGACTTGTTTGTTCATGTTACATGGCTCCTTTTTTATCTTTGTGGTCTTATGTCATTCTTAGGTGAAGAAGGACATGCTTGAAAAGATCTGCGGCTGTTAGCTCCTCTACATTGACAATATCTATCAGGAGAAGTGCAGGAAGAAGGCCTCTTAAAATCACAATCATCAGCCATGAAAATAATGGCCTATTCTAGCTGCTGCCTTCCGGCAGATGATATTGTAGTCTTTGAGCCAGGACAAGCACTCACAGGGACTCCATTTTCCACCAGGCTATCAGACTCCTTAGCAACACTTTGTAACACTTTACTGCTAAATTTAAATATTTTTTAGTTAATTATACATATATTATGAGGTTGTGCGGGGACCAACATTTTTATTTTCATTTTTCATTGAATAAAAATATTTTTTGAGATGCAACAATAACCTTGAACTTGAATTTAAACTTGACTTGAGGTGAGTGTGTTAACCTGTGCATCCAGTGGTGCCCTTCCTGACAGAGTAGCCCAAGTCACAATGGCAGATGAAGGATCCTCTGGTGTTCTCACACTTCCCACTCAGGCAGATGTTTGGGTTGAGCTCACACTCATCAACATCTATAAAACAAAGCAAGCAGGGGGTGGGGAGTGGGGTGGGGGCAGAGTTTCAGACCTAAAAATAAGAACTATTTATTTAGACCAAAAATGGGCCGTGCTCTTTAACTTTGCCAGAGGTGGGTCTGGATTCAATCTGAGCACAGAAGGTCTTGTCATGTTTGTCCTGAAAATCAAGCATCCTCATTCCCAGCAAGCATGCTGTGATTAACCTCAAAACTAGTCACATTCCATTCGTTCTGACAAACACATCAGATCTTATTTGTGAACAGAAAACACAAAGAGAGTTTTTTTTTTGAGCAAGATGGCTAAAATGTGAAGAAAAAATAAGCTTACCCAGGCATGTCTTCATGTCTTCAGAGGACATGAACCCATCGAAGCATAGGCACTGGTATTCACCAGGGATGTTTGTGCACTGTCCACCATCACATATATTCGGATTGTCCTCACATTCGTCAATGTCTGTGAAAACACACAAACAATGAGCAAAGTACAAGACCAAAGGGAAAATAAAGATGGACTCTATGTGTGCGACCTGGTTATCTCATTCCTGGTATCTCCAAATAAGACAGCAACCATTTTCATGAGATTTCATGAAAACCTACCAACCATCTGTGGAGAAGTGCAACAGCTGGAAAATAGCTCAGCAATGGTCATTGTTTGACTTTATTTCAGCTGTATACCTTTAATCCATTGGGGGAATTTTCTATCTTAAAGAGCTTTTGTATCTGACCCTTGTCACCAGGGCAATAAAGTCATGAGGTCTTCAACAGATTATTGAGTCAGGAGACCTTTATCAAATCAAGCTATTTTATTTGGTGCTCTGTGTGACATTAAAAACGTGGTTGTCTGGAACACTGAGGTTGCACGCTGCTCATTCTCCAACCCCGCTTAGCCTGTCTGTGGGAGTGTGGTTAGTGAGAGCGACAGGGTGGAGGCAGTGCATAAGGCTGCTCGATTATCACGATTATTCAAACGATTATTTTGTTTTCCTCAGTAACATGCTTCATTTATTGAAAATGTATTCAAAAACATTTCGAAAAAACATTCTTGTACCTTCGAATTTTCCCTAATACCTTTCTTCGTAAACATTAGTAAGTCTCCTTTGATGTCTAATGTACAAACAGTAGAAATGTCTAATGTATACATCTAATGTACAGTACAAACAGTAGAAAATAATTAGGACAAAAACATTGTTGCCCTCGATTTTATTTGTTTTCAGATCGTTTGGCCCTGAAATTGTTATCACGATTAGAATTCGATTAATTGAGCAGCCCTACCTGTGCAGCTGCGCGAGTCGGGCATGAGGGCGTAGCCACCGCGGCAGCTGCACTCGTAGCTGCCCTCCGAGTTGGTGCAGAAGGTCTCGCAGCCGCCATTCTGGATGGTGCATTCATCAATGTCTGTGAAAATAGGACAGGTATAGGGTGTGACAGCGAAACGTAAAAGTTACCCACTTCCTACATGTCATTCGTTTAACGGTTATGATCACGGCAACTGTAAGCAATGAGATTGAGGACTGAGTAAAAGCATGCATTGCTCACCTATACAAGAAAGCCTGTCCTCCGTGGATTTGTACCCAGTGTCACAGGCACACTGGTAGCGTCCGATCATATTTACACACTGGCCATGTTTACAGAGCTTGTCACTCAATTCACACTCGTTAATGTCTGTGGAAGAAACAAAGACAGAATTATAAAGACACGTTTCATCTTGCACCTCCACATCTGGTAAAGCACTTGCATCATAAAGCCTTAACGTCTTTCCTGCTCTCTAATTCCCAAGATCCATCTCTGCAATGAAGCAATACCAGCAACACAAATAATTAGCATGCATTAGGTCATCCACCAAGGTCCTCACACACATGTGGTCAAAATGATGAATTCTTCACTTAAGAAGTATAATCACACCATTATATTCAGATTGCTGGCACAGTATCACTTCCAGAGGCATTTAGTGGAGGCTGCCATGAGAGGCATGCTCTTATAAGGCCTTTAATGTGATTGGATACAGCTGGGAGCTGCTTTTTTTTAACAGTGTGTATTTATCTTTTCATGTGGAGGAGAAGTTGGTGGAGGAATTAAGCTGGGAGAGAGTACTTTCCATCTGCTGCCCTGTCCAAACGCCTCACACATGGGAAAGCAGAGTGCAGCCGAACTATCAGGGTGATACACTGGGCTATGCAAAAGTGACACATCAAAGTATGTGACGAGCACAGAGTACCATGGTACTGTTTGCAGTGACATGAAATACTGTACTATATAGGAGAAGAACACAGTATAGAATCTATGTTACCCTAGCGATGCAACAAAGCACCCAAACAGATCATAATACCAACAGATATTATCGTTCTACCACAACATATCACAACGCACTTGGACACAGCTTGAAAAAACCTCAATGACGCCTATGTTTTTGTTTCTCTGAAATAAAATAAGTACCCAGCCCAGTGTGTCAGAGAGGGGCTGTAAATGAACAAGAAGTTTTCACCATCCACTTAGAGAGTGAAGCAAGCCTTCTCAAAACAGGTTTCCTGCCAGCACAGGCTTTCACTCAGACAGGCTCTATCTCACCCCCGACACACCCGTCATTACAGATAAACCACACACATGCAGACAAACACACACACACACACACACACACACACACACACACACACAGACACACACACACAGACACACACAGACACAGACACCAGACATCACTGCCACCTCTGACAAAAATACAGAGACGTGTACACTATCTTTGTTATCTCAAGCGCCTATTAACACATCCGTCAGTCGGACCAGGAAGACCACACACACCCACCCAGACACAAACACACGGACCCATTGACACCACTTGACACCAGGGCTGAAACGTGTTCATCTACACGTGCACTGCAACCGCCACAGACGCCATGTAAAACCTGCCACCCGCCAAGCTGTGAATTTAAGACTGGTCGAATGTGTCTTTAAACACCCACAAAGGCTCATCAGCAGTTCACAATAATGTCATATTTGATAAGTGATTTGTTTACCACATATATAAAAAATTGTCTATTGTCTTAAAATGGGTTTATCAACATTATCATCATCACCATCATTGAGTGTTAAGTGTCAGTTTATTTTCACATCAGTGTTAACACATTATCTCATAGACGGCAATAATGACTTGTGACACCCACAATGTAAATCAATCTCTTTGTTTTATGTTAGCAAACCCATTCCCTCTATTCACCCACCCACTTCATTCAGCTCACAGTCGGTGAGCGTACGAAACGTTGCTCAAATGTTCTGGCAGCAACGTTGACACACTCCACTCCACTCTGCTGGTTTACATTAAACGGCGGCTTCCTAGCTCTTCCCAGGAACCAAAGGCCCCATGCCTGTCCCAGCTGCGTTGATGCCACCCACTCACTCACTCACTCACTCACTCACTCACTCACCTAGACAGGCAGAGCCGTCCGGAGCGATGGAGTGGCCGGGTGGACACACACACTCGAAGCCACCCACTCACTCACTCACTCACTCACTCACTCACTCACCTAGACAGGCAGAGCCGTCCGGAGCGATGGAGTGGCCGGGTGGACACACACACTCGAAGCCACCCACTCACTCACTCACTCACTCACTCACTCACCTAGACAGGCAGAGCCGTCCGGAGCGATGGAGTGGCCGGGTGGGCACACACACTCGAAGCTGCCCTCCGTGTTGATGCACTCGCCACCGCGGCACAGCAGAGGGTTCCGCTCACACTCATCGATGTCTGCGTGAGAAAGGGGTGGTGAGTATTGGGGGCAAAACGCCAGGACACACAAATATAAACACTTGCATCATATACCACTACAACCACTAGATGTGATGAGTTCACCAGGGAGGGAGAGAAAGAAAGAAAGAAAGAAAGAAAGAAAGAAAGAAAGAAAGAAAGAAAGAAAGAAAGAGAGGGACACAAAGACAGAGAAGGCCAGAGAGGGACTGGTAGCCTGGTAAAAAAAATATGAAATAAGTTTCAACAAAAAAAACAGGTCATAGATGAATCAACACACATTTTCACAGATGGCAGGATGTGAGGAGGGGGTAATTGTGTATATAAAAATAGTTCTGGAGGGCTGCTGCACCGTGGTGTGTCTCTCTAATGGAGGGGGAATCCTGGCAGCGCACCCGGAGAAGAGAGGGGGGGTCGATGTCAAACACAGAGGAGGCGGCCGAGGAGCACAGGCAGTGCTTTTAAGCGCACGACTGTGATTCCCATAAAGCTGATTCAACATGCTGCACAGACTCCTTTCAAGGAAATTGCCCGAGCAGCCTTCCAAGCACACGTCCTGTTATGAGCCCCGCCAATTATTCTGCCTAGCCGTTCATTTTACGCCACAAAAAAGGTGGGAGAAGGAGAAAGAAGGAGGAAAAAAGACAAACATTTGAATGGCGCGGCAGTGCCTTGGGCTGGGTGGCTGGCAGACTAAGGGCTTCTACCCCGTTTTGCTGGTAACAGTGTGAGTAGATGTCTGTAATTGGCCAATGCATATCTGAGGATCAGTTGGCCTAAGGTGCTTTGTATAAAAATGTGTGTTGCAGCACCATTCATGTGTCATGCTAGCCTGGTCATTTCATTTTGTACAGAGGGTCTGGACCGGAATCTCTTGAGGGTCATTTGGTCGGCCTCAGCAAGGCCGATCCAATCAGCGAACAGAGGGCGTGTTCGTTAGCCGTGACGTTGACCTTGTGTGCTACATTTGAATTGTAGTGCGTAGGTAGGCTAATTGCATACATGACAAGCAGGGGTTAGCGATCGGGTAAAAGCAGAGGCACTTTTTTTAAACTTCAGCAGAGTCCACACCTCCAACAAATCGTTTCTGACGGTGTCTGTTCCAGACCCTCTGCACAAAATGAAATGTAGTATGAGGGGCTGGTTTACCAGGCTAGTGTAATGCTGTGTCACCAAGCGAGGTGAATCTGAGTGGCCGGGTGGTGGAGGAGGCGTGCAGAGCAGTCGGCTCACCCATGCAGTTCTTCATCATCATGAAGCCGCTCTCGTAGCCCTCGAAGCACTTGCACTCGAAGTCTCCCATGGTGTTCACGCAGGTGCCGTGGCCACACAGGTCAGGGGAGATGCCGCACTCGTCGATATCTGCAGGAGACACATTTCAGGTCAAATGACATCCAAGTGATCCACCTGTGTATAAGTACACTGTATGTGTGACTGTTTGGGAATGTCTGTGTGTAGTGTGTGTAGTGTGTGTAGTGTGTTAGCGACAAGACCTCTCGCCAGGTAGATGAGGTTCACCCCGCCAAAAGAAAAAAAAAAGGAAAAAGAAAAAAAAGTGCACATGTGTGTGTGTGTGGCTGTGTGTGTGTGTGTGTGTGTGTGTGTGTGTGTGTGTGTGTGTGTGTGTGTGTGTGTGCACACGTGTGTGTGTGTGCACACGCATGTGTGTGTTTGTGTGTCTGTGTGTGCACACGTGTGTGTGTGTGTGTGTAAAGCACAGCATATACTTCAGATACAGTTACCATTCAGAAACTCCAACAAGAGGTTTGGTTTGGGATTATTCACTCAACATGCCTTTACAGAAAAGTAACTGCCGCTGCCTATGGGCTCTTTCACAGGTCACCAGCTGGCTGGGGAAAGCATTAGTTAGGGCATGGGAGCAGCATTAGGGGGGGATGGGAGCAGCAGTCAGCCAGACCATTAGCTCACCTGTGCAGTTCCTTTCATCCGAGTCCAAGGCAAAGCCATTTTCACACCTGCAGCGGAAACTGCCGATGGTGTTTCGACAGCGGCCGTTGGTGCACAGACTGTGGATCATTTTGCATTCGTTGATATCTGTAAAGACAGGGCAACATTAATGCAAGAGGCAGAGGTGACACTTGGTCAGGTCCAGAACCCAGCAGTGGCAGCAGCAGCAGCAGCAGCAGCAACAGCGTCAGAGTCAAACACATTTCCACATTTCTTTCAGATGTCTGCAACGCCGCGCCAGTCTTAAGGTTCTTTCATGTGCACACTACTTGGCACTGCTACCACTGAAAGTGCAAGAAAGCCTAGCAGATGTTGATGCACCTGGAGCATAGCAGTGGATATCAGATGACTGTGAATGGAGGGAGGTTTGGGTGTGTGAGTGTGTGTGTGTGTGTTTGGAGGGAGGGGGTAGAGGGAGAGTGGATTGTGTAAAACTACAGGCCTCCTGAGACACCCTATACACCAGAATTCCTGCGTGGTCAACGTTAACCTGTGTTCACGTGACCAAAAGGAGTGCATGTTTTTAATAATACTGTTTCAATTGGTTTCACGTAAAGCTACGGTTTTAGTGTATTGAGTACATATTTTAGGTCAGTTTTTTACAAGACCCCATGGAATATCCGAATCTGATTGGTCAATATAAGATGTTGAGAGGCCTGTCCAGATGTCAGCAGGACTGTGTATCATTGGCATAGGAAACTAGTGTTTATTACCCTACCACCAGTGGAGTTTTACTAGACAGTGCTTGAGCAGCTGAGCTAACATTCTGTCAAACCGTCATTATTAACATTTTTAACATAATAATAGCCTACAGAGAGGCAGACAACCTCCCGCTTTGCCTTGCATACATGAAGTTTCAAATAACACCTAGCTAGCTCTACATTATCCTTCACACAGATAATATAAGGGGGTCTTTTAACAAGCGTAAAGGGCAACAGTTATGGAAACAGGTGGCATCTTAGTGATGAACATGAGGGCTTCTGCTGGGATAGCTAAATCTTGACTTTAGAAGCTACAATCCAGTACCACGTATGTGTTCCAGTCATTTGCTAAATTAGCTGATTGAAATTAGCACTACTCTGCCACCAGGTAAAAAAGAGTTAGTTAGTGAAATAACTAAGTCACCTGAAAAATAGGTCACCTGAATTCACCACACAGGTAGAACCAGGTGGTCTGGAATATGTGGTATTGGATTGTAGCTTCTGAATCCAAGATGCCCATAACTGTGCTTCTGCATGACAGCAGGATCCACCTAAATGCTATTGCCAGCCTGGCTGAGTTCTACCTGCTACTGCCTTCCTGGACTTTGTTTAATTTCATTTTGATTTATTGTATTATATTTTATCCTTTATTGTGATTCTGTCTTTAGTCATTTTGATTTGTTTGTCCTAAAAGTTATTTATTTTATTTTACTTTATTGTTAATCGCTATAAACTATGTTAAGAAAAGCGCTGTATAAACAAATATTATTATATTATTTTTACAATTACCTTTGAGGAAGGGCTTTCCGTTGATAAAGTCGCCCCTGTGGGAGAAGCCTGGTCCGCGTGGGCACAGCAGGTTGTAGTCTTTGCTGCCCTTCTCCGGGCACTCGTCGCACTCAGGACCCCATGCCACCCCCACGGAGCAGCAGCAAGCGTCCACGCGGTGCCGGCCGGGAATGGCAGCACCGCAGCGCTCGTCAACATGGGTCAGGTAACACTGCTCAGTACGCAAGTCTGAAACATCACACATAGACACACATGGACACACACTCATGGACACACACACACACACACACACACACACACACACACACACACACAACCATACACATATGAGCAGACATTAGCTCAAGCACATAAAACGTACACAATCACATTTACAAGTACACACACAGACAGACAGACAGACACAGACACACACACAGACACACACACACACATACATACACACACAAACACACACACACACACACACACACATTCACAAAGACAGACAGACGCACACACAGACACACACACACCAACATGTACACACACACACACACACACACACACACACACACACACATAACAGCAACCATACACATATGAGCAGACATTAGCTCAAGGGTTCATAAAATCACATAACACATTACTTTATGCCAATAGCGGTTGAGTCACAGCGATAGACACAGCCAAATCTGTATTTATAGCGTCAATTGCGGGTCTAGAGAGTGCGCTCAACTATAATTACGTTTACGGCTTCTTATAAATTAAATCCATTAGCGGCTATGCCATGTGTGGGGGAAGTGTGCGTGCACATGTGCGTGTGCATGTGTGTGTGCGTGTGTTGGGAGAGTGGGGGGTAGGGCTGCACAATATATCGAAAATATTGTGACATCGCAATATACAATATCGTGATATACATATCGCAAAACATGGCTTAACTGCAATAAATGGGACATTACTGTAAGATGTTTCACACTCCACATATGAAGATATTTGGGAAATCAAATGGAGTCTTACTGCCCTTGATATCCACCCCCATAGGCTGCGCACTGGCTATGGCCTAGCGGTGAAGATCAAGCTGAAAGATGTTAAAACTATATTTAAATGTTTAAGCTATATTTAAAAATGTAGATTTCTATTTAAAAATATCGTTATCGCAACGCTGAGCAATGTTACCGCATATCGCACATTTTTCCAATATTGTGCAGCCCTAGTGGGGGTCATCAAATTGACAAGCTGGCCTTCCCACCTACCAATGCATGTTCTCCCTGTTGCGTCCACTGTCATGCCACTGGGGCACTGGCAGATGAAGGACCCCACTGTGTTGACGCACTTGCCATTGAGGCAGACGCCTGGGAACACTTCACACTCATTCACATCTATCAGCAAAGACAAGAAGAGTCAGAAGAAGCCTACATCAACACCAAGAAAGGACAGAAACAGGTCCATATGATTAAATAGTTTGATATTTTGAAGTGTCTTAGACCAGCACAAATCAGTAGGATAAACTCTACTGGTATGACAGAGGCTGCTTTGCCTGCTATGGGTGTCAAAGACCAAGTTAAGTCCAAATAACATCATCTGTAAGTTCCTCATACCAAAGAAAAATAATTATCTCAAATCATCTCATCAACAATTCTGAACGAATATGTATGTTGCTACAGGGTAAAATCAGGTGAGGTGCATCGTAGTGCCCTAATGGTTAGAGAGTTGGTCTTGGGATTGGAGTGTCGCAGATCTGAATGCCGGCCCAGTAGGAAGAATGAGGGTGGGGGAGTAAATAACCAGTGCTCTCCTGCACCCTCATCCATGGCTGAAGTGCCCTTGAGCAAGGACATTGCTCCAGGGACTGTACCTTGTACCTAAATAATAAGTGTAAGTTGCTCTGGATAAGAGCGTTAGCTAATTGTAATGTAATGTCTTTAATTGGTGAAAATATATGCGGTACTTAATGTGCTCGGATGAGGTGGGTATGTATGCTAAAGCGATAAGGTACAGCCCATGCGATACTATAGTGAGCTACACATATCATCATGACATTTTCTGCATCTTTGCACACCAATTTTTCAGATATATTTTCCATTAACAAAACAACTAGTTTTGACTTTACTAGGTCTTAAACATACACCATCAGTGTTGGGGCACCTGAAGCATTTAGGCACAATCGAATGTGTCTGTCCAGTTATTTGTAGCGTTTTGCATTCTAGTCTTACCCTCACACACTGATCCCTTCACTCTGGCATAACCCTTGGAGCAAAACTGATCTGAAAGAGGGGAAAAAGAACATATGATGAACAGATAAATAATGTATCAAATTGGATCATTGTCTAACCCTGCCAAGAATGCTCATGCAACGTTTACATACACCAGTCGACTAATGCAGTGGTTGTCAAGCTGGGGTATGAGTGGAGCTTGGATCAGTTTTAGGGGTTGTGCAAAATAGGTGTCTTAGGGGGCGTGTGGCAGTGAAAAGTTTGGAAACCAATGAACTAATGCATCTATCTTACCTGGCTCACACTTGGTACAGGGGCTGCCCCAGGCCTCGCCGAGGGTGGCACAACAGTGGGACTTCAAGGTGGCGCCATTAATGTTGATCTCACAACGGCCATTCACCACCTTAAGCCAGCATCTTCCTTTACTGGTTTCTGTTGGCACACAGTGAAAATAAGGGTAGCCCTAGAACTGGGCTTGCCAATAAGAGAAAGACACCCCCAAAATACATCTGCTCCCTTTATGGAACAGAATTCCTCTCCGAGCTTTGATGTCCTACCAATGCACTGGGTCCCAGAGCTGTCCAGCGTGCTGCCAGCCGAGCATTCACACAAGAAGGACCCAGGACTGTTCTTGCATCCGCCATTGACACAAGGATTCGATTCACACTCATCAATGTCTGCACAGACAAGATCGATCCAACATAAGTTAATAAGGCATCAACGTGGTGCATTTTCAAGTTACGTGACGTTTAAGAGAAATAAAGGTCACACTTTATTTAAACAGTCCAATAGATCGTCCCATAAACCGTCTGCAGATGCTTAGACTATTAATAAACCATCTGCCGAAAACTCTGTGTCTTGTTAAGGTTAGGATTAGGAGTTGGGTTTCATTAAGGTCACAAGTCAGTACACAATAAACACAATAAAACGAAATCTCAACAAGCCATCTATAATGTCTCTGTGGGAGGACTATCCAAATAAAAGAGTAATCCAAATAAATAATGTCATGAACAGCAAATCAGGGTCTGACCCACCCTCGCACACATCCGTCTCTGGGTGGAAGACGAAGCCCTTCTGGCACTGGCACGTGAAGCTGCCTGGGGTGTTTCTGCACAACCCGTTGTCACACAAAAGCCTGTTCACTGCACACTCATCGATGTCTGAGAAAAAGAGGTTGGTGGTGAGGTGGTGTCTTGTATCACACATACGAGGAAGTAACAAATTGCAGAAATACAGCTGAATGCATCCACACAAACACACACACACACACACACACACACACACACACACACACACACACACACACAGACACACAGTTTTGCAACTGTTAAGATTAGGAACGCTCTATGGAAAACACTCTAAACACGGCACTGGTTCATCTATAACACTGTACAGTTCTTCTCTATAACAATCAGCTGTTTCGTACCAATGCATTGCTTGCCAGTTGAATCCACCTCAAATCCCAGATTGCAATTACATTTGTACGTTCTCAGCATGTTTTCACAGACTCCATTCTGGCAAATATCAGGGTCAAGCGCACACTCATTAATATCTGGAAGAGAAATAAACATGACAGTTAGTTCATGACTCATCCCCAGCACATGTAGGCCATTTTCATAATCGAAAATGTTCGGTCTCAAAGGCGGCCATTTTCTTTGGTTTGTTTTGTTGTTCGTCCATGCGCATCCCACCTCTGCCGTCCGTGGTCGTGCCAGGGCCGTGGCTGCACAGGGCCAGGAACTCCGCTGGAGGACAAATACACACAAGGGGTAGCCTCAGTGTAAACCCACATCCCATAATGGAATAAAAAAATACAGCTTTTTGTCTAAAAAAACTGCAGTAAGACATTTAATACCGTGCCATTATGCATTTCCATGCACCCGTGGCTGAGGCTCTTTGGCCTTAGCATATGTAAAAACTCGCCTGGCCAAATGTGGTGCAGTCTGGCGTCTTTTCTGATACAGAGACTCTAATGGGTAGAACTAACGAGAGATTGCTGTTCTACTTGTGGCGACATCGAGCCTCAGAGGACTTCTTAAAAAGACATCAAGAGGATGAAGGACTAAACACATGCAAACTTAGGAGTCAACATGTACACACGTCATGCTTTTCATCCATTCAGATCTTAAGTGACTGTGAAGTGAGAATCATGCCGGAAACACATGGGAATCAAAGCTGCATTATGAAATGGATTTTTAAATGGAATTTTAATGGAATATGAAACACATTTGTAAATGGAATTTTGAAATGGAAGATCAGAGTGTGTTTTTTAGGAGCAACTGCACACAAAACACTGCAGTGTGAGTGATGTAATTGTGAGACTGTTTTGAATGTCCTCGCCGTGGTCTGTGGGGGTCTGGACACAACCCCAAGGAGCTTCATGCAACATCTGGCTGCAGACACATACTAGTTTAGGGTGATATTTTTATATGGTGCCATGCCAACATACCGACTTTTTTTTTTTTAAGGCCAACCAGTGGCTCTTTGGCTTCTTGAACTTGCGTAAGCAAAGGAGTAAGACTATCCATCATGTGGTGCCTGCCCTGCTGCATCGTACCCATACGCCTGCCGTGGAATCTGCTAGAACTATTTTCAACCTCATAGTCGCAGTCCTAGTCCCTCCTCAACACCGCAGCAGAGCAACAACTGTATTTCTACTAATAATGTTAAATTTCATTGGCAATTGCAAAACCAGGTCGTATTTTTATGTCCCTGTGTCAGTGGCCATAATAGAGGCCATTAAGAGGGACAGAAAAGCCACACACTCTGTTTTTTACGGCTGTGTGCCTGATGCCCACCATAGCTGAAACAAAACTGCCCTTACCCATTTAGTGTAATGTGTTTTATTAAGTAAAGAGAAGGTTATTTTAAGTATACTTTTTTTCTGTGGGAAGCTTTTTTTATTTCTCTGATTATTAGAACCAGAAGTCCAGTATGATTTTCTGTCATTGCACTGCGTGGTTAACTTTGAGTTTAAAGTGGCATCATTTGTCTGAGTGTGTGTCAAACATCACCAGACTTCCATTCGATCAGAAAAGAAAAACAGAGGGGCACTATCAATTGACCAAACTGGCATAATAATTGAGCACTAAATGAAAAAAGCAATGAAAGCAGAAAATGGAAACCTTGTGGGTATGTTCATAAAATCCTATTTGTAGAGAAGTAACAACAGTCTCTTTGTCTTTTCCAGCAGTACAAAAAATCCTTGGGATCTCACAGAGCCTTTGGGAATATCTACCATCAGTTAGCATGACCAGGATCATCGTTACTGAGGTTGTCAACCCTAATTAAGAACCTATATTGGATGTATTAGTTTTTTGCGTGTGTACGTGTTCCTGTGAGGGGTCAGTACTCACCTTTTGTAAAACAAATACTAAAACAATTAGATTGGTTGATTGAAGCAATTGATTTTTTAAAAAGCTATTTATTTATTTGTTTAAAGAAATAAGGAAGACATTGTTGCTGTGCTCCTAACATTAGGGCACTTTCGTACCTGAGCTTTGGGGTGGGCAGGGCTGGCAGGGTTCCCCAAAGGC
This sequence comes from Coilia nasus, assembly GCA_027475355.1. Classification (NCBI taxonomy): domain Eukaryota; kingdom Metazoa; phylum Chordata; class Actinopteri; order Clupeiformes; family Engraulidae; genus Coilia; species Coilia nasus. The sequence continues at coordinate 11,524,203 of CM050207.1, forward strand.
GTAGTTCTGGTTGGCACAGCAGCACTCGGACTTGGTGACGGCACCGAGGAACGGCCGAACACACAGTCCCCGCTTGTACCCACCGTAGCATGTGCTGCGCATATGTGTGTCTGAGGCACAGAGAGACAGGAGTGAAGGACAATGAGTCAGAGAGAGAGAGAGAGAGAGAGAGAGAGAGAGAGAGAGAGAGAGAGAGAGAGAGAGAGAGAATGAGAGAAAGAGAATGAGAGAGAGAATGAGAGAGAGAGATGGAGAGAGAATGAGAGAGAGAGAGAGAGAGAATGAGAGAGAGAGAGAGAGAGAGTAAGGGTGAGAGAGAGAGAGAGAGAGAATGAGAGAGAGAGAAAGAGAGAGATAGAGAGAGAGAGAGAGTAAGGGTGAGAGAGAAAGCAACTTTGAGTGAATAAGAAAAGAGAAGAAAACGTGACTCTTGTCCTCTTTGCTGAATGAAAACAAAGAGAGGCAAACTAAAACTGTCTGGAACAGATAAACATGATGAAAGTTGTGCTGATTACACATGTTGCATGATAAACAAAAACTGTATCTTCCTGCACTGTCGAAAGCAGCATTTAACCACTGAAGCGAACCCTGGAAGTAATAACAAGCAGGTATTGAAAACATCATGTCATCTGTGGTCAAGCCATTGGGTGCAGTAGCTAAAGCATCACATACGCATTACACACAACAACCACAAGGCATTAAAGCCTGCAGGTCACAGTCACAGTAAACAACAACAACCACCATCCAAAAGCACATTACACACACACACACACACACACACACACACACACACACACACACACACACACACACACACACACACACACACACACACACACACACACACACACGAAGGATGAAAGAGGTAGAAAGTGAGAGGGAAAGAAAGAGAGAGAAGGAGAAAGAGGGAGAAGGATAGAGAGAGAGGCAGTGTGTAGTAGAGTATGTGTGTGTGTATGTGCGTGGGTGTGTGTTTGAGTGTGTGGGAGTAATATGCAAGTGAAGCAACTTGTCATGCTACTGTTTTCCTCTTCTTCTCCTTTTTTTCCTCTCTCCCTCAAAGGTTTTAAAACTCCAGTGTTGTTTTACAAGTCCGTGTGCTGTTACACTGTTCTCTGTGCCTTGGAAACACTTTGCAGCTTTGAATTTGGATTTCAATTTGAGAGAGAGTGAGTAAGAGAGACAGAGGGGGGGGGGGGGTAGTAAGGGGGAAAGAGAGAGAGAGAGAAAGAGAGAGAGAGAAAGAGAGGGAGGGAGAGAGAGAAAGAGAGGGAGGGAGAGAGAGAGAAAGGCAGAAAAACAGAATGAGAGAGGGAGACAGAAAGAGAGAGAGAGAAAGACAGATTATAACACACACACACACACACACACACACACACACACACACACACACACACACACACACACGCACACACACACACGCACACACACACACACACACACACACACGCACACACACATTTATATTGACTTTACAAGGTATTATTGCATCTGTGAGTGTATGTTTCACAATGTCAGGCATTACTCACCTACACACACACGGCCATCCAGGCCCACTGCCAGGCCTGGCATACATTCACACCTAAAGGAGCCCTCAGTGTTCACACAGCGGCCGTTCATGCACATTCCTGGAGTTTCACACTCATTAATGTCTAGAATGGGGACACAGTTACGATTCATTAGACATAGTAACATTACAATGTCGGACCACTATTACAGATGTTGTACCACGCAACATAACATGGTGTCCAAGAGTACCGTTCCAGTCTGAAATACTGTTGTTCAGAAAGCTCTTTCCTGGGGTAAATTACACCACACTGGCGGACCATCAAACACAATCTTGTGAACCTTACCATAAACTAATGTTTCTCCTAGCCAGTTTGACCAGTCAAACAAACAATCTTGTTGGTCAGTGCCACAAAGCTTCTCAAAGAGAGAGAGAGAGAGAAAGCTGTGCGTTATCACAATTATGATCATGGGCTCCAAACCATGAGATGCATGGGTTGGGTATTATGTCTGAGCTCACTGGGCTGAGAGATCAGTTTACGCTAGCACAGACACAGAGAAGCCTGCGGCCCCGAGCTAGACTATACAAATCATTAATGAGGGCATTCATCAACGCCACAGCTTTGCAATGCCTCCTCTCATGGACAGGTCTAAGGGTCCATTTCAATAATAAAGAAATGGACACACACACACACACACGCACACACACATTTGCACAGAAATGCACTCGCATGCACACACACACACACACACACACACACTTACCTAGACAGAAGCGTCCGGTGGGGTCCAGGTAGAAGCCCGCCTTACAGATGCACTTGAAGCTGCCCTCTTCGTTCATACACATGCCATTTTGGCAGATGTTTTTCAGGCACTCATCCTGGTCTGTAAAGCAGCCAGATGAGAACATTTCTGTCAGCTGTGTCACAAAGTCACGCAAGTCAGACTGGGACTACCACACACACAAACATTGGGGCAACTTTTGACCCTTTTTCTGAACAAAAGTTTACATGGAACTCAACAGTAATTCAACACAAAGAAAAAAGTGTCACTGACTCCAGAGTCTGAAAACCTCCAGACTCGTTTTTTGTAGGTTTTTGGAAAAAGAAAAACTGGTCCAAAATTACAGTCACACAAGACATTTTATGAAATTGAATGAATGTTGAATGTTGCTTGTTGCTTATGACACTAAACTCCATGTTTAGATGTAAATGGTTAGGCCTATGGCTACACAAAATTAAGCCTACTATGACATAATCATTGGCACAGGGACTTATGAATAGGCCAAGTCAGTGGTAGCACTGCATAAACAAATCTAACTTGACATTGGCAAGGCACACAACTTAAAAATATCATGCACCCAAACCACTACCAATCACACACTAATTAATCTAATATGATTTAGTTTAGAAGTCACATACACACACAAAAAAAAAAAATTTCAAAATTGAAATGTGGGGGAAGACCAAGATGAGACGATTTTACCTTGGCAGTTCTTTCCATCTAGCGTAAGCTCGAAGCCGGCGTTGCACACGCAGTTGAAGCTGCCCACCGTGTTGACACAGCGGCCATTATTGCAAATGCGTCCATTGGCCACACACTCGTCCAGATCTGCCAAGAGCAGTCAGAGCCAGTATGGGGTTGGTTATTGTGTGTGTTTCTCAGTCTTCACATGTGTATTTTTGGGTACGTAGCTTGATTTCTGTTAACCGTAGCTTGATTGGCGTTCTCTTTTGGTAAGTCACGTTGGATAAAAACATCTAAGTGTAATGTAATGTAATGTAATATAATGTATGCAAGTCTGGGCTTGTTGTAAGGTGTCAGTGCTGAGGGGTTTATCGCTGCCATACCTTTGCACTCAGTCCTGGTGGCAGTGGTCTGGAAGCCCGGTGGGCACTTACAGAAGTAGGAGCCTCCCGTGTTTACGCACTCGCCGTGCACACACGGACTCCTCTCGCACTCGTCATCGTCTGTGGGATGAAATGAGCTTTGTGAGTAGTGAGCAGTGTGGCACACAGAGCACTACATCCTCAGGGGGAACTTGACACCTGGCTGTGTCCATGTCAGTGTTTTTTATTTACCATTTCGGTGCCAAAACTATTTCTGTTCACACACACACACCGTTTTTACTTCGGTACCAGTTGTTTGTAATCCTTCACAATTCCAAAGCCTGAAAAACTTCGGACAAGTGTGGGCGGCAGGCAGAAACGTGACAACTTCGTTGCGTTTCTATTTAGAAATGGACTAATGTGGAAGTAGCCTTGAACATAATTTAAAAAAAAATCTCACTTTATTTCGCCAAATTAACTTCAATAAAAATCGAAGTGAAAAAAATGGGGAAAAGCCTTTGGCCAGGTGGCAAAGTAAGATGCTAGGGTACCTACAACAAGCCGCACATTGTCTCTCCATATGCCCATCCCACTTTAGGATACTCACCGATGCACTCTCCACGGTTGTCTAAACGGTAGCCCATGTTGCATTCACAGCGGTAGCTCCCGGGTGTTGGGACACAGCGGCCATTGATACAGAGGTTGAGGATCTGCTTGCACGCGTTGGTGATGTTCTGTGGCACGATGACTGGGCAGAATGGTGCAGCGCAGCAAGTAGATTAAAAAACGAACATCGTCACTTACATCATCTATAGTAACGTCATTTACTTTGGTGATGAAACCTACCGGTATTTTAACACATTACATCTATTGTTACAGAGAACTACTGTGAGTGATGTGGTTATGGCAGCCGGGCTTACCAGGGCGACCAGGCTGTATGGGTTCAACCGGCAGAGGAAGAATTGGGAACTGACCATTCCCAGGACCTACTGGAACAACACCGGGACCAACAGGGACACCTGGACCAACAGGAATACCTGGGCCAATCGGACCAGTTGGGATTCCTGGGTAGGGACCACCGGGGCTGACTGGAATTTGTGCGCACAGCCGCAAGTACTCATCTGTGTGGGTAGGGACAAGTCAGTTAAAAGGGTTGTAAATTTGGGCCATGGGTGAGTTCTGTCATCCAGTCTTTGGAACCTGTTTGGAACTTGGGAAAATGTTCAATACAAAACCTGCAGGTGTACGCCTCTGCTTGAGCAAGCATTTGAATGGAAATTCAGTGGAGTATGATTTACAGTACATGGTCATTTAACCAGCAAAGTATGTTTAAAAGAATTGATATGGGCCCATGTTAACAAAGCATCAAAAGGTGAAGAGTAGCGCCAAATTCATGGATGTAGGAGAGTGTTCGAATTATGAGCATGTTAGTGTTTAAGGAGTCTTTACTCCTTAGCACTTGACGTATCACCAAAGTTTTAAGCAGGAGGCAAAAGTAGAGAGCCTAACTGCTAAAAAATGACAGGACTAAACAATATCGTACAGATTATTAAACAACAACATTCACAACAACAACGATAACATATATCATATATAGCGTATATATTATCATTGTTGTTGTGAATGCCACTTTAGCTAGAGGCTGGGCTCTAAATGTCAAATGCCACATTTAAATGGCAGGATTCTCACCATTAGTGTAAATGTGACATCCTGTGAATTCGAATTGATTCCAGTTGGCTGCAGGGTTTTTATCGTTTATTAATCTGTACGATATTGTTTATTCCTGTCATCGTTGGTATAGTGGAAGTGTGTTACAACGATTTTTTAAAACAACATCGTCATACTAATTGTTATATTTACCATGCCTGGTGTGAACTGCCCTTTAGCTTGAGGGAATACTGTGAATGACAAATGTCTTTGATTCGATTTATTTAAACTCTAAGAGTCTTTTCCTGTGGCATTCACCTGTCCCGCGCATCGGGCACATCTCCGGGGTGGTGGTGCTGGACCAGCAGCGCCCGCTGTCGCAGCAGCATTGGTACTTGGTCATGGGCTGCTGGTTGGGGTTGGCGCAGCGTCCGTTCACCATGCTGGCGTAGCAGAAGCCTGCCCGGGCATCTGTGGATGGAGAGACAGAGGATTGAGAGGCAGGGTTTCATCCCCGAGTCGTTATAGGTGTCCAAACGGGACGGTTTATCATCACGCCGGGACAGCTGCTGGCCGTGGGCGAGCATTAATGTCAAACAAGCCGGGCTGAGGCATGGGGACAAAGCTGGGGGCAGGCCCCTCTCGCTGCTCAGCAGTCATGGGAAATCGATAGAGATGCTTGGCAGGGCTGCACATTTGGAAGGGATCGCTTCATAGCGGACATTCCTTCCGGACAAACATCCTCCAGGGGAGAGGGATTTGTGTGTGTGTATGTGTGTGTGTGTATGGGTGTATGTGTGGGGGGGGTTGACTATTATTTGTATGTATGTGTGTGTGTGTGTGCGTGTGTGTGTCTATGCAAGAGATTACTTTGTATGTGTGTGTGTTTGTGTGTGTATGTGTTTGCATGCAAGGAGATATTTTCTCTGTGTGTGTGTGTGTGGGCGTGTGGGTGGATGGGTGGGTTCAGAATGTTTGAGAGCTGAAGCTCTCTGACCCAGTTTCCCCCTTTTGTGGGGCTTCCCGACAACTCGGCAGAGTCCAGTCTGGCCTGATAAGAGTGGGCTTTTCTCACTGCAGGTTTGAGGTGTGGGTGAGTGTGTGTGTGTGTGTGTGTGTGTGTGTGTGTGTGTGTGTGTGTGTGTGTGTGTGTGTGTGTGTGTGTGTGTGTGTGTGTGTGTGTGATGTGTGTAGGGGGTGAATATATACAACATGTGTGATGTTTGTCCCCACATTTTTTTTCTCCTTCAGCCTTCAACAAGACAGCCATGGCCAACATATGTCTCAGGGAGATCACAAAAGTTGTGATAAAAAACATTATCCCAATGCTGCTGTTTTTTTTGTTTGTCAAAAAGATATCCAGACGACGGCCGAGCGCTTCTAGCATCTAACAGTAAATGCAACTATAAAAGCCCTGCATGATGCATTTGTCAGCATTACAGAGCACAGTGAACTATAAAACAGACATCTGGCTTTATGACACTGGCAATGAGGCTGAGGCATTGACAAGAAAATGAAATCAACCTGCGTTCCACGGCTGGCGATGCACGACGCGGCGTAGCGTATTTTTCGCTTTCCCAGAGTCGCTTGGCGACGGACCTGTTTTCACGGCAGGGGCGGTGGGGCACGACAACAATTCCCTGTGAGATGGTTTCTGACGGGTGACTTCACCGGGGTATTTTAATGAGCCCGGGCAGGACGGAGTCTGGAGCCCCACCATGGGAGGTGGCTCCCATGTGAGAGGGCAGCGTCCGTACCCCCGGGGAGATAATGAGACGCGGAAGGGGAGACTGCGGCATGCAGGTATGCGCAGTATGACGCTACGCCCCGTGGTCTCACACCCCCACCCCCACCCCCACTACCACCCCCAAACCTCTCCCTCTCTTGCTCCTCTCCACCTCTTGTTGCTTACCGCCACGCAAGAAAATAGCTCATTGTTGCAGAATTATGTGCAAGCGACTACTGACCTAAATTCAGACAGCCAGGAGTTCCTCTCCTGCTCACTCTCTCTGTCTCTGTCTGTCTGTCTCTCCCTCTTCCTCTCTCTCTCTCGCCCTGTCTCTCTCTCTCTTTCTCGCTCTTTCTCTCACTCCCACCCACCCCATATTTTTTCCCTTCCTCTTCTTCTTTCCTTTGGCCGTGGTTCAAGTGCGCTTCTCAACATGGCCTCCTGTGCGCCTGGGGAGCCGGTTCTGCTTACTCCCCTGCTCTGAGCCGTGGCTCTCGCTGCAGCGGCTCCCATCCCTGGCGCTCACATTAATCACCGCGGGCGAAGGGCTGGCGGGCTGGACGGCTGGAGTCCATGGGGGCAGCTTAAGTACCCGATGTTCCTCCCCAGGGGAGTAGAGAGAGTGAGAGAGAGCGAGCTGGGACTGCAGGGGCCCAGAATGCAGTGGTGGTGGTCATTAGCCAGAGGTGATGGCCTAGGGGGTGGTAGAGAACTTAGCTTGGCTGGGATGGAGGTATGGAGGTGAATGGGTGGCTGCAGGGCAGGGGGAGATTGGCCTGCCCGACTGCCTTTGGCAGGCTGAGAGAGCCAAGGAGAAGACCAACTTGACAGCCTGTGTTGTCAGGGCAGCTGTGGTCTAGGGGTTAGAGAGTTGGTCTTGGGATTGGAGCGTGGCAGGTTCGAATCCTGCCCTACCTATAGCTGAAACGCTCTTGAACAAGGCATCTAACCCCACACTGCTCTAGGGACTGTAACTGAAACCCTGTAAATAACTGGAAGTCGCTCTGGATAGGAGCATCAGCTAGTGTAATGTCTGTGCAGAACTCTCCCCTGAAATACATTGTAACTTAAGTCTTGGCAGATTATCTCGGCATACTTTTTTCCCGGACCACTGCCAATCCATTCTGAGAATCTGAGAATTAACAAAACACTTTCTACATTTGTAGATGAGTATCACAACAGGAAATGGCATGGGCAGGCCCAGCTGCACTCACCTATGCACCGGGAGCCGTCTAGCGCTGTGTCGTAACCGTGGGGGCATCTGCAGAAGTAGCTGCCAATGGTGTTCGAACACTCACCACCGCTGCACAGACCAGGGACACTGGCACACTCATCGCGATCTGCCAGAGAAACAAAAATATAGCGTGAGGAGTCATGCCACAAGGAGGCAACAGCATTTCAAACTGACACCTTGTGTACGATCTCCAAGAACCACATAACTACAGACACTGGGCTAGAATTTTTTAAACTGGAAAGTCTAGCCTCAGGAAAGCACAGAGACAGCAAGGGGGAAAAAAGAATATGATCACAGGATATTAAACTCAGAGTCTCTTCAGTTGGCGTATCATCTACGACTGTTCAAACCACCTTTGGTTTATAAATGCAGCAAATTACAATGATGTGAAACCTACCAAAGCCTATTCCGACTTCCTTGTGGAACTGTTCTGAGAATTAGATGATTATTTCTGGGCAAAACAGTGCAAACATACTTCAGTTTGACTCGGTCACCACAAAGGCATCCTTGGCCAACAGTGTATATATTAGTGAATCAAACGGGGCTGTACAAATAAGACTGGTCTGGAACGTGTGTGCAGCTAATAAGCCGCTACTCCCGCATGTTTTAGTAATAGCAATGGGAGAATTAGTCCTTTATTCATATCAGTTTTGGGGAGAATACCAAGGAAGCTTCCAGTAGGCCTTGAACATTTTCTCCAAGCCACCCAGTAAAAAACAGCAAACTTCACTCTCAAGAGTTCTTGAACGTGACACCAGAGTGTTCATAGTACATAGACCAGCGGAGGATGTTAGCTTGGGCTTACTTATGGATTAGCCCTCTACAGCGCATTATTGAAAGCGCTTCCACGCTGCCTCCCGCTGAGAATGCAAACATGGGAAACATACGGCAGCATGATTCTGTCCGTCCGCCGCTTCTCCGTCCTCCGAGAGGAGAGAGAGAGTGAGTGAAGCAACCGCAGAGTGACCCGGGGTGGCGCGACAGACTCGGCCCACTAACCACAGAGCTCCGCGCTGGTGATTTTTAGCTTCTCCTCAAGGGCACCAGGAAAACCATGAAGTCCCTCAGCGGAGCAAGCTAATGTGTAGTTAGAGTCGATGTAGCAGAATCCAAGTCAGAAACAGAGTTGTGATGTCCACTAATGTGGGCTGACATTGTTTTCAGCCTTTTCATGTCATTTGTATTTGCTGATATGTAACAGAAAGCCTAAAATGTCATAGACAAATGGCAGTTGAAACGGTAGTTAAAAAAACAGATTAATTTAAAATAGAAAGGTGCACCAAAGTTTCTGCCATATTTAGGGCTAGGGTTAGGGTAAATTCTGGGACATAAAAATATGTGATTTGTGTTGAATCTTAAATGTTGTATATTTCATGCGTTGCTCTCCTGAATGGCCCTGCAGCAGCCCTGCAGCTGCTCTTGGCTTGGGGAGAGTACTGCTGAAGCACTTAATTTGGCACTTGAGGATGCCAGCCAGCCGCAGACCAGCACACTCACAGGGAGAACTTCACATGTGCTGCACTTAACCTGGCATTCATGCAGAACCGCCTCAGCTTGGCAGCAATTAAAGCAAATAATTAAAAATAGGAAGCATCCCTCAGTGTAATTAGGCCCAATTTAAAAGATGGCCTGTAGTCTAATTTATATACACCCATGATAATTAAGACATTAAGACTGTAGAGCAATGAACCTCAGTCCACAGGAAGTTGCTTTTACAAGGAGACAGAATTTGGTAAGACCAGACATGCTGGACAAAATCCTTTTAATTACTGTGCATGTGAGAGCTACTAATTGCTACTGCGGGCTGTGCTGCCCTGGAAATGGGGCTTAAGGCTATTATTCAACACACTATAAATGCATTTTTTTCTCATGATACTGTATGTGTGCCTCCCAATGACAATAAAAAATCTACCTTCGCATTTCTGGTTGATTTCGTTGAACTTGTGTCCGGCAGGGCATTTGCACTCGAAGGATCCCACTGTGTTTATACAAGTTCCTCCTTGACAGAGTCCAGGGATGGCCTGGCATTCATCCACATCTGCAGAGAAAAAAAAAAACAGCAATGAAAAAAAATAAATGTCATGGCAACTCATTTGTTCGCACCAAAAAGTACTCATCTGGCAAAAGGATATCACTTTAACAAATGGTAGGTGAAATGCAGAGAAAGGAACAAATATGACCACACTGAAAACCCAACTGGATTGATCACATCCTCCCTGAGATTACGCAGAAAACAACCCTCCAGTGTAGCCCAGTAATGATCTAAAGTCACTCATGCCAAGCCTAAGTGTTTGACCTCTGACAGTAAACGCTGTGCAGGCTGTGGGCTGCTACGGAGCGGCATCAAAAGCAACTAGAAAACTATGGCATCAGATGCATTACAGATCACAAGCCCTCCAGGCACGTTTACTGATATTTCCCAGTCATTTTCTGGAGCTTTCCGTGACCCCTTGAACGGGGAGTAAATGTATAGGCCGCTTATCTTGTGGTATTTCATGCGGCGGGCCCCAAACACAGGTGCAAGCGTTTCCAAACATCCTTTGTCATTCACTTGGACTGTTTTCATTGCGATGTGTATGAAAGGCTTTATGTCTGACTAGAATTACAAGCAAGCAGGGGTCCTCCCATGTAAATT